>JAVGWX010000004.1:116309850-117509850 GCA_036924085.1 Ariolimax columbianus | reverse complement strand
GTTGAGTTTAATGTATGCACTTGTCTCTTCCGTGTACCTTTACGCGTGCGAAACTTGGACTCTGAGACAGCGGTTCTAGAGCGAAGAATTTGTTCAATGGAGATGAATGACTGCTACGAATGCTCTGCATTTCATATGTAGACCACGTCACAAATAAGGCAGTTCGAGACACTGTTCAGAGAAAGGTCGATCAATTAACTATGGTTTAAAGCACGCAAGATCAGATGGTATGGACATATTTCAAGATCGTCTGGGTTGACTAAGACGATCCTGCAGGGTACTGTGCCAGGGAAGTGTAAGAGAGGGAGGCCGAAAAAAGATGGGAAGACAACATCAGAGAGTGGGCGGGAATGTCCATAGCTAGAACAAATACCTTGGCACAAAGCTGAGTGGAGTCGCGGGAACTGGTCCAACAATCTGCGGTATTGGTGACAAAATGACCTTTCAGGTTACGGGACTGATGGTGATGATGCTACCAGTTCAGGAGTATGGAATGGAACACGTCATTATTATCCGTCCTTATCTTCTTTAGCTTCGGCAGAGGAGAGCTGCACCATTTGAGTACCAGAATGGTAGAGTGTGTGCTTCTCGCAGCTAATGTGCCTGGTTCGATCCTTGTTATCGACACATTCCAGTCGACCAAGCTGTAAACAGGCACCTGGCTAAATATTAAGGAAGGAAAGGTATAGCGAGGAATGGAATTGGCCATCTCATCTTAGAACAACACTATGTCGTAGTTTAATGTAGACACTAGCACTTCATCCCCAACAGCAGTGTCTGATATGGGGTCTTTAAAAAAATATAGTGCCTGGAAAACGAGTAGCAGCTCTTGTTAAAAATCGACATCACGGTGCTCCTGACAGACCTATAGGTACTCCCTCAGCATATGGTGAAGAGCAAAGATACTGAGGTTTTAAATAGCCACCTGGTTGTACATTATCCTGTACAATTATCGGAGACTCCTCGAAGCTGCGCCAAACTTCCGATTTTAAAATCTTGCAATTTTTGGATTGTCAGTTTATCGATTGAAGTGTCAACATCCAAGAGGCGATCACTGATAGCCTCAGAATGTCACACTTATCTATATTCAGTCTCCAATATGGACGTGCCCTCGAGACGAGGACGTCATCCCCATCATTTCCATGAACCTCAGCATGACCTGGACAAAATATTCACACCCATTAACCAGCTACATGTCACGTGACATATTCTTTCCAGATCGTAGTCTGTTTTATAGCAGCCTTGAACACATCCTGATTTCTGACAAGAGGAACCGCCCATATATGGACGTCTTCAAACTGTCAGTAATGTTCTGGTACCATCTCCTTCTGGGACGAACTCCTCCCAGGCGCCGTACCTTCCCCTATCTGCTTCTCCGAGTCATTGCGTCTTTTCATTTTACCGAAATAACCTAACTTCTTCCGTGTGATGTTATTTATAAGCCAGTGTTCTTCTGTATCTAGTTGCTGCAAAAATCTTCCCTGTCCAAGGTATTTTCAATGTCCTTCTAGAACATTTTATTTCAAAAAATAATATCTTTTTTGCAATGGGTTTAATTATTGTCCATGTCTCGCACCCATATGTTGCAGCAGGGAAAACACATGTCCTGATCAGTTGAATCTTCGTCTTTATTCTGATGCCCCGTCCCATATTTGTCATCTGCATTAACTTGTGTGTGGCAATTGCAAACCATCGGCTCATTTATACGGAACAGTCCCCAGATCTGTTTTTTTTATATTTTGGATCTTAAATACTCAAATTCTTTCTCATCTTCTATTTCCACATTCCCGATGTCATCATTGTGTGAGCCCTCCTCATTGTGTTGTTTCAAAGTTGTCTCTGAAGATGTCAGTACGTTCATTTGTTTCTTTTTCTCCACATGAAGGTTTAGCAACATATATTTAAATGCCACTTCCTGTGCAACTCCAGCTGCTCTGTGTCCTATGATTTCCTGTTTTGTATATTTTTAGGGTTTATTTTTATCCTTTACAAATTTCCCTTACAACTTTTAAACCAATGCACGTAATTCAATATAATCTGACATGGACATATTGTGAACCAGTTGGCCAGTGAGGAATTATGTACTGGCTATTTTCAGCAGAATGGAGTCAAATGTCACACTTCAAATGTCCTCTTCTTTGAAGACCGTGTCATTGCTTGACCTTACCACACCTGATTTCATCCTTTTGGGAATGCGGAAAAGGAAAGTGTTTCGCAACAAGCCAATCAATCTCATGAAACCGCAACAAACATTCGGCGGGAAACTGAGTCTGTAACTCCTGGTGCGTTGGTGATCACCTTCCGTAACATTGAGAGGTGTGTGCAGGCATACCTTGATGCTAACGGTGACCACTTGCAACATTTAATTTCAGCTGATTTTGTTTCTCACACACCAAGGTTTTCCTTGTCACATTTTATGAAATTACGTCCATTTGTATTGAAGTTATAGGGTGGGGGGGGGGGGGGGGCAGGGGCCGGTAGCGATAAGTGGGACACGTACAAGAATGTACACAACAAACTAGGTACAAGAATATATACAACAAACTAGGTACAAGAATATATACAACAGGCGAGTTCCAACAACCATCCCTACCAATATCTGCTGAAAGAGAATTAGCATTTGTGGATCTGACCTGAGAAATGTTGGTTCTGCATAACATAACTAAACATATCAATATTGTTCTGTTCTGAAGAATCGGCTTCACAGCTCTCCATGAAGACCCTTCGGTGCTCAGTCTTTCTCAGTAAATGCTGAAGGATGCGGATACTAATATTCCATGTTCTACAGTCTGTGAATTGCTGATTCATCTATTGCTGTGTCATCACTCAACAGAAGGTCATTGACAAAAATGCTTAGAACTATCACCGTTATCTACCTTCAATGTGCCCTTAATGGCTGCTTTGAGTAGCTGACGTGTGAATACAACACTTTCATTGCCAGGACAACAGCTTGTCCAGGACAGCAGATCCAGACCAGGCCCTGAAGGTTTGAAACCTCTACAGTAGCTATCCACTCATACCTTAGTCAGCCATTCTGTATCTTCTGAAATAAGAATTTGAGATTCTTGACACAATGTCTGTCCTTGTTAACTAGGTCTCAGATAGCCCACATTAGAATTGAGGTCAACATTTCAATCTCCATTCTCATACTGAAAGTTATTGTTCTGTATGCCCCATTCTTCTTCTTCTTCTTCGTACGCTATCAAACGTCAACCTGTATTTATTCGAAGAAAGCAGCGGTCATCCTGAGGCTGTCGACACTGCCATAGAGCTTGTCTAGTGTTGCCACTGGTGATGGCCACATGTGCTTTCTCTGGTCCTCGTATTTTGGGCAGTTTTGCAGCAGATGTTCAGCGGTCATTTTCCCGGTACCACAAGTGCATTCGTCAGTGCCACCTATCTTCAGTTTATTGAATAGGTGGTACCTCAGTCTGTTATGGCCTGTGCGGAGTCTGAAGACCACGACCTGCTCTCTTCTGTTCAACTGATAATAGGCATCATTTTTTGTGTAGCCAGTATGTTTTGTTTCCCATTTGGCCATGTATCTGGCCCTAATAAGCCTTTTTGACTCTTCGTAGGTCACACTAGAATCTGGTTGTGGTAGTCTTGTGTTTTTCTTCCAGGTGACACATCAGTCTGGTGTTTATCATACACTCCATCAGTTTGCCTACACAGCTCAGTAGACTGATGGGCCTGTATCAATTTGGATCTGTTCTATCTTTTTCTTTCTTTGGTACTGGTATAAGTACAGCCTCTTTCCATGCCTGCGGTACAATTCCCATTTTCCAGCTTTGGTTCAGGACTGACAGTAACTTCCTCTTTGCTGTTTGGCCGAACCCCGTCAGCATTTCGTTTGTTTCCCCATCTTTTCCGGGCGATTTCTTTTTCTTTAAAGTTCTCATGGCCTCATCCATTTCATTCATTGTTAGTTTTGCCATCATGTGCTACTCTGGTGCAATCTTGATGTTGTCGTGGCTCTTTTGTTCTTCACTAATGTCTGTATGCCTGTCTGTAGGGATATCAATGTGGTTTGCTCTGGCATAATGTTCTATAAAGGCGTTTGCTGCTTTTTTCCAGTAAGCATGTTGTCGCTCTGCTTGGTGGTAATTTGTTTATTTGATGGTGTTTCGTCATTCATGGCTCTGACTAAATTCCATAGTTTGCTCCCTTCTTTATCTAAATTGAGGCTTTCTGTTTTGTTTTTCCAGCTGTCTCTTGTTATTTGGTTTAGTGTTCTTTTGTATTTCGCCGTGATGGCCTTAAGGGCGATATTTGCCTCCATAGATTGCTCTCTCTCTCTCTCTCTCTCTCTCTCTCTCTCTCTCTCTGTTTGGCTCAAGTGGTCATCAAATCATCCGTTGGGATCTTATTGCAGGGAAAGAAGTAAACATAAACACGCGAACATACGACTACTCTAAGGCAGATGTTAAGAGGATGAAAGAGGCAGCGAACCACATAATCTGGAAAGATATTGTTGTAGGAACAGATGTTGAACAGGAGTGGGAAAGTTTTAAAACAGTTCTAGAAACGCTAAAAGAGGAATGTGTTCCGTATAGGGAGGTAAACCCCAAGCGTAAAAAGTGGATAACTAGATTTGTAGTGAAATATAGAAGAGCAAAAAATAAAGCATGGCAAAAATATATAGAGGCAGGTAAATCAAAAGAAACATTTGTAAAATATTTGGACAAGCAGAACATATCTCAGAAAGCGAATAAAACAGCAAAAATAGACTTTGAAAAAAAACTTGCTCAGAGGATCAAGACTGACAGTAAAAGCTTCTTCTCTTATGTTAGAAATAAACAAAGAACGAAAGACAAAGTAGGCCCTCTCATAGACAGTACAGGGAAAATAATAAGTGAGAATAGGGAGGCAGCTAATCTGCTCAATCAGTACTTTGGCACAGTCTTCACAAAGGAGGACTGCTCCGAGATCACAGAGCCTATAGATATTTTTCAAAGAGACATGGATACAGCAGGATTAAGATCAATCTGAATTACAGAGGAAATGGTTTTTTTTTAAATTGGAGGGGTTGAAAGTGAATAAATGTCCAGGTTAAGATGGTATTCATCCAAAATTGCTGTATGAAATTAGAGACCAACTAGCAAAACCATTGGCTATATTATGTTCTCAATCACTTACAAAAGGGATTGTTCAACGGGATTGGAAAGATGCAGGAGTGATCCCCTTATTCAAAAAAGGCAAAAAATCAGATCCAGCAAATTATAGACCGGTGAGTTTAACCGAGCATAGTCTGTAAATTGTTAGTCAATAATCAAAGAAAACATTGTAATGGATTTACACAAATTTAATCTAATTAGAAATAGTCAGCATGGGTTTACTAGAGGGAGATCATGCTTAACAAATCTATTAGAATTCATGGAGGAGGTTACTAAAATCATAGATAAAGGGGAGCCAGTGGATGTTATTTATCTAGACTTTGCAAAGGCCTTTGCTTTGATAGAGTACCTCATCAAAGATTATTTCGAAAGTTAAAATCACATGGAATAGGTGGGGAAGTTGCCAAATGGATTGAAAATTGGTTAACGGGAAGAAGGCAGAGGGTGGGCATAAATAAGGAGTACTCTGAGTGGAGTGAAGTGAAAAGTGGTGTGCCACAGGGCTCGGTTTTGGGACCAATTTTGTTCTTGATATATATATAAATGATTTGGACATTGATATGAGATCCATGATTGCAAAATTTGCTGATGGCACAAAACTATGCAGTAGTGTCTCATCTAAAGCGGAAGTGGATATATTGATGTCGGATTTAGATAAAATTCGAGAATGGTTTGTAAGTTGGCAAATGGAGTTTAATGTAGATAAATGTACAGTCATCCACATGGGTAGATCCAATATGGAACATAATTACAGAATGGGAGAAAACAATATTAGAAAGATAGATAAGGAAAGGGACCTAGGGTTTATAATAGATCATACAGGAAAGGTGAGTGAGCAAGTTAAGGTAGCAGTGAAAAAGGCAAATGCAATGTTAGGTATGATAAAAAGAAATATTAAACATAGGAGCAAGGAAGTGATCGTCAAACTGTATAAAGCTTTAGTTAGACCTAGATTGGAGTACTGTGTACAGGTGTGGAGTCCTTATCATAGAGGGGACATAAACATGCTAGAAAGAATACAAAAAAGAGCGACAAAGATGATAGTGGGATTCCAGAATTACAATTATGAGGAACGACTCAGAAAAACCGGCCTACAGTGTCTCGAAGAGAGAAGAATTCGTGGTGACTTAATACAGGTTTATAAGATGATCAGAGGAATGGATAAATTTGACTATAACAAGTTTTTTTAAAATACAGCCACCTACAATAACACGAGGGCATAGCTGCAAGCTGACTAAAGAGAGGTCCAGGTTAGATATTAGGAAATATTTTTTTAGTCAGAGAGTGGTGTCTGCTTGGAATGCATTGCCAGGGGGAGTAGTGGAGGCAGGGACAGTTAATGCATTTAAGAATAAACTGGATGCTCATAGCTTTTAGAGCAAGGCTATGTAAATGTAACTGGTTATATACAGACTCTGCAGGGTCTTCTAAACCAGTATAAAGACGTTAAGTCATGTTCATAGCATTTAAGACTTCATCCTCCGCTTTCTGCAGTTCATCATTCCAATATGGCTTGTAGTTGATCCTAGCCCCTCTTGGGATGGTTTCGGTGGCTGCTTGCATTATTGCTTTGCTTAGGCTTTCCACCATTGGTTTTATATTGTTATTTCGTGTGTTGATGGTTTCACACAGTCCATCTGTCAGCATTGCAAATCTGTCACAGTCGGCTCGTTTAAAGTTCCATCGTGGGAGCGGTTTTATTTCCTGTGGGCCTACTTCCAAATCAACTTCTAGCCTAATTGGCCTGTGGTCGCTACCTGCCAATTGGTTGAGCACCTGGCGATCTATTTTGTGGTGAATATCCACCGTGAAAAAGGCCAAGTCTGGAGTGGAGGTGATATGCCATGTTCTAGAATAGAAGCTAGGGCTGTCCTCCGGCCTATTGATAAGATAGAGATTTGTGTCTATCTCCCAGTCTTCCACTTCACCACCTGTTGTCTGTGTCCGAATATCCCCATCTCTCCGAGTGGCTGTTGAAGTCTCCAACCACTAGGCAGCTGGAGTCCTTGATTTCCATACTCGAGAGCGACAGGTCTTTGTTTGGTGGTCCGTACAGGTTGAAGATGCGGATCTTCGTTTCTTGTGTCATTATTTCGACTCCTACTATTTCTGCTTGTCCGGTGTGATTAACAGCTACCGCGCTACTCGGTATGCAGTTACGTGTCAGTATCAGAACCCCTCCTTTGTGACATTTTCTATCAAGACGGAAGGTCTGGTATCCTCTGATTGAGAATCTGTGGGTATTGTTGAGGTGCGTTTCTTGGATACATGCCACGTCAATCTTGCCTGGTGATGTGTTAGGGAAATCTTTTTGTTAATGACTCCCTCCGCATTCCACTGTAGTATTCTGAGGGTCTTGGGTTTTTGGTCAATAGTTTTTGCCCCATCACCTTGTGCCTTGACTTCACAACACATGCGTGGGTGACCACCAGTAGCATTGGGTGGGCCCCTTCGAGGCGTGGGGCCCGGCACTCTCGCTGCCTGGCGGGACTCCACAGGATGAGTACCATACTTTGTTTCTGTTAGGTTGTGACGTCATCATACAGCGATATACGTTGCACTGTTTCGTTAAGCCTGTGGCCCAGTGCATCCGATTTCAACAGGCGTTTCTGTAGGGATGCCCTCCTTAGCCTTTGGCTGTCTCCAGCCTATCTGCAAGGCAGCAGTTGTTTGTGTTCAGAGTTGTCTCTCTTAGGGAAGTTGTCTTGCAGGACTATCGAGTCTGCACCACTCGTGTCTATAGGGTGTGGTGATGATATGATATGATGGACTGTATGTACTAGTTTTTCAAGTATCTCGGAAGAGAGGCAGTCCAGTGTGTCTGTGTCCCAGGATCGTCACGTCCTGCCAGAAACGTAGCAAATGCATGTGAGTGAGGTATCTCCTTGCTCCCTTTATTTTCTCGGATCCTATGCAGTGATGGTACGCCTAGTATTTCCCGCCACCTGGGAGGTTGTCACAATAGGGCAGAGGTGCAATGTCCGCTTGTCTGCATCTCTTCTGCGTCCATTGGGATGACTGATAGCAGACAGAAGTAAAGAACGAGGCAGGAGTGCATTTAACCAGGGGACAAGCCTGGTCATGGCACTGAGATGTTGCTCGCCTGGTGTGCGGACATATCTCATGATGAAGGGCTGAGTCTCAACAATTCGCAGTGAGGTGGCTGCTATACTGCTTACGACACCCCGACCGAGAACTAAGTCTTCTACTAGTGGTTTCACACCTCAACGCCGTATGGGGTGAATATCGAGCAGCTCCTCGCCCGCTTTGATCGGCGGGACGGCAGAGACCTCTTTCTGCGGCTCGACCGGGTCGGACTGAGACGCGAGCCCCAGGTCTCAACCATATCGTTGCCTCCCGTCGCAGTGGTGCTGAGATTCAGGGCGGGGTTCCAGCTTAGAGGCGTTCGGCCATAATCCCTCAGATGGTAGCCTTGCACCATTGGCTTATCATCCAAGCACGTGGACCAAGCGTCTGAGATCTGCGATTCCTCTCGGATTGAGCAGGATTACCGTAGCAACGCCCTATCATTAGTAGGGTAAAACTGACCTGTCTTCCGAGGGTCTAATTCCAGCACACGTTCCCTATTAGACCCAGCGAAAGTGCTCTCGGCCTGTCAATCATTACAGTGTTTGCGTGTTGAGTCAAATTACGCCGCAGGCTCTACTCCTGGTGGTGCCCTTCCATCAATTCCTTTAAGTTTCACCTTTGCAACCATACTTCCCCCGGAACCCAAATAATTTGGTTTCCCGGAAGCTAACCGCAGAGTCATCGAAGCAACTCCTGCGGATCGCTAGTCGGCATCGTTTATGGTCACAACTACGACGGTATCTGATCGTCTTCGCGTCTCCAACTTTCGTTCTTGATTTATGAAAACATTCTTGACAAATGCTTTCGCAGTAGCTCGTCTTGCGGCGATCCAAGAATTTCGCCTCTAACGCCGCAATACGAATGCCCCCGTTTGTCCCTGTTAATTATTACCTCCAGTTCCGAAAACCTACAAAATAGAACCGATGTCCTATTCCATTATTCCATGCACCATTATTCAGGCAGCTGAGGCCTGCTTTGAACACTCTAATTTTTTCAAAGTAAACGCGCCGGCCACCCAGGACGCTCAGCGAAGAGCACCCGCGGGAGAGAGCCTGCAGACGGTAGGGCAGGAGACAACGGGCAGTGAACCGGCGCGAGCCAGATCGCCCGCCTGCGCCTGAGATCCAACTACGAGCTTTTTAACTGCAACAACTTTAATATACGCTATTGGAGCTGGAATTACCGCGGCTGCTGGCACCAGACTTGCCCTCCAATAGATCCTCGTTAAAGGGTTTAAAGTGTACTCATTCCAATTACGGGGCCTCGAAAGAGTCCCGTATTGTTATTTTTCGTCACTACTTCTCCGTGCCGGGAGTGGGTAAGTTGCGCGCCTGCTGCCTTCCTTGGATGTGGTAGCCGTTTCTTATGCTTCCTCTCCGGAATCGAACCCTGATTCCCCGTTACCCGTTACAAACATGGTAGGCATGTCACGTACCACTGACATTTGATAGGGCAGACATTTGAAAGATGCGTCGCCGGTACATGAGGCCATGCGATCAGCACAAAGTTATCCAGAGTCACCAGTGGGGACGCGGCAACCCCACGAGGGGAAACGACGATCGGTTTTGAACTAATAAAAGCACTCTTTCCGCGAGGGTCAGAGCTTGGTAAGCATGTATTAGCTCTAGAATTGCCACAGTTATCCAAGTAGGATCGTGTCATCTAAGAAACCTCGACTGATTTAATGAGCCATTCGCGATTTCACCGTGACCAAGTGTGAACTTAATGCATGGCTTAATCTTTGAGACAAGCATATGACTACTGGCAGGATCAACCAGATATGTCGGAGACGGACGAACCACACACACCGGTCGGGGATGAATGTGTAAAAAGCCTCACGAGGACGGCCGCAGGGACCGACTGACGGACGGACGGTTGTTCCGTCCTTCACTCCGTCGACCTAGGGACCGCCTGAACGGGGCCCCGTACACACACCAACCGACCGACCGGGCTCGCTCGGGGAGGGATGGCAGCGCTCTGTGCAGAACGGATCCCAATGGCCCCGGCGATTATTTTCACTCGGACTGGAGATGATTTTTGCCTGCCGGCCTGCCCTTCTCCAACCGATTCGTCGGGCGGGGACAGGACCTTTAGGCACGATTCCTGCTTTCCAATTGCCGGTACCAAGCTCATTGCGAGAGAAGGACCTCAAGCGAGACGAACTGTCGAGATTGGCTATAACGCTAGCCTTCGACGAACCACACGGACTGACAAAGCTTCTCGATACGGTCTACAGTAACGCACCGTTACCAGCGGTACGACCCCACCTAATTGGTCCTGCTAGAGTGCCCCGGGAAGAGGCGGATGAGCTTGGTAGGCAAGCTGCGCTCTCACTCTGCCTGGCGGGACTGAGATCGCTGTACGAACACTGGATGCAAGCCAATCGAGCCACCGAGAGACTAGCCCCAGATGTATGTCCCATTCAACGCAGCAACAATCTGACTTCTTATTATAGCAAAGAAGTCCTAACCTAATTTACCAATGTATTACATGTATGATAGTGACTATCCTGAGTGTTATCTTGCATTGGTTAGTTAACCTTGCGCTCTGCTCTCCCGTTGCATCACTCTCTGTATTCCCTACATAGAATTATGGTGACTCAGTAGTAATCTGTCATTCTATAACCAGTGTAGACCAATTATTCTCTTGTAACTACCGTCTCGACTGTAGTCACGTGTCCAATCATTCTATCTGCCTGTGCCATCATGATATTCCTCTCCTGATTCTTGTTCCCTTGATGTCTAAAGTATTATTGTATGTGGTTGTAAGTTTATCCTTTTGGGCGCCCTGAAAAGGATGTTGAGTGGCGAGTTGTAGTAGCTTTCCTCACATCCCAAACAAGCTGATGAAGGTGGGCAATGGTCCTCCAGGCGGTTGTGCTATGCTTGGCTTTATCTGCATGGCTCTCACTACTACGGGAATCACATTGATCCACATCTCGTCAGTCAGGCTGTCTTGAAAACAGCCTGTTTCCAGGGAACGCTACATGGAAGAGAGATTGTAGTCTTGGTCAGTGTATTGTGCCTGGCTCTGACACGATATCCTGGTCAGTATGTTGTGCCTGGCTCTGACACGACGTCCTGGTCAGTATGTTGTGCCTGACTGGACTAGCATCTCAGTTCCTCTACTGTATGTGGTAACATGCATACAGGGTTTGGCCAGTATCAGTTTATGTCTGGATGTCACAGATCTTAGCATGTACCTCCTCTTTATAATCATGGTATCTCAACAGCAACACAGAACAAGTCGCATTCCTTCCTTATAGACGCACTCAACCTTCAACACTGTGATCTTGATAGTGTGAGGATCTCCGGCCCATAGTCAATAACTGACAGACCTAATGAACCTTCCACACTGTGATCTTTATAGTGTGAAGACATCTGGCCCATAGTCAAAAACTGACAGACCTAACCGATGTTAGAGGATGAAAAATGGTCGCTGTTCCAAGTTTGCAGCTGCCTTTGTTTTCGTTGCTCTCAGCCCTTGCTTGAATCTTTCTACGGTTTGGTCGATGTGTTACCTGTTTGACAGATTGCAATCAAATGTTACAATGAGGTGTTGCAACCTGTCGCACCAGTCAAGGGAAATGCCTAGAAAGCCAGCTTTCACTCTAGAGTTGTTCAAGGATCACCACATCAAGCAAAGCTTTGGCCTGTGAGCTGGAGTCCCCACACCACAGTGAGATTAACTGCTGGTTTCCTGGATGCCTCTAACCATCTCATACCTATCTGAACTAGTGCTGTATGCCATCTACAAATGTTAATGTTCTTCTTCTTCTTCTCCGTTCGTTCTCAATCTCCCACTACCAAATCCTGAAAAAGTCAGTAGCAGAATGTAGTCCAGAGAACGGAATGCGTTGTGTTGTAGTTTACAGCTTGGCTGCAATATTTGCACCTTTCGGTCCAACACATCTGACTTCAGCAAGCATTTTTTGAGTACCGGGTTAGCATTCCCTCTTCGATCTCTTCTCCTTAGCCAGTCTGCCCTGCTGCAGCCTGTTATCCAGGATCACCGCGTGGAGGTGTAGAAGAGTCTTGGCAGCTATGGTTTGCTGGCCCTGACGCTAGCAGTCAGCTATGGGTCGCTGACCACTGCAGTTCATGCGCTGCTCAGCATCTTGATTCCATGTTAATGTTCATCCTGGCCCAGTTGGTTGAAGACCAACATAAAATAACGTAACATAATTTAACACATCATATCACAAAACCAACAATTTTAAAATATTTATTTCCTCCTTGCAATGCAAAATCCCATATTTCAAAATAAAAAAATTGTGAAAATATTAAAATAATGTTTTCAATGTAAGTCCAAACATTACAAAATAAAAATATTTATTTCATATTTTCAATATCATTTCCAACATCACAAACTAAATACAAATAAATCAAAGCTTCGGCTGTACTGAAGGTGAAAAGTAGATTAAAAACAAACAGATATGGCTCCGTTACCCGCATTGAAACAAAAACAAAACATAACCCACGTCATGGCCACAAGGATGTCATCAGGGACAAAGAACAAACAAAAATACCAACCAAAACTCAACAAAAACAATGAGAATGGACTTCATAATGAATACAATAGGACTTAAGGTAGCAGCAGGAATGTGTGAATCACAGTATGCCTGAGCAGGCCAAACAAGAAATGACCAATATGATTACACCGAAACACAAACAGGGTGAGTATTTATTTAGTAGTATATAATTAGCCAACAGAGATGTTTGCTATTTCATTTTGTGTTCAAAGTTTCCTCCTGTTGCTGAAACACAAGTAGCACTAGCGCTAACCTCTGTACAACTGTTGTATCAATTGTGTTTTAATGGAGTTCATTTCAAGAGACCAAAATGTGTTGTTTTGACTTGGTCACGTCTTTTATCTTTGAGCAAAATGCTCTATGAACCATTATGCCTCAAACTGTATAATTAACAGGAATTAGGTCAGGACTAGTCGGTGCCAAAGTGAAGGTAAACTTATCATGGGTCTTTCTCTCTGGAAGTGAACATCATTTTGGAGCAGACGGAGTTAATAATGATGTCATCAAAAATTACGAGAATGTGAAAATTCAAAAAGATAGAAAACTACAACTGCACAAACTGTCATGACATTTCACCAACTAATAACCATTTCACGATGAATTTGTATTGGTTTATATTTTCCTACTCACTCTGTATATTATAAAATATATATAAATGAATAAATATACATTGTAAACACAGATACAAATATGCACAATACATGAAGAGGCCACGTGGCCCACGGGTGTAACGTCTGTTTCACAATCTCAACACACTGCATACGAATCCCACTGGCTACGAATCCCGATGTGTCCAGTTTGGCAAGCACAGAGTTTTTTTCTTGGTGCTATTACTCTTCCATGTACGGAAAGAAATGACAACTTACCGTACTGCACACCTGCCAAGAAACACTTATAGCAGTCAAATAGGTTGACGGTTGTAAGATGCGGCGATCTGCAAAGAACATGCTGATAGTTTGTCCATCACAAGTGATGAAGACCACTCTCTTTGTTCAGCCGTGTGGACAGTCGTATCTCTTGCTGTGCCCGCTGAAATGGGTGACTTGCGCGGAGATTTGGATTAAAGTGAGGAAGAAACTGCGCCTTTTGTCAACCTCACTCACAGAGCCTAAGCTACCTTTTGCCAGTAGCAAGACATTCATCGAGACGACTGGAGATAGCATAAAATGCAGATTTTGCCTCAGGGTTACCACCGAAGCCTTTCCGTAAACATATAACCCGCAGGGTAGAAAGGTGGGAAGGCATCTAACGCAGTTTGTCGTGCCTTTTCGATAACCACAAGAGGTTGTATGGACAACACTCAGCGTGTGAGTGAGTCTGGCATCTCTCCCCAGCTGTATTCAGTTCATCATAGTAGCATCTAAAATTCCCACACGCCATATTCGTGAAGGTGAACCGGCAGAACTAACCCGTGAGATACGACACAGGTATAACTAGTTTAAGCGTAGCGCCATTCAGCCGGCGTCCAGACCAGGATAAACGGATGGAAGAAATCACAAAAAAAGAACGAAATAAGTCCAGACGGAAAACAACTCCTCGTATCCGTGAACACAAGTGTAAGTCGTCGACTAGTGTGAATTCCAGGCAAATCCGTGGTCTGGCGGCATCCATAATGATCCAAAACAGTAGAGAAATCTAGACTCGCAGCAAGTTACGGCGCCATCTTTGCTACTTACTTATTAAAATACATGAAACAATAAGTAGGCACACTAACAAATACTAACACAAGTACATATATATCGATAGATATTATCAATCAAAACCTTTCAGCTGACTGTGGAGTTTAGGTTTTCAACAAATACACACAAAGTCCTTCTGCCCCGAGCCGTCTGTTTCAGCTATGTCTATGCCTTCTCTGTTTCCTTTATGTTTGTCTCGTGCTCTCTTTTCCAAGTGTTTTCTGGTCTGCCTCTACTTCTCTTGTCTTGAAGATTCCAAAACAAAGACTGTCTTGTAATGTTGTCAAATTGTTTTCTTAATGTGTGTTCTATCCAAATTCAGCATGTGTTCCTTACATCATGTTCCACTGACATCTGTCTATGTCATTACAAAACATATTTATATATATTTATAAATAAACAAACATATTTGTGCATACAGATACACTTATACATTTATATAGAAATGAATGTATAAGCATACTAAAAGAGAAACATATCATGCCAACTCACATATACAAATATTTAATACACATTAAAAAGTAATCTACAGCCCTTCTATATTCCAATGGAAACCAGAAGGATTATGCTATACTAATGCTAGCTTCCACATCACAGTCATAAAGTGTAACAAGCCATTAATACATATACCATTTCAATTTCCTAGCAATGTAACGCTGCAATGGTCATTCTACAACATTTCATAATTTAAATCATCTTATTCATTAAGTTAGAAATTTTAAAAACTGGGAAGTATGATCCCAAATGAAGAAAAAAATGTTCAAGAAAATATTAGCATAAATTAAAAAAGCAAATAAGGTGACAAACCAATTATCACCATTTAGTAAGATATCCAAACAATCTAATGTAGAAAAACAGACAAATTATCAGCCTAAAGGATATTGATAGCTGTTATCAGTGTCAGACATGGTACCTTGATCAAGGCACAGGAATGAAAGATCTTAGAAACATTACGCATTGCAAATATTGAAATACATAATCAAATAGCTGAGACATATGACAAGGATGCATTCAAACCTTTACCTCACTCCAGACAGCAGGGTTTTTTAGCAAGAGGAAGAACAAGGTAAAGATGGATTGACAGTTTTAAAGAAACATGACAGAGGCATGGACTAAAAGAAACGTGTCACAAAGATGGCTCAAGAAAGAAGGTTGCACCAGCCTACAGAGATTAAAGGTGAGACAGGTGAGATGAGGCTAATTGTATATGTGGACAAGTGAGATATACTAATGGTATATGTGGACAGGAGAGATAAGACTAACGGTATATGTGGACAGGAGAGATAAGACTAACGGTATATGTGGACAGGAGAGATATACTAGTGGTATATGTGGACAGGAGAGATGAGACTAACGGTATATGTGGACAGGAGAGATGAGACTAACGGTATATGTGGACAGGAGAGATGAGACTAACAGTATATGTGGACAGGAGAGATAAGACTAACAGTGCATATGGACAGGTGAGATGAGACTAGTGGTATATGTGGACAGGAGAGATGAGACTAACGGTATATGTGGACAGGAGAGATAAGACTAGTGGTATATGTGGACAGGTGAGATGAGACTAACGGTATATGTGGACAGGAGAGATAAGACTAACGGTATATGTGGACAGGAGAGATAAGACTAACGGTATATGTGGACAGGTGAGATGAGACTAGTGGTATATGTGGACAGGAGAGATGAGACTAACGGTATATGTGGACAGGAGAGATGAGACTAACGGTATATGTGGACAGGTGAGATGAGACTAACGGTATATGTGGACAGGAGAGATGAGACTAACGGTATATGTGGACAGGTGAGATAAGACTAACGGTATATGTGGACAGGAGAGATGAGACTAGTGGTATATGTGGACAGGAGAGATGAGACTAACGGTATATGTGGACAGGAGAGATGAGACTAACGGTATATGTGGACAGGAGAGATGAGACTAGTGGTATATGTGGACAGGAGAGATGAGACTAACGGTATATGTGGACAGGAGAGATGAGACTAACGGTATATACGGACAGGTGAATTGAGACTAACAGTGCATGTGGACAGGCGAGATGATACTAATGATATCAGGTCAGACTTGATGAATTTGCTTCTTTTCCCACGTGTTTTCTTCAGTTGTTCTCCAGCCTCCCACCTCTTCTCTGTGACTGATGGTTCCAACCAAACACAAGTCTGATTTCTTCCTGATAGTGTGTCTTATCTATTACTCCTTAATTTTCAATTGCACTTGTTGTCACATTTGTTACAGATGATCTGTATCATTGGTTCATATCTCTGGATCATTTTGAATTGAAGTAGGAAATCCAAGCAAGGAAGATCAGATGCTTCAGACACACACTTGTCTGAATGACATACGATGACCGTATCTCAAGCGTACAAAACGTATAAACAGAATATCACACCATACAAAGACCTTCTGACAACTGTAAAAACATGCATCAATGATGGGGGTCATGTGTCAAGATCAAATTATCACATAACATTATACTGACGGACAAAGTGCTGAAACGAGACAGAGAGGAAGATAGACCGATGAGAAAAAATAAAAAATCATAATATAGAGAAGTGTGGTGCTCCAATGCCTCGTTGGTTGAGGGGAGGAAGAAGAGAATGTTTACAATATGGGTATCTCTTGTGCCGAGGGGGGTGGGGGTGGGGGTGGTTGGTGTGTGTGTGTGTGGTGTGTGTGTGTGTGTAAGCGCTCGGTTCAATTCTTGGCCAAACAACTCTAAAGTCAAAGCAGCTATAAATGGGCACCTGATTAGTTAGGGAATGAGAGGCAGCAAGGAAAGATACTGGTCACTCCATATTTCAGAAAACGCTAAGATGCAGTGGAATGAAGTCTCAAACACTTTATCCCTGATGGCAGAGTCTTCTCAATGGAGCCATGAAAACCTTGTTTTTGTCATGAAAGAAATGGATAAAACAAAAAGATTTGAGGTTACGATACACATGGAGAAGTTTTGTTCTGTTCAAAAGAATCTACTTCACTGCATTCCGGGCATACCTATAGGCACTCAGTTTCTCCCAGCAAATGGCAAAGGGTGTGGATACTGATTGGTCTATACAAACACAAGTTGTACACAATCCTGTTTCATCATATTATGTGTCTTATTTGGCTCGACCCTCGTTTAATTTCAAAGTTCTACAATCTGTGAATTGTTGATTCATCTATTGCTGTGTCATTATTCAGCAGGCGGTCATTGATAGCCTTCAAAATGGCACTCCAACTATATCTAGTGAGTCCATAATGAATGTTTGTAAAGCCAGGATGTCCACTTTTTCATTGCCCTGAACCCCAAAATGATCAGGACAGTAGATCCATACTAGTACCTGGCAGTTGGAGGCCTATACAGCTGTCATTCACTCATGTAGCCCTTTTCTACCTTCCAAAGAAAAGATTGGGAGTAACACAATGACTGCCCTTGTTAAAGAGGCCTCACGAGCCATCACTGAGCTATTGTCAAATAGAGAAGTAAGTGCTTCAAGGAATCTCAAGGTCTGAGGTTATGGTGGTCAGGTACACTTAGAGAAGTGGGAAGTAGTACAGGGAATCTCAAGGTTTGAGGTTATGGTGGCCAGGTACACTTAGAGAAGTGGGAAGTAGTACAGGGAATCTCAAGGTTTGAGGTTATGATGGCCAGGTGCATTTAGAAAAGCGGGAAGTAGTACAAGGAATCTCAAGGTTTGAGGTTATGGCGGCCAGGTACACTTAGACAAATGAGAAGTAGTACAAGGAATCTCAAGGTTTGAGGTTATGAAGGCCAGGTACACTTAGAGAAGTGGGAAGTAGTACAGGGAATCTCAAGGTTTGAGGTTATGAAGGCCAGATACATTTAGAGAAGTGAATAGTACAAGGAAAGGCAAGGTCTGAATGGCAACTTTTAAAAAATGACTTATGTGCTGTAATATAACCAACAAAGACTGTCTGTGCTGGAAAGAGGTGTACTTTTCAGAAAAGAAGGTTTAACACCTTAGAAAACAACAATTAGAGAACAAAGGAAAGTGAACTTTGTCAAACATGAATACCAGTCAAATTATTGAAATTACCAAAAGAAATAGGTATAAATTTTAACTTTAGTGTTTGCTGCAATACATGGATTTCAACTGTGATTGTGGTCCCATCATTCTAAAGGGCAAAAAAAGAAAGTCCATGGCAAGCCCACATAATTAAAGTGAAATAACACAATAATCTATGACTGAAGTATATGTACAGGCACATTGTTCTCCCTTTTTTAAGGGAGTTAAATGTATGAGTTCATAATACCATTTGTTTTATGAACATCGCAAATCTGCTGAAATAAATCAATAAACATTTACACGTATATTTGTTGAAGAATGTCATATGCAGGAGTCACAATCTCAAACAGTCAGAAGGGTCTAATCGGGTCATTCTTGAAGGCCCAAGAGCCCCTATGATGACAAGTTGATGTGTAAAAGGGCCATTGAAGGGCAAACTCAATGGATCCAGGGCTGCATGAGGATAAACTCTCATGGTCTAAGTGCTGCATATGGACAAACTCGTATGGTCCAAGTATCCATGAACACAACTTTAATGACTCTAGGGTCGCATGAGGACACTTGAGGACAAATGATTCCAAGTGCCCATGAACATAACTAATGACTCTAGGGTCACATGAGGACAAACTCAAATGGCTTAAGATCTACATTAGAACAAGCTCTAATAACTCATGGGTCACATGAGGACAAACTCAAATTGCCTAAGATCCACATGAGGACAAACTCTAATGGTTCAAGATCCACATGATAACAAGCTCTAATGACTCATGGGTCACATGAGGACAAACTCAAATGGTTTAAGATCCACATGAGGACAAACTCAAATGGCCTAAGATCCACATTAGGACAAACTCAAATGGTTAAATATCCACATTAGGACAAACTCAAATGACCTAAGATCCACATTAGGACAAACTCTAATGGTCCCATGAGCACAAACTTGAATGGTCCAAGTGTCCCATCACAACAAACTCTAATGACCCAAGAACCACATAAGGACACAATATAAAGGTCCAATGACCACATGAGCACAAATTATATTGGATATTGGCTCAAGGGCCACATTAAGGCAATCTCTAATGACTCAACAGCCACATTAGTACAAATGAATGATCCAAGGCCCCTTTGAGAATGGTACGGATGGGTTGTAAGAGGCTTGTCTGGTTTTCATGTCTTCACTGAGCATATTGCTAACAACAACAAAAAATGACAGCATCTAATTTTATGAAAATATATCCTGTGACTATGAGAGACAGGCTATGGAATGAGGATATTCCATGTATCATCAGCACTAGGCACTAAGTACATTTCCAGACAAAAATTACGATGGTCAATCATATTATGAGAAGATACACGATCAACTTCCACAAGTGGCTTTCAATATTGGTTGATCTGGCTACAGGGCAAGTGGATGGCCATGAGACATGTGGATAGATGATATTAGGGTGATTCTGCAGTGACAAGCACTCATGACATCTAGGAAGATGCACTTGGCCCAGAACAGATGTCTTGAGCTCCCCATGGTATTCAACGGCCTTACTGGATGGGAAGCTAACTAATCAATTCAAGGGTTTTATAGCAGAAGAACTTACAGTAGGGAGCGTAGACATAGATAATAGGGACACATTCAAATCAGTTTATTAAATGCATTGAATGATGGAGCAATTGATGAAACAATCAATTGATGAATCAATCAATCAATGAACCAGTTAATCAATGAATCAAACATACACAGAGACTGTTGGAGATTAGATCAATTGTAGGTCAAGTGTCTACAAGGACAGATCAGGAATGTATGCAACCAGAAAACCCCAAAAAGCATAATCATCCATACCCTTCGCCATCTGCTGGAAGAGAGCACCTATGGGTCTGCCTAGAGCATGGAAACGTCAGTTCTGTATATCACGACATTATATTTACAGTACCAAAATAAATACAGCCAACTGCTCCAGATATTCTGGAGTGAAAGATTTAGATTTGTATTTAGAATGTAAAATTTATTTTGGAAAGTCTGTGAGCCAACAACAAATTAAACAAACCTCAATTTTGACAATCTAAACTGGAAAACCTCGTCCCTGTAACTTATTTTTAGCTAGTCGGAACACAGTAATGAAGAGATCCTGCAGGTGTGGCCTCATTTGAAACTCATATTGTGGATATGAAGACAATTGGCTAATGTGATTTGGTCTGGCATCTGATTGGCTGTTGGTGCTGTGCCGCCCAGAATATGACTGGCTCTGAGTTGGCACTTCTGATTCTGATTGGTCATCTGAATGGTGCTTTTGGATTGGTTGGTCTAATGGAGTGAGAGTTCCAGCTGGATGACTTGGACCATTCTGTGTGTCTATGAATGCAGCCACTCTTTCCTTGCTGGAACTGTGAGAATGCTGGGAACAACCAAAAGTAGAGTGGTTGCATTCAAAGCAAATATGGTAACAGACAAACAGACAATGTATAGAACTATTTTGGTAACAAATAATTGACAAGAGTAATACACAACATACAAGTGGATCGCAGGGTCCTTAAAAGAGAAGAAAAGAACAAGATACTGCTCCTCGTAAAAGATGCATGTTGTGAAAGGATAACTAAAGAGAGTTGTACATTGCTCTGCAGACCTCATTAAGTAACACAAATTGCAACAATAAGTACCACTGCAAAAGTATTTATCATGCTTTGGGGCAAGCTTCCTAAAGGAGGCCAATTGTAGTGGTGGCTCTATGCTCTGGCTGGAGTGAAAATGGGACCAAAAAACCACAGAATATACTTTCTTCTTCTTGTTCTTCTGGATGAACAGATGGGCGACATAAACAACAGGTCGCAGTGTACTTTGCGAAATGTCACAGCCAAAAAGTAACGGTGACATAAATAAACTACATAGGAAAGATCAAAGTCTCAACTTTCAGTTTCGAACAGGACACACCAGAGTCAATAGCCACTTGAACCGCATCAATACCCAGCACCTGCCCTTGTGCAGACATTGCTCTCATCCTGATGAAACAGTTTGACACCTACTCATTGAGTGCAAGGCGTTTGCAGACATGAGGAAAAGCCAAAACACTGTACAAAGCAGTGAAACAACTGAAGAAGATCTGTATCTATATAAGAATTACATTGGGCTGCAAAGAGCAGGCTTGCTCAGCAGCTATGGGATAACAACAACTTCTTTTTCTTCAATATTGTTGATAAAAAAATTTTTTTTTTACTTTTCTTAGTTCTGTATTACATTGTGTTTCCAGAGCTTTCTTTCAAAAGCAGAAGGCTTCAACACAGTGAGCTGGTTTTTTAAATGTGTAAATGGTGTGGTACACAATGCCATTAGTTGGAGAATCTTCTACCCTAAAGTGGTTAGACAGCATTGTTAGTTCCCTCTTGTAACTTACTTTCAGTGTGGCAGTGAAGGGCATCTCATCTCTGTCATACAGAGAGCCATGACAGAAACCACTTGGCACAGCACATAATTTAGATCAAATGTGAAGACAAAGAACTGATAAGAGAATGCAATAACATAATGTAAAACTGAATAGAGAAATAGAAAACATTGAACGAATGTGGAGCTGAGTATGCAGCAATGAGCTTCAGTGTCAGCAACCCCAGCTGACCAAGACACAATTTCGTCTCCAAGAGCGGCCCTGGAAACAGACTGCCCTAGTGTAGTCTGGCTGAGAGAACAGGATCATGGTGGAAGGCAAACTCAATATCCAAAAAAGTCAACTGAAATTGCTTGAACAGTAGAGGGCTGAGGTCTTCTACTGTCCTACGACTTTTTCCCATTGCTGGGGTAGTTGAGGGGTGTTATAGACTGAGAACTACAGGCCACTTCGCCACTGCTGTCGCCATGTCGTATGCTGGTCATGTTTGTTTATTTCGTCCCCAAAAGAAACACAACATATGCCATACCAGGGATTCGTACCGCTGTCGCCCTTGTTGGCAGGCAGACATCGAAACCATTTGGCCACCGCTCCTCTAAATAAAAATTGGATGTATCCAGCTAAAAGTGCGACGTGCAGATGAAGCCAAGCATAGCGCAACTGCCTGGAGGACCTCAGTCCACCTTTATCAGCACACTCATGATGTGAGGAAGGCTACAACAACTCACAACTTTTCAGGGTGCACAAAAAAGAGTAATCCTACTCATTGTGGGCATTCAACAACAACAACAACAACAACAAAGCTGTTACCTGAGCAGTTAGATATTGATGTCATAACCAGGACACATGGATTCAAACCCCAGTAAAGTTTGCATAGCCTGCACGCTTCACAGCAACTACCAGAGCAAGAAGACTTTATTCCTGAGCACTATAAATCTTTCTGGTGTCCTTCAGATGCAATGTAGCAATGTAGATAAACGTAATGGCAGTTGTTTGTTGGGTTGTTGACATAACAATGCACATCTTCCTTTACTGAATTTTCATTATCAGATATGAAGGAGACAATTTGTATATTTAATTCTGTGAATCTACATGATCGATGCAGCAACTTTGAAAGATAAGAAAAATATAAATACCTCTAAGGAAGATGTTCCATAGAACTGGTCCATCCACTGCAGCACCAATCTCCCATTATCGTTGTAGCTCCTCCAACACTCTAGTTCTGATAAGGTGAAGGCCTGTTGCTGGGCATCTTCCTCAATGTCAACCACCACTACCACATCAGGGGTCAGTAGCAGTTCAACCTTTACCTCACAGCCGGCTAGGTCAAAGGTCACCGCCGGAACAGCTAACAGCAATTCAAGGTTTGGCATGGAGGAGAAAATCTTTCTGTAAACAAGATATAACATATGAGCAGTCTCAATAATCACAGATAGAAGAAAATGTGACATTTTATGCAGAGGCTTCAAATGAAAACCTTAAATGTGGGATAGAAATAAGAAAAACCACACCTTTGTATTGTAACTTGTTAATATGGTTGCTAAGGATGTCAATAGTGTCCTGCGCGTGCCGTCACAGTGCAGATGAACAACATGATGTCATAATTGCAGTTAAAAGATGGCCGCCCCACTACTGACATGCCCCAAAGAGGAGTAGAGTTCTGTTATCCGTTTTTTGAGCAGCAAAGGGGTGAAACCTTTAGAAATTCATCAGAAAATGAAGGTACGGTACGGTGATGTATGCTTTTCATTCACAGTCAATAGGCGATTTTCCTTTATGAGGCGGTCAACAGCTACAATCAACTCTGGGGTCCCTCTTTGGTGTGCCTGACCCAGTCGTGAACAGTGTGTCACAGAATGCACACTGTTTTGGAACTTCCTACTCCACTTATTCACTTGCTTTCATCAACCTCACCAAAGCATTCAACCTTCTAAACAGAGAGAGTCTCTTCAAAGTATTGTCCATAGTTGGCTGCCCACCTAAATTACTAAACATGATTAGGTCTTTTCACATGGACATGAAAGGTACAGTGCTGCCCGACTATTCAACATTTTCTTTGACATCTTGCTCAAACACACCTTTAGAACTGCTACAGAAGGGGTTTTTCTGCATACCAGGTCAAATGAGGGTCTGTTCAACCTAACCAGACTGTGTGCAAAAAATAAGAGAAGTGAGACTGACATTCAGGATATGCTCTTCGCAGACGATGCAGCCCTGGTCGCTCACACAGAAGTCCAGTTATAGATCTTCATTAATAAATTAGCAGAATCCTGTGATCTGTTTGGACTCATCATCAGCTTAGACAAGACAAAAGTGATCAAGGCGCAGATCCTCCAGGCATTGACCTAAGCAGTAAAAATCTGGAGGTAGGAAATAATTTTAACTACCTCGAATTTATCATCAGCAACAATCTTTCACTGGGTGCAGAGCTGCAAAAGAGATTAGGAATAGCCTCAGCAGTAGGCTCTCACAGAGAGTGTGGAATAACACCATCTCCACAAAGGTTGCTGTGTATAAATCCGATGTGCTTAGTACCCTGCTCTATGCCAGCAAAACATGGACCCTGTATGCTTCACAGGCAGAAAAGGCTAAATGTTTTTCATTTGTGATGTTTGAGGCTTATAATTGGAATTTCTTGGAATGACAAGATGACAAACAACAATGTGTTACTCCACCAGCGCTGCTTGCTGTGGCTTGGTCACGTGTGCAGAATGGAGGATAGGCAAATTAAAAAAGATATCCTATATGGAGAGCTGACCATGGGCACGGATAACAAAGGTAGACCTTTCCTCCACTACGAAGATGTTTGCAAGCGGGACATAAAAGCATTAGACATGAACACCTGCAACTGGGAGGAACTTGCCAAAGACAGATCTGGCTGGAGGCAGGCTTTGTGTGCTGACCTGCAGGCAGGGAAGACAAGATACTTCAAGATGCAGACTCCAAGCATGTGCGGCAAAAGCAAGAGCAACAATTGACTATAACCCCTGTCTAGCGTGAAGTCGATTGTCTCTCGAGACTGACAGGATGCCAATCAATTAAGGACAATGGTCTATTTTGTTCTTATGAATCAACTTCACTGCAATTCAGATATATCCATAGGTACTCAATCTCTCTCAACATATGGCATAGGGTGTGAATACTGTTGGTTTGTGTAGCTGGTTGGTTGTATACACTCCTGCTCTGTCTTCCTATGCATCTGACTCTACTCAAACCTTGTTTTATTTCAAAATTGTGCAGTCTGTAAATATGATTCATCTATTGTGATGTCATCTTCCAACTGGTGGTCATTGACAGACTTCAAATGTCACTTCTATCCATATCTGGTGTGCCAACAATGGGTGCTTGTGAAATCAGGATGTCCGCTCGTTCATTGCCTTGAGCCCAGTATGACGACAGTAGATCCACACCAGACTCAAGGTTTGAGGCCTCTACAGCTGCCATCTACCCATGCCTAAGTCAGCCCTTCTGTACATTCTGAACTTATTAAAGAGACCATCAGACAGCCATCTCAGAGCCAAGTAAAGTGTAAAAGATTCCAGAAATGTGTATGAGAAGTAAGACTTATAAGGCTAAATTTCATATAGAGGTTAGTAAAAATAAACATGTTTTGCTTTTTTGGGTCAAAATTTACTATCACCATTATATTTATCCGTGAAGTACATATCCCAAAGTGCCATTTTGAAATTGCTCAATGAGTGCCTGTTAAATGTTAAACATTGCAACCAATGAAACAGTAATGAAGATGCTTCATGGATTTAAGCTTTATTGACCCTGGCATTAAAATATTGGTTTGTTCAGAAAGGTCAATCTCAATAAGTTTCTGAAGAACCATCGAATTAAAAAAAAAATATGAAGGGATTTGTATGAAGGATAACCACAGAGATGGGCTCCGTATGAAGGATGACCACAGAGATGGGCTCCGTATGAAGGATGACCACAGAGATGAGTTCCATATGAAGGATGACCACAGAGATGGGCTCCATATGAAGGATGACCACAGAGATGGGCTCCGTATGAAGGATGACCACAGAGATGGGCTCCGTATGAAGGATGACCACAGAGATGGGCTCCGTATGAAGGATGACCACAGAGATGGGCTCCATATGAAGGATGACCACAGAGATGGGCTCCGTATGAAGGATGACCACAGAGATGGGCTCCGTATGAAGGATGACCACAGAGATGGGCTCCGTATGAAGGATGACCACAGAGATGGGCTCCGTATGAAGGATGACCACAGAGATGGGCTCCGTATGAAGGATGACCACAGAGATGGGCTCCGTATGAAGGATGACCACAGAGATGGGCTCCGTATGAAGGATGACCACAGAGATGGGTTCCGTATGAATGATGACCACAGAGATGGGCTCCGTATGAAGGATGACCACAGAAATGGACTCCGTATGAAGGATGACCACAGAGATGGGCTCCGTATGAATGATGACCACAGAGATGGGCTCCGTATGAAGGATGACCACAGAGATGGGCTCCGTATGAAGGATGACCACAGAGATGGGCTCCGTATGAAGGATGACCACAGAGATGGGCTCCGTATGAAGGATGACCACAGAGATGGGCTCCGTATGAAGGATGACCACAGAGATGGGCTCCGTATGAAGGATGACCACAGAGATGGGCTCCGTATGAAGGATGACCACAGAGATGGGCTCCGTATGAAGGATGACCACAGAGATGGGCTCCGTATGAAGGATGACCACAAACTGGGTGAAGTGAAAGTGCCCTTACAGATGCCATCAGGTGAAATGGTCATTGTCCAATAATTTCAGATAAATATTATGAAAAAATGCAAATACATACACAGCATATTTGTACAGACTGTTAGGTAATTCCTGTCTTGACCGGTTCATAGGCTTCTCCAGTCTTGTCGGCAACTGTGCCAAACCTGTGCCATGTAAGATACCTGCAACAGAAGAATGTTCAACAATGAATTGTCACCTCATCTCACCTCACCTATTCTCACCTCATCTATCAACTTATCTCGCTAGACATCATGGGGAAGTACAGTCTTTGTGTGTGTGATATCTGTGTGTCTGTTGATATTATCAATCCATGCCTCTGCGGTATCTCATTAACACTTTCAATCCATCTTTTGTCTTCTCCTCTCGCTTGGAAGCTCTAATATCTCTTATTATAGGCTTATGGATTCAGCTATGTCTGTGAACTAGATATATGAATTCTTTAACTTGTTAAGGTTCTGTGTTTCTGACCTAAATATGGTGTGACTTTTCTGTTTTTTTGACTGTCATTACCTTCTTCTTCTTCAATCAACTGATGCTATGTTTCTAGTCCGGTAAGGTTCACAAAGGAGACTGCATTTCAGGTCTTCGCCAGTCCCCCATATCTTGTAGAGCATGGTCTCTTCCCCAGGGCCAGATTTCCTCTCTTAGGTCTGTCTAAATAGGACAGTCTTGCAGAATATGCTCTGGTGTTTGCAATCACACGTGGTGGTGTCTCTGAGACTCATTTTGTGGAGGTGGTCCTTGAGTCTGCAATGTCCCGTTCTGAGTCTGAAAATCTTTGTCTGCTCATCTCTGCCAAGATTGCCAAAGCTGTCATTTTCTGGCATGTATCCTTTGTCCTGGTCTCTCTATTCTGTCCTCAAGGATTGTTTGATCAGTGTCTTTGCTTCTTTGTAGTTGTGTGGATGGTGACTCTGTATGCAGCCACTTCCGACTTTTGCGAGCTTATCTGCTTTCTTGTTTACATGGATCCCACAGTGGGCTAGAATCCACTATAGGACTAGATTTGTTTTTTAAGACAGCAATCCGATGTATTTTAAGACAGCAATCCGATGTATTTTATTTCGTGTGAGAGCCTAGCTTGCTTGGGGACTTGAGATGGCTTGGAGTACGCTCCTGCAGTCTGTTAGAATGACCATTTCCCTTGCATTTGTGATTTAGCTGATAAAAACCTGAGTTGCTGTATGAACAGCTGTTGCCTCAGCTCTGAAATTGGTACAGGTCTCTCCTGCTGGTATGGAGTGAATTTCTTTCTCGCCAATGGAGTGTGCGATGTAGAATGTGCTGTGTTTATTTTAATAGTCGCCTCTCACAACTAGTCTTTTGCATTACAGTATTACTCTTCTTTGATACCAATTCGGACCCCAGTAACACGATAAGTTAACATTAATAATTATATTCCTTTCATTTGGAACATGCTATATTATCATTTGATCAATCAAAACCTTTTCAGCTCCCATGGAGCATAGGTCTTCTTCGAATACATGGCAAGTCATCAAACATTGTCCTGTCTATATCAGTTGAAGTTTTTGTGGCTTATATGTTCTACAGAGTAGCTAACATCATGTCCAACTCTCCTTAGTCACCTCTGACAATATGCCTGGCAGGTCACAGAGTTAATATTCTTTGTTCCCCCTCCAGGTCCAGGTACCACTCATGAGGTACTGTTTTTTGCTTGTGTTTAATTTGGACAGAATTATTCTTGCATTAGAAAATGCCTCCTAGAACTTACTCATTGTATGGGGGGACCACAGGGGCTAGTGATTAAGTGACATGGCTCACAATCCGAAGGTGTTGGGTTCGGTCCCCAATCACAGCACCAGCTGTTACCTCGAGGAAGCAAACCATTAGATAATGCAGGAGGAAGCAGACCCTTACATAAAATGCATGACGAAATCGGATGCATTGGGCAGACAGGAGCAAAGTAAAAACAAAGTGCACATACTGCCTTGGGAATTAGAGAAATAAGTCAAACCAAAAAAAACTTAATTGTACATGTGTGCCCCCATGTGTAGTCAGTCCCTTTCACTGCTGAAAACACTGAATATATAGCATAAACATCATAGCTCTGACATTTTTACTGGCTTCGTCAGGTGCTCATTTACAGCTGGGTCAACAGGGTGAAGTGGTCACATCATGGAAAAACCCACGACCAGTTCTGTCTTCCAAATTGAGCACAACATAATCTGAACCTGGTGTGTTGGTTTTGTGAACTAAGTAAGGGAGAGAATTGGTGGTATGGGACAAGGACGTGTACACCGAAGGAAGTCGTATCCAACCCATATTTTTACAAAACACATGATGACGATGCTACTGCCCTCTTCAACAAGAAAGTCACCACATCCATCCTTGTTTTGACTAAACACCATCTCTTCCTTTATAGGGACTCGAACATTCACATTTTTTACAACTGCCTTGGTAAGCCTTCATTATACATGCTTCCTAAGATCCAAAAACCCAACAACCTTGGCAGACATATTGTCTCTGCTTGCTTCTGTCCAATTGAAAATGTGTCTGACTTCCTCATCAGGATCTTCCAACATTTAGTTAAGGATCTTCCCATAATCCTTAAGGATACCAACCACATCTTGGTATTGCTTTCTCTTTCACTGTACTCTCCCCTGACAGAAACCACTGCCTTTCCTTACAAGGGGTTTTCTCTTTTACTGTACTCTCCACTGACAGAAACCACTGCCTTTCCTTACCAGGGGTTTTCTCTTTTACTGTACTCTCCCCTGACAGAAACCACTGCCTTTCCTTACCAGACGTTTTCTCTTTTACTGTACTCTCCCCTGACAGAAACCACTGCCTTTCCTTACCAGACGTTTTCTCTTTTACTATACTTTCCACTGACAGAAACCACTGCCTTTCCTTACCAGGGGTTTTCTCTTTTACTGTACTCTTCCCTGACAGAAACCACTGCCTTTCCTTACCAGACGTTTTATCTTTTACTGTACTCTCCCCTGACAGAAACCACTGCCTTTCCTTACCAGACGTTTTCTCTTTTACTATACTTTCCACTGACAGAAACCACTGCCTTTCCTTACCAGACGTTTTCTCTTTTACTGTACTCTCCTCTGACAGAAACCACTGCCTTTCCTTACCAGACGTTTTCTCTTTTACTGTACTCTCCACTGACAGAAACCACTGACAGAAATCACTGCCTTTCCTTACCAGACATTTTCTCTTTTACTGTACTCTCCCCTGACAGAAATCACTGCCTTTCTTTACCAGACGTTTTCTCCGTCTACACCTCAATTCCCCATTCAGATGGCTTATCAGCTTTCAGTTTGTAAGTTTGTAACTTGGCCAGAGAATCAACCCCTCTATCTCCACATCTACTCTCATCAGTCTGGCTGAAGTTGTCCTTACCTGTAACACCTTTGAGTTCAATGGTCAGCTCTTTGACCAGATCAGCGGTGTGACTCAGGGCACAAAAATGGGCCCAAGTTACGCATGTCTTTTCATGGGACACCGGGAGTATCTAAATTGATCTCAGTATCAGGGTCTTTCCCTGTCATGTACTTTCGATACATAGACAATGGTTTCAGTATTACTGACACTAGCAAAGAGTGGAGGAGCATCCCCACAAACAGACCTGAGTATCACATATAATGAGGTCAAGACCATAATTAAAGCCAACTTCAGGGTAAAATTGGCTGATCAACACCCTGACTTCTGAAAAGAAGACAGCTACTTTAACTTAACTAGAGAAGAGCAAGTCATCTTCAGACTGAGAACTGGGCATAACAGACTCAAGGGTCATCTTTACAACAAAATGAGGATTGGGACAGATGACAGGTGCCCATGTGGGGAGCATATCATGACCGTGGAACACATCCTACAAAGCTGCATGCTCACGCAGGAAAAGAGAGAACAATACTGGCCTCATGAGACAGATATGAGACAAAAAACTGTATGGAGATAAAACAGCGTTAAAACAACGGTGTCATTGTAAGAGAAATCGGAACCTTGATCTGAGGATGAATGAAGAATAAGAAGAAGAATAAGAAGAAGTATTACTGACATGCCTGATGCTGACATTTCTACCTGCCCTGCCTATGCGAATGTTTTAAACCCCTCTATCCATTTCACATCTGATATCTCCTTCACATCTGTTCACGTTCTTGACATCCATCTTCATGACCATTGTCTACTACCAACCTACCAACACCTACAACTACCTCCTCTACACTTCTACTCACCTTAAATTCTGTTGTGGCTGACTCGCTTTCTCCTCTCCTCTCTCTCTCTCTGTCATGTTGATGAAAACATCTTACTCAAAGCCTGCGAGAGGGGCTTAACCTCTTTTGTGAATGTCTCTACACTGAGGCTACTCTCACAACCAGACTCCCTATCTTTCACACTGACTCCCTCTTGCCTACTCACTATCTTCTTTCTAATCGTGTTTCCTTCTCCTCTTCATGTTAAAGTCTAGGATATTTTATTCCGCCATCTCTCTATCCTTCATTTTGATCCTTCCACTCTTCACATATTCCAGTGGTACCCTGCAAACTTGAAAAAAAATATGGGGGACTTCTTAGTTAATAGCTATATGCACACCATCCCCTATTACCAACTGGGTACCATGTCTTGCAAGAATGTACGTGACTGTGTCACCTTGCATGAATGTACATGACTGTGTCACCTTGCATGAATGTACATGACTGTGTCACCTTGCATGAATGTACATGACTGTGTCACCTTGCATGAATGTACATGACTGTGTCACCTTGTAAGAATGTACATGACTGTGTCACCTTGTAAGAATGTACATGACTGTGTCACCTTGCATGAATGTACATGACTGTGTCACCTTGTAAGAATGTACGTGACTGTGTCACCTTGCATGAATGTACATGACTGTGTCACCTTGCATGAATGTACATGACTGTGTCACCTTGCATGAATGTACATGACTGTGTCACCTTGTAAGAATGTACATGACTGTGTCACCTTGCATGAATGTACATGACTGTGTCACCTTGTAAGAATGTACATGACTGTGTCACCTTGCATGAATGTACATGACTGTGTCACCTTGCATGAATGTACATGACTGTGTCACTTGCCTATATGCCATCCAAACATGTCCTGTTACCTTCCATAAAGTAGAGTCCAACATCAAAGAGGGTTTCACTTGCAAGCCCCTCAACCTCATTTATTCTACCACCTATGACAGGTGTGGTACTACATACATTTGGGAGGCCAGTTTAGAATTGTGTGCATGCTTCAGGCAATATGTCAATGACATTTATAACCACTCTGGTTCCCCAATTGCCAGTCACTTCAATTGTTCTGGGCACCAGAGTAAAGTTGATGAAATGTCACAGGCATCATCAATTGCTCATCAGATGATCGTTATCGATTAGAACTTGACAATAGACTGATCTCCCATACAGTTTACCTTCAGCAGCTGAGCATCAACATTAGAACTTGACAATAGACTGATCTCCCATATGGGCTACCTTCAGCAGCTGAGCATCAACATTAGAACTTGACAATAGACTGATCTCCCATACGGGCTACCTTCAGCAGCTCAGCATCAACATTAGAACTTGACAATAGACTGATCTCCCATTCGGGCTACCTTCAGCAGCCCAGCATCAACATTAGAACTTGACAATAGACTGATCTCCCATATGGGCTACCTTCAGCAGCCCAGCATCAACATTAGAACTTGACAATAGACTGATCTCCCATACGGGCTACCTCAGCAGCTCAGCATCAACATTAGAACTTGACAATAGACTGATCTCCCATACGGGCTACCTTCAGCAGCCCAGCATCAACATTAGAACTTGACAATAGACTGATCTCCCATATGGGCCGCCTTCAGCAGCCCAGCATCAACATTTTCCATACCTTTTTTTAGCCTTTTCTCCTTCTCTCCATCTGCCTTTCTTCTTTTTTTCAATTAGGTGATTTATGTGTACACATATCACCATCTGGTCTTTCTCCGTTTGGCTATTGACTTATCAGGCCTTTTTTCACTTCATACACCTTACCGGTCAGTCACTTCCACATGCTTGATTCATCTGTAGGCGATCTAATTATTGACAAATTAACTTATGACTATACTAGTGACGTCAAGTGAATCCAGATAATCTTTTATGTGTTCCCATCTGTATTTTATGTCTTATTTCTTCCCTAATGATTTGATAACTCATATTTTTGTTGTTTATTGTCCTTGATGAAGGTCTTTAGGACGTTATAATGATATTCTAACAACAAGTTGACTGTTGCCTATTTCCCACATTGATTGAAAGATCTGTTGGTATGTCAAAAATTAATATTTTATCTAGTCACTTGAATAATAGAAAAACATTTGAATAATGCCTGCCCTTGTCCATTGGTTATTGGCTGTTCTTGGGTTTCTGGTTACTTTTGTGTGAAATATAAATTATTTTCTGGCCATTGATAAGGTGTGACTTTTTTCATCGTTTTTCAAAGTACTCTTCACCAGAACATTCCAAATATTAGGAAAACATGTATTTTATGCTTATTTAAAAATGAATATACAATTTCAATTTACCATTTTTGAATATAATATTTTGAATAATAGAGTATTCTTGAAGCTAACTTGAAATGGAAAAACTTTCATGCTTCTTTCAGTAGCAAGTTGAACAACAAAATGGGCTCATTAGCTCGTTCGCAATGAAATCCCACTTAAAAAATCAAATTTTGTTTAATATTTGAAAAAATTAAAAAAAATGGCATTAACAATTTTTTTACATCAATTAGAAGGTCTTACAAAAAGGAAAATGGCAAATACCATACAAATTATTACTTTCACATACAAGCAGATATGTATGACACCAAAAACATTATCCATTATTAACACCAACAACAAATAATTTCATCATTAACGCCAACAACATTATCCATTATTACCACAAACAACAACTTTTTTTTTTTTTTTTTGCATTCGCCTTATTTATCTATTAACCAAGGTGGTGTGCGTTGCACTGTGATTTTTATTTTGTGCCTGTCGGCCCAGTCCATCCGACTTCAGCATGCATTTATGTAAGGGTCTGCTTCCTCCTGCATTTTCTAAGAGTTTGCTTCCCCGGGGTAACAGCCAGTGCTGTGATGGGGATCGAACCCAGCACCTTCTGGTTGTGAACCGTGTCACTTAACCACTAGCCAACGCCGTCCCAAACCAACAACAAATAACTTCATCATTAACACCAACAACATTATCCATTATTAACACAAACAACAAATAACTTCATCATTAACACCAACAACATTATCCATTATTAACACAAACAACAAATAACTTCATCATTAACACCAACAACATTATCCATTATTAACACAAACAACAAATAACTTCATCATTAACACCAACAACATTATCCATTATTAACACAAACAACAAATAACTTCATCATTAACACCAACAACATTATCCATTATTAACACAAACAACTTCATCATTAACACCAACAACATTATCCATTATTAACACAAACAACAAATAACTTCATCATTAACACCAACAACATTATCCATTATTAACACAAACAACAAATAACTTCATCATTACCACCAACATTTCCTTACTCCATCATTACTACTAACACACACTCACTCCATCATTAGCAACAATATTTGCACACTCGATCATTGACACCAACAAAAATACCTTGCCCAGTCTGTGATACAAACTCTGCAGCGCCACCTATTGGCTTTGTGAAGACGCCAACTAAACCTTTACCGACCCCAGTGACCAGTCCTGACGCTGTGGAGGAAGCTGATGTCCTGAGCTTGTCCTGGGACCCTGAGGCAAGCAGAGTTTGAATTGGTTGGTCAGCCAAGCCAGCGACAGCACCTGGGGAAAAAGTCAGAAATGTCACCTTTGATGATGAGGACAATTGTGGATACTTAACTTAACGTCTTTATACTGGTTTAGAAGACTCTGCAGAGTCTATATACAACCAGTTTCATTAACATTTCCTTGCTCTAAAACTATGCGCATCCAGTCTATTCTTAAATGCATTAATTGCCACTGCCTCCACTATTTCCTATGGCAATGTATTTCAAGCATTCACCACTCTCTGACTAAAAAAATATTTACTAATAGCTAATCTGGACCTTTCTTTAAGTTAATATGTAGCTGTTCCCTCTTGTTCTTGTAGGTGGTTGCATTTTTAAAAAACTTGTTATAGTCTAATTTATCCTTACTTACGTGCAACTCTTGTCGTAGTCGTTTTTATAGCAATTCATTTTATATAATGAGTTTGCTAACCCTATGCACAACCCTTTCTACACCTTTCAAAACATGCACATGCTTGGAAGGTTACAGTGGTTCTGCCACTTGTGAGTACCACTAAGGTGACTGATTGGAAATAATCTAACAAAATTGGTGTATTTACCCAAAAGACTAATGCCGAACCCAGTCAGGCCTTGCCTCAACCCATCCGACACACCTACTGGTCGATTGCGCCGATTTTCTTCTTGTCTCTCCAGGTGTGAGGAGTCAAATGATAGACGGTCCATGTTACGAGAGACACTGGAGGCAAAGTTTGTCACCGAGGTTATCATACCTGAGGAAAGACAGAAGGCAAAGCATGGCTATTAATCTTGTCTCATCTACCTTATTCGAGTTTATCGTTCACTCTCAAATGCCAAAATCTACTAGATCTGTTCAAAAAGTTTCAGATCTTTTGAAATTACACACCAATGTGATGTAATAGCAACTTCTGGTTAGTAGTGCTGTCTTGTCTAGAGATGCCTTTCTTCAGTAACTCATTTCCCACATTTGTCTGTTGTGATTGTCTATCGTCCTGTAGCTGATTGTTTACATGTGTGCAGATTATGTTTTAATTTCTTAAGATGTCTGAATTTCATGATCTGGCTAATGAACATTAAGTTTTGCTTCAGGCTCGGGAAGATGTTTGCGCAGATTCATGACATGTTGGAACAAGTTTATGGAGATCAGTGCATGAGCCACTCATGTTGTACAAATTGTTTAAGAAATTTAATTATGGTTGACCGTTAAAAGATGATGACTTGAGTTCAGGATGACCTACAACATCATCTTGGCTTGGCTTGGCTTCGTTTGTTCTCAATCTCCCGTTACCAAACCCTGAAAGGACTTAAGTAGCAGAATGTAGTCCAGAGAACGAAATGCGTTGTGTTGTAGTTTATAGCTTGACTGCGATATTTGCACCTTTCGGTCCAATACATCCGACTTCAGCAAGCATTTTTTGTGTACCGGGTTAGCATTCCCTCTTCGATCCCTTCTCCTTAGCCAGTCTGCCCTGCTGCAGCCTGTTATCCAGGATCACTGCGTGGAGGTGTAGAAGGGTCTTGGCAGCTCTGGTTCGCTGGCCCTGACGTTAGCAGTCGGCTATGAGTCGCTGACCACTGCAGCTTATACGCTGCCCAGCATCTGGATCCGCCAACATCATCTGATGATAACCAGTTGCACTGTTTGGGAAATAGCTGAAGAATGCAACATCCTCAACAAGGATTGTGTAATAATATTTTAACAGAGAAATTTAGCTCTGTACCACTTGAGAATTGTATTTTATTCTTTTTCATCAGAAACATAAAGCATCACAATCTTTACATAAATATCTGCCCTCCAAGTTCTGGAAGATGGTGGTCATTGTAAGCCTGAACTTAACCAGGTATCCCCAGATGCTTTACAACTTATCACATCCCATGAAGTCAGAATAGTTATGCAATGGATCCCTGGTCACTTAAATACGTCTGGCAATGGCAAACAAGGCGGGCTGACTTACTAAGAAGGGATCAAATGAAGAACAACAATACACACCAACAACACTATAGACAGTCAAACAACTAATGAAGACTGCGAACAAAGAGGCCTGGCTGAATAGATGGGCAATGGGGAATACTGGAAGAGAAATCTACAAACATCAGGCCATTCCAAAGACAACATGAAACTCCTGAAAAGAAGAGACCAAAACACAATGTTCCTACTTTGCACTCAACACATACAAATTATAACAAAATTGATAGTGGGGTACCAGATTTACAGTTTTGAGGAAAGGCTCAGAAAAACAGGCCTACAGTAACTAGCTTTATATGATAATAAACAGAAATGATAAATTAAGACAATAACAAGTTTTTCAAATTATAACAAGCTACAAGAACAAGAGGGCACAGCAACAAATTAATTAAAAAAAGGTCCAGATTAGATATTAGGAAATTATTTGTAGTCAGAGAGTGGTGAATGCTTAGAATGCATTGCCACAGTAAATAGTGGAGGCAGGGTCAAATGATGCATTCAAGAATAGATTGTATGCGCATAGTCTTTAGATCAAGGAAATGTAAAAGAAACTGGTTGTATACAGACTCTACAGAGTCTTCTAAACCAGTGTAAAGACATTAAGTTAACTTGAACAGAATCCAATCAGAACATACACAGAGTGTCGGCTGTGCACAGATCCTTATGAAATTGTTGAGCATTATCTTTTAAAGTGTCTGGCACTTGCCAGTGTTAGGAAAGGGCTTCTTCCTCCAAGGCTAGACAAAAGGAACACTTTGTACGGAACTAAACACCAGCTCACAAACACTTGCAGATACCATTATATGGCATTGAGCCAAAAGACATGATCCAACTGGCCGCTGGATCAATAAATAACCAGCCAACCAACCGAGAAATACCTGAGTTAAGGAGAAATAACTCCTGGTTAATCCACCATAACATTCTGCCAGCCCACAAATCATTGCATATCCTGGAATGTTTTTGTTTAACAAAAATGAAGACAGGTATGTTTTCCCAGCCACCCTACTCACCTGAACTGATCCCAGCAAACTGTTTCCCTATTTCTATACTGAAATCCAACTTGAAAGGATGATAACTTCAGATCATTGAAGAAAATAAGGCCAATATGCACACATATCTACGTATGATCCCCAAAAATGCTTACCAGAACCACATCCAACAGTGAAAACGGCACCGGGTGTAATAATAACGAAGAGGCGTATTTTAAAGAAGATAAGACTGACTAAGCTTCAAATAAGCCTGAAAATGTACAAAAAAGTTCTAGAACTTTGTGAACAGATCTAGTATTTCCTTTATAACTTAGCAGTCAGTCTCAACAAGCTCTTGTTACAATAAAGAAAGATTATCTTTGAGAGGGTCATGCTGTCATTATGTTCCTCTCATGTTATTATCAACAATATACTACCAGAAACTGGGGAACCCTCTCAGTGACACCAGCTGTCAAACCCACTAATTTTTACTGGTAGTTTAAGAAACATCTACGTTTTATCGTTAGAATTATAGTTACTGTCATTGATGTTGTCATCCCTCCTAGAGGGGTATTGGGAAATGTCCTTTTGCAAGGCCTCACACAATGACAGTTTATCAGTTACTAGCTCTTCCAAATGCACAGTGCTGGCCTTATACCGCTGGGTAGGCTAAATATTAACAGGGGAAAGACTGGAGGCTAAACGGCCCAGAACTATGCCTTACCTGGGTCTAGTAAGCCCCAAGGAAACCATCCACAAACTTACTACTAATAGACAAATGCAAGTTCAAAAGGCAAACCAGGGAAGACATGAATAGTATCTTCAATGGATTGACCAGATAGATATGCAGAACAAAGGGATATCTTTTGGCTATTTGACCACTGATCTGCCTGGTTGAATATGTAGATCCCAGTATTATAGTTACTTGTTCAGATTGACACATGTATGCTTTTTGTTTCAAATTGTCCAAATTATCTCAACTCCATCTTCTTCTGCGTTGCCCTAAACCACTCTTACTGGACACAATGCCTTTCATTATCAGCCTCTCCAGATCAGTGTGACTGAAATATCTTAGCTTTTTCCTTGTGATGTTGACTATAGGCGAATTTTCTTACATACTTAGCTGTTGCAGAACTTCTCTTTTTGTCTTCTTCTCTTTCCATGATATTTCCAGCATCTTTCTGTAACACTTCATTCCAAAAGATGTTATAATTTTTGCAATTGTTTTGTTTAATGTCCATGTCTCGCAACCAGATGTTGCCAAGGAGAAAATAAAGGTCCTGACCTTGTTTACCAAGACTGTATGCATAATTAAATATACAATCGATACAATTTATTTATATCTTGTTCTTTTTATCATCATATGACATATTACTTCCATAACATAGTCTCCGTCACGGCAGCCTGTATGCATCTTGGTTTCGGACGAGTCAGTCCACATCTTTGAAAGACATCCCCAGACTGTCTGTAATGTTCTGATGTCATCTTCGTCAGGGAACTTTTTTCCTCCTCCCAGGAACCCTATCTTGTGTATTATCCCTCTCTTCCAATCATTATGTCTCTTCACATGACCAAAATATCTCAGCTTTATTCTTGTGATGTTGTCTTGGAGCCAAATTTCTGTAAATGTCTCTATTTTTGTTTTTCTCTGTCAATAATATTCTCAACATCCTTCTGTAACACTTTATTTCAAAAGCTGTGATATTTTTTTGCAATAGATTTGTTTAACCATTTGAACTCTGGCCACCAATATGCTTGTAAAAAATTATTCCAATGGGCTCCTGATGTAAAAATGCAAAAAGTGGACACATTAACAAAATTAGTTACAGTAGTAAAACTAAGTGATCTTTCAATTATTCTACCTCAAAAACACCAACCTGTTCATTTCTAATATTCTTACTTATTATGCCAGTCCCTAGAACATAGCCCAATCCTCAGAAGGTTCAGGAACAGAGCTTGATCATAGTCCGATTCTCACATGACACCACTCAACAAATGATCATCAGATTCCACTTTGATGTCACTTTACCATCTAAATCTAGTTCATCATTGAGCACAATCCTAACAGCATGTTCCATAGTTAGTCTTTAAAACTTAAGATCGGACATTAACCAGTTTTTCAGCATGTCTTTTCATCATGAAGAAATGTTAACAATTTATCACAATGTAGGCACCTTTTTAAAAAATAAATTTCAGGAAGACGTGGGTTATTTCTGCCACATCTATCTATATTTATGCATGTTCTTAGAAGATACGTGTGATATACTGACACAGCGGTGGCTTAGGGAATGAGCTATTTACACACACATCAGTGCCTGCCACGGATGCAAAGGGTTAATGTCCATGTCTCCCAACTGTATGTCACCACTTGAAAATGCAAGTCCTGATAAGTTGAATCTTTGCCTGCCTGCATGAGTTTTGCAAATAATGTATTAGTTTGTGTGTAGAAATTGCAAGTCTTCATTGTCCATAATTTTAATTTTAATTAGAACCCCTCTTGATGAGTGCATATGATAACTAGTTTTGAGAATGTAGGCCAGATATGTTCAGTTGAAAGACAGGATTTGACCCATAACCTGTAGGTTGCTGAACCCTGGTGTATGGTTTTCATTGGTTGTGAGTATAGATGTACAAACAAAATAAAAGGAATTAAAACTATGGCATACCAGCAGACACATTTTTCACCAGGCTCCCTAAGCCCATTGATAATCCAGTGACAAAAGCTCCTGGTCCGCGAGTGAGTCCAGAGTATGGTAAACTGATTAGATCAGATACACCAGTTCCGATACTTCTGACAAGTCCAGTGGGATTGCCAAGTATTTCCAAAGACCCAACCAGAATACCTGTATGAATATGGTAAGGTTTTATCATACTGAACTCATCATGTATTGTCATGATCAAAGTCTCTGTACATGAAGAGAACCACAATATTAATTTCAGAATAAAATTAGAGGAGAGGAGACTGTCGTTAGGTCAGGAAAAACATATGAATCAACCTATGTTAGTCAGGGTCAGGTGAAACATACTGATCAACCTATGTTAGTCAGGGTCAGGTGAAACATACTGATCAACCTATGTTAGTCAGGGTCAGGTGAAACATACTGATCAACCTATGTTAGTCAGGGACAGGTGAAACATACTGATCAAGACCCACCTACTGTCAAGCTGTTTCCCCTGGAAACAGGCTGTTTCATGGCAGTCTAGTTAACGAGTTAGGAATGGCACTGATCCCAATTGTGATGAGCTTACTGAGGAGCTTTGCATTGCATTAGTCCCACCTTCTCAAGTATGCCACAAAAGAATGTCATAAAGAGTTCCTGACTCAGATAAGAGTGGCATTAACAACAACAACACCATTAAATCAACTTTATAAATATATAAGAGGAGCACGTGGCCGAATGGTTTCGATGCCTGCCTGCCGACAAAGAGGGCAGCGGTTCAAATCCCTGGTATGGCATATGTTGTTTTTCTGTTAGGAGTGAAATAAACAAACATAGCCAGCACATGTCATGGCGACAGCAGTGGCGAAGCGGTCTGTAGTCCTCAGCCTTCAAAACCCCTTGACTACCCCAGCAATGGGAAAAATGTCATATGACAGTGACAGTATAAATGTTAAAAGACTATACAAAAAGACTGAAATATAAGAGATTATATATGTAGTTGTATAAACTACAAAATCACCAAGAAATTTTGGACAAATCAGCTTCCGGTAACTTGAAACATTTATCTCAACCATCCAAGACAAAAGAAAGTCTTTTGTCAAGAGGGTGTTGACAGATGGAGTAGGACAGGAGGATTTGGCATGTATTTGTTGAAGAATTATGCTCTATATGGAGCAGATAGGATTATATTGATTAAAGATACTCAGTTTCTTTTGAGCAATTTATAAATCCATTGGAGTCTTGCTAGGCCAGTACCAGCTTCTAGTCCTACATCAGATACTGCTGTGGGATCAAGATGCTGAGCAGCGCATGAGCTGCAGTGTGGTCAGCGACCCATAGCTGACTGCTAGCGTCAGGGCCAGCAAACTATAGCTGCCAAGACCCTTCTACACCTCCACTCTGTGATCCTGGATAACAGGCTGCAGCAGGGCAGACTGGCTAAGGAGAAGGGATCGAAGAGGGAATGCTAACCCGGTACTCAAAAAATGCTTGCTGAAGTCGGATGTGTTGGACCGAAAGGTGCAAATATCGTAGCCAAGCTGTAAACTACAACACAACGCATTCCGTTCTCTGGACTACATTCTGCTACTTACCCTTTCATGGTTTAGTAGTGGGAGTTTGAGAACGAACAAAGAAGAAGAAGAAGAAGAAGATACTGCTGTCAGGAAGAAAGTTTTAGAGACTTCACTGTAATAGGGCCAGCTTTTTTTTTTATGAGGTGGGGTGGCCAACTCCCTTTCTCACTGCTTTTCCTTCCTTAACAGTAAGCCACTTGCATTTATAACAGCTGGGTTGACTAGAGTGTATCATGAACAGGGATTGAAACCCGCACCTTGGATGTGAGCTGTGAACACGTTACCATTCTGCTACACCGATGTCCCAAGTCTACCAGCCTATAATACCAGATAGTAGAGCTTCAGGGCAAGAAGATGCCAGGTGTTGAATGTATACCATTACTGATCGATGACAACATGCATGTCTTATGAGAGGTACACGTTTAATACACCATGTGGAATCAATCACCCATCTGAAGAGTAATATCGACAATTTCTGTGGTGCAGAAAAGGATACTGACTTAATTCAATAAGTGAGAGAGAGAGAGAGAGAGAGAGAAAGATAGAGATAGAGAGAGGGGGAGAGGTGTGTAGATGTGTGTGTGCACTAGGGTCTTTATGGCCAACGGAGTAGATTGGTTCTAGCTAGTAGCAAATTGAGGATTTTCAACTCTGAGGATATCACTTGATGATGCTGGATAGGTAGAAATATTAGTAACACAAGACATTTAGTAAAACTTGATGATGCTGGATAGGTAGAAATATTAGCAACACAAGACATTTACTAAACTTGATGATGCTGGATAGGTAGAACCATTAGTAACACAAGACATTTAGTAACACTTGATGATGCTGGATAGGTAGAACCATTAGTAACACAAGACATTTACTAAACTTGATGATGCTGGATAGGTCATACATTAAGGTACCTCCTGATAGCATTACAGAACAGTCTCTGTTTTGGAAAAAAGGGGCAGAAGCAGGTCATGACAAATGTGAAAAAAAGAGAGCTCTAATTGAACATTAAAAAAGCAGGGAAGCCATATGATGAACTGGCACTGTTGAATCATGATAAGACAGTTCACTGTAGTTTGTGGGAGGTCTGGGACTGAGTGGTCTCGAGGTAAGATGTCGGCCTCAGGTGCTGGAGATTGTGGTTCAAATCACGGAAGAGACCAGGATTTTTTGACGTGCACTTTCTGGAATGTCCCCAGATCTCTTGGTAGTAGAGATTAGACACCCTTGTGTAGTGTCGCATACATTAAAGAATCCTCAGCAGTTGGAAATCGAAAAGAGTAGGCTTAATTCAAAATTATGTTAAAAATCTACCCAATCTATTATGAGATCTTTTCCAGTGCTGTGAAGTTCGTGCATGGTGCTGAGATTCCCCAAAATTTGGAGAACAACAGAGCACTTATGGGTTAAACCATGTGCAATGACGTTTATTCTTAAACTAAACTAAACTAAACTAAACTGTGGAAGGTCTATGGGAATTGAAAGATTATTGATTAATTGATTGATTGATCGATTGATTAAGTAGCATCGTGCATTGGACTGGCTTTTTTATCATATATAAACAACCGGTTTCAGAAAGCACTATTAAATAAGCACGCATATGCTTTTACTCAGGCTACCTGCAAGGAGGCCAACTGTAGTGGTGGCATTATGCTTCTACTAGGAGTAAAAAAAAGATGATGAGGATAAGACAGCAAAGCCAGGTTTTACACCTGAGTAGTTCTCGAAGCCAAAAAGAATAGGACACTTTTTCCTACCTTGCATGTTGTAAGAGGCAACTAAACAAGGTTGTGTATGGGACTGGTAACCTCACCATGTAAAAACCATTGTTATGAAGCTGCACTGTAAGTGATAGGAATTAAGCTTCCTAAAAGTTGGTTATATTAAGCCAAATGAAGTAGACATGCTTCAACATATGAAATGATGAGATTTTGATTGATTGAAAGCCAGGTTTAAACTTACCAGCTCTGAAGACTGCAGCTGAAGCATAGTGTACAGTAAGAGCGTGAGCAATGCGATGTAATGTTGAGTACACACTAACTCTCTCAAACTTTGACATGCTCAAGGGGGTGTGGTCTGAAGCTAAAAATAGCTTCATTGATGCATGAACACTGAGAAGTATTTTGATTGGTTGGATTGTCATGTGCTTCACTCTAATTGGATGACTGAGCGTGTAGCTGTTTAATTTGATGACTGCAGGCAGTTTTCTGTTCAGAGCTCCGTGAACATCAATGATAACATCTGAGACTGTTGAGAGTCTGCTTGGTAGAAAGACCTCCAATTCTTCAACTAAACGATAGATAAACACATCATCAATAAAGAGTGACAGTGGCTTTATTGAGACATCCACTGTCTCCAGCACAGATTGATTCCAAACTGGGTCAGAGAAAATCACAATCTGAATATGTAGAAATGCCTTCGATTTCATGATTGCATGAAGTTCTAGTACTGACAGACCTGTATTGTCCTGGGTAGAAGGGATAAATACACTTGTCTCTTTGCCTTTCTGAGGCAATAGAACGACTGGAAAGTCATACGTTCCTATCCCGTATTGCTGATTGTCTATCTGAGTCTCCCCAATGCTCACAGCAAAGCTGGTCTCAAAGCCATGCTGCTCCGGACCTCTGCAGATTGGGTAGCAAGCAAAAAATAAATCTTTGAAATATACTGACACTAAATCAGACAAGATCTCCGAATGTGACTCATCTTGAAGAGACAGTGTAAATGATTTGCATAAAACTCCAAATGTCACACAGGTTTTCATAGTTAGTTCTCGTCTGTTTCTCACCATCTCTTTCTCTGAGAATCTAGTAAATGTGGTTACAAGATTCTTGGTTGCAGTTGACTTGACCTGTGAAGGGTCACAAGAAAGTGCTTGAATGGATGCTACTGATGATGATGCTGAGGATTCAGATATTTCCTTTGATGTCTCAGAACCGTCAACTGGTTCTGACGGTGACTGGTAAATCCTGGACTTGACATTCACGTTTGATTTCTTGTGGTTACCATCATGTGTTGAAAGTTTCACTTCATCACGATCCATTATCCGACTACGGATCTCTTTGGCTGTTATTTCTGCCTTGCTGACAGGTCGAATGATCAAATGGGTGACCATTCCGGTCATCTGAATTAGGATCTTGAGGTCACAGAAGCCTGGAAGTCGAACAAATGCATCCAAATTTCCATGTATTTGTACTCCTGTGCTCCATTCAGAAATGCCTGTAGTGAGTATAAAACATAAAGAAGATTAACTTGTGGACTGCCAAGCCAAGCTTGTAATAAATGTAACAAGAAATATATACTTATAGAGTGTTATTGTGTCTGAGATCTGTAGAGTGTCATGTAAGGTTCCAGTGTGTTGTGTGGGGGCCGTAGAATGTCATGTTGGGTCACAGAATGTTATGTGGTGGTCCACAGAGTGTCAGGTGAGGTTCCACAGTGTGTTGTGTGGGGGCCGTAGAATGTCATGTTGGGTCACAGAATGTTATGTGGTGGTCCACAGAGTGTCAGGTGAGGTTCCACAGTGTGTTGTGTGGGGGCCGTAGAATGTCATGTTGGGTCACAGAATGTTATGTGGTGGTCCACAGAGTGTCATGTAGGGTTCCAGTGTGTTGGGTGGGGACTGTAGAATGTCATGTTGGGTCATAGAATGTTATGTGGTGGTCCACAGAGTGTCATGTGAGGTTCCAGTGTGTTGGGTGGGGACTGTAGAATGTCATGTTCGGTTACAGAATGTTATGGGGATGAACGGAATGCGTTGTCGCTAGTTTACAGATTGATTGCGATATTTGCACCTTTCGGTCCGACACATCTGTCTTTGGCAGATGATATATCTAAAATACAGAACAGAAAAGTACCTACAAATTGCTCTTTGCAGACGACCAATGTTTGATTCACTCTAATGAACAAAACCTACAACATCATATTTAGTCATTGTACTTGAACTGTCAAAAGTATGATGGAATATCAATACATCAAAGACAGAGGCAATGAATATAGATAGAAAGCACACCACACTTGATATTCATGTGAATGAAACAAAAAATAAAGCAGGTACAAGAATTTAGGTATTTGTGAACTTTTTTACTGAGGACGGCAGACTTAACAGAGAGATAGAGACGAGAGTGCAGAGGGCAAACACTGTCACCTACCAGCTGTCTCCACTGCTAAGACACCCCAAGATTTCGCTCCAAGTAAAAATGCAAATGATAAATAGTATCTTCATTCCAACCCAGACATGGACATTGAATAAGACCCAGGAACGAAAGTTAGCCACTTGCAAAATGCGGTGCCTATGAAAGGTTACTAACAACACCAGAAGAGACAGAATCACAAATACAAATATCTGGGAGAAGGTTGGAACAATTCCCTGCCTACAGTACATACAGAAATAGAGAATGAATTGGTTTGGCCACATTGTGAAAATACAACCAGATCATATTGTTCATGCAACCTTCTACAGGAGAACATCAGGAACAAAGGCAAGAGGTAGACAGAGGAAAAGGTGGATAGACAGCGTAAACGAGACTTGCTGGAAAAATGGGGACAAATATTACTCGCACCACGAGAGAAATAAAAGATAAATACATACCATGACACTGGGCTACAACCCGGTAGAAAGTGAGGCAACAAAAGAAGAAGAATAAGAAGATGTACCTAAACCTAAAACAGCTAAAGTTGATGTATCTACGTTTGATATAGCTAAAGTGGAAGTACCATAAAGTAGATTTACCTAAAGTCGATGTTCCTAAATATAATGCACCTAAAGTTGACCCATCTACAGCTGATGTACCTAAATTTGACTTATCTGCAGCTGATGTACCTAAAGTTGACCCATTTACAGTTGATGTATCTAAAGCTGATGTATCTAAGTTTGATGTACCTAAATCTGATGATTCTGGAAGCTGAATGTCTGTAGCCCTGAAGTGCAGTCTGGGAATGCTGATGGTGTCCTTGGCAATAAACTCAGAGTTGATGACTGGTGGGGTGTAGTGGCACCATCCAGTCGACGGAACCCAAGGAAGATCACTAACAAGTTCGACCTGCTCCTGGACTGTTGCATCTGGAAAACATAAAAGATGTAACAGTAACATGTCTGGAAAGTGGATACAATTTACAAATAGATCAAAAGGTATACCAGGTGTAGACTAATAGAAGTGCCTTTCATGAGACTACCTTCACATTTTGATAGAGAAATATGTGAGAACCAGAGCATCAAGTACAACAACCAAATGATACATATTACCAGATCAAAATGTGGTGAACAAGTGGAGATCTTTAGACTCCACACAGGCCACAACACACTGAGATACCATCTGTTCAATAAACTAAGGAGAGGAAATATCAATGAATGTGCATGCGTTATTGATAAAATGGCTACAGAATATCTGCTACAAAGGTGTTCACCATACGAGAAACAGACAAAACACATATGACCATCATCAAAACCATTCCTGGACAAGCTGCTTAGAGCTACAAACAGTTTTAGGCTAACCACTGCTTTCCTTAGTTATATTCAAGTTGACGCCTGAAAGCGTACGAAGAAGAAGAATATTTTGGTAGAGTAAAGGGAGACTCATAGCTAACAGTGTTGTTGAGGATGAAGTGTTAGAGATGTTATTCTACTAGATCAATGCTTTTTATAAGGTGGGGTGGCACTTTCTAGCTGCCTTTCCTTCCTTAACAGTAAGCCAGGTACCCATTTACAGCCAGGTTGACTGGAATGTGTCTTTAATAGGGATCGAACCCTGTACACATTTGTTATGAGACACAAGCTCTCTACTACTATGCTACTCGATAAGTTCTTCAAAACAACTTGAACTAGGAATGGCTGAACTGACTGACAGAAGGGTCTCCTGTGTATGTCATGTATAAATAAATTTCACACTCAAACAAAAATGGCAACATCAACAAACTGAAAAGCAGAGAGCAGAGCATAATCTTCCCACTTAGGATTGAACACATCAGACTTAACAAGTGGGATCAAGATGCTGAGCAGCGCATGAGCTGCAGTGGTCAGCGACTCATAGCTGACTGCTAGCGTCAGGGCCAGCGAACCAGAGCTGCCAAGACCCTTCTACACCTCCACGCGGTGATCCTGGATAACAGGCTGCAGCAGGGCAGACTGGCTAAGGAGAAGGGATCGAAGAGGGAATGCTAACCCGGTACTCAAAAAATGCTTGCTAAAGTCGGATGTGTTGGACCGAAAGGTGCAAATATCGCAGTCAAGCTGTAAACTACGACACAACGCATTCCGTTCTCTGGACTACATTCTGCTACTTAAGCCCTTTCAGGGTTTGGTAGCGGGAGATTGAGAATGAACGCAGAAGAAGAAGAAGAAGAAGACTTAACAAGTACATCAACAAGTTAGACCATGCTCACGAACCTAACTGTCACAACTTAATCAATCCATATGAGACAGTGCAACATGTGCTGCTCACTTGACCAGAACTCGCACAGAAAGATAAAAGTTAGTGCCGGACACTCCAACAATCACTAGCACCTTGTAGAGCTCCACTCGCCAGCTACAAAACACCTACAAATTCTTCAACTTTGAATTGACTACAAAAGAGCAAACAGCTTAGGAAACCCAGTTAAACAACAACAATGCACAATGCAAGTCAACCTGTATGGTTTATCCCTAATTTGTCAATTGCTTCCACTATTTTCTCCCTTGTCCTTTCATAAACTGTTTTTATGATGGGTTTTTGGCAAAAAAGAGATTAGTTATTACAAATTATATAAATATTTTTTTTGTTTATCACAATCTAGTGTGTCTCACTATCATTTGTAATTACAGCCGTTCAGATGAATAAGAGAAAAATAGAGACCTTTCAAGGAGACCTTTAGTGTATATTTGTATCTTTTCTTCTGTCAGGAATACTTTTCTTCTGTCAGGAATAGACTGTGGGGGTCATTATACAGTCTGTTCTTTCAGACCGCTCAGGGTTAAGTGAAACATTTTGACCAAGACCCCATCTCATACCCATGCCATGAACATAAAAACAGGCAGTTTTACAGCAGCCTGGCCTATTGTGGTGATTCTGTTGAGAAGCCATGCATTGCACTATAGTGAGTCAACGTTCTTAAGTATATACCCAAGATGGAAGAAGTGTCACAACAAACCCGCAACCAGAGACAATTTATTAAGAGTAAAGAACAGTAGGAGTAGCCTTGAAAACAACAACAATTCATATGTGAACAATGACTTCCTCATGAGTCTTCTAAGTGTGTTTACTGTAATTCTACTACATTAAATTAGCATTAATGAATGACTTACCATTGCCAGATAGCTTGTCACAAGCTTGGCCAAATTGAAGACCAAACGAGCAAAGATTCTCCACAATGCATGCTGGGGCTGTGTCATCTGTCACAACTACATGTGTCACACCATGAACTTGCTGCGTCACCACACATATGGCATGCGACACGGGTATGTGTTCTTCTTGGCCTCCAAGAGAGCAACTCAGATCATTGATCTCAGTGATGACGACATAGTCAGGTACACTTGTGGTCATTCTGTGGCCATCTTTAGATGAGACTACACGAACGGGCACACTCCATCGCCAACCTCCTGATGTGCTGTGAATGTTGATGATAAGAATATGATTAATAATCAAGTGACTTGAATACCCTGAGAATACAGTGCAGGTTCAGAGTGGCATCCTCATAAAAATATTTAAAGTCTCATGAGTAAGGTAACAATATATATACACCTCAAATAACAGTTAAAAGACGTGTGGAATGGAACTCGCCCCTTTTTATGGGATTTGTGAACTATAAAAAGACATTTGACAGTTTCTGTTTCTGTCTATGAATCAACGTCACTGCACTCAGGGCATACCTATAGGTGCTCAGTCTCTCTCATCAAATGGCATAAGGTATGGATGCTGATGGTCTCTGTAGCTCGCTGGTTGTACACTCTCCTGCTTTGTCCTCTCATGCGCCCCACTCCGCTCGAACCTCGTTTAATGTTGAAACTTTGCAGCCTGTGGATTGCTGCTTCATCTATTGCAGTGTCCTCATCCAACAGGCGGTCATTGATTGATTTCAAAATGTCACTTCTATTCATCACTAATGTGCCCATGATGGGAGCTTGTGAAGCCATGATGTCAGCTCTTTCATTGCCCTGAACCCCGACATGAGCAGGACAGTAGATCCATCTCAACCCCTGGAGGTTTGAGGCCTCAACAGTAGAAATCCACTTGTACCTAAGCCATCCCTTCTGTACTTTCTGAAGTACGGCTTGCACGTCTGTCACGATGACTGTCTTTGTTATAGAAGTCTCAAATATCCATTTCAGTGCTGAGGTCACTGCTTCCGTCTCCATTCTCATACTGGAGGTTGTTGACATGTATGCCCTACTGCGCTCAGCAACGACCTCTCCTCTCACTCTAGCCGAGAAACCCCAGCCTGATGTCCGACTGCGCACGACTGATCTGTCGGTGTATATGACAGCGTCACTCTCCTGGGTGTTCTCAGTTATCAGCTGATTTACCTCGTGCTCTGCTCTCCCATTACTCCATTCTCTACATTCCTTGCCTAAGGTTATGATGACTCTCTGGTACTCTATCATTCTATCATCAGTGTGGACCCATTCTTCCCCTTTGACAGTACAGGCAAAGAATCACTTAGAAAGTTGCTCAGGCCCTAATGTGTGTCCCTAAAGTTCACTACATAACTAAAAAACATATCAAGATATGAAATGTTCTGCATGAGTGGCAGCTTTCTGAGTCGTTTACTTGTGTGCGATGCGGATGTCTATTATCACCATTTCAATTTCTGTTAGCAATTGATTGGATTATAAAGACAACATCAACCAATGAAAATGGAATTCAATGCAATTTGACTAAACAGCTTGATGACCTGGTTTATACTGCTGACTTGGCTCTTCTGTCTCATGACGGTAATCAATTGCAAAATGAAATATGTATAACTGATGAATGGTCACAGAAGTTGGGACTGAAGATAGACAGTGAAAAAACAAAAGTTATGAAAATAAATGTACCTAACGACAATCAGATTGTGTTGAATGACACACTCCTACAAGATGTAGAATCATTCATGTATCTTGGTAGTTATTTACGCAGACAACATCAAACATCGTTGGGCCACTTGCTGTGAAGAACATATGAGAGCACAGCAGCGGCAATCTGGTATCCCCGAGGCAAGAAGCGACCACGGGGATAACCGCTAGCATATTGGTTCGACTCCCTTGCATTCCACAACAACATTCACAATACTATATATTAGTAACTCATTATCCCCTGGCCTACAATGGCTCATGACAGAGACCATTGGAAGAGAAGTTGGAACCTGCAATGGTGTAAACGCCGCTGAAGAACAGGTTCTCCGGTAATCCAATAATCCTGGTAGCAATATAGATAAAGGTATAGAAACAGACGTCAAATTGAGAATAGGAAAGGGCTTTAATCACACTGGGGAACTTATAGAAGTCAAGAAATTAAGTCACTAGGGAACTTATGGAAGTCAAGAAATTAAGTCACTGGGGAACTTATAGAAGTCTAACAAGAAATTAAGTCACTGGGGAACTTATAGAAGTCTAACAAGAAATTAAGTCACTGGGGAACTTATGGAAGTCAAGAAATTAAGTCACTGGGGAACGTATGGAAGTCAAGAAATTAAGTCACTGGGGAACTTATAGAAGTCTAACAAGAAATTAAGTCACTGGGAAACATAGAAGTCTAACAAGAAATTAAGTCACTGGGGAACTTATAGAAGTCAAGAAATTAAGTCACTGGGGAACGTATGGAAGTCAAGAAATTAAGTCACTGGGGAACTTATAGAAGTCTAACAAGAAATTAAGTCACTGGGAAACATAGAAGTCTAACAAGAAATTAAGTCACTGGGGAACTTATAGAAGTCAAGAAATTAAGTCACTGGGGAACTTATGGAAGTCAAGAAATTAAGTCACTGGGGAACTTATAGAAGTCTAACAAGAAATTAAGTCACTGGGGAACTTATGGAAGTCAAGAAATTAAGTCACTGGGAAACTTATGGAAGTCAAGAAATTGAATCACTGGGGAACTTATGGAAGTCAAGAAATTAAGTCACTGAGGAACTTATGGAAGTCATGAAATTAAGTCACTGGGGAACTTATAGAAGTCAAGAAATTAAGTCACTGAGGAACTTATAGAAGTCAAGAAATTAAGTCACTGGGGAACTTATGGAAGTCAAGAAATTAAGTCACTGGAGAACTTATAGAAGTCTAACAAGAAATTAAGTCACTGGGGAACTTATGGAAGTCAAGAAATTAAGTCACTGGGGAACATGGAAGTCAAGAAATTAAGTCACTGGGGAACTTATGGAAGTCAAGAAATTAAGTCACTGGGGAACTTATAGAAGTCAAGAAATTAAGTCACTGGGGAACTTAAAGAAGTCAAGAAATTAAGTCACTGTGGAACTTATGGAAGTCAAGAAATTAAGTCACTGGGGAACTTATAGAAGTAAAGAAATTAAGTCACTGGGGAACTTATGGAAGTCTAACAAGAAATTTAGTCCCTGGGAAACATAGAAGTCTAACAACAAATTAAGTCACTGGGGAACTTATGGAAGTCAAGAAATTGAGTCACTGGGGAACTTATGGAATGCAAGAAATTAAGTCACTGAGGAACTTATGGAAGTCATGAAATTAAGTCACTGGGGAACTTATGGAAGTCAAGAAATTAAGTCACTGGGGAACTTATAGAAGTCAAGAAATTAAGTCACTGGGGAACTTATGGAAGTCTAACAAGAAATTTAGTCCCTGGGAAACATAGAAGTCTAACAAGAAATTAAGTCACTGGGGAACTTATGGAAGTCAAGAAATTGAGTCACTGGGGAACTTATGGAAGTCAAGAAATTAAGTCGCTGAGGAACTTATGGAAGTCAAGAAATTAAGTCACTGGGGAACTTATGGAAGTCTAACAAGAAATTTAGTCCCTGGGAAACATAGAAGTCTAACAAGAAATTAAGTCACTGGGGAACTTATGGAAGTCAAGAAATTGAGTCACTGGGGAACTTATGGAAGTCAAGAAATTAAGTCACTGAGGAACTTATGGAAGTCATGAAATTAAGTCACTGGGGAACTTATGGAAGTCAAGAAATTAAGTCACTGAGGAACTTATGGAAGTCATGAAATTAAGTCACTGGGGAACTTATGGAAGTCAAGAAATTAAGTCACTGGGGAACTTATGGAAGTCAAGAAATTAAGTCACTGAGGAACTTATGGAAGTCATGAAATTAAGTCACTGGGGAACTTATGGAAGTCAAGAAATTAAGTCACTGGGGAACTTATGGAAGTCTAACAAGAAATTTAGTCCCTGGGAAACATAGAAGTCTAACAACAAATTAAGTCACTGGGGAACTTATGGAAGTCAAGAAATTGAGTCACTGGGGAACTTATGGAAGTCAAGAAATTAAGTCACTGAGGAACTTATGGAAGTCATGAAATTAAGTCACTGGGGAACTTATGGAAGTCAAGAAATTAAGTCACTGGGGAACTTATGGAAGTCTAACAAGAAATTTAGTCCCTGGGAAATATAGAAGTCTAACAAGAAATTAAGTCACTGGGGAACTTATGGAAGTCAAGAAATTGAGTCACTGGGGAACTTATGGAAGTCAAGAAATTAAGTCACTGAGGAACTTATGGAAGTCATGAAATTAAGTCACTGGGGAACTTATGGAAGTCAAGAAATTAAGTCACTGGGGAACTTATGGAAGTCAAGAAATTAAGTCACTGAGGAACTTATGGAAGTCATGAAATTAAGTCACTGAGGAACTTATGGAAGTCAAGAAATTAAGTCACTGGGGAACTTATGGAAGTCAAGAAATTAAGTCACTGGGGAAATTATGGAAGTCAAGAAATTAAGTCACTGGGGAACTTATGGAAGTCAAGAAATTAAGTCACTGGGGAACATGGAAGTCATGAAATTAAGTCACTGGGGAACTTATGGAAGTCAAGAAATTAAGTCACTGGGGAACTTATAGAAGTCTAACAAGAAATTTAGTTCCTGGGAAACATAGAAGTCTAACAAGAAATTAAGTCACTGGGGAACTTATAGAAGTCTAACAAGAAATTCAGTCCCTGGGAAACATAGAAGTCTAACAAGAAATTAAGTCACTGAGGAACTTATAGAAGTAACAAGAAATTAAGTCACTGGGGAACTTATAGAAGTCTAACAAGAAATTTAGTCCCTGGGAAACATAGAAGTCTAACAAGAAATTAAGTCACTGGGGAACTTATAGAAGTCTAACAAGAAATTTAGTCCCTGGGAAACATAGAAGTCTAACAAGAAATTAAGTCACTGAGGAACTTATAGAAGTCTAACAAGAAATTAAGTCACTGGGAAACATAGAAGTCTAACAAGAAATTAAGTCACTGGGAAAAATAGAAGTCTAACAAGAAATTAAGTCACTGGGAAACATAGAAGTCTAACAAGAAATTAAGTCACTGAGGAACTTATAGAAGTCTAACAAGAAATTAAGTCAGAGGGGAACTTATAGAAGTCTAATAAGAAATTAAGTCACTGGGAAACATAGAAGTCTAACAAGAAATTAAGTCACTGAGGAACTTATAGAAGTCTAACAAGAAATTAAGTCACTGGGAAACATAGAAGTCTAACAAGAAATTAAGTCACTGGGAAAAATAGAAGTCTAACAAGAAATTAAGTCACTGGGAAACATAGAAGTCTAACAAGAAATTAAGTCACTGAGGAACTTATAGAAGTCTAACAAGAAATTTAGTCACTGGGAAAAATAGAAGTCTAACAAGAAATTAAGTCAGAGGGGAACTTATAGAAGTCTAATAAGAAATTAAGTCACTGGGAAAAATAGAAGTCTAACAAGAAATTTAGTCCCTGGGAAACATAGAAGTCTAACAAGAAATTAAGTCCCTGGGAAACATAGAAGTCTTACAAGAAATTAAGTCACTGGGGAACTTATAGAAGTCTAATAAGAAATTAAGTCACTGGGAAACAGAAGTCTAACAAGAAATTAAGTCACTGAGGAACTTATAGAAGTCTAATAAGAAATTAAGTCACTGGGAAACATAGAAGCCTAACAAGAAATTAAGTCCCTGGGAAACATAGAAGTCTAACAAGAAATTAAGTCACTGGGAAACATAGAAGTCTAACAAGAAATTAAGTCACTGGGAAACATAGAAGTCTAACAAGAAATTTAGTCCCTGGGAAACATAGAAGTCTAACAAGAAATTAAGTCACTGAGGAACTTATAGAAGTCTAACAAGAAATTAAGTCAGAGGGGAACTTATAGAAGTCTAACAAAAAATTAAGTCACTGAGGAACTTATAGAAGTCTAATAAGAAATTAAGTCACTGGGAAACATAGAAGCCTAACAAGAAATTAAGTCCCTGGGAAACATAGAAGTCTAACAAGAAATTAAGTCACTGGGAAACATAGAAGTCTAACAAGAAATTAAGTCACTGGGAAACATAGAAGTCTAATAAGAAATTAAGTCACTGGGAAACATAGAAGTCTAACAAGAAATTAAGTCACTGGGGAACTTATAGAAGTCTAATAAGAAATTAAGTCACTGGGGAACTTATAGAAGTCTAACAAGAAATTTAGTCACTGGGGAACTTATAGAAGTCTAACAAGAATTTAAGTCAGAGGGGAACTTCTTGAAGCCTAACAAGAAATTAAGTCCTTGTCAAGGACTTATTTCTCAGTTTGGTTCTTATTCTGTGGATGCCTGCATTTGCTAGTGTCAATCTATTCCCTATTTCTATGATAAACCTCCTGTCATCTATTATGCCAAAGCAATGACAGCAGATAGGAACTCTTGGATGACAGTTTGCACCAGGGTCAGTGAACCAGAGCTGTTTTTAAGACCTTGTTCTGCCGCCAAGTGGTAGCCCTGAAAACAGGATTCATCTAAGAAACAACACGGATCAAAGAGGGCAGTCACACCCAGTCCCAAAAATGTGCCCTGCTGAAACTGGATGTGTCAAGGTCAAAAGATGCAATATCGAACCATCATTTTAAACCACAACACAACGTAACAAGATGTCCTTTTCAGGACCAATCAAAAAGAAATCTGTTGTGATTCTTGATATCTGAATGATATTTGTAACAAATTATTTTTAAAATACAGCTTACAACAAAATTAGTTATCGTTACAAACCTCATTAACATTTCCGAGTTGGTGGCAAATGACAAATAGTACACATAAGTAGTATCCTCTGTCTCCACTTGTTCACCTCCTTCTCCTTGTGAACATTCATTCTGAACAGTCAACCATCTAAACAACGGCTGCGGTCGTTGGCTGCTAGATTCCAAACTCTGACCACTGCTGTCATATTTCATTGTACTCTCACTTTCTTGGTTACTGGAGGACACAATAAGCACAGCGTCTGTCTCAGACATTTGAATCTGCCGAGGGCTAAGTGGTAAGGCTATTAATTTTGTTAGCAGGCTTTTTCCAGTGTTGTTGGACAGAGCAAATCGCTCACGGATGCAGATAACTCGTATGCCATGATGCTCAATGGAGGTAACAGTTAGAAACACCACCTTTGAATTAAAAAAAGACAAACAAAACAGATGAATAATAAAGGAATTATCCTAAAACACTCTCGATATGTAGGCCTACCTTGATGGGGATGGAGAGCTTGTGTGTCCCAAAGATCCAGGGAGCTATGCCGGCGGAGTTTTACTCCTGTTAGGATCACCCATGCCGGACAAGTCCTTGGAGAGGGGCCACACTAAGAGGTAGAGGAGCAGGTGGAGCCTTTCAGGTGGAGCTACAGAACCAACCGGCAAGTGGTACACGCTCTGGGCTAAACCAATCCACTCCCACTTCATGGGTTAAATGCATTCTTGCCTCATTCTTTATTTTTGTCTTCTATCAGTCATCCCAATGGACGTCGGAGAGATGCAGACCAGCAGACATTGTACCTCTGCCCCTTTGTGACGACCTCCCAGGTGGCGAGCAATGCTAGGTATACCATCACTGCAGAGGAGCCGAGAATACTAAAGGGAAGTAAGGAGATACCCCACTCACATGTACTGGTATATGCTATGTCTCTGGCAGGATGTGACGATCCTGCGACACAGACACACTGGACTGTCTCCCTTTGGGGATACTAAAAAAATGGGTCGATAAGTCCATAATATCATCATCATCACACCCTTTCGAGCAAGACCACAGTCTGCCCAAGCAACTTTAAGGTGCTGAAGACATATACAACTAGCCAAGAGGCGCACCACAGCAATCAGGTTGTCACGCATTTTTGCAATATGGGAGTATATTAACAGAACGCTATGGCACTCAACCTGTGATGGACAACCAGGCAGGTGCAGTGTCAGGCCCCCTTGAAGGCCCAACCTTAGTTACTAGAGGTCCTTCTCGGTTGCCTTGTGGAGCCAGGAGGCGCGAGAATAGAACTTCTAGTCAAACAGAACTAAACAGGACAAAGCAAAGACCACTGAAAATAATGCACTGGAATGCAGAAGGAGTCAATAGCAAAAGAGATGGGTACAGCAAAAACTAGAACTTAAACAGGTACTAAATAAAGAGCAAATCAATGTGTGCTGCATGCAAGAAACACATCTAAACAAAGAGCAAGTCAATGTGTGCTGCATGCAAGAAACACATCTAAACAAAGAGCAAGTCAATGTGTGCTGCATGCAAGAAACACATCTAAACAAAGAGCAAGTCAACGTGTGCTGCATGCAAGAAACACATCTAAACAAAGAGCAAGTCAATGTGTGCTGCATGCAAGAAACACATCTAAATAAAGAGCAAATCAATGTGTGCTGCATGCAAGAAACACATCTAAACAAAGAGCAAGTCAATGTGTGCTGCATGCAAGAAACACATCTAAATAAAGAGCAAGTCAATGTGTGCTGCATGCAAGAAACACATCTAAACAAAGAGCAAGTCAATGTGTGCTGCATGCAAGAAACACATCTAAACAAAGAGCAAGTCAATGTGTGCTGCATGCAAGAAACACATCTAAATAAAGAGCAAGTCAATGTGTGCTGCATGCAAGAAACACATCTAAACAAAGTGCAAGTCAATGTGTGCTGCATGCAAGAAACACATCTAAATAAAGAGCAAGTCAATGTGTGCTGCATGCAAGAAACACATCTAAACAAAGACACAGTGTTCAAAATTAGAGGATATCATTGCTATCAGGTGGACCGAAAAGCCACACAAACGGGTGGAATAATAACACTCATCATTATCATGTAGCATGTCCTTTACAGAATGTCGCTTCCATCACAGTCTGTCTGAAAGAAACTTGTTCCCTTGCCAAAACTCCAGCCTCTGCCACAGGCATACCCAGGCATTCCTGGATATCTTGGTGCCATCATCTTCTTGGTCTACCCCTTCCTCTTTTGCCTGCCACCATACCTTTCATCACTGTTCTCTCGAGACCATTGTGTCTCTTGATGTGACCAAAGTATTTGCATTTGCTAGAAAATGTAAATAATAACATTGGTGAGGAATAATATCAGTCCAAGCCAGATTGAAGCATATACGGATGGGGCAGAATACCAGATGCTTCAACTCAAGACAGAATTTCACCTGTTGAATTGCTACTGCTCGAGTGACCGACCCCTGGCACTGGATACAATCTTTAATGAAGATAAACCGATCGTTTGTGGAGATTTCAACAGCCATTCACAGAGCTGGGACTATGATCAAATGGACGAGGAGGAGAGGAATTAGAAAACTGGCAGGATGACAATGGACTTATCCTGATCAATCAGCCAACCGACCTGCCGACCTTCTACTCGAGGGCATGACATACTACCTACACACCAGACCTAGCACTCCATTCACCAGATATGAATGGTAGGGAAACAATTGGGTGGCAGTGATCATAGGCCAGTTTTTTTAACTGTTGAAAATGAATATGTCAGAGACAGCAGCACACTACCAAGGTGAAACTACAAAAAGGCGGACTGGAAAATGTACCAGCATCGTACCAGTGTACTAGTTAAAGATCTAAATGTAGACAGAGATATAGATAAGGTAGTTGATGAGTTCAGCAGACACATACTACAGGCTGCCTGTGAAACAATACCTAGAGGAGCGTGAAAGAACTATAGACCTTACTGGAACAGTGAACTAGAGCAACTGCACAATGAAGTGGAAACTTCTCAAAAGCAATCAGAGACTAGTCCAAGTCAAAATCACCACCAAAATTTTTAACATGCCAAAGCCAAAGTATTCATATTTCTATAGCAGTAAGGGATATTTCTGTTTGTATATTCACTGTCCATGATTCACATCCTTAATTAAAGCAATATTAGTTCTACATTACATTGAAACACTCTCTCTATCTCTCTATCTCTCTCTGATATTATTTTGTTTTCTTATTTTCTATAAGCCAGTGTTATTCTGTGTTTCTTATGCAGTTATACATCTTTCAGTTTTCAACTATCTGTCATGATGGTTCTAGGTTTCTGAATTGTGCTGTTGTCACCTCTGTCTTAATCTCACATTTCTTCTTCTTCTGCGCTTGTTCTGAAAAGAACTTTTGTGATGTTGTGTCATTGTTTACAGTGAGGCTGCGATGTCTACGCCTTACAGCCCAACGCATCCAATTTCAGCCCAGCAATTTTGAGATCGAGGTTACCTTCCCTCTTCAATCCCTAATCGCTTAGCCAGGCAGCATAATGGCAGTCTGTTTCCAAGACCGCCACTTGGAAGCGGAATAGGGTCTTGGTCAGTTATGGGTTACTAACCCTGATGCAAACAGTCATCTACAAGTCACTGGCTACTGTCAGCTCATTCACTGCTGCATCATCAGTCCTAATCTCACATTTCATCGAAACTATTCCTTTATGACTATTGTTTATGCTCTGATGATGTTTCTTTGAGAAAAACTTAAGCAAGGTACCTATCAGAAAGCAAATCATACTTTAGTGCCTACCATCCCATTGTGGTGTACCAGGGAACAAGAAGGTAGATAAGCTTCCAAAAAGGGCAGGTGATTGTGAATAAGATGACATTCAAATCATAAACTTTGAGAAAATTAGAGCTATCCAGGCCGTCAGAAGAGAATATAACTGACTATCATATCCTTAACCGACAGGGATGGATCACCATTGTTCACGTCAGGGCAGAATACAACAGACTAAACAGACACATGTACAAGCTTCATCACTATGTACATGTGGACTAAACTTACAAATTGCTGAGCATGTCATACAGGACTGTCCCCTGTATGGCCAGTTAAGAAAGAAGCATTGACCCAATGACTCAACATTAAACTAAAAACTGTATGGAGCTAAACAGGAGCTCCATACAATGGTTGAGTTCATCATGGAAACTCATCTTACGGTGAGAATATCAAAGATGGAATCACAAGTCATTATTTTTTCATTTGTTAATGTTACCTCCATTTTATTTGCCTCCCGAAGATGAATTTGGAATGAAACATGCACATAACCATCAATGAAAAGAACTCTGCCAATGTCCCTGTTGTATCTACGATAGTCGACGCTCTCCTCTGGAAACAGAAGAGAAAATCTAGATGAATGATTAATTTGGAAACTAGAATAGTTGTGAATATAATGGAAACTAGAAAAGATGTGATTATAGTGGAAACCAAAACAGTTGTGATTATAATAAATATTTCAATAGATGTGATTTTATAATGGAAACTAGAATAGATGTGATTATAATGGAAACTAGACCCGATGTGATTATATTGAGCACTGCAATAGATGTGATTATAATGTGATACATGCCTTTCACTCCAGCAAGTGTATGGGTGAAGTAGGAAGTTCCAAAACATCGTGAGTTCTGTTGTAAACTGTTCACAACCTGGTCAAACACAGAGAGTAGTGACCGCAAAGTCGATTGCCGCCGTTGACAGCAGATTGACTGTGAATGACACTTGCTGGAGTGAAAGGCATCCATCACCATGCTGGACCTTTATTTCCTGAGAAATTTCTATAGGTTCCATCCCTTCGCTGTCCAAAAATGGATAACAGAAGGCTGTTCATCTTTGGTGTATGCCAATGGTAGGGCGGCCATCTTTTAACTGCAACTACAATGTCATGTTGTTTGTCTGCATCGTGATGGCATGTGCAGGACAATCTTGATATCCTTTGCAACTATATTAATAAGTCACAATACAAAGGTATAGTTTTTCTAATTTCTATACCACTTAGCCTTGTTTGGCGGCTGGTCTAGGAGTGAAGCCCTGACAGGCGAACTGATAGAGCATTGCTCTGCTGATCCGGCGGCTTCTGCAGCTTGCCTTGTTCCAAATTTGTATTGGTATCACCTTTTCCTTGGAGCAAGCAAGGCAGACCGAGAGAGGGACCATAATGCATGGGCAACACATGGTCTCTATATTTCTGCCTGGGCTTTGTGCTAAAAGCACAATTACTATCGTCTGACAAAATGAAAAGAGCCAATGGAATGGATACCACTTTTAAGGTTTTCATTTGAAGCCGTCTCGTATGTGACTATAATGGAAACTTAATTAGAATAGATTTGTTATCAAGATTGGAACATGTGTGACTATAATGAAAATAGAATAGACATGATCAATCCACAAAATTGGAATATGTGTAATTATTATTAAAAAAACTGGAATTAGAGAAACATTAGGTTTGGGAATCCCATTCAAATTATGACTGACATGTACATGGTAACATGCATAGCAGTCTTACCAATATTACAGGAAACCTTACCCGACATAGGAACGGACTTCTGTGATGATGTTATATTCTGAGACTTTACCGAGAGTTTAAATTCCTCCTGTCGAGGAAGCAGAAGATAGGAAGATGTTCACAGAATTAACAAGGAATTGTTTATAAATCACAATCAAGGGCTTATAAAAAATATTAATCTAAAACCACAGAATTTCATATACAACCAACTATCATTACAGTGTTTATTCCTGAGGAATAAAGGTTGCATGCCATTGTAGATCAAACGTATATTTTTACAGATGTGGTCAAAATGGCAACTTACATACTTTGACCACGAGTGTCACAACAATTTAGGAAAAAACTATACTCGAGGGTACATGGTACCTAGCAAGCGAGGCAGATTGTAGAGAAGATGGACACAGAACCTTTAAGAGGTTCTGAGGATGACAGTGTCAGAGCAGGAAAGCTGGCCAAAGATTGAGAAACTTACAGATCAGCTTTTATGAGAGCATCTTTCTGCAAAAGAAATGCTACATGATGCTGATAATGGTCAATATGATTTTGTGTTACATGACCTGGGAATATCCGTCTTAATCACCAGTTGTTTCCTGCATAAAAATCTGCAAATATCTCACCCTTTTCAGCCTTCATTGCCCACACCTATTTTGCATGAAAGGTCAACAGGGATTTGACTAGATGGTGATACATGTACATCAAATATATATGAAGACAGAGAGGAGAAAGGCAAATGGAGGAAGGGAGGAAAGATTAGAGGAATTATAGCTTAAGTGAAGGTATAGAAAACATTGATGCAACTGTAGACAACTCAAGAGGGAGAGTAATCTATTCTTTAGATCAAATCCATTCTAACTAGTGGTACACACAATCATAAAACAAGTTACACTCAAGAATAAATATCACTGTAAAATCCAATGATGAATCTGTATGGCACATAACAGTATAAAATAACAATACAAATAATACAGAAATAATAATAACTTTACAGTACTGTATAACATAATAAAAATAGTAATTATACTGTAGTGTACATAATAATAAAAATAACAATTATACTGTACTGTATAAAAGAAGAAGAATAATTATTAGTATTATACTGTACTGTATCTTTTAAAAATAAAAATAATTATAATTATACTGTACTGTATAAAATAATTTAAATTTTGACTGTAGTGTATAAAATAATAATTATAATGCATTGTACTTTATGAAAACAATAATAATAATTAAAAAACCGGACCTCCAGATAAGAGAAGCGCCTATACCCTATGTTTGATGATAGTAAGGTTAGAAAGTCTTTAATATGTCTGAATAGAACTCTGCCATATTCTATAGTTGCAAGTGTTGAATGATGAAAGACCAGAACACCTACTTTGACACCTTTTGGTGTCCCGCTGGTCTAGTACCTTAATCCATCTCCTTGTGGCAAAGCACTTCCTGCTTTATTCAATTACTCTATTACTTTCCTTTCTTTTCTTTTGTTTGTTACACATGCTTCTGAGCACAGATAAATACTTGTCTTATGATATTGTCACAAACAAACATTCATTGTTTACAACTCGCTGTGAGGAGGAAGACTGATGTCTGGTGAGGCAAAATATACTGATCAGACATGTTAGTCAGGGTCAGGCAAAATATACTGACTAAGACCCTCACCTCAGCTTCCTAGTAGCCCTCCCTGGAAACGGGCTGTTTTCATGTTAGCCTTGCTTACGAGGTAGAGATCAACGTGATCCCCATAGTAGTGAGCGACATGCAGATGAAGCCAAGCATAGCACAACTGTCTGGAGGACCCAGTCCATCTTCATCAGCATGCTCAGGATGTGAGGTTGTTACCCGCCACTTAACATCCTTTTCAGGATGCACAAAAGAGTAACCCTACTCACTGTGGGCATTCAACAACAACAACAACAACTCACTGCCTCAAAGTCTCAACATTCAACATCAACAACAACTCACTGCCTCAAAGTCTCAACATTCAACAACAACAACAACTCACTGCCTCAAAGTCTCAACATTCAACAACAACAACAACAACTCACTGCCTCAAAGTCTCAACATTCAAAAACAACAACTCACTGCCTCAAAGTCTCAACATTCAACAACAACAACTCACTGCTTCAAAGTCTCAACATTCAACAACAATAACTCACTGCCTCAAAGTCTCAACATTCAACAACAACAACTCACTGCCTCAAAGTCTCAACATTCAACAACAACAACTCACTGCCTCAAAGTCTCAACATTCAACAACAACAACTCACTGCCTCAAAGTCTCAACATTCAACAACAACAACTCACTGCCTCAAAGTCTCAACATTCAACAACAACAACTCACTGTCTCAAAGTCTCAACATTCAACAACAACAACTTACTGCCTCAAAGTCTTAACATTCAACAACAACAACAACACTTCACTGCCTCAAAGTCTCAACATTCAACAACAACAACAACAACTCACTGCCTCAAAGTCTCAACATTCAACAACAACAACAACAACTCACTGCCTCAAAGTCTCAACATTCAACAACAACAACTCACTGCCTCAAAGTCTTAACATTCAACAACAACAACAACTTACTGCCCCAAAGTCTCAACATTCAACAACAACAACAACAACTCACTGCCTCAAAGTCTCAACATTCAACAACAACTTACTGCCTCAAAGTCTCAACATTCGACAACAACAACAACAACTCACTGCCTCAAAGTCTCAACATAATTACCAAAATTAATTAGAGAAAATGGAAGAAACGTCACTATTACTTTTAGCTTAAGTCACTTACCTTCACAAGTGATGGTGCCAGGGTGTGACCAGGTCTGACACTCCAACTCTTTCCTTCACTTCCACAGACAATCACCTCCATGTCTGTTGCATTATGAACCAAATACGGAGGAGATACCTCAACCAATAGCGTGTCACAGCCCGGGATGTATTCTGACAGCCGCACATTCAGATCAATACTGGGCTGATGTTCGAAATGCATTTCAGAAGGGTCAAAATTACTAGGCTGGTGCCAATTTTTTTGGTCAGAGAGTGACACTTGGCTTGACGAAGGAATGAAGGAGACCCTGATGGAAGATTTTATGATAATTTAAATCAAAATAAGTAACAATGGGTGTTTATTCAATTCATTTTTTATATTATCTTTAACAAAAGCCTCCATCTGAACAAAACAGTTTCTTCAGTTAATGTTGTGCCTTTAACTCATTCAGTATGCCAAGATGACATGCTGGCTCATTAATTTTCTCAGAATGTTGTTTTTGCCTTTAACTCATTCAGTATGCCAAGATGACATGCTGGGATCAGCGATTTTCTAAAAATGTTGCTGAGCCAAAGTATTGGCTTTGATGATTATTGTATATAAATACACCACCTTTTTCATTTCAATTTTTTTTTCAATTTATAAACATTCTTCGTACAGAAACTCTAAATATTTCACAAAGATTACATTTGGACAATGTGAGTTTTATGTGAAAACATGTGACAATTTCACATTTTATTTTAGAATAATTTGAATTTGTTCATTTCAAATGCCTTCTTTAATGAAGGATATTCTACTATATGTATAATGTGAAACAAATTAGAAGGAACCTATTTCATCTATATCTGCGTTCATCATGAAAACGACGCTATGAAGTTGTGTTGTAGTTTACAGCAATGCTAAGGCCTTTGCGCCTTTCGACCCAACACACCCGGTTTCAGCTGTCTGTTTTTGGGCGCTGGGTTTGCCTTCCCACTACGATCCTGATTCTCTTAGCCAGACTGCACAAGTGTAGCCTGTTTCCAGGGCATCCACTTGAACACTTGAAGGATGAATAGGGTCTTGGTCAGATCTGGTTCGCTGACACTGATTCTGTCAGTTCATTCATTGTGCTGCATCTTCAACCCCTAGAAAATATTTCCATGTGGAAATCTTCAATTGAAAGCAATTGTTGCATGTCTGTATGAGGACGTACCTGAATTATTGACTTGTGAGAGAAAAACAGTTTTTTGTTGTTGATAAAAACTATGTCATTATAATCTCTTTTACACAAATTGACATCTCACATATTAAGAAGAGAGCTTGAGTTAAAGATAAAGGAAACAGGGAAACATGCTCAGATCTGTAATGGATGCCTCAGGACAGGATGACTTGGCATGTATAAGACCTGAGCTCCATAGGGAGCTGAAAGGTTTTGATTGATGACTGATTGACTGACATATCAAATCGACTAATTACACTCTATTCTGCATTCATACGTGAATAGAATAGTTTTGGTATATAATTTGTGACATGTTAACTAAATGTTAATAAAGATAAATAAGCCTTAAGTATATGATATTGTAGAGAAGTTTCACATTGGGACGGACAAAAATGTGTCCAGCGACCAAAGACATTCAGAAGTGAATGAGTTAAGCAACAACCAACAAAAAAAAAACTAATACATTTTTTAAATTCGTACATTAAAAAAAAAAATTTATAAAAATAGCTTTAATTGAATAAAACACATTTTATGCAAGTAGCAGGATGTTGTCCAGAGAATAGAATGCGTTGTGTTGTAGTTTGCAGTCTGACTGATATTTGCACCTTTCGGTCCGACACATCCTACTTCAGCAGCCTTCACTCTTCGATCTCTTCTCTATAGCCAGTCTGCTCTGTTGCAGCCTGTTATCCCGGATCACTGCTCGAAGATGTAGAAAGGCCTTGGCAACTCTGGTTTACTGGCCCTGGTGCTAGCAGTCAGCTATGGGTCGCTGACCACGGCAGCTCATGTGCTGCTCAGCTTCTTGATCCGATCAAATGCATCAATTCCATTCTCTAACAATTTGCTTATTTTATTGTCCACTTTTCTACAATACAATACAATATCATCGACTTTGGTCCAGTGGGTGTGCCGTATGTGAGGTAGCAAACAATGTCCTGTATACAGACCAAAATTTAGCTGTGTTGTACCAATTTCGGATCTAGGTATGTCAGCAGACGATTTGGCCATCGTATGTGTGAGCAGTCGTGTGGTCATGTATAATCATATGGCTACCAAAACTTTGTTCTGAGTGTCCATATGTTATCTGGCATGTGCACCACATGGTCAGCACAGTGGTATTTCTGCAACAACACAGACTCCATGACGCCTAAAAATAAATTGCGTTATCTGATGTCAGCATTGTTAATTTAATCTCTGATCAAGATCCCGAGGACGCGTCTTTCCATAGCTCGCTGGGTAGCTTGTAGTTTCTCTGCATCTGCATTGTGTAAGATTCAATACTTCACATCCGTAGATTATGGCTAGTATGACCTTGCCATGGTGTTTTTCAGCTGCAGGAGTATAGGCTTGATGGTTTTGAAGCTAGACCAGGCTGCAGCTCTTCGTCTGGAGATTTACCGATATAGGGTGTGGGTGGCATTTATTTCCTGCCCCAACAGTAATGATGAGTATACATAACACTTGATCTCCCAAATTTGACATGTCAATATTTGACTCAAGCTTGTGAAACTAGCTTTGGCCATTCTTATTTTCAAATTAAGAGAAGCTTTTGACCTGGTCTAGTACTTGATCATTCATTCTTGTCTGTAGAGCAGATTTCATGTCCACTTTGTCAAGAGATTATCCTATCTTAGAAATATAGATTACAAAGGATGGAAGTTTTGAAATATAAATCGTTGTAGCCGTTTAAAGACAAAATAGATTGAATGAGATGTTGTGTTTGCATATTTAAGGTATTTTATTTTATCTATAACCCTAGATGCGGAAAAATAATTTCTCAGTTAATCCATTTTGCATTTAAACTACAAACAAAGCCAAAATGACAGCTTTTTCACAAATAGCCATAATAATTTGTATTTTAACAAACAAAAGTAAAAAAATTAAAACTAAAAAAAAGGAATAGTTAATCCAATTTGTCTTTAAACAACTTGCAAATTTAGACATTCAATTTACAAAAAATTCAATTTCTTATGGGTCAAAACACTTTAACTGTAAACAAATTTTAAAAATAAAAATAAAACAACATAAAAAATAGCCCCCAAAATGAATAAAGTAAATTATCTCCGTCAATCCATTCTGGACAGTAAAGTCAAAATGCACAAGATACAATTTCTTAGTAAAAACACTTTAACTAACTTTAAGTAACCTTACAAAAACACAAGCACTTTAACAACTGCTGAAGCTAATTTTTAAAAAACTCCACAATAAACAAATGAGTTCTTTTTTTGTCCAACTGCTCTTGCCAGAGAGATGGGATGCATAGATTTCTTGTTATTGCCAAGTGGGAGGCTTGTGTTGTCGCTTGGTGTAACTTCCTGAGAGTGTAAGAAACACCTTCAATCCATTGACGTTAAGGTCGGCCTCATGCTCATGGACCAGAGACCTGCATATGATATGCTCTCGCTGCAGGCTGGTCGAAATGCATTCTAACTGAATGACCAAACCTCTTGATTTGTTGGGTGTCAATGTAGGCACTAACTGGGTTTGTTCCAACTATCTTCCTCAGTGTGGTGTTGCAGATTCGGCCATGGATTGTCTTTTCATGAAACAACTGCAAGCAACAATAAAAATGAACAAAATGCTTTTTTCCAGTAAAAATATAGGATCTTTAAATAATAGACTCACTGTTCTGACTCAGCCCCTGGATCATTTGTCAAATATGGCCAATGAGTGTGGATGACATCCATCTTCTGCTCACACATCTGCTCTATATCCACACTTTTGACCTGGTTTCTAGTCAGCTGATCTATCAGGCCAGTGGATAAGACCACAGCTGGGCTGGACAGCAACATTCCAGAACTGGAACAAAGATCATAGCATACAGGACTGACCTGAAGGTCAAGGTTCACAACTAGATTTATGATCAGACAGACAACAAAAATATTAGGATAGAAAGAAACTAGACAAGTAAGTAAAGTAACCAATAGCATTAACCCTACTGCCGTAGGGGTATGAGGTGTTAGCGATCTTACATTTCAAAGGCTCGGCTATATGAGGGCGGTAGCCATCTCCTTTCCCTCGCTACTTTTACTTCCCAGAATGAACTGGTACCCATTTAAGACTGGGTCGACCCGGGAGCCGTTGCGGTCTGAAAAAACATTTCCACCTCAACTGGGGAATGAACCCAGGACCACTCAGATGTGAAGCCAGCTCACCAACAACTGCACTATGCAGCTCCCCAGACAAGTAAAGAACTTACTAAATCATTTCTTTTCTACCTTCAGTTTAAATCTCCTTTTCTTTTTCTTGTCGCTTATAGTTTCTACAGGATGAGATAGCCAGCCACATGCCCTACCCTCCTTTTTCATCTCTTACGACATACCTGGCAGGTAAAAATGTAACTGTTCTTTGTTCACCTTTCATGCTTCAGTAGCACATAGGCATCTTCATTTTCTTATGATCGTATCTTGAATATTTACACCATAATATGTTGCCATGATGAACTTGACAGTTGTTTGGAGATTTTCTTTAACTCCATACAGTTTTGAGTTTAGTGTTGAATCGCTGGGCCTGTGTTTCTTCCCCATAACAAGCAGTACAAGGGACAGTCCTTTAATACGTGATCAGCAGTTTGTTCATTTAGTTGACATCTGTACAGTGTGAAACAGACGAACAGAGCTTGAACATGTTTCTGTTTACTCTGGTGTGCCATATTCTGAAGGCGAAGAATGGTGATCTGTCCCCGACAGTCAAGGGTGTGACAGTCATCACCAAGTTGGTTCTTTTACAAAAGGGATTTCAGTGTATTCTTGTTCACAATCTCCTCCTTCTGCAATCCTATCAGCCTTCTTGTTCCTTAGTTCTTCTTCTGCATTCGTTCTCAATCTCCACCTAGCAATCCCTGAACAGGACTTTGCAAGTAGCAGGATGTAGTCCGGAGAACGGAATGTGTTGTGTCGCTAGTTTATAGCTTGACTGCGATATTTGCACCTTCCAGTCCGACACATCCATCTTCGACCAATGTTCCTTAGTACTCCACAATGGGATGGTAGTCACTGAAGTATGGTTCCCTTTCTGGCAGCTGCCTTGTTAAACTCATTCCTCAGGGGCAGGAGTTTGCTGCCCCTGAGAGCTTACAGTAAACAAAGTGCTTGTGTGTGTAAAATTGACACATGGTCTTCTTCAGTATAACAACTAGTATTTTTCAGCAATCACTCAAACAACAAGTATTCTTATGCCTTTATACAACAAGAATTTGTTAACCCTCAGACAACTTTTTTAAGCATTTGAACAAGTATTTTTAAGCACTTTGACAACAAGTATTTTTTAAGCACTCAGACAACAAGTATTTTTAAGCACTTGGACAACAAGTATTTTCAAAGCACTCAGACAACGTATTTTTAAGCACTCAGACAACAAGTATTTTCAAAGCACTCAGACAACAAGTATTTTTAAGCACTCAGACAACAAGTATTTTTAAGCACTTGGACAAGTATTTTTAATGCACTCAAATAACAAGTATTTTTTAAAGCACTCAAGACAACAAGTATTTTTAAGCCAATCATTCAAGCTCTGATCATGACCTCCTTTGTTTCAAGTTTGCTTCAAGCTCACTTCTCCATGCGTGTCTTGGTTTGCCCCTACATCTTCTGGCCCATGGGTTCCAGAACAGGGACTGTCTGATAGTACTATTAGCATGCTTCCATAATGCCAACCCTATATCAGCGCCTTCTTGTCACCTCAAATGCCATTGGAGTCTGTCCGGTTTTCCACTACAGGTCCACATTAGTGATATTTTCATACTATTTAGAACCTTCTTATTTAGCATAGACATATATTGATTAAATTTGAACTATTCTTGTAAAAACTTTCAATGAAATTACAGGTTTAACTTCTGAAGACGGATGTGTCGGACCGAAAGGTGCAAATGTCCCAGCCAGTCTGTAAACTAGCGACACAACGTATTCCGTTCTTCGGACTACATCTAGCTACTTGCAAAGTCCTGTTCAGGACTTGGTAGTGGGAGATTGAGAACAAACGCAGAAGAAGAAGAAGAACAGGTTAAAAAGTTATACATGAGGATGGATTTGACATAGGAGAAAGATTGGTAATTTTATTGATGGCTTAATCTCCTAGAAGAAACAGAGTGAGAAATTATGAAATCCGACAGAAAGTGGGAAAAAATATAGAAACATTGAGAATTAAATAATCCTATAACAGCAGGCAGTAGGGTTTCAGGGTAAGAGGAAGACCAACAAAACATGGACTGATGGTGTTAAAGATATGCTCCACAGAGGCATGGATTGAAAATATCAAAAGATGGCACATGAAAGAAGAATACATATACCCATGATTCCTAATGACATTAGTGGACAGTGTAGATGATGATGATAAAGATGATGATGAGGGCTGTACTTCAAGACCTTGATGCATTGTTTGGGCAAATCCTGAATTTTTGGTGAGATGGATATCATATATGTCAGTGACATGACTGTATAGACTTGTAAAGAAAGAAAGAAAGAAAGAATAAAGGAAAAAAAGAAAGAAAGAAAGAAAGGACACTCTAAGAATTTGAAGGGAGAAAGAAAGAGATAGAGAGTGAGAAACTTCAATTTTAGTGAGAAAAAAGAATACTTACCAAAGCCTAAAAGACATCTGGTGAGTGACATCTCCCCCTGTACAGTGAAGTTGGAACTCTTGACCTTGGCTTCTTACCATAATTTCCTGTGACTTCTTGACTTTGGGTGAGTCTAAGTGAATGTACAACGGGTGTGGCAGGTGTGTCCGCACAACATATAGAGGTGCCAGCATTATCTGTAATACAACAGTTGTGTAATGGTTGAAGCTGACAAAACATATCATGTGGCTTTTTCAACCGCTGCTAAAGACTTAAATACTGATCTACTAAATGACTATTTGGTGGCTCAAGATGTACAAGGAGGAGACAAGTAATCTTGTAGAGCAGAGGTTGGCTACCTATTAACCACAGAAAATATTCAACCCGCAACACAATTCTGGCTACTATATATTTACCCCACTACTAATATTCATGATTGTTCTAAAAATAGTTTTAGTAATGTTTATAAAGTAGCACAATTTTTGTTTGGCCTCTAGTCCATAAACTACCTTCGTCAAATATAATAAAATTCAAAGTCTATACACATATTTCTAGTAACATATGCAGCATATTTCATATTAATTAAAGAAGTTTCATTGAAAAATAATGAAAATAAAATATGCTTTAAAGCAAATTTACAAATACTGAAACCTTGTACAACGTAGTCTCTAACACTTCATCCCCAAGTGCAATGTCTGTTATAAGGCTATATGTCACATGACAAAAGTTGACATCTCCTACAATGTAGTCTCTAACACTTCATCTGTGACCGCAATGTCTGTTATAATGTCACATAATAGAAGTTGACCTCTCCTACAATGTAGCCTCTAACACTTCCTCCGTGACAACAATGTGTGCTATAAGACTACATGTCACATTACAGAAGATTACATCTCATACAAATAATTCTTTCACCCTGTATCTCCACCAGCAATATATACTATAATATGCTGCCGAAGACGGACCGAAAGGTGCAAATATCAGTCAAGCTGTAAACTAGCAACACAACACATTCCGTTCTTCTGCTGCTTGCAAAGACCTGTTCTCGGCTTGGTAGCAGGAGATTGAGAACAAACACAGAAGAAGAAGAAGAAGAAATACTATAATACTACCTTTTAGTCATGCCCTTATACACCAATGGAGAGAAGACATAAACATAAGTGGTAGACCCGACCCAATTCAACAACTCAAAAGAAACCAACAAACTACCTTATTTCATCTGAGAACTGGTTACTGCAGACTTCTATAAAATCTATACCGACTAAAGTTCTCACATACAGAAGATCGCCCACGTGGCACCGTGGGCCAGAATCATGAAGACATTCTACAAGAATGCCCATTTTTATCGTGGAATGAGATGCCAGACCTGGCCAGACAGTGCGGAGCTGAGACAAAAACTGTTGGGCAGCCGCTCCAACCTGGTGAAAACTACAGATTCCATCATGGTGACTGGCTGGCAGATGTAGCATGACCAAAGGATCCTGAACGCAAAGAAGAAGAAATCATGTCACATGACAAAAGCTGACTTCCCGTACAATAAAGTCTCTTACACTGCATCTCCAACAACAACATCTACTATAAGACCTCCATTGCCTTTCATGTTGATCAAAGAACAGACTTCATGAAGTCACTCTTCTTGTACCTGAGATGTAGAGGTTTTCTTTTCACTTCCTTGTGGCTTATAGTTTCTGCAGAATGAGGTTCCTGACCCAACCTTACATAGCAGCCTCTCATGACCTGCTTATCAGGTTACAGTGCCACCACTTTTTGCTCCCCTTCCAAGCCCAGGTAAGACATATCATACTTTACTTATACTTCATATTTTAAAATAAATGTTTACTGCTTTCAATAAGTTACTTTCTTACTCCTCCTCCTATTAACTTGTGAGAAATATAAAAAAGAAAAAAAGTTCAAAGAACCAACTTCATTGAACCAGAGTGCCTACTCATGTGCTCAGTCCATTTCCTTGCTGAAAGTGCTGACAACCAAGGTCAAACTCCGCAGCTTTAGCAGTAGCTCCTGAATTTTAAACGACTTTGTCAGGTACAAATTTACAACTGGGCCAATTGGGAGAAGCGATCATACTATGGAAAAAAAAACCATGATATGCCCGTTCTCGTAAACTGAGCTCTGCTGGATTTGAGCCTGACACATTGGGATTGTATACCAAAATCACAATCCTTAGCTGTACCCTGACCCAATATAAGAAATATAATGAGATCAGCGAAATGGGATAACTATGTCCATCTTATTTTCTTCTTTTGTCCTACTGCTCTTGCCAAGTAGCGTCAGAGAGGTGGGATGCGCAGTTTTCTTGTTATCACCAAGTGGGAGGCTTGTGTTGTCTTTAGCTGTAACTACCTGAGAGTGTCAGATACACCCTCAATCCACCAATGTCGAGGTCGGCCTCTTGCTCGTGGACCAGAGACCTGCATATGATATGCTCTCACTGCGATTGGCCATAATGCATTCCAGCTAAATGACCAAACCACTTGATTTGTTAGACATCAATGTAGGCACTAACTGGGTTTGTTCCCATTACCTGCCTCAGCGTGGTGTTGTGGATTCAGTCACAGATTGTCTTTCTGTTCGCACATTTCACACAGTGCATCTCACAGCTCTGGATCTTACTCTTATGTGTTTCTAGTAAGAAGCATGATTGACTATGTCCATTACAGGACTAAATTGCTTCTTTCTGTCTTTACCAGAAGATAACTAGTTTCCATGATGTGCAGGTCAGGATGATATTTCCTCCCCTGTACAAATTCAATTCTGCTGTGTCTAGTTTTGTGAACACTGGTTTTTTTCTCTGTACAATCGCTTCTCCGTGTATGGAACGTATTGAGTCTACGATATACACACATACACAAGGTAATGTTCAGATGTTTAAGTAGTGGTACATTTTGATCATGTTTCTAACATCGAGTTTCAATTCATCTATGAGTCAAGCATTCTTTCCTCTGTAAGAATACTTCTCAGGTACTTGAACACTTGGGCCTATTTCAGCTTTGTATTGTTTACATGAATGTTAAATGGACCTGGCATTCTGCAAATCCTCATAGATTCCACCTTTGATGTGCTAATCTTTTTTTTATAACTTTCACAGGCTGCGTCATAAGAATTCATGTGAATTTGTAGTCCACTTTGTCTCTATTATCTTACCAGATAAGCAGATAAATAAACACAGCAGAAGATCACATTTAAACAAATGATGACAAATATAGCGAGAGAAAAAAATAAGCTTGAAATGTACAAACATAAAATAGAGAAGAAATCAAGGTGCCACTTCCTCGCGCCTCAGTATACAAGAAATGATTACTTATCTCTCTCTCCTTATTCTCCCCAACCTCTTTCTTTTTTCATGACAGATAAGCAGACCATGAAACAGAGCATAAAATAATATCTAAACAGATTATGACAAATATTGTAAAGGAGAAAAATTAAGCATTAATTATTCACATTCAAAACAAAGAAGCATCAGGTGATCTCCCATGCCCACCAGAATGGTGTAGGACATAACATAAAGCAAAGAAGCATAACTGATCTCCCTCGGCACACTCCCTTAGCATCAAACAAATCAAGAGAGCAAGAACTATACTGGTTGGATGTCTAAAGTCACATGATCCACAATAAGTAGGTCAGTTCTGACAATGGAAAACAACTCAAAAGAGTTCTTGACTTTTTGATGAGTTGTGGCCTTTTGGGTGTGAGCTACAAGTTTCAAACAATGAATAAAACACAGCAGAATTCCAAACATCAAGCACCACGCTGTGAACTGATACATGTATGAAATCATATTGATTATTCTGCTTTCAAACAATATAATATGTAATAAGGCAAAATGAAAGCAAAGTAAAACAAGATAAACAAAATAGAAACAGAAGCAAATTGAACGCATGACACCATACATGTCAACTTGAGACAATGACAAACCCAATCATCATACCAACAAAAACATGTAACAATTGGGAGAAAACCCTACTGAAACTAAATATATGCCTATTAATGAAATATGACAGTACAGGCATAAAGATGTAGGTTTGATGATAACTTGACATCTTAACTATGCTTGGTTTAGAAGACTATACAGAGTCTATATACAACCAGTTTCTTTTACATGTCTTTGATCTAAAAACAATCTGCAACCAATCTATTCTTTAATGCATTACTTGACCCTGCGTTCACTATTTCCTGTAACAATGCATTCTTTGACTAAAAAAATATTTCCTAATATTCAATCATAATCTTTCTTCAATTGATTTGTGTTTTGTTCTTGTTAGTGGTTGTATTTTGAAAAAAACTTGTTACAGTCTAATTTATCGTTTCCTCTGATTATCTTATAAACCTGTGTTAAGTCAACTCAAATTCTTGTCTTTTCTAGAAACTGTAGACCGATTTTTATGAGTATTTCCTCATAACTGTAATTCTGGAATCTCACTATCAGTTTTGTCACTCTTATTTGCATCCTTTCCCACATGTTTATATATCCTCTACGATAAGGATTCCACATCTGAGCACAGTACTCTAATCTAGGTCTAACTAATGCTTTATACAGTTTGACTATCACTTCCTTGCTTCTACGTTTAATATTTCTGTTATCATACCTAACATTTGCCTTTTTCTTTATAGAAGTAACTTTAATTGTTACTATAAACCATTACAAATTTCTTAAAATATCAGAAATTAACTTGAGCCTCAGAACACATTTATTCTTGCAATGTAAAACTACCATTAAGAAATACATGTACATTTGATAAATTTAGGAATACATGGTATGGAGAAACTTGTATGTGTAAGTATGGCAAGTGTTGAGGCCAATATATCAGCTCTATGGCACTGGAAGACATTTTGACAGCCAGTATATTGGCTGAACATAGTGAATCAGTTAAATATGTAATAACAGCAGGTTACAAAACTTCATTGTATCCCTATTTTTAATAGTGAAACAACAACCCACAGAAGTACTTTCAGTCACCGTAAGAAATAAGTTCATCAGAAAGTTATCTTAAAAATAATTTTGATCATATTAGAAGACTCTAAGGGTTTGATTCCTTATATTTTTTAATAACAAAGAGAAATGACATGTTTAAATAAATAGATTTAAGTTTAGTTCTGTTTCATCTCAACATCGAAAGCCAACTGCAATAGATCTGTCTCTTGTCTTGATCATGTGATCTGATAGGTTTTTCCCTGTCCTTCATTTGATGTTATTCTCCCACCTATAGTGGTGTATTCCTCTGACAAGTTTGTGCTTTACTATGTTCCTTCTAATATGGCTTTCAGCAAGATGCTGTCTGACTCTGATACCAGTCACTAGTTCCTTTTGTGCACTTTATTTCTCTAGTTCAGTTGAGTCCAGGTGCCATTTTCACATTGAGAGTCAGTTTGCAATGGATTTCCAACATCCTCTGTATCTTGCCTTGATGTCACAGTCTGCTATACTTTTCCTTGTCCATTTTTTAATGTTATCTCCCAATTATATCATTGCACATCTCTGGCCTGTTTGTCCACTATCTTTCCTTTCAGTATTGATTTCAGTAAGCGATCAAGATGCTGAGCAGCGCATGAGCTGCAGTGGTCAGCGACCCATAGCTGACTGCTAGCATCAGGGCCAGCGAACCATAGCTGCCAAGACCCTTCTACACCTCCACGCGGTGATCCTGGATAACAGGCTGCAGCAGGGCAGACTGGCTAAGGAGAAGGGATCGAAGAGGGAATGCTAACCCGGTACTCAAAAAATGCTTGCTGAAGTCGGATATGTTGGACCGAAAGGTGCAAATATCCGTGTTTGGTAGTGGGAGATTGAAAACGAACGAAGAAGACGAAGATTTCAGTAAGGTGTGTCTTCTAATGTGATCAAAATATCTTTGATTACATTGATCAATTCTCATTGCACCACTAATTTCTCCAAGATTTCCTTATTTGTTCTCCTTTCTTTCCATGAGATGCGTTCCATTCTTTTATATATGGCAAAGGCAAAAATCGCCGTCCATTGTAGACGCTGATGGCATAATTAATTTTGCGAGCGCTATTTTTAGTAAGGATTAACTGCGCTACATTTTATCCTCACTCTCTCATCTCGTGCCGCCCGACCCCAGTGGCAAGTCAAAGACAAGACGACTAGGGGGTGACTACAAGATGCAGGGGACTCCGCATCAAGCACCCGTGAAAACAACGGCGGAGTTCGGAGTTGAACCCACACCACCTGATCACGAGGTCGACAGCTTAACCACTTCGCCACGGGTACCCCATCTATATATATCAGCAATTCAAAAGCATCAATTTTCTTCTCCAATCATCTATTCATTGTCTCTGTTTTTACGCCATGCAGTACAGATAAGTATACATAACACAGATTGTTCTCATTTTTAATTTGAGTGTCACTTCTTTGGACATTTGATTTATGTTAGTGAAAAAAGATTTGACCATCATTATTTTCTTCCTGATTTCCATCTTCCACTATCTTCTATTTTTTTTTTGTCAGTGATTTTCCCAAGACTTCCTTATTTGTTATTCTTTCTTCCTACGCGATTCAATTTCCTTGACATAATTTGTAATTAAAACAAAGTTCTTTGGAAGGAAAACCCAAACAAAAAATTGTATGGCTATACATTGAAGTAATTGAAACAATAATAATAATGACAAGAACAGTGCAAATTATGTGTAACCTGTACAAGCTGACATGTATGTGGTAATAATAATAATAAAAATAATAATAGACATCGTAGCAAACTGTAAAATTAAATTTTGTAAACAAAAATATATGGTAAAACCTTACAAGTCTCAAAGCTTGATAAAGTTGGACACACTTTAGAGGCTTGTATTTCCGATATGCTCGTCATTCAAAAATACTTTCAACATCTCAGAACAATTCTTTTACTTAGAATTTTTTTTAGCTACATTTGTCCTTATTAGGTAAATTAGAACAAATAGTAAATATGCCAAATACTGTAGTACTTGAGATCCTATTTGGTATATCTGAGAATTCATAGATTCAGTAGAGCGGTAAGGAATGAGGGCTTACACGATTACACCCTGCAGACAAGCACATTCAGCTGAAGTTCTAAACAATTTTTGGTATATTTAAGGATGTATAAATCTTTGGTGACTTTTGTTCTCATGTTTGAGAAATGTACAGCAAAAGCAAAGCGTATAAGTGGCAGAATGAAAAGCACTTGTTTCACGTGGAAAATGTTACAGGGCCGGATCCCTATTATCAATACCCTCCAGTTGAATCAAATGTAAATGGAAGGCAAGAAAAGGCAGCGAGGAAGGGACCTCATAAAAATCTGAGGTCTAGTACAATGAAGTCTCTAACTCTGCATCCATGACAGCAATGGGACTACATATTATAATAGAAATGTAGTTTATGCTGAGATTGATGTGTACACCATAGAGAGCTAAGAGATCAAATGAGGAAACATTACAAGATATAAGTAATAAATGATAATAATTAAAAAAAAGAAGAAAATTGATGTTTACACAGAAAGAGAGCGTGAAGAGCTTTGTGATAACGAGTAGGAAAGATGGTAATAGAAGTGGAGCAACACAGAAAGATAGTCTGAAGAGCTTTGTGGTAACGAGTAAGGAAGATGGTAATAGAAGTGGAGCAACACAGAAAGATAGTCTGAAGAGCTTTGTGGTAACGAGTAAGGAAGATGGTAATAGAAGTGGAGCAACACAGAAAGATAGAGGTTTTGTGATAACGAGTAAAGAAGATGGTAATAGAAGTGGAGCAACACAGAAAGATAGTCTGAAGAGCTTTGTGGTAACGAGTAAGGAAGATGGTAATAGAAGTGGAGCAACACAGAAAGATAGTCTGAAGAGCTTTGTGGTAACGAGTAAAAAGATGGTAATAGAAGTGGAGCAACACAGAAAGATAGTCTGAAGAGCTTTGTGGTAACGAGTAAAGAAGATGGTAATAGAAGTGGAGCAACACAGAAAGATAGAGGTTTTGTGATAACGAGTAAAGAAGATGGTAATAGAAGTGGAGCAACACAGAAATAAAAGAGATAGTATGACAAGATCATTGACAAAAAATAAGAATATTTGAAGTCAACTCAGCTGTAAATGGGTACCTGGCCTACTGTTAGGAATATGAACAGCAGCTAGGCAGAGTACTAGACACCCGACTTCATAAACAAGTTGTGGTCTCATACAAAGAAGTCTGTAACACTTCATCCCCAACAACAGTGTCTGCTATGGGACTACCTATACCTTAAAAGTACAAAGAACACTTGAGTGTTACATGGGATGTTTATGGTAGACCCACTGTACCTTTCAAGTATGCTGTGAAAGGTGACCAAAGAAAGTTGTGCTTGGGACAAGCAACCTCACCATGTAAAACCATTGCTATTGAAACTGCTATAGTAAATGCTCTTACAGGCTTCCTGTAAAAGGTTAGCTGTAAAGGGATCTATGCTTTACTTGGAGCTAAAAGGCAAATCCATGTTTCCTAAAGGACGGAAGGAAAAATGTTATAAAAGATTACTGCAATAAAAAAAGGTAACAATCATACATCATGCTCTTCGAAAGTCTGGATTGGAAAATGTTCTGACAATGGGAAAGAACAAGGGCAGAAAAAGTTGAACACAGAAAGGAAAGACCTGGAATAGTACGACAAGATTGCTCAGGACAAGATTGCTCAGGACAAGATTTCTCAGTAAAGAGAAAGGAAATACCTGAAATAATATGTCAAGACTGCTCAGTAAAGAGAAAGGAAAGACCTGGAATAGTATGACAAGACTGCTCAGTAAAGAGAAAGGAAAGACCTGGAATAGTATGACAAGACTGCTCAGTAAAGAGAAAGGAAATACCTGGAATAGTATGACAAGACTGCTCAGTAAAGAGAAAGGAAAGACCTGGAATAGTATGACAAGACTGCTCAGTAAAGAGAAAGGAAATACCTGGAATAGTATGACAAGACTGCTCAGTAAAGAGAAAGGAAATACCTGGAATAGTATGACAAGACTGCTCAGTAAAGAGAAAGGAAATACCTGAAATAATATGACAAGACTGCTCAGTAAAGAGAAAGGAAAGACCTGGAATAGTACGACAAGATTGCTCAGGACAAGATTGCTCAGGACAAGATTTCTCAGTAAAGAGAAAGGAAAGACCTGGAATAGTATGACAAGACTGCTCAGTAAAGAGAAAGGAAAGACCTGGAATAGTATGACAAGACTGCTCAGTAAAGAGAAAGGAAAGACCTGGAATAGTATGACAAGACTGCTCAGTAAAGAGAAAGGAAAGACCTGGAATAGTACGACAAGATTGCTCAGGACAAGATTGCTCAGGACAAGATTGCTCAGGACAAGATTTCTCAGTAAAGAGAAAGGAAAGACCTGGAATAGTACGACAAGATTGCTCAGTAAAGACGTGCGGCAAAGGAAAGATGGGTATTGAGGGAATTGAATGTCAACTATATTTTATATTTTATTTGACAAGTCTTAGTGATGATGATTTGGCTAAATCTAGAACTTCTTCGGGTTGTGACCAAAACAGAAATAAGAAGCATTTCAAATAATAGAATAGAGCTGTTTCCCTTAGGACCAGGAAAAGATGTGTAAAGTTGAAATTTGTAAATAGTTACTTTGGTTCAAAATGTTATCATAGTAAAGAATATATATTTTTTTTATATATTCATTAACAAAAATAATGTTTTAATAGTAAATAATAAAGCCATTGTTGAAAATAATTTGGTTGAAAATAATAATTTGTCTTATAATAAAAATTTGGCTAATAATAATAATTTGGTTGAAAATATAACTTTCATGTTACAATCAACTACAAAAAAAATCAATTTTATAATAATATTTTTATAATTTTCAGTGCAGTAAAATTAATAAAATTCAGACCCTAAAAATCTGGAAATCTTCAGAATTATAATCTTCAAAATCACACACGTTTACAAAATCTGGGCTGAATTGTGCAGTGAATATCTACTTTAATGATGTCAATTATTTATCCCATTTTAAAATCTTTATTTTAGTTTTATAGAAGATCAAAATAAATAATCGATCATAGTTTGTTATTTTCTTTTGAATTAAATTATAATTTATAATTAGTGAGATAATTTTTTTAATCTTGAAATTACGACCCGAAAAGTATTTAGATACAGTATTTAGATCTTAATATATTCTTAACACTTTATCTTTTACAGCAGTGTCTCCTAAAGCACTACATTTATCTTAAAAACTAACAATATGTGAAACTGCTCTTTGCAAACTATTTGTAAGCATCTGTGCAAACTACAGATTGTCATGTAACCACACAAATTATCTTTGATCTGACATGCATAGTGCTGTATGCAGGGTGCTATTTGAATAAAGACAGGATTGGTCCAACTCTCAATGCTTCCACAATTACACTCACCATTCTCATAGTTGCTGTGCTACTGGTGCCCTAGTATGGCAAGCAATTTGGTCAAATTCCTCATTTTATCTCATTTATATGGATAGCAATATCAAACAAATTTTACAAGATGTTAAATTAATAATTTATTTAATGAAACAATGCTAATAGTTGTCATATACAGTACAGCAGTGATCACCTCCAAAATTTAAGGGAGGAAGACTAACATCTGGTCACGCAAAACATACTGATCAGACATGTTAGTCAGGGTCAGTCAAAATATACTGGCCAAGACCATCACCTTGGCTTCCTCACAGCCCTTATTGGAAATGGGCTGTTTTCATGGCAGCCTGGCTAACAAGGTGAGAGATCGACGTGATTCCCGTTGTAGTGAGACACACGCAAATGAACCCAAGCATAGAACAACTGCCTGGAGGATCCCTGTCCACCTTCAACAGCCTGCTCAGGATGTGAGGAAAGCTATTGCAACCCACCACTTAACGTCCTTTGCAGGGTGCACAAAATAGTAAACACTCATTGTGTGCATTCTAGACAACAATCACCACCTCCAAAATTTACAGTTTCTGACTCATAGTAATTTGTTCACAACAAAATAAACATTTTGAGTACAAAATATAACAAGACAAGAAAATCAAAATAATTTGTGTTTATCTATTTAAATTTTAGCATGTTTCTGCATATATGCTGGTATAAGGACACAATTAACAAATAGATACTTAAAAATATCTATGTGTTTGTGTATGCCAAGGACACATGTCAATTATGTGAATTAGACAAGTCCCACTAAAATTACAGGTACATTTGATAGGTCCAATACAAATCATAAGTAGATTTGACAAGTCCCACTAAAATCACTGGTAGATTAGACAGGCCCTCGAATAAAAATCAAAAGTAGATTCGACATCCCACTGAAATCACAGGTAGATTGGACAGGTGCCACAAAGATCACAAGTAGATTAGACAGGTCCTACCAAAATCATAGGTAGATTAGATAGTTCCTAACAAATATTAAGTAGATTCGACAGGTACCACTAAAATCATAGGTAGATTGGACAGGCACTACTAAAATCACAGATAGATTGGACAGGTACCACTAAAATTAATCATAATAGTTTGACATCACAAGCACAGATGGTGATAGCATCCGGCATATGTATTCAGATGTGACTGCATATGACTATTATCTGATCAGAGTGCACAAACTCTACTGCATTCGAAACACAAATGAGCTGTGTTGCCTTCTGTCCTTTCATGCAGCTCAATTTTTTTAACCTCAAAGAAGATTCTCTTCTTTACGATGCGAGCACAGTGTATGATCGCAGTGTGCCAAGCTGAGCGGTTTGGAGCAAGTAACTCCCAGGAGGTGACATCAATGAGGAAACTGTTCAAAGTCTTTGTATTGTTTCTTCCGCTGTTGGACAACTGTGATTAATTTTCCAGGACTTCTGAATTTCACCATGATTTTCCAGAGTCCATCTTGTTGACAGCCTCAAAGGCCATGGTCAGGTAAAAAAAAGTTTCTCTTTGCATTTCTTTTAAATTTGACGAGCTGCAAATATCATGTCAACCATCCTGTGACAAGCTAGAAAACCACACCAACTCTCTGTGAGTAGCTTCTACTTGAAATGTGTTAAGAGGTTAAAAGAGCCTAAAGCCGTTATTTTTTCAGTGATCAACAGGACTGAGATCCCCTGTGGTTATCACAAGATTGATGCTTGCCCTTTTGCTTGTACATGAAGATAATGGTGGTATCTTTCAGTTTCTGTAGTATATGCATCCCAAATTGAGTGAAAGAGGTCTGTTAGCTGGTGCAGCAGCACAGGACCTCCTGCTTCTTAAGCTTCAGAAGGAATAGCATCTGACCCAGAGGCTTTGTCGGTGAACATAGGTTGATAGCTTTCTCTACCTCATCTGTAATAGGTGGGATATCGAGTCTGTCGTAGATAACAGCTTGAGGCATGCGCGTTATGGCTAGTTTACTGATATGTCGTCGATAACAGCTTGAGACATGCATGTTATAGCTAGTTTACTGATATGTCGTCGATAACAGCTTGAGACATGCATGTTATAGCTAGTTTACTGATATGTTGTTGATAACAGCTTGAGACATGCATGTTATGGCTAGTTCACTGATATGTCGTTGATAGCAGCTTGAGACATGCATGTTTTAGCTAGTTTACTGATGGAGGATAAACAGTTTAGGATAGCACTGAAGTAGTCAACCCTGTACTCCAGAATATCAACTTTGAACTTTGTCGGTCAGCAGTGTTGTGCCATCAGCATTAAGGACAGGACAGGAGATGGGTGATAGAAATAGGCACCGTGGACTGCTTTTAAGGCATCATAAAGCCGATTCATGTAATTTGTGTCTGCATATTACTGGATTTCATCTGCTTTGATGTTGAGCAAGGCACCCTGCATAACCCTGAGCTGGTTCTGAACAATTCTGCAACTATTGGTGAAGGCTGACATTTTGAAACGGAGGGTTGCCACCTTGGAGGAGTCTTAACAGGAGATGTTTTTCATCCAGCTGAGACTAAATAGCTTCATTATTTTCATCAAACCATTCAAGGTTCCTGCGAGCTGCATGACTCAAGTACTCAAAAGCAGTAGAGTAGACAGTATTCTTCAGGTAGGCCTATTTATCTTCTGCTGTATTCATACAGACGACTGTCCAGAACCCTGGAAGAGTCTTCAACATGGGTCAACTCTGCATGTTGGGAGAAGTTAAGTCTCTTCACAGAACAGATCCCACTAATATCATAGCTAGATTTTATAGGTCCCACAATAACCATAGGTAGATTAGACATGCCCTCCCCCCCCCCCCCAATAATTACAGATAGATTAGACAGGTCCCACTAGAATAACAGGTAGATTAGTCATGTCCCACAATAATCACAGATAGATTATACCAGGTCTCACTAAAATAGGTAGATTAGACAAGTCTCACTAGAACCACAGGTACATTAGACAATCAATGAAAACCTTTCATCGTTAAATATACACCAAGTCTTCCTGTCCTGTGCCATCTGTTCCAGCTCAGCCCATGCCTTCCCAGTTTCCATTATATTTTGTCTCAAGCTCCCTTTTCCATATGTGTTTTGGTCTGCCTCTTCTTCTCTTGTCTTGTGGATTCCAAAACAGAGACTGTCTTGTAATGTTATCAGCTGGTTTCCTTAATGTGTCTTCTTTCCAAGACCAGAACTTTCACTTCATATCAAGTGTCACTTATATCTGTCTGGTTCTCTCCAACAGTTCCACATTAGTGATCTTTTGGTACCATTTCAATCTCTCTGTTATGTGCTGGTTCTCATTTATGAAAGTCTGTACCTTTCTGGTTATTGATTTTGTTGTTCTCCATTTTTTAAGGAACAAACTTAACATTAAAGTAGAAGATTTTTGTTTTTGTGTTGGATTTAATTAATTTTTATTTCCACAAGTTCCAAAAATGCAATTAAAACTCTTCTCACCTTTTATATTTTTATGTCGATATCTTTAATGTCCAATTCAGCTTCATGTTCAGCTTCAATTATCAGAACTGTGTCATCAGCATATCTGATATTATTTATTGATTATTCAGTGGCTAAATGAGAAGATGTTTTGGTCGTAGCATAGGTTATCGCTACGTAGTTGTATCTATGCAAAACTGAACTTTACTTGCCTTTGTATGTATTTACAACTGCTCATATACAATGCCATATTGACTTTGACAAGACACAAGAACGAAAGATCATAATAAATGAAATTAAATACATCGCATAACATACATTTAAAAAAAGATAATTAAATGGTTTGGGCATATGACAAGAGTGCCTCAAAGCTATCTGGTGTACGAGCCTATAAAATCTAACAGCTGGTCCTTAGAGCATGTGGAAAACCAAGGAAAATGTGTTTTGACTTTATTAAAGAAACACTCTAATGTTGTGGACTGAAAATATCAACATCCACACAGGTTGTACACAAAATAAGATTGTACATCCCCAAGATATTTAGCGACACAACTGGATAGTTCAACACAAGCTGATAAAAGAACCAAGTCGGGAGAGTCATAAAAAGGGCACTTTGGTCATGATTCCTGAGTTTCTCTACTATATATTCTGTAACATTTGGCAAAAAAAATTAATTATGAAATAAACCAAAAATAAAGAAAAAAAAAGATAAACAAATATAGAAACAGATAACCTAACTTTATAAACGGATATGCATTTAATTAGAACCTACATGGGAAGAGATAAGTGGGGAATACAAAAAAAATGTGGCAAAGTACTTTGGAAAATCAAGTCGGAGGGATGCAATCTCAAAAATGTGGAGAGCTCTATATTCCAAAATTAATCAGATGGATTTAATTCAGTAAAGCAGCTTTGATCATAAAAATAAAAAAACATACAAACTCACCAGTTTCTGCGGCATTCCATTAAAATGTTGGCAGAAGATCCGACACCAAACATGAAAGTAGCTCGTACCATCTGGTAGAGGAATCTGAATAAATACACAATGACAGACAGTGAGATACTTCTATTGTTTGGGCTAAATGATACACTGTGATAAGTCACTCCTCTTCTACCACTTGGGGTTATAGAGGTATTGTATATACTTGCAATCGAGTGTGCTGAAAAACAGGTGATTAGCCTGCTGTGCCTTGCATGATTAGGTGTCTCCTCCTTTTAGGCCTTCAAGCAAGCCAACATTTGGTAGGAATTTTTTTACCTTTGAAATTTTATCCCATTCTGCGGCAAACAGGTTTTCCATTTTCTATTTGGAACTGTCAAGGCTTCTTTTACTCGCGCATCGTATACACAGCACTTCTGATTTGATTATAAATTTCCTACTACAGGACTAGGTGCTTCACTTGAGACTAGCGGTTGTTTGAAACTTGCGTAATTCTAAGTCTACCATTCTGCGCTTTTGTTCATTTGTTCATTTTGTTCATTTGTAAATTCATATATCTACTTGGGTTAAGAGATCTCAAACTCTCATTTAAGAAATCGGGAGATCTCACAAAAGATTACAGCTGGCTGACTAAGCTTTAACTGTATTAAACCCATACTGCAACAGATGCACAACATTAACACTAGGGCTCACACCTTCAACGGTGTGGTTATTCCAGCCATGTATATGGCTACGATGTGTAGAACCTATGGAAAGCTGATGGAGATAGACTATGCGTTGTCCAACGAGTGATGGGGCAAACAACATTGAAGGTCTCCATTTGAGACTAAATTCACAACACTGAGATCAGACGTCAAACTGTGACATCATAGATGTCGTGCTGTTAAGAAAATACAGATGGGCCAGCCACGTGGTGCGCATGGCGGATAAAAAATGGACACGTAGAGTGATGTCGTGGTGGCCATACAACTTTAGCCGCCCTCGCGGGCAACCGAGGATGAGATGGAGAGATGGCATAATGGAGGCCCTAAGCCCAGCATGGTACACCAAGGCAAAAGACGAAATGACTTTACTGAAAATTTGGCTACCTGGCATCAGACACACATGCCTGATTGAACATCAGGTTTTTTAGATTTTGAGATTGAGTTCATTTGTTTCTTGAGAGGTGACCGACCTTTCTTTAGAATATTGACAAATTAATCCAGGAGGAGCTGGGTAGGAGGTTGTATGATAAACAATACAAATGAATTTTATGTGTGAGTAAAGAGGGACATATTCTTGGGTGGTATCTGGGATAAAAAGAATAGGACTACTGACACCTTCCAAGCATGTCACAAAAGGTGATTAAATAGGGTTGTGATAGGGGTTGGCAAACTCATCATGTAAAAAAACATTTTAATTAATAGCCACTGCAAAATCTCAGATTCAGGCTATCTATAATATTTAAATCTATGCTTTCCATTGGAACAAAAAGATGAAGGATTGAAAAGAGGCTTAGTTTAAAAGGGCTAGCTGCAGAGATGGCCCTTGCTTCCTATTGGTTCAAAAAAGGTGAATGATTGAAAATGCTTGGAAACAGGCTTCCTTTAAGATCGGTCAGCTGTGGTAGTTGTGTATGGTCCAGCTCCACTAGTGGCTTAAGCTTCATAACAGAGTGAAAAGGTGAATGGATGAAAGAGGGACTTGAGTTAGTCCATCTGTTTCACATTGAAACATAGAGCTGCAAAGAATGCTTGCCTCCAATTAACATTTTTGGGCAGTCTTCTTGACCTCAGTCCATGAATGAAACTCCAGTTGCCCTGGCCGCTTATTCTGATATAGTTCATCAATGTTCCCCCTTTACTCTTCTCCTGTGCGTACAAATCCTGCATTTGTCTGGCTATACTATTTAGTTTCTTCCTGAGGGTGTGTACTATCCAACTTTACTTTCACTCCCTAAACTTCAGATGTATTAGTTATTGAAATGTTCTGCCACTATCTTCTTATTATTGTGATCTCATCTTTGATGTATACATCACCAGACGAGTTACAGTGATACACTCGACCATTGCTCGGAGTTGCATTTTAGCTACGTACGTACAGTTTTGAGTTTAAAATTGAAACGTTGGAGTCACTCTAAGCGCAGTGGTTAGTGCACTGCTTCCCAGCCAAATTATGTAAGTTCAACCCCCAATTGGTGCAGGATATTTTTTTTATCACAAATGGATCCTGGGATCGACCTAACCAAAACAAGTCTGGAAAGTAAAGGCTGATGCTGACCACATCACACATAGTGTGCCATTGGTGAAGACAATCTGGGCCTAATTTGCCACAAAATTGTTTTTTTTTTTTCTACTTCTAGTGTATCGTTGACTCTGTGTATCTTCCTTAAATAACCGTACAAGGGACAGTCCCGTAATTCAGGCCAGGTCAGCCGATAACCGGTGAGGTTGTTGGGGCACACATGAAGACATCCTCACAATCCCACGCCACCTTTCTTTGTCAGCAGCCGCTGTCTGTGCCTTTTCTGGTCGGAGATTCTTTTATATTGTCCTCCCACCTCTTTTTGGGCCAGCCTCTTCATCGTCTGCCTTGCACCTTTCCGTGGAGGATCGTATTTGCAAGACCATTTGATCACGATATGTGACCGTACCAAGCGAGTTTCCTTCTTTTGACAGTTGCCTGTAATTCATGATCAGCATTTTGTTCATTTAGTCCACTTGTGCACAGCAGTGAAGCATAGTCGAAGCATGTACATGTGTCTGCTCACTCTGCTGTGGTCTATCCTGAGGCGAAGAATGGTGATTGTTTCTGCCAGTCAAAGGTGTGATAGTCATTGTTGTGTTGGTTCTGTTCTATTCTGATAGCCTACATCTTTTTCTCAGAATATGTGATTTCAACATCTTCTTGTTCAAAATCTAATCAGTCCTAACGGGGAATGATATTTAACGTAAAGTGTCTCTTAGCATCTAATGCCCAAGTAGTGGACTCTGTTCTTCCCATGAGATCCAGCTGGTTTGAGGCCTTAATCCCTAGTGGGAAGTTGGATGGGTCAGCAGATGAGGTTCAGGCGAACTATTTTTCCCTAGCCAGTTACGGGCAGGGAAGAGTCCACCCTCCCAGTTAAGAAGGACTAAAGACAGTGATACAGGGCCAGAAGGAACACCGGAAACTTCAGTATTGCACAATCTCGCTCTCTAAGAATGAGTACGTGTTAAATAAATCCTGTGATTGTGCTCACTACAGATCAACTGTGTTTGTTACTAAATCTGGCCATCTAAGACAAAGTGTGCCATTTAGAAGTCTATTGGTGAAGTTCTACAGCCTACATGTGATACTCCTTATTACATGCTGTATTTCTGCGTCAAATTATGAAGCTGTTTGTGATTGTGTTCCTAATTTGGCTGTTATTGCAGTCAGCATTTTGGCTCTTTGCTTTGGAAAGTATTACTGCTGCAGTCAACACAGGAAGCCAGGTTTGTTTCTGTTGTTGTTTGTGTTTAAATGGCTTCTTATGGCAGTCACTTCAGTTTGTTTTTTAAATTAAAGAACATTTGTTGAGTTTTCTTTAATTTCTTTCTGGTAATCATAAGTCAATATCTAGAATTAACCACTGTTTGCCATTTACCTTGATGTTTCCAGCCCATGTAGCTACAGGTACAATCATTATCCATACATATCCGTTTCTGTTAAAAGAGAGAACCTATAGTCCTGCCTAAGATGCTGTGATATCATCTAAGTTTAATGTAAAAGAGAGGGAGGGAGAGAGAAAGAGAGAGAGAGAGAGTGTGTGTGTGTGTGTGTAGAGGGAGAAGAAGGGGAGAGAAGGACAATAAAAAATAAAGGAGAGAGGCGAGCGAGAGAGAGAAGGAGACAGACTGAGAGACAGCATGTGTCTACATATTCAAATATGAAAAACACAATTTCAAAGTACCTTCACCATCTGGTTATCCTTCATCCTATCACCGGTAAGGAAAATGTCATGTGACCAGGAAGTTTTAAATCCAGCCAACCGAAACTGAACTGGGTTGAGCAGCACTTCACTTGAGACCAGAGAAGGGAAGTGCATGCCAGGCTGGATGATGTACTGGCTAACTTGACCTAAGAAGAGCACATGATAATAGTTAAATATACACATACTTGGACATGTCACTTAGGCTGAAATTATGTCAAATGTCAACTTTACCCATTAACCAGACTTACTAACTTAACTTAACACCAAGACCATGGTACAAGCAGGTACAAGAACATGACAGTACACAAGACCACAGTTATAGATATATCCAGTCAAATTTTCTCCTGCCAATATAAATGTGTCTGCTGTATAAAGACTGTGAGCTGGACATTTCTACTAGAGACTACTTGAGACACATGAAGTGGATGGTGTGGACATTTCTACTAGAAACTATTTGAGACACATGAAGTGGATGGTGTGGACATTTCTACTAGAGACTATTTGAGACACATGAAGTGGATGGTGTGGACATTTCTGCTAGAGACTATTTGAGACACATGAAGTGGATGGTATGGACATTCCTACTAGAGACTATTTGAGACACATAAAGTGGATGGTGTGGACATTTCTGCTAGAGACTATTTGAGACACATGAAGTGGATGGTATGGGCATTCCTACTAGAGACTATTTGAGACACATAAAGTGGATGGTGTGGACATTTCTGCTAGAGACTATTTGAGACACATGAAGTGGATGGTATGGGCATTCCTACTAGAGACTATTTGAGACACATGAAGTGGATGGTGTAGACATTTCTACTAGAGATTATTTGAGACACATGAAGTGGATGGTGTGGACATTTCTGTTTGAGACTATGTGAGACACATGTAGTGGATGGTGCAGGATTCCTATAATAAAACAAACTGCAAATGGGGACTGTTTATTTCTCCAGGGGTAATACCAAAATTTAAAAAACAAGAAGAACCAGAAGAACCTCAACATGCTAAGGTAGAAATATAGTCACAGTCATAAGTCACATGTGTCATAAGTGACCCATTCCTCAACATGCTAAGGTAGAAATAGTCACAGTCATAAGTCACATGTGTCATAAGTGACCCATTCCTCAACATGCTAAGGTAGAAATAGTCACAGTCATAAGTCACATGTGTCATAAGTGACCCATTCCTCAACATGCTAAGGTAGAAATATAGTCACAGTCATAAGTCACATGTGTCATAAGTGACCCATTCCTCAACATGCTAAGGTAGAAATAGTCACAGTCATAAGTCACATGTGTCATAAGTGACCCATTCCTCAACATCCTAAGGTAGAAATATAGTCACAGTCATAAGTCACATGTGTCATAAGTGACCCATTCCTCAACATGCTAAGGTAGAAATAGTCACAGTCATAAGTCACATGTGTCATAAGTGACCCATTCCTCAACATGCTAAGGTAGAAATAGTCACAGTCATAAGTCACATGTGTCATAAGTGACCCATTCCTCAACATGCTAAGGTAGAAATAGTCACAATCATAAGTCACATGTGTCATAAGTGACCCATTCCTCAACATGCTAAGGTAGAAATAGTCACAATCATAAGTCACATGTGTCATAAGTGACCCATTCCTCAACATGCTAAGGTAGAAATAGTCACAATCATAAGTCACATGTGTCATAAGTGACCCATTCCTCAACATGCTAAGGTAGAAATAGTCACAATCATAAGTCACATGTGTCATAAGTGACCCATTCCTCAACATGCTAAGGTAGAAATAGTCACAGTCATAAGTCACATGTGTCATAAGTGACCCATTCCTCAACATGCTAAGGTAGAAATAGTCACAGTCATAAGTCACATGTGTCATAAGTGACCCATTCCTCAACATGCTAAGGTAGAAATAGTCACAATCATAAGTCACATGTGTCATAAGTGACCCATTCCTCAACATGCTAAGGTAGAAATATAGTCACAGTCATAAGTCACATGTGTCATAAGTGACCCATTCCTCAACATGCTAAGGTAGAAATATAGTCACAGTCATAAGTCACATGTGTCATAAGTGACCCATTCCTCAACATGCTAAGGTAGAAATATAGTCACAATCATAAGTCACATGTGTCATAAGTGACCCATTCCTCAACATCCTAAGGTAGAAATAGTCACAGTCATTAGTCACATGTGTCATAAGTGACCCATTCCTCAACATCCTAAGGTAGAAATAGTCACAGTCATTAGTCACATGTGTCATAAGTGACCCATTCCTCAACATCCTAAGGTAGAAATAGTCACAGTCATAAGTCACATGTGTCATAAGTGACCCATTCCTCAACATCCTAAGGTAGAAATAGTCACAGTCATAAGTCACATGTGTCATAAGTGACCCATTCCTCAACATCCTAAGGTAGAAATAGTCACAGTCATAAGTCACATGTGTCATAAGTGACCCATTCCTCAACATCCTAAGGTAGAAATAGTCACAGTCATAAGTCACATGTGTCATAAGTGACCCATTCCTCAACATCCTAAGGTAGAAATAGTCACAGTCATAAGTCACATGTGTCATAAGTGACCCATTCCTCAACATCCTAAGGTAGAAATATAGTCACAATCATAAGTCACATGTGTCATAAGTGACCCATTCCTCAACATGCTAAGGTAGAAATATAGTCACAATCATAAGTCACATGTGTCATAAGTGACCCATTCCTCAACATGCTAAGGTAGAAATATAGTCACAATCATAAGTCACATGTGTCATAAGTGACCCATTCCTCAACATCCTAAGGTAGAAATAGTCACAGTCATTAGTCACATGTGTCATAAGTGACCCATTCCTCAACATCCTAAGGTAGAAATAGTCACAGTCATTAGTCACATGTGTCATAAGTGACCCATTCCTCAACATCCTAAGGTAGAAATAGTCACAGTCATAAGTCACATGTGTCATAAGTGACCCATTCCTCAACATCCTAAGGTAGAAATAGTCACAGTCATAAGTCACATGTGTCATAAGTGACCCATTCCTCAACATCCTAAGGTAGAAATAGTCACAGTCATAAGTCACATGTGTCATAAGTGACCCATTCCTCAACATCCTAAGGTAGAAATAGTCACAGTCATAAGTCACATGTGTCATAAGTGACCCATTCCTCAACATCCTAAGGTAGAAATAGTCACAGTCATAAGTCACATGTGTCATAAGTGACCCATTCCTCAACATCCTAAGGTAGAAATAGTCACAGTCATAAGTCACATGTGTCATAAGTGACCCATTCCTCAACATCCTAAGGTAGAAATAGTCACAATCATAAGTCACATGTGTCATAAGTGACCCATTCCTCAACATCCTAAGGTAGAAATAGTCACAGTCATAAGTCACATGTGTCATAAGTGACCCATTCCTCAACATCCTAAGGTAGAAATAGTCACAATCATAAGTCACATGTGTCATAAGTGACCCATTCCTCAACATCCTAAGGTAGAAATAGTCACAGTCATAAGTCACATGTGTCATAAGTGACCCATTCCTCAACATCCTAAGGTAGAAATAGTCACAATCATAAGTCACATGTGTCATAAGTGACCCATTCCTCAACATCCTAAGGTAGAAATAGTCACAATCATCAGTCACATGTGTCATAAGTGACCCATTCCTCAACATCCTAAGGTAGAAATATAGTCACAATCATAAGTCACATGTGTCATAAGTGACCCATTCCTCAACATCCTAAGGTAGAAATAGTCACAATCATAAGTCACATGTGTCATAAGTGACCCATTCCTCAACATCCTAAGGTAGAAATAGTCACAATCATAAGTCACATGTGTCATAAGTGACCCATTCCTCAACATCCTAAGGTAGAAATATAGTCACAATCATAAGTCACATGTGTCATAAGTGACCCATTCCTCAACATCCTAAGGTAGAAATAGTCACAGTCATAAGTCACATGTGTCATAAGTGACCCATTCCTCAACATCCTAAGGTAGAAATAGTCACAGTCATAAGTCACATGTGTCATAAGTGACCCATTCCTCAACATCCTAAGGTAGAAATAGTCACAATCATAAGTCACATGTGTCATAAGTGACCCATTCCTCAACATCCTAAGGTAGAAATAGTCACAGTCATAAGTCACATGTGTCATAAGTGACCCATTCCTCAACATCCTAAGGTAGAAATATAGTCACAATCATAAGTCACATGTGTCATAAGTGACCCATTCCTCAACATCCTAAGGTAGAAATAGTCACAGTCATAAGTCACATGTGTCATAAGTGACCCATTCCTCAACATCCTAAGGTAGAAATAGTCACAGTCATAAGTCACATGTGTCATAAGTGACCCATTCCTCAACATCCTAAGGTAGAAATAGTCACAGTCATAAGTCACATGTGTCATAAGTGACCCATTCCTCAACATCCTAAGGTAGAAATAGTCACAGTCATTAGTCACATGTGTCATAAGTGACCCATTCCTCAACATCCTAAGGTAGAAATAGTCACAATCATAAGTCACATGTGTCATAAGTGACCCATTCCTCAACATCCTAAGGTAGAAATAGTCACAGTCATAAGTCACATGTGTCATAAGTGACCCATTCCTCAACATCCTAAGGTAGAAATAGTCACAGTCATAAGTCACATGTGTCATAAGTGACCCATTCCTCAACATCCTAAGGTAGAAATAGTCACAGTCATAAGTCACATGTGTCATAAGTGACCCATTCCTCAACATGCTAAGGTAGAAATATAGTCACAATCATAAGTCACATGTGTCATAAGTGACCCATTCCTCAACATCCTAAGGTAGAAATATAGTCACAGTCATAAGTCACATGTGTCATAAGTGACCCATTCCTCAACATGCTAAGGTAGAAATATAGTCACAATCATAAGTCACATGTGTCATAAGTGACCCATTCCTCAACATCCTAAGGTAGAAATAGTCACAGTCATAAGTCACATGTGTCATAAGTGACCCATTCCTCAACATCCTAAGGTAGAAATATAGTCACAGTCATAAGTCACATGTGTCATAAGTGACCCATTCCTCAACATCCTAAGGTAGAAATAGTCACAGTCATAAGTCACATGTGTCATAAGTGACCCATTCCTCAACATCCTAAGGTAGAAATAGTCACAGTCATAAGTCACATGTGTCATAAGTGACCCATTCCTCAACATCCTAAGGTAGAAATATAGTCACAGTCATAAGTCACATGTGTCATAAGTGACCCATTCCTCAACATCCTAAGGTAGAAATAGTCACAGTCATAAGTCACATGTGTCATAAGTGACCCATTCCTCAACATCCTAAGGTAGAAATATAGTCACAGTCATAAGTCACATGTGTCATAAGTGACCCATTCCTCAACATCCTAAGGTAGAAATATAGTCACAGTCATAAGTCACATGTGTCATAAGTGACCCATTCCTCAACATCCTAAGGTAGAAATATAGTCACAGTAATAGGTCTCATGTGTGATAAGTGACCCATTCCTCAACAAGGTAGTTAATCTTGTGCGGGTCCATTCATGCAATCTTTTCACAAAGTGACCAGTGGACAATTGGATTGTTCATGTCTCCTGAAGTTGACCCTAGCAGTAATGCTAGCAAAGGTCTGAGCTGTTGGTTCTGGGGTTGGTATTGGCTATCTTTTTCCTGATCAGTTGGCCAGGCTTGAGCAGGGTCATTGGTTTCACTATTTCTGTCCGGTTGATGAGAAAGTCAGAACAGAATATTCTGCATGACATCTCCATGAAAACAAGTTGTGTATACACATTTATAGGTCAACTGTCGGCTAGGCGAGTATAGTTGACGAGGTAGCAGTGGTCTGCAGCATTCAGTGACATTGACCTCGAACCGGTGTGAAATATAGTGACTATGTCAGATCAATTAGATTTGAACAGGGCATGATAAATCCTGGCGCCAGGTTGCCTATGGTGTCTAGAAATGTTGCTATACAGGACCAGTGTAGTATTTACTCGTACAATGTCCCTCACAACATCATCTCTGTCATCCTGCACTTTGCCTGGATCCTACATTTTTTACCTAGCTTCTAGATTCTAAACATGTTGAGAGCATGGGGCTAGCAGCCTTATAGTATCACATTGCTTTAAATCACCACTACAAAAGTATGCAAAGTGATTTGGCACAGGTATCCTAAAGGTGGACAACTGTAGTAGTGGTTCTCTACTCCGGCTGGAGTGAAAAAGGACAAGAGATGCAGAGTGGTTTCCAGGGCAAATAGAATAGGGCCACTGTTTCCTTCCTTGCAAGTTGTAAGAGGCGACTAAAGAGGAATGTGTATCTTCTTCTTCATTCTTAATCTCCTGCTACCAAGCCCTGAAAAGGGCTTTGCGAGTAGCAGGGTGTAGTTTGGAGAATGGAATGCGTTGTGTAATAGTTTACAGCTTGACTGCAATATTTGCACCTTTCAGTCTGACACATCCGACATCACCAGCAGGCATTTTTTTAATACCGAGTTGGCCTTCTCTCTTTGATCCCTTCTCCTTAGCCAGTCTGCTCTTTTGCAGCCTGTTATCCAGGATCACCACGTGGAGGTGTAGAAGGGTCTTGGCAGCTCTGGTTGGCTGGCCCTGATGTTAGGAGTCAGCTACGGGTCGCTGACCACTGCAGCTCATATGCTGAAACTGGCAAACCTCAAGATGCAAAAACCATTGTAATGAAATCGAACTGCAAATAACTGGAAAAAGGCTTTCCTAAAAGCTGGTTAGGGTAAGCCAAATGTAGTGTTGGATTTATGCATCAACAAATGGAGCTAAATGATGTTGATTGATTGATTGATATCAGAAAATTGATGATCTGTGCTTTAAATAGCAGTACAATTGTGTAGAAGGAGAGAGTGAGAGACAGAGAGAGAGATAGACAGAGTATTGGAAGTACATTACCATTTTCTCCCTTTGTGTCCTTGGTACTGGAGATGGTGCTGTAACTAATTCTCATGCTGATTGATTGAGACAGACGGTTGGATATGATTAGCTGCCCAAACACAGTGACCTTGACAGTGCAGAAAACAAATTGTACTCATTAATTAGTTTATTTATGAGATAGACACCTAGTCCTAAAAGAAATGAACAAAAGAAATGTGGAGGTCCAGCATACACATTGTGCATGTAAAAGAACCTAAAGGTAAAAAAATTCCTGCCAAGTAGTGGCCGGCATGAAGACCAAATAGACAACAGGCCAATCATCTGTTTGTCTGCACATGACTACAAGTGCAAAAAAATACCTGTACACTAACACTGAGGCCTGAGGTAGATGAGGTGACTAAAAGATTATTTTTTTTTTAAAGGTATACCTATTTATCAACTTGTACCATTTTAAAACATATACACCAGAACAACAACAAAAATGTACAAAAAAGAAAATAAACAGAACACAAATAATGTACACCTGTATGTTTTGTTATTCTGTTGTGGAGAGGGGGCATTTATGACTGTGAAACGATTGACAAAGTTTGTAGGTCATACTTGGGATTTTGGTATTCAAAACAGGCATCAAAACTGGCACGTGTATACCTGTGACCAGGTAGTCAATGCCATCCTTAGTAGGTTATTTTTGCCATTTTACTTCATGCGGCTTACCAGACCTAGGGAAAATTAGGTTGAATATTGGATACAAATTTCACTATTTTTTTCAAAATATTGTTGGCCAGACAACGGCTATTTTAGCTATTCCAATACCAAGATTTATTTTGCATGCACAGCTTGTGTATGGCACCTCAGAATTTATTGTCCATCTCCATTAGAACTAAGCATTTGATCACACCTCCATTGAGAAGAGGGTTTGCTTGAAATTTGCAAGTATCGAAAGTCCATTGTTGGTGTTTTTATCATGAGAGGTGAATGTCTTTTATCTTTCTGCTGTACGCATCAGAGACATGGACGACATACTCTAGGCATCAGAGACATGGACGACATACTCTAGGCATCAGAGACATGGACGACATACTCTAGGCATCAGAGACATGGACGACATACTCTAGGCATCAGAGACATGGACGACATACTCTAGGCATCAGAGACATGGACGACATACTCTAGACACGAGAGACATGGACGACATACTCTAGGCATCAGAGACATGGACGACATACTCTAGGCATCAGAGACATGGACGACATACTCTAGGCACGAGAGACATGGACGACATACTCTAGGCATCAGAGACATGGACGACATACTCAAGGCATCAGAGACATGGACGACATACTCTAGGCACGAGAGACATGGACGACATACTCTAGGCACGAGAGACATGGACGACATACTCTAGGCATCAGAGACATGGACGACATACTCTAGGCACGAGAGACGGCTAAACACTTTTCACCTCCGCTGCCTGCGGAAAATTATGAACATCAGGTGGCAGGACAAGAAAACAAACAATAAATACCGCAACGCGCAAATCTTTCTTCTGCTATAGGACTGTTACGTGCTAGAAGACTGGCCCGGCTGGGTCACGTGAGTAGAATGGACAATGGGCGCATTCCAAAACAGGTGTTGTATGGTGAGCTGTTAGAGTGGAGGAGACACCCAGGCAGACCACTGCTCAGATATAAAGATGTTTGCAAGGCATCAATGACAGACTTTTCCATCGACCACAATGCCTGGGAAAACTCAGCCGCAGTCTGAACCACATGGAAGACATCACTCCGAAATGACCTAACAACATTTGAAGCTACTCGGAGAGGGAAACTAAAAAATAATCATATATTCATATATTCTCGAAAGGAGAAAAGACCTGTCTAGTGAAAAAAGACATACCTGCTTCATGACCATCTGCATTTAGGTCATAGTACAATTATCACAATTGTTAATAATACAATTTTCATCAATTAACAGCTGATTTCTAGAATTTTGTATTAGCATATTACATAATGTTGGCTAATTATTTTCTACAAATTTCCAATGGTACCCTTTCAAATAAGCTACAGGATGGAAACCCCCAACCATCTTACTATTAACAGTTGAATGAAAGTGTGAAAGGTGAACCATGGAAGACACAGGATGCAACTGTCTAATGGATAACCAGATTCATTTACAGAACAACAGGATAGCCCTTGGCGTCTGGCATAAGGTACTGATTTAATACCAGGATTTCATTGTTGATGTTACCAGACCCATTGTTGATCACTGTAAGAAATAGGTGTTCTTACAAAGACGGAACTTCTTCAAGTTAGAGAATTCAGATATCTAGAACTGATGATGTTAAACTAGTTAAAGTAATACTAAGAGGCATGGATTGAAAATATCAATGGCCACACAGATGGTACAAGAAAGAAGGTTGCTCGCCCAACAATATCTAATGATTGGAGAGATGAGATAAGAAACGGTTTTATTACTTGGTGCATTTCAGACTGATTTTATGAGAGCCTGGGATTTGGGAGTTAAGACTACTATCAGGGTGGGGTCAAACATACTGATTAAGACTTCCTTCACCTTACATCCTCATCGTGATTCCAAGAAACAGGTTGTGCCACAGCAGTCTGACCAATGAAGTGGGGATCAACACAGTAATTTTCATAGTGTTGCATTTACTGAGGAACCTTGTATTGCACTACAGTCAAGAGGACGCTGGTCCACCTTCTCAAGTACGCCTCAGAATGTAAGAAGAACCACTGCAACCTGCTGCCATAGAAATGTCGTCAAGAGATAAATTAACTCAGTATGAGTAGCTTCCACACCACACCTGGGATTTCACAAAAACGTATAATTCTAAATGAATGCTTCCAAAGCAAGCATAGCAAATAGCCTCTCACAGCAAAGGCCTTCTCGTGACTCAACTACTTCTACTAACAATAGAAGAGAAGAAAGTTATGAACCAGTTTATTGTACATTCACTTATCTAAAAATTTCTTTGCGTATCAAATCGTTTCTTAAAGGCATTAATTGACCCTGCTTCCACTATTTCCTGCGGCAATGCATTCCAAGCATTCACCACTCTGTGACTAAAAAATATATTTCCTGGTATCTAATCTTAACCTTTCTGTAATAGATTTGTGGGTGTGTTCTCTTGTTCTCGTAGGTTGTTGTATTTTTAAAAACTTCTTAAAGTCTAATTTATCCTTTGTTATTATCTTATAAACTTGTATTAAATCACCTTGAATTCTTCTCTTTTCTAGACACTCTAGGCCAGTTTTTCTGAGTCTTTCCTCATAACTATAATTCTGGAATCCCACCATCAGTTTTGCCCCTCTTCTTTGTATCCTTTCCAGCATATTTATATCCCCTCTATGATAGTAAAAGTTATTGCTCATAGCAAGCGATGATGGCCACAACATCAGACGGTTTTGTCTAATAATGTGATGTACGCTGTATTTGGATTATAGTGAGGAAGATAATGTGCTGGTCATCAATCTCACTCTCTTGTCCCAAGTAACCTTGGATCAGTGGCAAGACTGTTAGTCGAGATGACTGTAGGTAACTCAGGATGCAGGTACTCTGATCTTACCTCCTGTGAGACTATGGGTCGCTTTAAACTTTCGGGATTTGATAGCCCACCGTTTCGGTTTCATCACTGTGAGAGCGAGGGCTTTAACCTCTTGACTACAGTGACCCTCTATGATAAGGACTCCACACACAAACACAGTGCTCTAATCTAGGTCTAACTAATGTTTCATATAGTTTGACTATTCTGGAGGCAGGCAAAGACTAAGAAGAATTAGCTAGAACTTTTTAAAACTTACAGAAAACAGATCTGCTGGGTTTGAAGGCACATCTATCACAGTCCTACCTGCTTCACGGTGTATCACAAGCCCCACCTTGTCTCCCCCCCACTCCTAAAAAAAAAATTTTTTAGAAGAAACAGTAATAACAATAATTATAATAAATAAAACTATTGTAGTACCTGCATCAGTAGGTTGGCCAGACACTTGACTTTGATTATGACCAAGTAGCTCTGGTCTCGGGCAGTCACTGTGCGAACTGATATACTCTCTTTGTCAATTGGGAAAGGCTCAGTCCATTTCCAAGATGGCTTGTCCATGCACAAATGCAACATCTGCAAGCAAGGTAAGAATGTTAATACTGGAATCCTGATATTCAATCAGGCAGACAGCGTGTACCATATGCCAGGTAGCCAAAAGCTAAGCTTTACTCTACAGTCTGGTCAGCTCTTAGAATGTGCCCCATCAGTGTCTCACCTGACTATGCGTATTAGGTTTGTGGGCGGTTTCCTTCCTACTGTTTACAAGGTCTGGGAAAATGCAGCTCTGGGGTTTCCATAATCCAAGATTTGTCTTGTTGACATTTAGCCTACCCAGCAGTATAAGAACCTGCACTGTTTATTGGCGGTGCTGGCAACTGTAAAACTCTCATTGTGTGAGGTCTTGCCACTGAGCATCTTTCACCATCACCACTTGAAGGTATGTCAACACTGATGTTAGATTGTCGACATGAAATACAAATTTCTCTTTATCACATCTTCCAACGCACTGGTTAACCTAGAGCTTGAGATCAAACAGCTGATAAAGGATCAAGATGCTGAGCAGTGCATGAGCTGCAGTGGTCAGCGACCCAAAGCTGATTGCTAGCGTCAGGGCCAGCAAACCAGAGCTGCCAAGACCCTTCTACACCTCCACGTACGTGGTGATCCTGGATAACAGGCTGCAGCAGGGCAGACTGGCTAAGGAGAAGGGATGGAAGAAGGAATGCTAACCCGATACTCAAAAAATCGCAGTCAAGCTGTAAGCTATGACACAATGCATTCCGCTCTCTGTACTACATTCTGCTACTTAAGCCCTTTCAGGGTTTGGTAGTGGGAGATTGAGAACGAACGAATCCAAGCCAAGCCAAACAGCTGATAAGAGATAATACTTTGTATAAAGATACTGTTGTGTTATACCAATGAATCAGTACTGCATGTGTGGAGCTTTTCTCCTGTATATGAGAGAAAAAGTCATTGCCTCTCTGTCTTGTGTGACAGTGATGTATACTATCCCCTATGTTGTTCATCATTTACTTGAACATGATAACATCAGAAGCAAAACTCATGATAACATCAGAAGCAAAACTCATGATAACATCAGAAGCAAAACTCATGATAACATCAGAAGCAAAACTATCACATTGAATCAACTCCTCCCTGCAGATTTTCATACATCCAGAGGAAAACATCGTTTAAGACCATCTGACTGTCTAAAATGATGAATGTAAGAAGAGGAATTCAAAAATGAACAGTAAATTGTAAATAATGAAAGTCAAGCAGAAGAGAAAAGCTATTCCATAATCAGGTAATAAACAACACAGACCTTCATGAATGCAAATAATTCAGATATCTAGGAAAATTGTTTCCATATATTGGAAAAATGGAGAGGGGGATAAAAACAAGAACTCAAATAGCAAATACAGTGACATACCAGTTATCACCACTGCTAAAACACTCAAATAAATAGACACACAAATAAATAGACACACAAATAAATAGACACTCAAATAAATAGACACACAAATAAATAGACACACAAATAAATAGACACACAAATAAATAGACACACAAATAAATAGACACACAAATAAATAGACACACAAATAAATAGACACACAAATAAATAGACACTCAAATAAATAGACACACAAATAAATAGACACACAAATAAATAGACACTCAAATACATAGACACACAAATAAATAGACACACAAATAAATAGACACACAAATAAATAGACACTCAAATAAATAGACACTCAAATAAATAGACACTCAAATAAATAGACACTCAAATAAATAGACACACAAATAAATAGACACACAAATAAATAGACACACAAATAAATAGACACACAAATAAATAGACACACAAATAAATAGACACACAAATAAATAGACACACAAATAAATAGACACTCAAATAAATAGACACTCAAATAAATAGACACACAAATAAATAGACACACAAATAAATAGACACACAAATAAATAGACACTCAAATAAATAGACACACAAATAAATAGACACACAAATAAATAGACACTCAAATAAATAGACACTCAAATAAATAGACACACAAATAAATAGACACTCAAATAAATAGACACTCAAATAAATAGACACTCAAATAAATAGACACACAAATAAATAGACACTCAAATAAATAGACACACAAATAAATAGACACTCAAATAAATAGACACTCAAATAAATAGACACTCAAATAAATAGACACTCAAATAAATAGACACTCAAATAAATAGACACTCAAATAAATAGACACACAAATAAATAGACACTCAAATAAATAGACACTCAAATAAATAGACACACAAATAAATAGACACTCAAATAAACTAAGCTCTCCTGCTGCTATCCTCTAGAAATCTCAAAAGTTATCTTGTGAAAGTTCCTCATTTCTTGGCACAAGGAAATTTTGACTGGATAGTTTTCTAGCTGTAGTTTCCCTCCTGGGTAAAAAGTGTTTAGCATGTACTCTTTCTATTCATTTAAGGCCAACTGCCATGCCTGGTCTATTGTACTCATTTAGGAATTGTTCAGCTTCTCTGATTCCACTGAAGATGATGTCATCATTAAACTGTAGGTCAGTAAGCAAACCAATAAGCATTTCTCCATCCCGGTTGTTGCCTTTGTCTTCCAATTTTAGTTTTCTAAATACTTTTACAGACACAAAAGTGGATGGTTCACAGTAGTTAACGTGTTAACCCTGGTCACCCAACCCATAAAATCCAATTCCTTGGGCTCCTAAGCAAAATGTGCACAAAACACGCATATAAACAAAGCTAGATACTATGAGAAACCTACAAGTATGTGCTGTTTTAATTACTATAACTCAAATTGACTGACCAAATCATCTCCAGTACTCCTGCTTATTATGAGAGGAGCTTGTGGAATATATTTGTGAAAGATCGTTCTGTATCAAGTTTACTAGATTCCTTACGTGGGATTCGCTACTGGCTATAGCCTGATCAGGAACAAGACAAAATCATAATCCCATTCATGTGTTTCTTCACTCAAATGATCATCTAATTCAAATTTTATGTCATTTCTATGTCATTTTCAGGGGAAAATGAGACAGTCAGTCAGGCACAATATACTGACCAAGATGTCATGTACGGGTCAGGTACAATATACTGACCATAATGTCATGTAAGGGTCAGGCACAAAATATTGACCATGATGTCATGTAAGGGTCAGGCACAATATATTGACCATGATGTCATGTAACGGTCCTTGAACACCTGTATAACAAGGCGTCTAGTGCAGTTCTTGTGAATGGGAGGCGAGGAGACTGGTTTCGCACATCAGTTGGTGCGAGACAGGGGTGTACACTCTCTCCAACGCTTTTCAATATATTCCTTGAAGGAATTATGAGTGAGGCACTTGGAGGTCACATTGGTATTGTCAAGATAGGGGGCCGAATGATTACCAACCTTCGTTTTGGAGATGATATTGACGGGTTGGCGGGTTCGGAAGCAGAACTCCAGGAATGGGTCAGAAGGCTCGATGAAACAGCTCTTGACTATGGTATGGAGATAAATGCTGGAAAGACAAAATTAATGACCAACAACGCTACGGGCTTCAACAGCAAGATAAAAGCTAACGGTCAGGAACTCGAAGTGGTTGACCGTTTTAAATATCTTGGGTCGATTGTCAGTGATGAAGGATCAAAATGTGAAGTGTTGGCCAGAATAGCACAGATAATATCGGCGCTTGCACGGCTTAACAAAATCTGGCAAGATAAACGGTTAGCACTACGCACGAAAATCAGATTAATGCGTACACTGGTCCTGTCAATATTCCTCTATGCGTGTGAGACATGGACAGTTACAGCTGACCTTCAACGAAGGATACAGGCCTTGGAGATGAGATGTTTCCGAAAACTTTTAAACGTCACGTACAAAGATCGAGTTACAAATGAGGAAATACGAGATAGAATTACAACAGCAATAGGGCCTTTCGAAGATCTCTTGGCAACTGTTAAAAAAAGGAAACTCACTTGGTACGGTCACATATCGAGATCAAATGGTCTTGCAAACACAATCCTCCACAGGAAGGTGCATGGCAGACGACGAAGAGGCCGGCCCAAAAAGAGATGGGAGGACAACATTAAAGAATGGACCAGTCTCCAATCAGAAGAGTCGCAGGCAGCGGCATCTGACAGAGAGGGATGGCGTGGAGTTGTGAGGATGTCTTCATGTGTGCCCCAACGACCTCACCGGTTACGGGATGACCTGACCTGACCCTGATGTCATGTAAGGGTCAGACACAATATACTGACCAAGATGTCATGTAAGGGTCAGGCACAATATACTGACCATGATGTCATGTAAGGGTCACACACAATATACTGGCCAAGATCACTGTCTCTCTACTAATGTAGCATTCCATGAAAACAGGCTCTTTTCAAGGTAATCTGGCAGACAAGATGTCTTCGACGTAATCCTGATAGTAGTGAGCAGGACCGTGATCCACCTCCATCAGCATGCTCAGGATGTGACGAAAGCTACTGCTACCCGCCAATTAACGCCCTTTTCAGGGCTCACAAAAGAGTAAACTTCCTCATTGTGGGCATTAAACAACAACATCACGTCATTTTCAGAATAATCATCATCTAAATCATCAGCCTTCAAAGCAGTGACAATAAGTTCAACAGCTTGTCATCCTAGTAGAAAGGCCTTTTCCAGAATTTTCTAGATGCCTTTTCATCGTGAAAACATGACCAAATTTCGCAAAACATGATCAATTCAGGAGTAATGCCATTTTTAGGTAACTTGCAGGGGAAAATTTGCTCAGTCCCTTTCATTGCTGAAAGTAGCAATGATAGAGCACGAACTCCATAGTTCCTGCAGCAGCTCAAAAATGTTCCCCTGACTTTGTCAGGTAGCGATTTACAGCTGGGTCGACTGGAAAAAAAATGTTAAAACCCACTACATGCCTGGTTTGAAAACTAAGCACAATATGATTCGAACCTAGCACATTGAGACTGTAAAACAAGCTCACAACCCATAGGCCCCCGAACCTCCATAAAACGGGAAAACGTGACCTGTCTGATGTCACTATTTTACTTTACATGCCAGACCATGAGGTGTGTGCCTCAGAAATTTGGTGGCACAGTGGGAAATAAACAATTTATACTGGTCTCATCTCTTAGGCTTGAGGTTCTAAGTCTCAGAAAAACAAGGACTTCATTCAAGTGCTCCTACATATAGGTCACTCACCTGTGGATGTTTGTATGACCTCCACCTGTAGGCAGACATCTCCCAGGAGCTAAGCACTATGTTCTCATCTGTCCCTGTCTAGATATTGAAAATAGGCAACATAAGTGTATTTTACATTTGATGTTTAACAAACATTTCTAAAACATATTCTGTAATATTGTAGGAAAATTTTAATTAGTGAAAGTTTTTTTCTTCTAGCCAGTATGAGGACAGAAGGGATGATCTAAGTAAATGATGAAGTCAATAAGGTCATCTTCTTCTTTTTCTTCATTCGTTCTAAAACGCCCGATATTAAGCCCTGAAAAGGGCTTTGTAAGTAGCAGGATGTTGTTGTCCAAAAAATGGAATACGTTGTTAGCTGACTGCGATATTTACAGCTTTCTTTCTGACATATATGACTTCAGCAGACATTTTAGTGCACTGGGATAGCCTTCCCTTTTCAATCACTTCTCCTTAGCCAGCCTGCTCTGTTGCAGCCTGTTATCCAGGATCACCATGTGGAGGTGAAACTTGACAGCTCTAATTCGTTGGCCCAGACGTTAGCAATCAGCTTTGAGTCAACTTTGACTGCTGTAGCTCATGCACTGCTCAGCATCTTGATCCCAATAAGGTCATCTGAAATGTGTTTTGCAAATTTATTTATTTTTTTTATCTGGTATTGTTAGTTTATCCAACTTTTTTGTCTTTCCTCGTTTCAAATCTTATGTCAGTTTATGCTTTGATGTCCTAAAATGATCACAAACAGTGTATTGTTTTTAATTTTTAAATGATACACTATAGATGTAGGATCTTTTCCAGAGTCTCAATACCGCTGTCAAGTTTCATCCTGAAAGAAATGGGATTCGTGCTAGGGCCTCCATATACCAGATATGGCTTGGCTTTGTTCGTTCTTAATCTCCCACTACCGAACCCTGAAAAGGGCTTAAGTAGCAGAATGTGGTCCAGAGAACGGAATGCGTTGTGTCGTAGTTTACAGCTTGACTGTGATATTTGCACCTTTCAGTCCAACACATCTGACTTCGGCAAGCATTTTTTGAGTACTGGGTTAGCATTCCCTCTTCGATCCCTTCTCCTTAACCAGTCTGCCCTGCTGCAGCCTGTTATCCAGGATCACCTCGTGTAGGTGTAGAAGGGTCTTGGCAGCTCTGGTTCGCTGGCCATGATGCTAGCAGTCAGTTATGGGTCGCTGACCACTGCAGTTCCTGCACTGCTTAGCATCTTCATCCCTCATATACCAGTTATAGTCCCAGATCTGCTGGGCAGGTTATGTAGTCCACATGCCAAACCATGGATGTCAAAAATACTCTTTTATGGTGAGGAAGAATGACAAATGCTGCAGTGGTGGCCAAATGAAGCTCTCCAAAGACATACTTAAGGCTTTACTAAAAGTCTTTGGTATTTTTTTTTTTTTGCGTTCGCCTTATATCTCTTATCCCCAAGGCGGTGTGCGTTGCACTGTGTTTTTATTTTGCGCCTGTCGGCCCAGTGCATCCGACTTCAGCATGCATTTTATGTAAGGGTCTGCTTCCTTCTGCATTTTCTAAGGGTTTGCTTCCTCGGGGTAACGGCCGGTGCTGTGATGGGGATCGAACCCAGCACCTTCGGATTGTGAGCCGTGCCACTTAACCACTAGGCCACACCGTCCCCTTAAGTCTTTGGTATGATAACTGAGACTCTGGAAGCTACTGCGCAGGAATAAACCACTTGGTGCACCACATCTCTCCATGAAGTTGCAGCACCATGTGAGACATCCATAAACGTAGCAGCTGAACAAAGAATTGGAAAAGTCTAGCAATGAAGACTTCACATCAGGTAAACATTCCCTATCCAAACTGTCCATGGTCTTTCCAGGTCCACATCTGACTTCTCAGTGAATTCCGAACTGATCGATTGACCAAACATATTGAAAATGGATGAACAAAGAGAGTGGTCTTCATTACCATGAAGGATGAACAACTCCACCAGATATCTGAGTTCATGAAAGTCAAATAAAGTAAAGATCCCATTTACACGCTATGAGGCACATTGAGAATATGGTGTTAGGCCCATATCTTCTTGACTAACAGCACACTAGAGGTGACATGGTCAGCATAACACCGACCTACTTTACTTCTCAGACTTGTTTTGATACCCAGTTTATTTAGCCTTGGTTGACTCATGAGCCGTTTGCGATCAAAAATATATTCCGCACTAAGTGAGGATTGAACCTACAGCTGGGCTGCTAATGCATTAATCACTGTGCTATCATGGCTCTTGCATTCAAGCCAAACTTAAATGCAACAAATTTTTTACCTGTCCAAATCGAAGAGTTGAAGCAGTGTTGTTACACAAAACATAGTAAGACAAGATCAAATGTGGCCCACAGCGGCTTGGACTGAACTGAAAATGTAAGAATGTGAAAAAGAAGTGAGTTAATTAATTCATGAATGAACAAATAAATTACATAAGTAATTAATACTGTGCCCTGTGTGTCAACAGTATAAGAGATAGATATAGTAAAAAAATTAGAGCTTGAGAATTTACTGAATAAAAACCAAGTAAATGTATGTTGCTTGCAAGAAACGCCCGGAATATCAGATGTTACATCTTAAGACAGAAAGTACAGAATTCCACCTGCTAAATCATTACTGTCCAAGTAATCGTCCACTGGCACTGGATACGATCCCAACAAAGGAAAGACTGATTGTGTGTGAAGATTTCAATAGCCACTCACAGAGCTGGGGCTATGATCAAATAGATAGGAGGGGTGAGGAGCTAGAAAACTGGCAGGATGACAATGGGCTTATCTTGATTAACCAGCCAACTGACCAACTGACCTTCTACTCGAGATCATAACACGCCACTTCTACTCGAGATCATGGCACACCGACCTTCTCCTCGAGATCATGGTACACCAACCTTCTACTCAAGATTATGGTACACCGACCTTCTACTTGAAATCATAGCACATCACTTATACACTCAAGATCATTGCCCACCGACTTTCTACTCAAGATCATTGCATACCGACCTTCTACTCAAGATCATGGCACACTGACCTTCTACTCGAGATCATGGTACACCACTTCTACTCAAGATCATTGCATACCGACCTTCTACTCAAGATCATGGCACACTGACCTTCTACTCAAGATCATGGCACACTGACCTTCTACTCAAGATCATGGCACACTGACCTTCTACTCGAGATCATGGCACACCACTTCTACTCAAGATCATTGCACACCGACCTTCTACTCAAGATCATGGCATACCGACCTTCTACTCGAGATCATGGCACACCACTTCTACTCAAGATCATGGCACACCACTTCTACTCAAGATCATGGCACACCGACCTTCTACTCGAGATCAGGGCACACCACTTCTACTCAAGATCATGGCACACCGACCTTCTACTCGAGATCAGGGCACACCACTTCTACTCAAGATCATGGCACACCACTTCTACTCAAGATCATGGCACACCGACCTTCTACTCGAGATCAGGGCACACCACTTCTACTCAAGATCATGGCACACCGACCTTCTACTCGAGATCAGGGCACACCACTTCTACTCAAGATCATGGCACACCATTCTTCTTTTAGCAGCATGGTGCCCAGCAGCAAACACTACTCTAAAAGAGGTGGATAAGGTGCAAAACCAGATACAGTCATTAAAGGAAAGATTGATTTTTTTTTTGCGTTCACCTTATTTCTTTATTTCCCAAATCGGTGTGCGTTGCACTGTGGTTTTTATTTTTTATTTTGCGCCTGTCGTCCGAGTACATCCAACTTCAGCATGCATTTTATGTAATGGTCTGCTTCCTCCTGCATTTTCTAAAGGTTTGCTTCCCTGGGGTAACAGCGGTGCTGTGATGGGGATCGAACCCAGCACCTTCAGGTTGTGAGCCGTGTTACTTAACCACTAGCCTACAACATCCCCCACAGGAGCAATGATTTCAACACCTATAGTGGAGATGGAGACAATGGGAAGGATACAAACACTAAGAGAATGCAAAGACACAAAGGTATTAACACAGGCAGGAAAGTTCCTCTGCATGCTGAGTCATCCAATGAAAGACAGATTCCAAAATATAGCAATAGGAAGTCTGAAAAGAAGTAGTTTTATGCATCAGGCAAAACGGCTTCGCGGGCAAATTACAGATCTACCTGAAGTTGACATCCCACTAAAGTCAGTGCCAGAACAAACCCTTTGGAGAAAGGAGCATGCAGAATCAGTATGCATTCAAACACAGGTGAAAGGAATACTAGACAAGGATGAACAGAACAGTGTGCAATGTAGGGTAGTGACTCTCAACTTCGTTGATGAAGAATGCTCACAAGATATTTGAGTCAGAGTATGCACAGATGGGTCAGCACAAAATGCAGTAAAGAATGGAGAAACGGGAGTGTGCAAAGAATACCTAAACAACATTAGGGATATGATCAGATAACCAACTGGGAAATTCTATCATATATATGATGCAGAACTCCAGGCAATCAAGGTGGCATCTGAGAAACTGTTACATGCCAATATCGGTCCACAACCTGTAGTATTTCTGACATATCCACAATCAGTACTCCAAGATCTGAAAACCATAAAACTGCCAGGTATACAGGCTCTAGTGTCTGAACTAAGCAACCAGCGCAAGATTGTCATGCAGTGGATACCTTCTCATTTTGGAGTACCAAAAATGAGAGAGCAGACCGACTGGCAAAGGAGGGTGCTTAAGACGAGCAACCAGATGTACCAGTTACATACCAACAGAAGATAAAGATGATCAAATCTATCAGAAAGCCACCAACAGTAACACCAAACGATTATCATAAGATGAACAGAGAAGAGCAAACTGTTGTGTTGTGCCTTAGAACAGGACACAACCGACTCAGCAATCACATGTACACAAAATTGAAGATTGGCAACTCAGCTGCGTGTACATTTCAAGCGAACGAAAGAAGAAGACATGTAAGATCAAGTACACCTGATAATTCCATCAAGCAATATATTAGTTTATTTTTAAAATATGAAATGTAAATACTAAAACTGAAAGTGTAGAATATTTGTAAATTATTATTTGTTCCTAATTGTGACAACCAATTTCAAAAAGCATGCAAAATATTTATTAATAACAAGACACATAAATCTTTCCTAACTTCTGTGAAAATGGATTTACTATACAATGATTCTGAATTTATAATTTTTTGTATTGCTGAAGGATTTAAATATTATTGTAAGTACAATATTTTGTGATCTGTTTTGTAAATTTACATTTGTTCTATTCCAATCTTTAATTATCTTTCATAAATATTTGTAACTCTTTATATGTTTAACTATGTTAATATAATGGTCTTTCATTTCTGCATATTCTGACAAATAACACTCCTTACAAATAAATATGCTAATCTAAAATCAGTAACAGCAGCCAAGTAAAGTCCAGTGTGATGTTGTATTCTAAACATCAATATGAAAGCTGTGAATCTCAGTGAAATAAAATGTTGCAAAGTACTCACTGTTGACCACCCTGTCACTGCCATATTCAGTGTATGCACTGCACTTTTTCCAATTCTTAATCTCATTTCATTCATCTGAACACTTCCAATAATGTCTTGTTTCTGAAAAAAACCAAAAAAACTTGTTAGTATATATCCCAGGGGAAGTAGCCAAACTTTTTACTAGGTGCTGGGCGGTAGAAAGCTTGAATGGTCTCAATAAATAGTGGTTAGTGAAACGGAAAAGGTGGCCTGCACAGAGATATCCTCTCCATCATGGATACACAACAGGTCAATCACCTGTTTGTTTACCCATCAAGTTTTAAAAAACCCAGACAGATTTTAACAGTGACTAACTGATACGAATAATGGATTACAATTTTTGCAACATGGAATATTAGAAGTATCAATGGAAAGAAAAACAAGTTTATGGAAGAAATGAAGAAATTGAAATGGGAATGCCTTGCCCTCATAGAAACTAAGAAAAAAAAAGGGTCATAGATCATGTTGTTAATATGCTTCTTCACAGTGGAGTAGTACTATTAACAGAACCAACGGATTGTGGAATGTATTGTGCCCAGGAGTCGAAGGAACAACATTGTAACAGATCCTAGCTGTAGAGACATATTACATAGAAGGATCTTAGACATGTTTTAACATTTAACAGTTTGGAGGAAGATACAAAGAGCTTAGACATGTTTTAACATTTAACAGAGTTTGGAGGAAGGTACAAAGAGCTTAGACAACCATTTTTCTTTCTCTTTCTTTGGATTTAACAAAAGGGACTGAGTCAGTGCAGCTGAACTCAGTCCCGCCAGAATTTAAGTAACTAAAACGCACCATGTATGTTTTTGTCTCAAAGTACACGGATATCTTAAGTAAAATGACATAAGTTACAGGTAATGCCAGCCATGTGTCGAGGCACACGTGGACCAATAGTGGTGGTAGCCAGACAGAACAGGTAGATTTGCCATCGACAAACCAAGGTCGTCTCAAAACCACGCGATCAAGAAGGGAGTAAATGGAAGGCAGGCGGATGAAACGTGTTCCGTTTGGAAATCGCGCGATCTGGGGATGGAGATCCAATATAAGTGTCAGGCCTAACTTCTAACAGAACACTTCACTTCAGAGACAGACTTGAGGGGAGACACACGGAGACCAGTCATGAGATTTGATCACAGTTTTTGAGTTGAAAACCACAGATGAGAGAAGACATTCACATGAGAAACACATCAGAACGAGATTGAGCTCGACATAGGGATTTGGAAGACAGTGAGATTGAGCTCGACACAGGAGAGACATTCAGTTGAGAGACACATCAGATGAAAGACACATGAGATTGAGACAGATCGAGAATTAGCTGAGATGAAATGCTAATGAGAATGCCATATTAGAATAGTCAGAGAAAAAGTGAGCGAGGAAGAACAGCCGAGGTAGGACCTCTTTCAGTATTAGCAGCAAGCAAGGTAATTATCCTCATATTATGTATTGGTCATAATTACAGTCGTCAGTAGCAGATAGTCAGTCCTACATTGATCACATTGGTCATTTTGACGCAGTCCCAACGACCACGTCAACATCACCTTGATTACGTAAATACAAATCGTCAGTAGCAGATAGTCAGTCCTACATTGATCACATTGGTCATTTTGACGCAGTCCCAACGACCACGTCAACATCACCTTGATTACGTAAATACAAATCGTCAGTAGCAGATAGTCAGTCCTACATTGATCACATTGGTCATTTTGACGCAGTCCCAACGACCACGTCAACATCACCTTGATTACGTAAATACAAATCGTCAGTAGCAGATAGTCAGTCCTACATTGATCACATTGGTCATTTTGACGCAGTCCCAACGACCACGTCAACATCACCTTGATTACGTAAATACAAATCGTCAGTAGCAGATAGTCAGTCCTACATTGATCACATTGGTCATTTTGACGCAGTCCCAACGACCACGTCAACATCACCTTGATTACGTAAATACAAATCGTTAGTAGCAGATAGAGGCAAGTCTTCCAATGATCTCTTTGATCATATTTGATACAGTCTATCCTGGTCAGGTCGATATCACTTTGATCTACCGCTGACAAAGAGGAACAGGACCACGGACGTTTACCTGGGTTTAGAAAATACGAACTTCACCATCAGCGGCAATCCGCAACAAAGTTCGGTCACAGCAGGCCAGATTAGGGGAGGAGAGAGAACCGGGTAATAACAGTATTGATAAGGTTAGGTTTAGCTGTAGGAGTGTTTTAGGAAGCGTGTGAGGGAATTTAATTTGTTTGAAATGTATAGTTCGTAGTAATAAAGAATCTGTTGTATTGTGTTTTTATTTAAATAGTGTTACTTGAATTTGTTTAGAGTGAGTGTAGAGTGAGATAGAATAGAGCAGACCCCTTTACCGTCTACAACAGATCTCCAGCAAATCGATCAGCTCTGTCACAACATCAAAGGATGAAAATTTATCTGCTAAAGCATTATGGTACTGGAACTCAATAATGAAAGCCAGTTAGACAACATCGTCATTTTGTATGCACTGAATGAGGAGACAGAGCAGATGTCAATGAAGAATTCTTTGAGCTGCTTGAAAAAAGAGTGAATGATTGTCATGACGAAATTCTTCTTCTTGGAGATTTCAATGCCAGAATGGGAACAGATCATTTTTAGATGGGATGATTGGAATATTTGGTTAAAATGTTTGAATGACAAAGGAAGGCAACTCTGAAGATTCTGCATCAAGCCTGGTCATCACAAATACAATTAGTGAAGAGCCAAGTCATTGACAAAATTAAAATCATCAACTTGTTTTGTCATTTCCATGATGTCTTCATAATCCATCCAATAGCCAGCAGAAAGAGAAATGATGATACACGATCGCTGCAGACGACCAGTTCCTTTCATAGCGCACAGAAAGCTGATTTTCACGCAGAACTCCTCATTTCTCATCTTCATATGCTTTCTTAACTTTCACTGAAACATTAGCGAAAAAAATTAGCCCAGGGCATTGTCTGTTGCTTTTATCTAACTGAATTTTCATTTCATGGCCGTAATTTTTTTTAAGTGTTTTAATCACATATAGACAACCGGGCTACCATAGAAATAGGCTGAAAATACTCCTCTTTCAATTGAAGAGAATTCCTTCCATCCTGTCCGGTTAGACAATGGCAATTTTGAAATTTGTTTTAGACATTTTGAAATGATATCTTATGTTTTTCACTTGGATTTGAAGATTCACACATTGAAAATGGGGAAGTTAAGTTTTTGCAACTGATCTTTAATTTTTATCTTCATCCTATTTTTGGCAGTTTTGAAAGTTTCTAGTATCATTGTAGGCCCTACTGTGTCCTTTTCTATACATTGCCTTTTTATGTCTCTTTTGATAGCATTATGGCCACTCTCCCATTATAGTATGCACCTTCATCAGAGTGCTCTGATGACAGCAGCATTTAAGCTGTGTTTAGTTCCATTCTCTCAACTTCTTTTTACCTTATTTCAGCCAGTCCCATGACATCAATTTTGTAGTTTCTTATCTTCATTGCCACCAATGCAGCTCTTTCTCTGTTCATTCATTGTATGAACATTTCAGCTCCAAAATCTGGCATGTAAATCATATTCCGTGTGGATTTCTCTGAATTGCACCATTATTCTTCTTGCCAGAGGACCTTCTGTCTAGGATGGTTGAGTTTTATATTTCATTTTAGTTGATTTGTCCATATTTTTTTAAGTTTTACTGAAAGTTGATGTAGGTGGTATTAGAAAAGTTGATCTAGGCAGTGGCATAATTACCAGTTGCTCCAGTGTTTACCCTGGAGAAGACTTGGATGAGTTTCTTGGAAAGATCATAAAACCAATAATCAGGTTCTGGAACAACTCCAGGTTGAAAAGACACTTCTGAAGGAAATAAAAAGCAGAAAAATAAAATATATTGGTCATGACAAGCATCATGACAGTCTGCTAAAGGTTATTTTGGAGGGAAGAGTAGAGGGCAAGAGAGCCAAAGAGAGACAGAGATACAGATGGACAGACAACATCAGGATGTGGTCGGGACACAGTTTGACTGCATGTACCAGCCTGTCACGAGACAGAGACAGATGGAGATCCATTACTGCCAACCTGTGTTGTAGAGGTGGCACTTGATGATGATACCTAGGTTGAAAAGAAGAGAACAACTAAAGAAAGTTGTGCATGGTGCTGAAACTTCATCATATAAAGTCATTGCTATCAAACCACCACTACAAATGCTCAGATTCAGGCTTCCTTTAAATGTGATTTGGATTAGGGCCCAGCTGTACTGATGAGCCTCATTAAATCAACTACCAGAGGCATCTTCAAAATTGGGCAAGTCAAATGTACTGATCAGAGAAATACAGACCTGCTGCCCAAACAGGACAGGCTTTGATCAGTTAAGGGCTAAGAAGGAATACCTGTTGCAATCCTATTCACTGGACCACATACCTAAGGTTCAATTTCACTTTATTACAAATGTACAAAAACTATTTTTTTTTTAAATTACAAGAAAATTTCCTAAATGTGAAAAAGTAATAATTCCATAATAAAACTTGTACCTTTCCTTTGCTGGATATGTCTACAGTTGCATCAAGTCTTGTTGGTGCCAAAACCTCTTCCATTGTTAGGTGCCCATTTTCCAGAACATTAAAGCTGGTTTGTAATGACAGCTGTAGATAAATGTTACAGAGTTAAATTCTGAAAAGTCAAGGCAGATAGAAAATTAGGAAACATGAGTTTTGTTGTTGTTTCCTTGTGAGTTCTGTCAACCTGGATAACTCTATTTATAACTAAATACTTCACTTCATTTGCTACATCACTCCTCTTCTATCACACGATACACAAGTATTCTATTCTTTTTCTTGTGGTTTGAAAATGACATAGGATGAGGTACTCTACCCCATGTTCTGCCCTCCATAGTCACCTCTCATGACATGCCAGGTTGGTTTTATGCTCCCCTTTGGGACCTTGTTAACACGCAAGCGCACCATAACATAGCATATAGCATAAATGAAGCACTGAATGCAGATAAAGTCTATACTGTACCGGAACAGAAACAAAATTAAACCCATGTTACCGAGATATAGGCCTTCATTAGAGACAAAGAACAAACAAATTTATATAATAAATCACAAAATAAACAAAGACAATACAATATAAAAAGTGGCAGTCATTAGTTAGAGAGTGACAAAGAATGTGTGAATCATTGTATGCAATGATCATTATGAATATACAAAAACACAAATATTATCAAATGTGTACAAATGAATAAGTATCTATGTTCATACATACACACAAATACAGATATGGATAATACATGAACCAGTAAGTGTACTTAACTTAATGTCTTTATAGTGGTTTAGAAGACTCTGCAGAGTCTGATTACCACCAGTTTCATTTTCATTACATTGCTCTAAAAGATATGCGCATCCAATTAATTCTTAAATGCATTAATCGCCTCCACTATTTCCTATGGCAATGCATTCCAAGCATTCATCATTCTTTGACTAAACAAATATTTCCTAATATCTAATCTGGACCTCTCTTTAGTTAATTTGTAGCTATGCCCTCTTGTTCTTGTAGGTAGTTGTATTTTGAAAAAAACTTGTTATAGTCTAATTTATCTGTTCTGCTACACATATAAAGAGACACACATATATACATATATTTTATAAAGCAGTCATATATGCACATACAGACAAATATTCACGTATAAGGATGCAAAAAAAGGTGCATAAACATCATAATAATAAGAGAGTGATATAAAGAAAGAGAGGTGAAAGTGAAAAGGATCAAAGAAAGAAAACGAAAGAGCGGGATGTGCAAGGGAGCCAACGTAAGGGTATGGAATGTAATCAAACCATGAGGTCTAAGGCAGACAAATGGCTGCCGGGCTCACAAGGTGTTACCAATGAGTGACCTTCCATATGCTTAGACTGTACTCAACAACAAAAACGTACAAATCTGCAGTGGGTAGATAGACAAGAGAAAGACAGTTTTACTGAAGTATTTGGAGCATCGAGAGGTGGAAAATAGCAGAGCACTAAGTAATGAAGACATGAATGTAACCTTAATGCTGGTCTTTCCATCTCGTCCTGAAACATGAGACACAGTACTGGTCAGGTTCTCAAACTTGACCACAGCAAACACCAGCTCTTCGTATAAGTCTGTGCACATCTGATAAAGTGATAACTTTTTTGGAAGCTCTGTAATAGATGAGTGTAGTTGGTATACTTGATGGCAGAACATTTAGAGCAATTGTCATTAACTGCTGTGAAAATGTAACATCAGGGTGACCTGGGAAAAACGAATACACAAAGAAAGACGATATAACTTTATATGCTCAAGAATATTGTTTCTATGATGGACCACCACCCCTTTTCTATCTTTGACTATGTCCACCTTCTCTAGGATTCCCAGTTTGCCAGATTCTGCACCTAGCTGTCAAAACCAAGGGTGGAAAAAGACCTTGTCTCAAATGGAAGGTCATGGTCGCCTAGGCAACACCTGGCTGCGACAAATTGACCACACTCTATCAAAACTATACACCTCATGGACCTCGGCATCAATCATGGCCACAGATGGGGATTGGTTGCCTATGCAGATTATTATGGCTCTTGTGCAAGCCATGTCTGAAATCATTTTATACTCACAATATTATGTGCTGTAAACTCCAATTTGGAGTGTGTCTATATTTATTGGTCGATTGACATCCTGTCAGTCTCGAGAGACAATGGATTTCACGCTAGAGCGGGGACAGTCAATTGTTTCCCTTGCTTTCGCCTCACACGTTTGGAGTCTGCATCTTCATGCATCTTGTCTTTCCCTGCCTGCAGACTAATACACAAAGCCTGCCTCCAGCCGGGTCTGTCTTTGGCAAGTTCCTCCCAGTTGCAGGTATTCATATCCAATGCTTTCAGGTCACGTTTGCAAACATCTTTGTAGAAGAAGAAGGGTCTATCTTTGTTTCGCTTGCCCGTGGTCAGCTCTCCGTATAGAATATCTTTTGGTATTCGCCCATCTTCTTCTATTCTTTACACGTGACCAAGAAACCACAAGTGGCGCTGGCGGAGGATCGTAACTAAACTGGAAATCTTAGCACTGTCGAACATGTCATGGTTTTGTCACTGTTGCTTCATGAAATTCCAAGTATGTGCCTCAGGCAACGCATATGGAAAGCATTTAGCCTTTTTTCATGTGAGGCATACAGAGTCCATGTTTCGCTGGCATAGAGCAGTGTACTAATCACACATGATCTGTACACACCAACCTTTGTGGAGATTGTCACCATGTTGTTATCTCACACTCTCTGTGAGAGTCTGGCAAGTGCTGATGAGGCCATTCCTAATCGCTTTTGCAGCTCTGCGTCCAGTTAAATTTTGTCGTAATGATAGATCCGGGGTAGTTAAAGTGATGTACTACGACAATGTCTGGAGGATCTGCACCCTGAGCCATTACTTTCGTCTTTTGTATGCTGATGGTGAGTCCAAACAGATCACAGGATTTAACCAACCTATTTATGAGAATTTATAATTCAGCTTACGTGTGGGCGACCAGGGCAGCATCGTCTGCAAAGAGCATATCCCGAATGACAGTCTCCCTTCTCTTACTTTTTGCTCGCAGTCCAGTTTGATTGAATAATCTCCCATCTGACCTAGTATGCAGGAAGACCCCTTTTATGGCTGTTCCAAAGGTGTGTTTAAGCACAATGGCAAAGAAAATTCAGAATAGAGTCTATATAATGTCAAATAAAGTGTTTATATAATGTATATTAATGTCTAGTTAATTATATGGTTATCCGATTGTAGGGTATGAGTCATTTTTTGTGTGTGGGTCACCCTGTACTTTTGCCCAGTGCCAGTCTACCGAGCTGTCAATAGGTATATGGCTCAAGAAGAGTTATGGAAACTAAAGCAGCAAGGAAGGAACATATACACCTCACTTAACCAAAGACTTGAACGATGAGGTATCTAACACTTTGCTCCCTGTAGTAATATCTGCTATGGGACCATCAATTTCACTTTGAATAATTCATAACAATTCTGACTGCCACCTGGTAGTCTTGAGTTTCACTACAGTGCAGTAGCCCCTGGTCCACCTTCTTCAGTATGCCCTGGGACATAAGACTAGTCAGTACAACCAAGTGTTGCTTGGACCGAAATGGGAGCAAAGAAAAGTAATACTGTAAATCAGCCGAGCATGTTATTAGAGGTGAGTAAGAAGGGTTGGACATGGAATTGGCTACCTATTTCTGTTTAAATTTTAGGCCATAAAAACTTAAAAACTTCTTAATGCAAACTGATCTGACAGAGAAAATAGGTCAACAATGAAGACCTCAGTGCAAATAGCTATTATCATCATCCTCATCAGTCCCTCAACCTGAAAGGTCATTAGATTACAGATTGTTGGACCAGTTCCTGCCACTTCACGCGGTTGTGTGCCAGGATATTTGTTCTAGCTACGGAAAACAATCAAACAAACCAACCTAATCCATTGTAGTTCATATGGTGACATAAGTGTAGTTCTGCTGCAGGGACTACCACTGACAGCTGGACAGAAGGAATAAGTGAAGGAATGCAGGCAGAATCTATACACATACATGCAGCCAGTGATGAAGGCAGCACAGCTACGTCTTCTGAAAATGCTAATTTGTTCCTGCAGTATGAGAGAAATGTATTCATATTTTAAAGATAACATTAAAAGTCACATAACATGTGAAATTTTATGTGATATTATGTTATAAGTTTGTTATGTTAAATTAAAGTACGCTTTATTAATTTATGCAATGTAATATTATGTTTTGCAATATTAATATTCATGGTTGAGGTTACCTAAATTATTAACACCACTACCAGATGGTTGAGAATTCATACCGCCTTTGTTTACAAAATTGAACAAAATTAACTAAAATCATGAATACACACTCTTATTTAGCACAGCAAATGGAATAATTATTCTTCTCAGTTAAAACCAGAATTAGTTTTCATCAAATAACTTAAATACTTTAAGTTTAGCAAAAAAACAAAAGGTGCCATTAAAGTTGCTAGATATACATAACTGAATATTCTGTGGCATTTAAAGTGATGAGACGTTTTCAAAGCGTTAACTGATTAGCTACTGAATTGATAAACAGGCTGTTGCTAAATTAAATTTAGGTCCAATTTTACCAGTTGATGGTTTATGTACAAATAAATTCAGCTAGTTTTCATAATTATTAACAGATCTTTATGAGAAATATACCATTTCGTAGGTAAATGAATTTTCTCTAAGATAGCTCTAAAAAAAAAACACAATTGTTTGTTAATTAAGTGGTAGGAAATTTGAAAATGTTAAATTATTATTTACAACATAAAAGCATTCAAAAATTATAAAAATGTGCCAACTTACCTTCAATTTTTGAATTTCCAAAACATTTTTTGTTTGCTTTTGTCTTATTTCTCTATTATTCAAGGCGCAGTGCGTTGCACTACAGTTTTTATTTTGCGCCTGTCGGCCCAGTGCATCCGACTTCAGCATACGTTTTATGTAAGGGTCTGCTTCCTCCTGCATTTTCTAAGGGTTTGCTTCCCTGGGGTAACGGCCGGTTTGTGATGGGGATCGAACCCAGCTTTGAGTTGTGAGCCGTATCACTTAACCATTTGCCCACATCGTCCACATCCCTCCAAAACAAAAAATGTCTTTGGCTTGGTGGTTTTCATAAAGTAAATCCATTAATAAGAAAAACAAATCCAAGAACACAGAAATTGAATAATATTTACACTTCTAATAGCTTATGTAATCAAATCTACTCTACATCAGAAAAAGTTTCAAAAATTTAGAAAAATCCACATTTGAAAAAACATATCTCCAATTTATTGACAGTACATCAATGTCTTTAGTGAGCACCATCTGCAGGATCAAGTAAGGTACACTCTAAAACAGCTCTTTGGATGCAGATGTGGCTTTTCTGGGCAACCAGTGCAATAAAAATGTGTTCTGGCTCTCTTTGCAGAAGTTGAGCACACTATACAGTTCCTGTCTTTGTCTGAGTGATCCACAAGATGCTTAGCACCCTCATTTCTTTTAATTTTGTTTCCTTCTTTGAATTTTCGCTAAATGCTATTGCTGTTTGTGGTTACTACCTCTTGCGGGATGATGGATGCAGCCTTCTCAGTCAGCTGATGGATTAAATTATATCTGATGACTTTCAATGGCTCTGATTTCTCACCAGCATGACAGAGGGTGTGTAATATATGGGCATTTACCTGTAAAGCCTCAATAATCCAGTAAAATATTGTTTACACTATTTTTTTCTTAAATGTTATTATCTGGTTGCTATGGTCACACCCATTCATACACAGGTTGTATCGCTGCACTATATTTGGTTTTTCAAATGTGTTGCCTCTTCGAGTTGTAACCTCCTCCACCTGAAGTGTAGTGTTGGTGGATACAACAATAAATGCCTAATTGGCTTTCTTATCTCGCCAAGCAACACATATCTGTGACTTATCACTATTTCTGTACCACCTAGCTTCTCGGTGCTGTAGAGAAAGGGTCTTCAGTTGAAGCGGAAAATTTTTCTTGTTGATGTTGAGTGTGCCAGTATAATCACTTCCCCTACTCAACAGATATGTAATCACGGTGTCTACAGTGTAGTACCTATCCACAAATACATGGTGGCCTTTTCCAATTCCTTGCAGCAGGTAATCAAACACCTTCACTGCCTGACTTGTACAGTCATTGGCAAGGACATTTGACATGTTTTGTCTGAAGTGTGTCAATACAAAGTAGTAGAATCACACAAGCCAAAGGTCTTGATGTGATACTTGCTTGGCTTGCTCAAATCTTAATCTGGGAAGAATCTGACTGTACCATAGGGTATAGTTGTGCTGTGTGTGTGTTAAATAATCCTTCATCAACAGTTTTTTTTATCTAAACCTATTACAGTAATCACTGCTAAAAGCTTTGACAGCTCATATTCAATGATGGGTTTACAACTTGCAAGTGTAGACTTTTGTAAAAAAACATGTTTGGATTTCGTTTTTCTGCATATTCATTGATCATTGACAACAATGGATCTAACACATCTGGTGTTATCAAGGCAAGCCAACAATCTAGTTCTGAGATGTTGCATGCAGACCTGGAACAAGAGTTGGAATAAAGGGAATACTGCCTGTTGTTTTACCATCAGTTACTTGGTGCCACTGTTCTCTTTCTTGAGCTCCCTTATTAACTGTTCCAATTGTAAATCTAGCAGATGTCTTGGCATTTTTTGGAACTTTTGATGGTCCAGGACGTGCATCATCTTCGCTATCACTACTTGTGCTGTCAGTATTATTGTTTTCGCATTCATCAAAATCACTACTTGAATTATTTTCGACATCAGTTTCACTTATCTTGTCTTCACTAGACATTTCATCCATCTGTTGAAACAAGTTTCAAGTCTGTTCAGCAGTTAGATGAGGCATTTGTGTGCTTTTTGTGACCTTATCGCTTGTTGCCATGGTAAATAATTTTTTACAGTTTGGTAACTAGCTTGAAAATTAGATAAATATGACAATAAATACAATTTTTTGGTAAATTCAGCCAATAACTTGGGGTTTTATTAATAAATTTCCTGTCAGTAAATTAAAATCTTGTACCGAAACGGAAAGGGAGACTGTAAATGTGTAAATCGTTTTACTATGAAATAAACTTTGGCGCTCACAGCGGCTTATGGCCATGAGTAAAGAAGTGTTCTGGCGCTACCAGCAGCTCCTGGTATGCAACCAGTTAAGGTGGAAATTTATGTTATGTTAAATTGGGGAAATGTATGTTATGTTTAGTTGGGGAAATGTATGTTTTGTTTAGTTGGGGAAATGTATGTTATGTTAAGTTGGGGAAATGTATGTTATGTTAGTTGTGGAAAATTATGTTATGTTAAGTTGTGGAAATTTATATTATGTTAAGTTATGGAAAATTATGTTATGTTAAGTTGGGGAAATATTTGTAATGTTTAGTTGTGGAAATATTTGTTATGTTAAGAGAAACCACCATCATACGCTGGGCAGACCTGCAGGTTCTGTCTCTTTTATGCGATACTGATTGTTCCTGTACCTGCATGGACTGGAACCATTAAGGCAAATAGCAAAGTTGAAGCCCACTTTCAAATGATGATTATCTCTAGTCATTGACCTTTGATTATCAGAAAGAAATTAGAGGAAACTCACAAATAAAAACAAATAAAAACATTTCACAAACAAGCACAGAATGATTGCCATAAGAAGCAATGACAATTTTTTTTAAACAGTAACAAACCGGTCTTCTTGTGGTGACTGCAACAGCAAAACTCTCCAAATACTTGCAATGACCAGTTCTGAAGCATTGGCTAGCTTTGCTTCAGGCATGGCTACAGCAACTGTTTCATTTTCTGACAGGTGAAACTCTGCCACATCCACAAAGTCTGATCGGAGTTCATCCCAGAACTGGAGAACACATGGAACCTGAACATCGCCAAATGTTAAGTTAGAATCTGATAATTTTGGCATGAAACATACAAATATAGAGAATGGAATTTAAAAGACACTGATAGATATGACAAATTAGAGTGTTAAGGGTAATACCAAGGTAAGGTGAAAAATACTGACCAAGACCCCCACCTCATGTCCAGACCATGCACCTGTAAACAGAATGTGTTGCAACAGCCTAGATACCATACTTGTGAGGCTACTGAGATGTATAGCATGGTATTAAAGGCAGGAGGGCCCACGCCCACCATCGTCAGAACACCTCTTGATGTAGTAAGTCACTATAACAAACTATCAGGGAAAATTCATCAAGAACGAAGAATTCAGTTCAAGTTATTTCTACATTAGCAACCAAACAAATTAAGATCTAGCATAAGGAATGTGTGTTTTTGAGCTTTTCAAATTGGTTTAACCCACAAGGAAGTATGTTCCATCCAACCATGCTTATATTAAAGCCTGTTGGAATAGAAAGTACAAACATAAATGAATGAATAGAAGATGTAGCAGTACTGAAAATCAATTAGAGATAACAACATTTATAAGCAATGGCTCAGTGGTGGTGCAAGGGGAAAAAAAGGCAAACAAAACAGTACCCAAAAAAAAATTACATCTACTGTCTTATCATTTCATAAAAGATGACTAACAATGCTCATACATGGGGTTGTCAACCTCAATATGTAAAACTATTGATTTAAAATGGTTGCTGTAAATGATTAGATGCAGGTTTCCTTAAAAAGGGTTAGGATAAAGTAGCCAAATGCAGTGCTGGAATTTTACTTCAAATCTTCTTCAAATAACTGGGGCGAAAGGACATGAAGAGAAATAACATGCAGTGTACCTAGCATTGCATATTATGTCAGGGAGAATATGAGTCTTTGCTTAGTTCTGGCATTAGTCTGGCCGTATGCATTAGGGAGTACTCAATAACAAAAAGAGTTAGTTGTCCATTGATGGACAGTTTTTATCTTGATGATGTAACTTGCTCTGTATGTGGATTATAGTGAGGAGGAAGCCTGCTTTGGTATCAACCTCACTCTTTGGTCTTCGAACTACCAGTGGCAAGATGACTGGGGGTAATTCAGGATGCAGGCACTATGGTCCCATCTCTTTTGAGACCAAGGGTCGCTTGAAACCTGCTGAGCTCGAATCCACACCATTTCTGTTCATCTCTTTGAACTTACCTCTCGACCACAGCAGAGGACTCAGCAATGTTTGGGTGGCTGAGGAGGTGGATTGAGACTTTCCTCTGTGCAGAATGTGAAGATGGCTTGGTAGAGCTCAGAACTAGAGAATATACTGTATTTCTTCATTTCTTAGATTCACATTTTATCCCATTTAAATGTTAAATGTCTCTAAAATCAAGAGACTTCTTACAATCTATGTCCGCCTACAATCAACATTAATAGAAAGTTGGCTGGCATCAGGTGGCATTCTAGCAGTAATGTCATTGCCTTGTGCATTTGCAATTTTGGTAGTGGAACTTCCCATATTCTGTCTTGTTATAATAGTGTTGAAATTTTTAAGTTTAGTTCATTTTGATCCCTTATTGTCATTCAAAATGTTGTTAAAAAGATTGCACTAGAAAACCGTGTAATAAAGAAAAATTGTGTGTGCAAAAAAACACAGAAATAGAGTGGTGGCTAAAAATGTGATATTAGTGAAGCAAATGTTCATCGTTGCAGAAATTGCAGCTTTTAATTATTTTTTGTTTGTTTTTCGTGCTAAAATTTGCGTGCGTGTTCGTGTGTGTCTTGTAATCAATGGCATCTTTGAACTGAAGAAATATGGTAATTTAGTTCTCCACATATAGTGGTGAATAGAAAGTGTCCCATCTTCTTCCGTTCTTGTGAGCCAAAACCAAAAGTGACCATCTAATTGTATAATGCAATCTGACAGAATGTCCAAGAGGAGGGACAAGCTCATGACTCCATCCCAACAAGTTGATGAAGACCACAAGAAAAATCTTTTCTATTTCCAAAACTGAAATCCAGCTTCAAATAATGATGATGTCAAACCCATGCAGAAATTAAAGACAATTCAAAGATGGAACTATGCAGGATCCCTTAAATACTTAGAACTGCTTCTAGAAGTGGAAACGGTGCTGCGAGCAATGCATTAATGGAGGAAGTATTTAGAAGGAGACAAGGTTGACTGGGTTCCAGACAAGAGCCAAAATTTATACAAAAAAGTTCTGAAAGTTTTGGAACAGACCTAGTAAGTTGCCAAAGGAGCTTGACATTGGCTGTGACATAGTAAACAGTTCGGCAGCTCTAATTGAACATAAACAACTACCAAAACTACCACTCACCGTTGCTGCTGCCGATGAGCTGCCCCCTAAGGACAAGGTGTTGGCCAACAAACTGAAGGGCACAGGTGTCAGGTGAATATGTGTGATGACACGGGGGGATGGGTAATGCCAGGTCATGCTGCTGCACTCTGGATTTTTAAGGTCTCCCCCACTGAAAACAATCTCACCAACATCAGGATGGACTGCTGCCTCTTCTGAAATACAGATTAATGCATTTTAACATTTCAATTTCTAGGTAATTACAGTTCTGTCACTCGAGTGGTCATCAAGTGTTGTATCATGCAGTGCTAACAGTCAACTCCTTTCACAACCCTCTGCCCTTCGACCATCTCAACGCTTCAGATGTTGTGTCAGGTGGCACCAAAGATCAAATCTTTCCACAACCTTCTGCCCTTCGATCATCCCAACGCTTCAGATATTGTGTCAGGTGGCACCAAAGATCAAATCTTTCCACAACCTTCTGCCCTTCGATCATCCCAATGCTTCAGATGTTGTGTCAGGTGGCACCAAAGATCAAATCTTTCCACAACCTTCTGCCCTTCGATCATCCCAACGCTTCAGATGTTGTGTCAGGTGGCACCAAAGATCAAATCTTTCCACAACCTTCTGCCCTTCGATCATCCCAACGCTTCAGATATTGTGTCAGGTGGCACCAAAGATCAAATCTTTCTACAACCTTCTGCCCTTCGATCATCCCAACGCTTCAGATGTTGTGTCAGGTGGCACCAAAGATCAAATCCTTCCATAACCCTCTGCCCTTGGAGCATCTCAATGCTTCAGATGCTTTCTCAATTGTAGAACTTGAAAAGATTACAAATCTGCAATCCATGACCGACAGAAGAGACTGCAGAGCCCAGCAGCAAGCAGAGAAACTAAGAAGACTGACAGACCATCCAATGCAATAGAGACTAAATAGATTTGGAAAAGGGAAACTAAAGCGGAGAAACTTTGCAGAAATAGCCAAAGCAAAGATGAGCGAAGACCCTATGAACACCATAACAAAACAAAAGCCCATCCCTACTGTACGAAAACCCACATGGAAGCAGCATATCATTCCGGAGGTGGTAGAAAATATACCAGGTATTGGAAACAAGATCAGCCAGACTGAACAAGAAAGAAGAGACATAACCCTGAGGTACATAGCGGAAAACTACCCAAGCATGGACTGGACCCATGCATACACTGACAGTTCTGTAACAAACACAACACAGAATGGAGGGGGAGGGGTATTCCTGAGCCTACCAAATGGTAGAAAAATAACACTGTCAGTGGCAACTGGAAAATTGTCAAGCAATTCCAGAGCAGAGGCAGAGGCACTGAGGGCTGCAGTAGAAGCAATGCTGACAGGCGAAAGCAAAAAAAGCCAGATAGTCCTGTTTACAGATGCCCTGGCCGTGGCTACAGCACTAAAAAGCCAGAAAAATACTGAACTTAATGATTTAAGAGCAGTACTATGTCAACTACGTCAAGTACTATGCCAGCAGCCCGCACTAAAAAGAGTAGTCGTACAGTGGGTTCCATCCCACTGTAACATCCAAGGCAACGAGGAGGCAGACAGACTGGCAAAAGAAGGTGCAAGACTACCACAACCAGATTCTAGTGCGACCTACGAAGAGTCCAAAAGGTTTATTAGGGCCAGATACATGGCCAAATGGAACATACTGGCAACACAAAAAATGATGCCTACTACCAGCTGTGCAGAAGAGAGCAGGTCGTGGTCTTCAGACTCCGCACAGGCCACAACAGACTGAGGTACCATCTATTCAATAAAATGAAGATAGGTGGCACTGACAAATGCACCTGTGGCCCAGGGAAAATGACTGCTGAACATCTACTGCAAAATTGCCCGACATACGAGAACCAGAGAAAGCACATGTGGCCATCACCAGTGGCAACACTAGACAAGCTCTATGGCAGTGTCGACAGCCTCAGGATGACAGCTGCTTTCTTCGAATAAATTCAAGTTGACGTCTGACAGCGTACAAAGAAGAAGAAGAAGATGCTTTCCGTTCAGGGTGCACAAAAGAGTAGACTTACTCAATTGTTCAGTGTAGGCATTCAACATCAATCAATCAATCAATCAATTAAGGGATGGCCCCCAACCAGGTGAAGTATATGGGGTCTGTTGCTGCCTTTAAAGATGCCACCAGGTGTGAAGGTCACAGGTCACTTTGTCAAACATTGGCCAAGGATCAAAGAAGTGAGTCTAATCAGTATTTAAAAATTCTTATTAAATATGAAATTGAATTGTTATGTTCCTGAGAATCGCCTTCACTGCACTCTAGGCATGCTCAGTCTCTCTCAGCAAATAGTGAAAGGTGTGGATACTAATGGTTTCTGTTTCTGTAGCTGATTTGTTGTACACACTCCTGCTACGTCCTGTCAAGCACACCACCTCGCTCAAACCTCATTTGATTTCACAGCTTCAGATTACTGTAACTTTCTAAGCATGTTGTAAATAACAACTCAACAGGGTTGTTCATGGAGCTAGCAACCTCATCATCTAAAACCATTGCAATGAAATCACCACTAAAAATTCTTGAATACAAGATTCCTGTAAAGTGGCTACAGATAAAGTGGAAAGAATGAAGTCAATAGAAATAAACAATTAAAGGGGGACGGCGTGGCCTAGTGGTTAAGTGGCACGGCTCACAACCAGAAGGTGCTGGGTTCGATCCCCATTACCCCGGGGAAGCAAACCCTTAGAAAATGCAGGAGGAAGCAGACCCTTACATAAAATGCATGCTGAAGTCGGATGCACTGGGCCGACAGGCGCAAAATAAAAACCACAGTGTAACGCATACACGCCTTGGGGAATAGATAAATAAGGCGAACGCAAAAAAAAAACAAAAAAACAAACAATTAAAGCATGCTGAAGTCGGATGCATTGGACCGACATGCACAAAATAAAAACCACAGTGCAACGCACACTCCTTGGAGAATGGAAAAATAAGGCAAACACGAAAAAAAAAAAATCATTTTTTAAAAAACAATTGCAGGTACCCTGACTTTTCACAACAGAAAGTGATTGTCATAAAACATGTTGGAAGAAATCAATTTGGAAATTTAACATCAGAAACATACATTTTGAATATTTATTCCTTTCTAAACATACAAAGATACAATTTAATCAATTTCACCACACACAGCAACAACTATACAAACAGTCAGACAACTCATAAGAACATAAACGAGGAAACTTGTCTGAACAGATGGGCCATAGGAAACACAGGTAGTGAAGTATACAGACATATGGTAAGACCCAATTCAATTGATAACATCATTTTTCGGCTAAGAATCCAACACATCCAACTTATTAAGCACCTGAACAGAATCCTACTACATCACACTCCAAACTGTCAGCTGTGTACACACCAATACAAAACTGCTAATCATCTTCTCTTTAAGTACCAAGCACTCGAAAATGCTTCTTCCAGATAAATGGAACACTTTGTATTGTACTAAACAACAACTAGCAAACGGGTACAGATACAATTACATGACATTGGGCTATAGGCCAAGAGCCCAAATGCTGCTGGATCCATAACAACAAACAATTTTGCTGCGATTAACTCTTCATCAGATATAATTCACTTGGGTAGTGACAATGAGAATAGTTATAGATGTTCTCTTCCATTCTCTATAATTCTCATATTAACAACCAAAATATTGATATATTTTTACCATAAATTTCCGCTATTATTTTTAGCACTTGTTATTATTTTCAAGAGCTTTAATTATGAAAAGAATGACAGAACAAATTGAGAAGCTTTCTAATAAATGTCTTCTATGTCATTGTAGATTTTTAAGGTGGGGCTGTTTATATTGATTTACATATGCATTTCAAGTAAAGCATAAGGCCACCACTAGAGCTGGCCACTTTACAGGAAGCCTGTACTCAAGAATTTTTAGTGGTGGATCCACTGCAATGATTTTACATGATGATGCTGCCAGCACAAATATCTGTAGTCAACTTTTATGACATACTTAGAAGTGGTTCCATTCTTTTAACCTGAGCACCAGTTAGGTAATTTGGATATTCTAGATCATTAAATGTGAGACTGGCTACCATAAGTTTGGTTTTTCATGATACCCAGGTCCTTGCTGTATTGAAAGACTGCATCAAACATTAAACAGAAACATCAATTATGATGGTCTTGTCTTTGACAGATGGAAAGTCTAATCAGTTATGCTGATCTTGTCTTTGATAAATGGAAGGTCTAATCTATTATGATGGTCTTGTCTTTGATAAATGGAAGGTCTAATCTATTATGATGGTCTTGTCTTTGATAAATGGAAAGTCTAATCTATTATGATAGTCTTGTCTTTGATAAATGGAAGGTCTAATCTATTATGATGGTCTTGTCTTTGACAGATGAAAGGTCTAATCTATTATGCTGGTCTTGTCTGACAATACATTTTGATATTACCTTGCTGCTCAATGAATCGAAAACCTCCACACCTCAGATCATCATGGCTTCTGTCCTGTATAAAATCAACCGACGTCTTGGAATGTAGATTTTTGTCACCTCCCCCTACTTCGGATGCTGGATCTTGAGTTGACGAACTGGATACATCCTAGGAGGAGATCATTTTTCAGGAATATAGTGACTACATCAAAATTATTGTTCAATTATAGCAAACATAGATGGTGTAAGGAGTAATTAGGTAAAACATACTGATCAAGACCCCACCTCACATACTCATCATGGGTCCTGGAAACAGGCTGTGTCCCAGTAGTCAATGAGGTGGGGATCAACACTGTGATCTCTATAGTAATGAGCTTACTAATGAACCTTGCATTGCACTAAAACAGAAGAATCCTGGTTCACTTTCTCAAATAGACTTCTGTGATGAGACTGATGTTTTGCAAAGGACATGCTACATAATGATGTTTTTATCATATGCCTAATATATCATTTTCTTGCTCCATTCGTTGTTGTTTATTGCCCACATTTGAGTCAGTTTACCCTCATGTGCGCCCTGAAAAGAATGTTAAGTGGGTGGACTGTAGTAGCTTTCCTCACATCCCGAGCATGCTGATGAAGGTGGACAGTGGTCCCCCAGGTGGTTGTGCTATGCTTGGCTTCATCTGCGTGGCGCTCACTACTACGGGGATCACATCAATCCACATCGCATCAGCCAGGCTGCCTTGAAAACAGCCTCTTACCAGGAAAAGCTACATGGAAGAGAGATTGTGGTCTTGGTCAGTATATTGACCCTGATGCAATGTCCTGGTCAGTATGTTGTGCCTGACCCTGACGCAACGTCCTGGTCAGTATGTTGTGCCTGACCGGACTAGCATCTCAGTTCCCCTGCTACATTAGTAACATTGTAAATATTGCAGTTGTCCTCCATGCAGGAAGTCTGCGGCAGAGCATTTATGAACTTTGTTTAATTAAACAAATAGTGGATTTTGTAGTATGTTGTTTTACCTAATAAAATGGCTAGCCATTTGCAGTCTTCCTTTGTCAACTGTTACGGCATACACAGGATCCTAATTTAGACATGATATGTATTAAAGGACTCACAATGTCTCTTAGTCTCTCATGCGCAAGCCTATCTCACCTTCAAGTGGTGGACCCTGAACTTCCCAGTAATCCAGTTGAAATTTGGGGTCTTAATCCCTAGCAGGAGGCTGGATAAGACAGCAGACGATGTTCATGCAAACTCTTTTTTTCCCAGCTAGTTGAGGCAGGGATAAGAGCAGTGAAGAGGTGCCAAAGATGGTGATACTGGGCAAGAAGGCATACTGGAAATCAGAGTATCATACAATTCTTGATTTCTATGGATGAGGACACACAAATTCCGTGATGATGCTTGCCCTGCAGAGCTTCACCAAGCAGATGCAGCAGTGCCCAGCTCTGAGTCTCGACAGAGCCCACCCCAGCTACTGGAGAAGACTCAATGCTGCAAGGAGAAAAAAAAAACAAGCTCCAGACAACCTTGAGTTCCCCATAGAAACTCATCTGACGGCGTAATCATCTACACGGATGTAGGCACCATTAGCTAATGAGCCTTGTAAACCCCAGGAATGTGAGTATCATTAGTTAGTAATACTTCAGAGTGACCAAAGCTAGCTTGGCATGAAATGGTACAGTAGTCCCATAACAGATACTGCTGTCAGGGATGAAATGTTAAGAGACTTCATTGTACAAGGCCTTACTTTTTTTATGAGAAGGGATGTCCAGTTCCCTTCCTTACTGACTTTCCTTTCTTAACAGTAAGCCAGATATCCATTTAAAGCTGAGTCATCAACTGGAGTGTGCCAATGATGGGGAACGATACCTGGTATGTGCAGTGGGAAACAAGCACTCTATCACTCAAACGCTCTGCTTGACATAGGGATATCCTAAATAAAATAATGTTTCAGTTTTGTTTAATCAAAATCTTTTTAGTTCCCTGTGGAGCATATGTCTTCAACAAATTCCTGCAAAGTTATCAAATGTTGACTTATCTATATCCATGGAAGATTTTGTTGATTCAGCAAGGTTGCCCCCCCCCCCCCCCCCCCATTATTGTGCATGAAAGTTCTAGAAAATGTATATACAAGATCTACATACAATAAACATTTTAATAATGTTTGCTTTGGCGTCTGAAGCCCGTTACGCGGTCGGCCACATCCGTGACCCACAGCTGCGGTGCAGTTCCAGATCTCGTCTAGGTTGGAGGACGAGGTTGATATTTGCTAGAGTCATAGTGGGCGGGGACAGCCTCTTCTGCGCCTCCAGCCGGTCGAGGGAAGACTTTTAGTCCAGCCGCACAACATGACCGAACAAAGAAACTTAGCGTCTGTCAAGTGTTTCTGAGATTGGGTGTCGGTCTGTTTTAGCAGAGATTTTCAGGTTGCAGATGTAGTTATGCCATCGAATGCCCAGGACACGCCGCTGGTTGCAGATATGAAAGGCTTCTAGTCTCAACATGTCATGTTTCAGCAATGTCCAGTTTTCCTAGACCTGGAAGATGCTGGTTTTTGGCACAAGGGGGATCTTGCCGAATTTATTTGTGCTTTGCAAAGTGTGACCTTGATAAATGTAAGGCTTACTGAAAACAGGAATAGTCCTCTAAGATAAACTCATGTATGAGATTCAACTTCAACATATACCTGTATCCTTTTGGTGATTTTCTGATACAGTTCAGACAGACAAAATATCTGCTTTTGTCCACATGTCATAGAAACAGGACTAAGTTCTGTAGCAAACAGCATCTAATCAAAAGTAAGAAAGAAAACCATAGATGCAACATGATCAATGGTAATTCTCAATAGGTAATGCTATGTAACAGGTAATTCTACTATTCAACCAGATTTATTTTGTCTCTCATAGTTTATTATTCATTTCTTACTTTTGACCTGGAGAGTGCCATATTAGAAAAATGGCTTTTTTCTGTCGATCTCTCCCTTTCATTTGTGGCCTACCCAGCTGTCCATTTATAGTTGTAGGATGATCAGAGCATTGCTTTTCGTGTTCATTAATTGTCTAGCATGTGTAATACATGGCTGGCCTGTCTCTGGTATTGCTATGTACTTCAATTATTTCAACATACATTTTTTTTAAAGCAAAAATCGAATTAACATGCCAGTGTGGCATATTGGGAATATGGTGTTAGGCCAATATTTTTCTTGACCAACAGCACACTAGGGGGGATGATGTGGACAATATCATGCCAGATTAATTTTATGGAATCTTTTAATTTATTAAATATTGTATTTATTAATACTTTGCTCTTGGTGACTTTTGCATAACATATTAGATCCCTTCTGAAATACTTCCTCATTTTACATATAACAGCATGATCTACATAATCCTTCAAATATTTATTTATAATATTTTTTAATGGCTACATATAAAAGGGCTCAGTGGTCTCGAAGTAAGGTGTCTGCCTCGGTTGCCGAGATTTTTTCATGTGTAGATTTTCTGATAAAAATTCACCTGATCTCTGTGAAGTGAGATCGGATACTCGTGTTCAGTGTCGAGTACATTAAAAATCCCTTTACAATTAGAAATCGAAAAGAGTAGGCTTAACGGCCACTACCCATACAAAATTTTAAAATTCTAGTTAAAAGTCTACCCAAATTATTAGATACCTAGATACCAAGTTTTAAGATACCTACTACGTATAGCCAAAGCTTTTGGCTACTTAACATGCCTGTTTGAATACCAGGATACCAAGTATCTGGTTACATATAAAATAAGAACAAGATTAATTCTTTCCCCTTAAATTGACAATGTTATTACAAAGAGAACAAATCAGATTTTTATTGATTACGCACAAATTTCTATAATATTTTTAACTCTTAGTTTTCGGGGTGCCCCCTCAGAAACGATTTCCACCATCTCCTTTTTCCGCAACTTCCTCTGAGAAACCAGGCAACCATTGCCTCTTTAACGCTATTTTTATATGAAGCTACAGACAGTTTGCCCAAATTTTTTTCCAATCATAACAACACTAGAAATTTGCATCACAATTTCCGGAAAACCTTGTGTGGGAAAATTGTCCATTTGAAATAAACTGGTATGTTCTGTGGTCAGTATTTTTTGGTAAACATTACATTTTCGTTATGAGAAATGGCTTCAAACACAAATGATCACAAGCAATGATTATCAGCCAAGCAAGCATTAGCATTGATGATTTATCGAGTGGGGATAGTTCGTAAGCACTAGTATTCAGAAAATTATTGGAGTTGTCAAGACTATGAATGTGTTTCCCCTGGCTGGACCTAGTGACTAGTTCTAGGTGTAGAGAAGCTACTACTTACTAGAGGAACAAATCATGTTCAAATAACAAGTAGAAGATCGAGATAGATCCGAACTTAGATATGTAAGATCAAGTACACCCGATAATGCTGAAGCAATAAAGGTTTATTTTAAAAATATGAAATGTAAATACTAAAATAGAAAGTGTACATTTGGTTGTAAATTATGATTTTTTAATAATTGTGACAAGCAATTTCAAAATGTATGAAAAATGTTTATTTATAACAAGACATGCATGCAAATTCATAACGTCTGTAAAAATAAATATACTCTACAATGATTTCCCATGCAACCAAGATAGTTTTTTTCTACAGGAATCCGTGCACTTTATGGGTGCTAGGGGACTTGTATCGAACACAATGGTGACTATGTTGACAAATGATAGTGTTTCACTTTTTCAGAATAAATTTACCAAAATATTATATTTAAGATTTTCATTTGAAGCCGGCTCATATTAAAGCAAGTTTTCTTAAAATAAGAAGAAATTATATTTTCTTGGCATTAGAAAAAAAGTAAATTATCTAGGAACTTCACTGACTTACAAACCTGAGGCACAAATTCATCATTGAAGAGTGGAATCCATGATAGGATGCCATCAGTGCTGATAGTGAACGGACCAACTAGATGGCACAGTTGTTTCTCATAGTTTGTTTTCACAACTATGTCTTTGAGCTGGATGTGTGCTGTCACAGATGAGTTGTCCTCTATGAAATACAAAAATAGACGCTTAATACAATTAGTATTTGACATTCATAGATTTGGGTTACAAGGATTTGTAGATTCAAGAATATGGTAATTTGAATGATGACTTACAGTGCATCTATCAAAAATAATTACAAATCACTCTCTTCTTTTGGTCGCTCTTCTTGTACCCCTTAGGGTAGAAACACACAAAAGCAAACACACAGATAACAAACATACATATAGCAAACACATATAACAAACACACAGATAACAAATATATATATAGCAAATACATGTAACAAACACACATATAACAAACACAGATATAACAAACACACAAATAGCTAACACACATATTAATTGATGGAAGGTATGGTGCCAGGCAAAAGAGGAAGGGGTAGACTAAGAAGACGATGGCACCAAGATATCCAGCAATGCCTGAGTATGACTGTGGCGGAGGCTGGTGTTTTAGCAAGGGAACGAGTTTCTTTCAGACAGACTGTGATAGGAGCGACGTTCTACAAAGGACATGCTACATGATGATGATCGGAAGCAAAGATGGCGACAGCATCAGACTATTGCTACAAAATGTGTTCTCTTATGGCTGGAAAGTTAAATCCTGGAACAGCATACCCTGCCACATTCAGGGCACAATGTGGGGAGCCGGCTGTGGAATCGCCAAACATTTTCTATTTTCAAGTACTATGTTTTCGCTGAGCCTCCATGATCGTTGCACTCTCTGCGATCTAAGTACCTTAGGAGATTCTAGCACGCAAGAGGCATGGTTCTGTGCAAATATCTCCCAGGAAGTGACATAAATATTGAAGCAATTCAGAGACACTGTCAAGAAGTCTCCTCTGTAGTGTTTCTTCTGTGTTTCTTCTCTGCGAGCAGATGCCTGTTGTGAGCTCACCACATAACAGCTGTTTGGTGATGAGCTTATCTGACATGCAAACAACATGTTCCATCCATCTGAGCTGAGCTATTTGCAGAAGTGTATCGATGTTCAACATGTTAGTCTTGCTAAGAATTTCAGAATTAGACAGTTTGTCCTGCCACCTGATCCTGAGCAGCCTACGCAGACAGCTCAAGTGAAAACGATTGATCTGTCTGGCATGTCTGTTATACACTGTCCATGTCTCACAGACATGTAGCAGAGTGGACAATACCACAGCACAATACATCCTTACCTTAGTGGCAATAATGATGGCTTGTCAGTTCCAGACGTTTTCATGGAGCCTTCCAAATGCAGAGATCGTGTTAGCAATCCTGTCATTGACCTCGGTCAATATTAGTGAGGGTACTGACTACGTAGGTGAAGCTAGCAGCTGCTTGGAGACTTTAGTTTTGTAGAGTAAATGTTTGGCTAAACGTACGACTCCAAAAGGGCAAGCTGGAAGAGCACCTCCATTTTCCGAGAGTTGATCGTGAGACCAAAGTTACTGCATACCTTCAAAAACTATGTCATGGTAAACTGCATATCTTTTTCTGAGCAAGTGTTGAAAGCACAATCGTCTGTGCATAGAAGATCTAGAATCGTGGCCTCACATACTTTGCTGGAGGATTTCAGGCATTTTGGGATGAACAGCTGCCTCTTGTGTCCTGTCCCTCATTTGCATGCCAGTAGCAGCGCCAGGTACATAAACAGAGTGAGCATTTGCTGCAAAGACCATGCTAAAGAGTATCAATACCAACACACATCCATGTTTGACATAGGTGATAACTGGGAAGGGTAGACAATTCTCCCTCGTGATGTACCTGAGCCATCATGCCATCATGAAATTGGCGGACAAACTTCCCCATGATTTGAGAGACCATCCCTATTGACAGTGTCAAAGGCTTTGGGCAGATTGACAAAAACTGTGTGCAGATCACAATTATGTTCTTGACATTTCTCTTGCAGTTGACGACCTGCATATATCATTTCAACCATATTACAAACACATAGTTAACAAACATATAGATAAACACACATAGAGCAAACACACATATAGCAAACACACATAAAACAAACATACATTTAGCAAACACATAGAGAATGAGTTGATTGAAGAACATAGAATTATCTGTAGAGAATCCACCTTTACTGCCATCAGCTTCAAAAGTAGCACCTTCCATCGATAAGACAATCCCTGCACAAGCCTCGCTGTCTGTCAACTCAACACTGACAACCATCTGAGTGGTACTAATCTCCACTCTCTCAGCCAATGAAAGTATTTCTGGAGGGAAAAAAAGTAAAAAAAACAAGTTTAGACTGCGGCATTACTGACAATCAAAATCTTATTCTTCTGCATTCGCTTTCAGACGTCAACTGGAATATGTGTAACGAAAGCAGCAGTCAGCATGGGGTTATTAGCGTCTCAATACAGCTTGTCCAGAAATAGTTCCAGTGATGGCTGTATGTTAGACACCATTGTAGCAGATGTTTAGCAGCCATTTTATCAATAATGTAGACATTTTCATTGCATGTTGTTTGTATGCAGCTGTTGTATGCTAAGCTCAGGACATCAAGCGTTCGCAAGGGAAACAGAAGAAATGATACAATGACTGAAAGTATCTGTGAACAATTTTCTAATCAATGTCGCCTCCTAGAAGCTGCTCACTCCGAACCATTCAGTCTGGCACGCTGTGATGACACATGGTGCAGAATCGGTGAGGAGAGTCAAAGATGTGGCACAGAAAGAGCATGAAATAATAGAATGAAAAATGACCCAATTCCTGATGCTGTCTAAGTGTGCCCCCCATGTGGTAGAGTCTGTCACGCTCGTATCGGACTGTACAGTCATATGTGGTTAAGTCTGAATATACATGTCTGATGCTGTTGCCATCTTCACTTGCATTGGGCAACTATTAGACATATTCATTTGTATGTCCTATCCATAACTTGTTTCATAAATGGTGTCGCAATCTGTCATGACCTGTGCGGAGGAGTCTAATGATTACCACCTGTTCGGCTTTGCCAAAATGCATTTGCAAGCTAAATAGATACTAATTTTCATTTTATGCTTTAATCTACTTTAAGAACTCGATCTGGTCCCTATCTGTTAGTATAAACAGGGCACTATTGTATATACACAATACAGTACAATACTCACCAAATTGAGAACCTGGCCCCTTATTTTCTGTACTTCTTTTTCCAGATTGCTCCAGGTCAGAGAGAGTGTCAGGACTGTGCTTTGGGAAGATACTGCTCATCTCTGAACAAAATGTAGCTATCTGCTCCACCGCAAGCTGGCTGACTTTCAATCTCATGGGACGCTCTAAACAGATGCTGACTGTGTCTAGGAAAAGGCAAAGAAACCAGAATAGGGGCACAGTGTTTTATAAAATAAGGGCAACTATACATCTGAGCAAACTGAGTGGTACCCAGACTAAAAATAAAGAACCACTGCAACCTTCCAAACATGTTGTAAAAGGTAACTAAAGAGGGTTGTGCATAAGGCTACCTTCTTCATCATGTAAGACCATTGCTACATAACATCACTGAAAATGCATGTATGCAGGCTTCATGTAAAGGGGCCATCTGTAGTTGTGGCTATATGCTTCACTTGGAGCAAAAAGGAGAACCTATCAATGCATCTTAGTGAAAGTGTGCTTGCCTCTTACAATAAAGGTACAGGGTTTGCTCCCTAATGGCAACACACTAGTGTCCATCCAGCTGTAAATGACAAGGAAGATATGGCAGCAAGGATGGAAACTAGTCATCCATACCTAAAAAAAAGTGCAGACCTCATACAATGAAGTTTCTAACACTTCATCCTTGATAGCAGTAGTCAATATAGAACTATTACAAACAATCAAGGTGTCAACACAATGAACATCAACCATATAACTGGACTTGTACTGTATTCAGGATTACGTAATTTCTTGGCCCAGGTAAATTTATGAATCCATGTTTTCAATAAGTTTTGGAGTTCCCCTCATGGTCAAAAACTGTTCAAAATTATTTTACAAATTCGCCGTAGGATAGTAGCAGAATGGTTCAGCTGCAATTGTATCAGACCCACACTTCAACATGAGAAATGACAAGGCAAGAGCTCATATTTTAAACAGTATGGTTATTCCAGCATTGCTATTTGACTGAGAGGTATGGAACCTGCAACAAGTAGATGCAGAGAAGCTTTTGAGTTGTTCAGAAAGTAATGGAGCAAACAACATTGGTACTCTCTATGGGACCGAATTGGCAACATAGAAATCAGGTGCTGAAACATCTTCAATGACATCATAGATGCAGCATTTGTTGAGAAAATGTAGATGGATAGCATATGAGGTTCATATGCCTGACAACAGATAGACACAAAAAGTGACATACTGGAATGAAGTGTTAGAGACTTCAGTATGCTATGCCACAGCTTGTGTGAGATGGAGTGGCCAGTTTCCTTCCTTGCTGCCTTTTCCTTTCCTAACCATAAGTCATGTACCCATTTTCAGTTGGGTCAACTGGAGTGTAACGGTTGTGGGAATTGAACCCTGTACCTTTACCGTGAAAAGCGAGTACTCTACCACTACATTAATCAAATGCTGAATAGGACACAAATTAAGGAAATCAGTTGATAGCATTACAAGAAAGTCTCTATTCTCAATCCAGCCAAGAGAAGTAGAGGCAGACCAAAGCATACATAAAGAAGAAAGTTCCAGACAAATATAAAGGCAACAGAGAAGATGTGGCCAGAGCAGGAACAGATGCACAGGAGAGGGGAACATGGCAAGAATTATTAAGAACCTGTTCTCCTCAGGAAGGAGACAAGCTTTGGTGATGACTGATGCTATAGTGGTTTCTGCAGCAATTTGTTTTTACATGAATTTACATTTGACAGCTTAGACAGAGAATCACTCTGTAAGTTGGTCAGGCACAATGGAGTAACCCTATAGTTTAGTAAATATTTAAGAAAACATATGAAGATATGAAATGTTGAGTTCAAGATGACGTTCAACATTTGGAGCCCTGTGAGATAAGAACTGATGTGCTTCAGGAATGTCTTGTATCACCATTTCTCTTTCTGTTAGCTATTCAATGGATTATAAAGACAGCATCAAACAACAACAATGGAATTCAATGAGCTCAAACAAAACAACTTGATGATCTGGATACTATCAATGACGCTTCTTCTGTGATGAGATGTAAAATAAAATAAAATAAATATACTTGCATAGAGGTCATAGAAAGTGGAACTGAGAATAAACAGAAAAGGAACACAAAAATTATTAGAATAAATGCAACTAACAATAATCACATTGTGTTGGGATACACACTCCTCCCAAAAATGAATTTGTTATATATCTTGGCAGCAATATAGACAAAGTAGAAGGTACAGAAAAAAATATCCAAATAACAATACAAAAGGTGAGAGTAACTTTCATTGTGCTGGGGAGTTAATGGAAATCCAATGAAAATAAGTGCACCAATAAATTTTAAATCTTCAACTTCAATGGGAATTCCATCCTGTTCTAAAGGTCTGAAGCATGGAGATCAACAAAAACAACCAAGCATAGTTTTTTTATAAATAAGTGTTTGTGGATGAAGTGGACAGCTAGTTACTGCTCTTAGTGATGCTCTTATGTGTGATTATCACAGATGGTTTGCTAATTATTGGCCAAGGATCTAGGAAGAAGAATATGGTGTTCAATGGTGGAGATGACATGTATGAATTCTCCCTAGAATGCAAACATCCATGCACATGTGGTCTACCATTACTTTGATGCCCAAGAAAAATACCTTTAAAAAAGACATAAGTACCTGGCTTGCCCGTTTCCTTCATAAACCTTGAAGTCAACAATGAAGGTGGAATGCCTGTATAAGGATGTGGACATCCAGCTCTGGTTTCCAGCCAATGGACATTGTAGTCAGCGCTGTCTGGGATGATGTGGTAGTCATCAACTGTGGATGCGGTTACATTTAGAAGATAAATCTTTGTCTTCCTCGTTGGGAATGAAGGCTAGTGTCAGAGTCAGGTGAAACATGCTGACCAAACTCACATTCACTTCATGCTCCTAGAATAGGCTGTGTTACAGCAGCCAGGCCAATGAGGCGGGGATCAACACTGATCTCCACACTGGTGAATCTACCTATGAAGCCTAGTACTGCACTACAGCTTGGAGGACCCAATTCATTCAACTTTAGTATGTCTCAAGATACAAGAAGAGCCACTGTAACCTGCTATCTTAAAAACATTGTCAATAGTTAAGTAGCTTTGAACAAAAATCCTATTCCTCATTAGCCATCCAACATCCACATAAATGGCTCATTCAAAGTAATTTTCTATGTATATTTATAAGGTGGATTGCGTTGAACTGTGTTCTGCATATGATAGCACAGAGCATCCGTAAAATGCTTATGTGTTTTTCTCACGTTTGAAATTAAAACCAGGTTATTGTGGTGTAGTAAATGACAAAAGAGCAGATAAGAGTGTGCATTTATACCTCGCAAGGGAGTCGGTTTAGATTCAAGAATTATCCATAAATCCAATCTTTTGCAACGAAACTAATTGGAAGCACAGACCTTGTTACATTGAAGCGAACCTCTGCACTACCATTACTGTCACTACATTCATCCATGGGGAAGACTTCATGAGTAAACCCTGAGGAAAAATCTGAGGTTGGTATCCCTAAGGCAGTCTGGCAGTGATTTCATTGCTATTCTGACAACTCCAGCTACTTCACTTATTCTAGGCTGTATCAACTAATGTCGTTCTCCTGCATCAATTAACTAAGTGGAGAATGAAGGACCTGCTGTATGAGCAACAACTTGTTCCTCGTAGAAAGCTTGTGTCCTGGAGAAGCTTTCCAGTTACACCCTGCAGTGTCGACATGTGCAGCAGCAGTTAAGCTGGGATGTTAGAATGTCCATACCATGCTGACTGGACAATCCAATAACTTGAATGATTATATAAGTAATGTCAGATGTTACTAATGACAAATTAAAAAGACTTGAAGCAAACATTGCAACACTTCAAGAATCTACGTTAACAGGCTCGGAATCAATGAGAAGGACTACATATTCTACTGGCAAGGAAAAGGCGCCAGCAAAAAGAGATAGCATGGTGTAGGTTTTGCAGTGAAAAAGTCATTAATACACATGACTGAACCAGGTAAAAATGGATCAAAACGTCTGCATACACTTCGTCTCCATACCACCGTAGGTCTTACCACCATTGTTAGTGTATATGCACCAACCTTGTCCATGAGTAAATTATGTAAAGAAGATTTATGACTCAACAGTGTGTGTAGACTGTGCAGACCTTACAGCTGATAAATGTGTGAATAACTTATGTACGAGGTGTGTTCAAAAAGTTCCAGAACTTTTTTGACTTTACGTGAGTGAGCAAATGAATGAATAAATGAGTGGATGAAAAATCAAAAGAGTAAATAAATGAAATATTTAATTAAATACTTAACTTAACATCTTTATACTGGTATAGAAGACTCTGTATACAACCAGTTTCATTTACATTTCCTTGCACCAAAAGCTATGCACATCTAATCTATTCTTAAATGAATTAATTGTCCTTGCCTCCACTACTTCCTGCATTCCAAATTTTCACCACAATCTAACAAAATTTTACGTAATATCTAATCTGGACCTTTCTTTAGTTAATTTGTAGCTATGCCCTCTTGTTCTTGTAGGTGGTTGTATTTTGAAAAAACTTATTATAGGCTAATTTATCCTTTCCTTTGATTATCTTATAAACCTCGAATTCTTCTCTTTTCTAGATACTGTAGGCCAGTTTTTCCGAGTCTCTCCTCATAACTGTAATTCTAGAATCCCACTAACAGCTTTGTTGCTCTTTTCTGTATACTTTCCAGCATGTTTATATCTCCTCTATGATAAGGACTCCACACCCGTACAACGTACTCCAATCTAGGTCAAACTAATAATTAATACAGTTTGACAATCACTTCCTTGCTCCTATGTTTAATATTTCTTTTTATCATACCTAACATTGCATTTGCCTTTTTCACTACTATGTGGACTTGCTCACCTGTATGATCTATTATAACCTCTAGGTCCCTAAGGCACATATATGTAAATGAGTTAGCCAGGGAATAAGTGAATTAATGAATATTAAATAAATGAATGAATGGAAAGTGATGAGATGAATACAAGGCATATATATATACACATACATACACACACAATACAATACAATATCCTCGACTACAGTCCGACAGGAGTGTCGAATGCGAGATAGTCAACAATGTCCTGTATGCAGTACGATCTTTCGCCATGTCAAACCATTTCGGACCTAGGCCTCTCAACAGACCATCTCGCCATCGTATGGGCGGCGGCCGCGTATAATTATATGGCCACCAAAACGTTGTTCTGAGTGTCCATCTGTTATCTGGCATATGCACCACGTGGCCAACCCAGTGGTATTTGCGAGACAACGCAGCCTCCACAACATCTAAAAATAGTGTGTTCTCTGATTTCAGCATTGTGGATTCGATCTCTGATCGACATCCAGAGGACGCGTCTTTCCATCGCTTGCTGTGTAATGCGTAGTTTCCTTGCATCCGCATTGCGTAGATTCCACATTAAAAAACCCGTAGATCATGACTTGTGTGTGTGTGTGTATATATGTATATGTATGTATGTATGTGTGTATATATATATATATATATATATATATATATATATATATATATATATATATATATATATATATATAAATACGGGAGTGAATCAGCGAATAAATGAACTAATTAAGGAATTAATAGATGAATAAAATACAGATCAAGCACATTTATATGAGTAATTGAGTGTGTTAATGAATAAATGAATGACTGAGTGAATGAGTGAATGAATGAATGAAATAAACAGCAGTCACTCACTAGCTGACATTTGCTGGTTTGAAGCAGCTTTGACCAGAATATCATAACAAGACACTTCCACCTTCATCTCGTTCTTGCAGCGATTAGCCACAATACAATGAGGTTGAGTAATGTTCAAGTAAACAAATGGAACGATGCACACACTCCCTTGAGGAATAATCTTCTTCGGGCTGTCTTCAGACATTTGCTTAGGAGAAGAAACAACAACAAATAAACATTTTGTTTATACATATTTTACCCAAGTGGTATATCAATCAGCAACCAAAGATCACTACGGTATGTCAGTATTTAGGTTAACATCATCATCATCATCATGTAGCATGTCCTTTGTAGAACATCACTCTCATCACATCCAGATATGAATCTCGGTCTGCAGTCAATCTTCCCACCTGTTTCATGTTCATGCTTACAGTATCCTTGATATCTTGTACCCACCTTTGCCTTGGTTGACCCCTGTGCCACCTTCCATGTACCATGCCCTCTATGAACGTTTTTTCCAGTCCGTCATGACGTTTGACATGGTCGAAAAAATTAATTTCCAAAACATAACATTTTTTATGAGCCAGTTTCCCAAAATTCCCATAGCTGTCATCCGTTTTTACCTTTCGCATGACGTTTTCTGCGTAGATGTTAAATAAATAAGGTGAAAGTATGCAACCTTGTCTGACCCTCATGAATTTCAAACCTATCTGTTGTATCTTTTTTGGTTCTAACGGCGGCTTGTTGTCCACTGTAGAGTGTTTCTATTAGATGTTTCAGGTGTGTTGCAAAATCCATGTCCTTCATTATTTGTCACAGTTGCTGATATTATACACAGTCGAAAGCCTTGGTGTAATCTACAAAGCACGTATAGAGGTTTACATTGTACTCTCTACACTTCTCGAATATGTGTCTTATATTGAAGCTGCGATCTCGTGTGCCTCTGCCTTGTCTGAATCCTCCCTCCGTTTTGTGTATTTCATACAGTATATATATCCTCATACCAAAGAAACGAAATATAAAATTATGCACCAACTACCGCACTATTGCCCTGATAAGCCATGCTAGCAAGATCTTAATACGTATAATCATGAAGAGACTGGAAAAAAAAAGTTAGTGTATAATAGGTCACAAATGTTTATTTTAAAAAACTAAATCATATACAAACTTGAAAACCATTTATTACTGCACTTACATTCTCCCTTATTTTCCAACATAATTTCCACCATTGATATTCTTATTTCATTGCTTTATCAGTGCACTAAAACCTGTAGCAAAGAAATCTTTGGTCTGTTGTCTTAATCACATTTAAAGTTCATACTTTTCATACACTTTGTCATTTGCGAAAAATCTCCTGCCAAGGTGAGATCTCATATTATGTTCTAGGCTAAACCACGCAAACACCCTGTTGTAGTTGATACACTGTATCGTTACTCTTTTTATCTCCCCCCACATATCAAACAGAAACCTGCTGAAATCTGAACAGGATGACCGAGCTGAGCTTCATCAGCAATTTTTGAGTGTCCTTGAGAAAATGTATCAACTCAGTTATGCACCACTTTACACGACAAACACTTCTCACTTCTAAAAAGAATGTACCGGTCTGCCACACTAGGAAGTTACATCCATGTGTTACCAGGGTACAAAAGGAAAACAGAGAATGGGAATAGTAACATTTTAACCTGTCTAACTATCTGTCTAATTATATGTCTGTCTTTATGGTCATCCGTCCATCCATTCATCCATCTATTTTCATCTTGTCTATAATTATTATTAACTAGTTTCCTGCTCTGTCGCCATATCTACTCTAAATGTACATCTGAGATCAATTTACAACTAGTTGAGCTGGAGCAAGGAGCTGGAGCAACTGACAGTAAAAGCTTCTTTTCTTATGTTAGAAATAAACAAAGAACGAAAGACAAAGTAGGCCCTCTCATAGACAGTACAGGGAAAATAATAAGTGAGAATAGGGAGGCTGCTAATCTGCTTAATCAGTACTTTGGCACAGTCTTCACAAAGGAGGACTGCTCCGAGATCCCAGAGCCTATAGATATTTTTCAAAGAGACATGGATACAGCGGGATTAAGATCAATCTGTATTACAGAGGAAATGGTTTTTAAAAAATTGGAGGGGTTGAAAGTGAATAAATGTCCAGGTCAAGATGGTATTCACCCAAAATTGCTGTATGAAATTAGAAACCAACTAGCAAAACCATTGGCTATATTATGTTCTCAATCACTTACAAAAGGGATTGTTCCACGGGATTGGAAAGATGCAGGAGTGATCCCCTTATTCAAAAAAGGCAAAAAATCAGATCCGGCAAATTATAGACCGGTGAGTTTAACGAGCATAGTCTGTAAATTGTTAGAGTCAATAATCAAAGAAAACATTGTAATGCATTTAGAAAAATTTAATCTAATTAGAAATAGTCAGCATGGGTTTACTAGAGGGAGATCATGCTTAACAAATCTATTAGAATTCATGGAGGAGGTTACTAAAATCATAGATAAAGGGGAGCCAGTGGATGTTATTTATCTAGACTTTGCAAAGGCCTTTGATAGAGTACCTCATCAAAGATTATTTCGAAAGTTAAAATCACATGGAATAGGTGGCGAAGTTGCCAAATGGATTGAAAATTGGTTAACAGGAAGAAGGCAGAGGGTGGGCATAAATAAGGAGTACTCTGAGTGGAGTGAAGTGAAAAGTGGTGTGCCACAGGGCTCGGTTTTGGGACCAATTTTGTTCTTGATATATATAAATGATTTGGACATTGATATGAGATCCATGATTGCAAAATTTGCTGATGACACAAAACTATGCAGTAGTGTCTCATCTAAAGCGGAAGTTGGTATATTGATGTCGGATTTAGATAAAATTCGAGAATGGTCTGTAAGCTGGCAAATGGAGTTTAATGTAGATAAATGTACAGTCATCCACATGGGTAGATCCAATATGGAACATAAATACAGAATGGGAGAAAACAATATTAGAAAGATAGATAAGGAAAGGGACCTAGGGGTTATAATAGATCATACAGGAAAGGTGAGTGAGCAAGTTAAGGTAGCAGTGAAAAAAGCAAATGCAATGTTAGGTATGATAAAAAGAAATATTAAACATAGGAGCAAGGAAGTGATCGTCAAACTGTATAAAGCTTTAGTTAGACCTAGATTGGAGTACTGTGTACAGGTGTGGAGTCCTTATCATAGAGGGGACATAAACATGCTAGAAAGAATACAAAAAAGAGCGACAAAGATGATAGTTGGATTCCAGAATTACAGTTATGAGGAACGACTCAGAAAAACAGGCCTACAGTGTCTCGAAGAGAGAAGAATTCGTGGTGACTTAATACAGGTTTATAAGATGATCAGAGGAATCGATAAATTAGACTATAACAAGTTTTTTAAAATACAGCCACCTACAATAACACGAGGGCATAGCTACAAGCTGATTAAAGAGAGGTCCAGGTTAGATATTAGGAAATTTTTTTTTGTCAGAGAGTGGTGTCTGCTTGGAATGCATTGCCAGGGGAGGTGGTGGAGGCAGGGACAGTTAATGCGTTTAAGAATAAACTGGATGCGCATAGATTTTAGAGCAAGGTGATGTAAATGTAACTGGTTGTATACAGACTCTGCAGGGTCTTCTAAACCAGTATAAAGACGTTAAGTTAAGGGTAGTAAAGAGTAATCTGGGTCAAGTGAAACATGCCTATCAAAACCCTCACCTGCTGTCCTTGTTCGTGGTCCTGGAAACAGACTGTGTCATAGCATTCTGGCCAACAAGGTGGGGATCAGAGTGACTTTGAACAATAACTACTCGAGTGCCAGACCTTTTGCTACGAGACAAGCTTGTTAACTACTTTGCCACTCGGGATGTTGACTGTATCATGTAATGTGTTAAAATAAGCTGACATACCTTCGTGAACTTTGATGCTGCATATGCCTCCTCAGTCATGCTCAATTCATCTTCCTCTTGACCTTCCCTACCAAGGTCAGTGGTATGATCATGACCCAGTTTCCTGGAAGCACTGCCCAGGATGTCCTCTAGATTGTCCTTTGTATTCACACCGAGCCCATGGCCAGTGATGACACCTGGCTGTCTCTGTACGACATGTTTCTCTCTAAGCAATGGTAGGTCTACTACTAATCTTTCTTCCAGTACCTGAAACAAAGGCAAGTTTTACCTCCATTATCTGAAATAATGGTTATATTCTTTTATAAGCAGAAATGATTTTAGCAACGTTAATTTGACAGGAGAGAATAGCAGCACTGCACCTACATACATCTTTTAAAAAGTGACAAGAGAGTTGTGCTTTGTGCTAGCAACCTCATAATGTAAAACAAACTGCTTCAGAAACCAACACTGTTAAAGAATGCAAAATGCTTTGATGCAGGCTTACTAAAGAAGATCCACTGTAGTGGTGGCTCTCCACTCCAATTAGAGCAAAAAAACTGGAACAAAAAGAAGAGGAAGAAGAAGAATAGGTTAGTAAAGGCAGTTCCATAGTACATACTGCTGTGGAGGATGAAGTGTTAGAGACTTCATTGTACTAGGCCTAAGTTTTTTAATGAGATGAGATGATCAGTTCCCTTCCTCGCTGTCTTTCCTTCCCTAACATTTAAAAGCCAGGCACCCCTTTACAGCTGGGTAACTGCAGCTTGTCAATAATAGGAGTCGAACCCAGTACCTGAGCCAAAGTTGCAGCAGTGAATGAGCTGACAGCAGCCAGTGACTCATAACTGATTGCTTGCATCAAAATCTTGACCCATAACTGATAAATGCCCTATTCAAAATCCAAGTCGCAGCCCTGGAAACAGACTGTAACCATCCAGCCTGGTTAAGAGATTATGAATCAAAGAGGGATGGAAAACCTGGTCCCAAAAATGCAATGCTGAAATTGGATGTGTTAGGCCAAAAGGCACAGATATTGCAGCCTTGCTGTAATCTATAACACATCACAAACATAATTTTCAGGGCAACCACCAAACAAGAAGAACCTAGTACCTTTGCCATGAGAAGCAAGCACTTTACCACTTAAATAGTTAGACTGTAACCTGCCAGACATGATATAAGAGGTGATTAAAAAGGATTCGACACAGGGATGGTAATCCTATCCACAGTAACTATAAGCCACAAGGAAGAGAAAAGAAGACCTCAACACCACATGGTAGAAGAGGAGCAACTAAGTTAAGACAGACTACCTAGAAAAGACAACTCTGACGACAAGCAACTGCTGCCTTGTAGGTAGGTGTGGATAGCCAAAGGCTAGGAATGTGCCCCAAAAAATGGACGCAGAAGATGGATGAACTGGGCTTCAAGACATAGCACACATTGCAATGCAATCAACTTCATGAAGACAGGCGCAGAAATTTTTTTTTTAGTAATTAGTGTGGATGTCTGATAGCAAACAAGGAAATAGAAGAAGATAAAGGATGGTTTGGCATGGGGCTATCTACTCTATTCAGCAAAAGTTATATTCTTGATTCTTGATTCTAGGAACCAACATCATCATACAGGGGACATTCTCATAAGTGCTCCGTTCTCCGTCCAAGCAGCCAGCCAAGCGTATATATACTCAGAGTCCCAGTCAGGTGTTGATTTTGTGTTATTCGGATCTTCCCAGACAGAACACACATTTTCCCTTCTCCCTTAGTCCCTCCCAAATCTATCATCCTCCGCACATATGCATTTTCGTGACCCTCTGTCTCTTCATCATTCTGTAGACTGTCCATGACTGCCCTTATCAACTCAACCCTGTCTCTCGCAATCCCCACAGCGCGTCCCACCACTGCATCAGCTCTTTCGTTGCCCCATACGCCTGCATGTCCCGTGTAGTAGATCTATGTGACACTCTGTACAAAAGTTATAATTCACAAGAAACAACAAGATGATCTCTACATCCCATAGTAGAAGACTCCAAGTGGATCCTGGGGGCCTCTTACTGGGGAGGACAACAAAATTGAACAACTGCACATCCATGCATGTTGTGACTAAAAACAGTTGGGCATGGGACTGTCTACTCTACCCTGTAGAAACTATGAGCCACAAAAAAATAGACAAGACAATCTCTAGACCAAGTGGTGGAAGAGTAGCAGTTGAGTAAAAAAAATTGGGTCACTGCACTTTACTGTTAAGGTAAGGGTAGTCCTGTAACAGACACTGCTGTCGTGGATGAAGTCTTAGAGACTTCATTGTATCAGATGTCAGTTTATTTTTTAAAGTGTGGGGTGAATAGTTCACTCCCATTGTGCCTTCCATTTCCAATCTGCAAGTCAATTACTCATTTGTAGCCAGAAATATATCAAAGGGGAGTGTGTGGCCAAATAGTTTCAAGGCCTGCCTGCCGACAAGGAATCCCTGGTAAGGCATATGTTGTTTTTCTGTTGGGGGTGAAATAAACAAACATAGCCAGCACACAACATGGCGACAGCAGTGGGGAAGCGGTCTGCAGTCCTCAGCCTTCAAAATCCCTCGACTACCACAGCAATGGAGAAAATGTTGTATAATAGTAATATATCAAGAGGCATACCATGTTGGGGAAGATCATACTGGAGGATAATGTGGAAGGCAGTCGCCCAAGAAACATGCAACACTATAGGTGGTCGGGTAACATCAGGAGATGGACTGGGAAGAGTCTGTCAGATTGCATCATCAGAGCAAGAGATAGAGTATGATGAAGATCCATTGCAGCCGACGTTGCTTGTGGAGATGGAACCCGAACTAACCTGAAACTGCAGTGAAACTGGAAGTGAACCCATTATTTTTGCAGCAAGAAGCAACAAATGATCATACCACTCTGTATGTCTTAATATATAGCTAAGGAGGGTTATTGATGGGTGTTGGCAACCTCATCACAGACAAACAAATTGGGTACTTGGGTTTTAATTTAATTCACCACAAACAAAATAAATATCTATTTCTAGCACCGAATATGAGGTATTGATGTTACAGAATAGTCCACTATTCAACTGTTGGGGATGTCAACCATTCTGTGAGAATAGATGAGAATTTTTTTAATCTGTCCACATTGGTCCATTATAAGGAAAGAAGCATCCAGTTTCTACAGCAGCATGACATTATCCATACTGTCAGACGATGTAATAACAACCATGTTCTAACCCTAACCCTAATCATAACCCTAACCCTAAACCTAACTATAACTCTAATTTTAATCCTAACCCTAAAGATAAACCTAACCTTTACCTTAACCATTACCCTAACCCTTCACTAAAGTTTCTACATTTCTATATTTATCAGTCTTTATTTATTTATTTAAAATAAAATTACATTGACCTATCCTCCCCTTAGCACGAAATTGAATATCCTGTTACGTTCTATGGGAACCCAGAGAACTCTGTTTGGGATGAATTAAGGCCATAACAAGCAATATTTCCCCAAGATAATTAAGAACTTATCAATGGCAAACCTTGTGTGTGTAAACTATGCAGGAAACCCTTCCTGCAGTCACCAGAATGTCTACAGGTGCCATGAAAGTCAGAGGGCTTGGTAAATCCATCTTATCTACATATCTTCCTCCTTCTCTCACTCCAGAAGCTTTTCTCAGATCTGCTGTTGGAGCTTTGATCTGAGGTGATGGCCGGTGTGTGATATGTCGTGGACCCAAGTCTAAGGTGAAAATTGAGAGATCACTCTCAACACCACTGTCCACACCTGCTGTGAAGTCCACGGGCTGAAAATTTTTGGTCCTTCCATTGTAAACTGTTGCAGGTGCTGGAGAAACTTGTGATGCCTGGGACCCTGGTCGATGTGTGTCAGTGATACTGCACTGCGATAGCTGGGCCACAATGTCTGTTAACAGCTTGACTTGGTTGATATTCAGGTAGAGGTCAATGTCAGATGTCAGATTTAATTCAGATGTGAAGCCACAGATAAGCTGAACCTGTTGACAAAAATATGGAAAACAATTGTATTTGATTTTTGAGTAATAAAAAAATTCCCTTTACACGCTGTATGGCATATTGGTAATATGGTGTTGGGCCAATATTTACTTGACTAATGGCGCACTAGAGATGATGTGGTCAGCATCACGTTAGTGGCTTTTACTTCTCAGACTTGCTAAAATATCCAGTTTTTCCGGTTGAGTCGACACGGAGCCTAATGCGATGAAAACAAATACCCCCCATCAATTGAGGATTGAGTGTCACTGCCAAAGTAGAGTGGGACATACATGACAACAACTTGCAATTATTGTTGATTTCAAATCTACTGTATGATTTGTTCTCTTGAAGGATTTTCTCTGGTAGTAGCCCATAGTGGTTCTTCTTACATCCGAGGGCATACTGAAGAAGGTGAATCTGTGTTCTGCTGACTGTAGTGCAAAGGCTTTTCAAGAGGCTCACAACTATTAGGACCACAGTGTCAATCATCACTAAATTGGTCAGACTGCTAGCCTGTATCCAGGTGCATGGTGAGTGTTTGATATTGAGGTTTTAAACAGTATGTATGATGAAGGCCTATTGGTCGTAACATAGTTTTTTGTTTGTGTTCTTGTCTCGGTGCGGTATCTGACCATACCCATTTTAAAATTTTGATTAAACTTAACTTTAATCAACTTTAACATTTTTGTCATTTATTTTTTTCCATTAGACAGTATGTTGCACCTAACCCTGACATGAGGAAGAGAAAACAAACATCAAGGTTAGGTGAAACATACTGATCAAGACCCTGACCTCCCAGCTACACAGTTTCCTGGAAGCAAAGATCTACGCTGCGGCCTCCATATTGACCAGCTTAACACTGCACTGCAGCCAGGAGGACCTCGGCACATCTTGTTCAGTATGCTTTGGGATGTATGAAAATGGAGAATGACTCATAGAACTGACTTCATTGTACATCTTCTTCTTCTTGTTCTTCATCGTACGCAGTCAGACATCAACCTTTATTTTTTCTAAAAAAGCAGCGATCATCCTGAGGCTGTCGACACTGCCATAGAGCTTGTCTAGTGTTGCCACTGGTGTTGGCCACATCTGCTTTCTCTGATCCTCATATGTCGGGCAGTTTTGCAGCAGATGTTCAGCAGTCATTTTCCCAGTACCACACTTGCATTCGTCAGTGCCACTTATCTTCAATTTATTAAATAGGTGGTACCTCAGTCTATTTTGGCCAGTGCGAAGTCTGAAGACCACGACCTGCTCTCTTCTGTTCAACTGGTAATAGGCATCATTTTTTGTGTACATTGTACATCAACGCCAACAAGTGCTCAGTTCTGTTGCTTGCTGAAAGTGTTGATGACAGAGTACGAACTCTGTAGCTTTCATTGCAGCCAAACTTTTCCCTGACTTTATCACATCGGGTTGACTGGAAAAAGTAGTCACACCATGAAAAAATCCACGACATTCCGAGTCTAAGCACAATGTATTTAAGATGTAAGAAGAACCACTATAACCTGTTACTAAAAATATGTCAAGATTAACTCAATGTGAGTAGCTTCCAAACAACAGTCCGGACATGAACAACTCAGCCCACAATCTTAGTACATGAATGGAGGACAAGGCAGTTACTTTAGCTGTGATGTGGCTGAGACTTCATTAATGAGGATAGTGATTGTGTCAGACCTTAAGGGGCCATGTGAATTGGAAATATTTTTTTGGGGTGAAAAATATTGATTTTTCAAATTGTTAATTTTTATGAAGTTCGACATTAATAGAATCGTTTACATATAAAATAATGTGATTTTGCAAGCTTATTAACATTAAAAAATTAATAATAAACACCCTACCCCCTGTTCTAAAGTTGACCTACTTTAAAAAGATACTGAAAACCGATGATAAAACACAATGTTTGACACATAGCAACAGCTTTTTCAAAAAAGTATAATGGGTCATATTATATATCATAATAACTGGGGTCCAAAGTTCTCTTCAAATTTTTTCATTCAAAAGCAAATGCTAGCTTTGTCTAAATTATACAATACTTCAAATATAACGACTGATGCGATACTTCATTGGTTTGATTATTTTAATCTTTCTGATTGGTCGAAAAAGGTACCGTCCATGGGAACAAAATTGTCGCGCATGCACAAAAGAGGGGTTTTCCAATTCCTCGTCGGTCTGTCATTTCCATTCTTTCATTGTTTTTTAACCTGTTACTAGCATTTAGAAATAGCAAAATGCCAAAGAAAGGATACAACAATGACAACAAGCGTGCTCACCAAAAACCTAGAGGAATTCACGCTCGAAACTACGAGAATCTCTAAATTCAAGGTAAGTTTACTGAATTATGTTTATTGTTTACGACCACGTTGTACCTTGCCTTGCTTCAATATTTAATTCAAAAAGAGCTCTACGCTACTCAAGAAATATTATTTTGTGTAGATTGTGTACGTACCTATTCAGTAAGTTACTCACTGTAAGTATTACTTTAATATCTGTTATATTACTAGAGTTACGAGTACACATTTAATACTAGACATTAATAGTTAGAATGCCTGTGAAAATTTATGAATACATCGTGAAAGTTTAGAAAGATAGTTTAGTCTTAGATTGGAAGGAATGTTACATGTGAGAATGTCAAGCTCATTTATTTTGAAAATAAATTGGGCTGTTTGTGCCATGCATATGTGTGCTTTGTTTATGTGAGTTTATTTGTCATTGTATTTGATATTAATGGGTCATTTTCTGTATTCCAGTTCAACTGTGGATGCTGAAGTCAGTGAGCCTACAGGTGCTGTTGAAACTATAGAACCCCTAAAGTGGTATAAGAGCGGAGCAGAAGTTTGAAGTGTACAGGAATCTTACTGAAGGGATACTGAACCTGAACAGTGATCAGTATACTTTAATCCATCAAAGTTTTCTACATTCTCTTGTTTCCACATTTGGATGTAGAAATTGCAGAAACAATAATCTACAGTTGATTACAAAATAACCAAATGGTCTTGCTGTTCTTATACAAATTCTCTGTCCAGATTGTTAGTCAGAGTGGTCAGACTAGACATCTCCACAAGTGAATAAACAGCATGACATCAACTGTAGGACAGTAATTGGTTGTAATGACAATGGTATTGGCTATGCAAAGTTGCAGTCATTGCTGTCCACCATGAACATAAAGAACCAGATGCACCACAAAACATTTTACAAGGTATCCAAAACTGTTAGTATCGCAGTAAAGGATACAGCAGAAGAAACAATGTGTCAAGCAGCTCGTGTAGTTGTAGAAAGAGCAGCAGCTACAAGTCCCCTACCAGGCTGTGCCAAAAGTAACACAGGGTGTTCTATCATTGTTGTGTCTTGAAGAAAACAAATGAGTCACTAAAACGTAAACTGACTACGTCACCAATAGAAAAAATTACAAACACATATACCAAAAATTTAAAAGACAATGCCCCTGATGTTACAAAAATGAAGTGGGGAGTGTTAGCTGAGTTTTTTTCACATGATGGGCACTGACAATGCACCCAACCATAGACTTTGTCCAGAGGGTGAGAATTCCTGGTGCCGCTTCCAGAGAACTCTGAAGACATGGTTGTGCGAACAACATCGGCCTACATTTTCGGTGGAAGTTGGCAGACTCACCGACCCAATTGTGACAAGGCTGAAAGATACAAATCTCCTCCTGCAAAAATGGGCACGCAGAATGCCAATGAAAGCTTCAACTCATTGATTTGGCAGCACTGCCCTAAAACAACATTTGCTTCACTGTCAGCGGTAGAGCCGGCAACTTCCTTTGCCACTCTATCTTTCAACTGTGGTCCTGTAGGGCTAAAAATGGTAACGGACAGAATTGGACTTGGAATGGGGTGTTGTAAATCACAAACATGCTACTCGAATGCTGAACAAAAAATACTATGATTCAAGAAATAAACATTGGGTGTATCAAAGTGGAAAAGGAAAAAAACTTTAAAAAAGACGTCTTGGACAAGAACACCAGCACGAGTTAGCAGGAGGTGAAACATATGTTGCTGGTGCATTTAACAATTAATTGTATTTGCAAATGACTATGTATATGTTGCTTAATTTAAAAAAACAATGTAAGAATCCTTTTTTTTTGTTATTAAAATTATTTTTATTTGCTTTCATAGTTTAAAATTGAATTATCTCAAAATCTTTTTTCCCCATTTGTTATGTATCTGAAATCTTAAAATCTCAGCTAATATAGAGGTTGGAAACATGCAATTTGGTGTGTACATTTCTCATACACTCTTGTTGGTAACCTTTTAAAAAAAAGCTAATTTGGTCAAAGATATTTTATTAAAAAACATTATTTATGCCAAATGTTGATGTATTTTTGTAGACTTTTCGTTGAGCTCAAATAGAAAAAAAAATATTTTTGAAACTTTTTCAGAAAATAAATATGCCCTTTCCCTAGAAATATGCTTAACATTTATGGATCATTCATTTTATTTGTAATGCATATTTTTTTATTTTTTTTAAATTGAAGGTATCTGCAAGCAAGCGTTTTTTCAAGGTCACCGCAGTTATCATGGCAACCGAGTATTTTTTTTTTTTTTAAAACCTGCAAATATATCTTCATTCATAGCCTAACATTACCATAATAAAATATTTGGTCTGATTTTATTAATTACAATTTTTTTGGTAGCCTGGCCCCTTAAATCCTTTGCTTCAGAAGGTAAACTTTGGCTTGAGCATTAACCCTTTGAACCTGATGAACCGGTGTGTGTGTACATAACCTGCGCCCCGAGTCACTGGTTTGCCGGTAGAGCACACGTATCTTATAACAACGGGCATATTATGGATAGACACCGGAGAATTTGCATACTACTTCCGGAATGTTACTTCAAAATGGTGGCGCCCATGATTTGATCACATTTCGACAAATTTTTACAATTTTTTGACGATGAAAAGGCATTCAGAAAAACCAGTAAATGAGCGTACTAAAAGGCTTACAATGGAACATGCTGTCGAGATTGTTCTCAATGATTCGGAGGACGATGAATTAGATTTAGATAGCAACTATTCTGAAACTGATATAGAAGTTGAATCAGATGATCATTTGAGTGATAACATGTGTTCATTAGACTCTGATGAAGCTACATCTTACCCTGTTCCTGATTTTTCTGGTGATCAGGCTGTTTTACAGGGGCGTGGAAGGGGGCGTCTCCCAGGTAGTGTCTCTAGTAAATTTGATGCAGGTTGGTCTCCAATAAATATATTCAGACCTGTGTCTGCAGTAGACACAACATTTATGGAGCAGATAGGCCCTAAGAACATTCCAGAAACTATTAATCCAGAAAGTAAAGCCAGTGAATTTTTGGAACTTTTCCTGGATAATGATTTCTGGCACAATTTGTGTGAGCAGACAACTCGATGCGCTGAGCAGGTGAGAAGCAAGAAACCAACTAGCTCATAAAGTGGGGAATAAAGGCTTACATCACTTGTGAAGCAAGCTCTGGATACATTCTGAATCTGGAAATCTACACTGGAAAAGCAGACAATATTATTCCAGATCTTGGTGTTGTTGGTAGCGTCGTTATTAGAATTTTAACTTCTGGGAATTTGGTCAACAAAAACCATATTGTTGTTATGGACAGATTCTACAACAGTGTAACTCTCTTTGACAAGCTGTACACTGATTATGGTACATTTGCTGTAGGTACAGCAATGACAAATAGGAAATTTTATCCAAAAGTAATGGCAGGAAAGAAGAAAATGGACAGGGGTCATTCAGAATTTATTTGCCATAACAACATTGTATGCCTTGTCTGGATGGACCAAAGACCTGTAAATTTTATATCCAACTACCACAACCCAACAGAAATTGGAACTGTTAGAAGGAGAAGAAAGGATGGAACAGCTGTAGATGTTCCAACTCCTCAACTTTGTATTGACTATAATGCTTTCATGGGGGGCACAGATGTCAACGACCAGATTTGTCGTCTCAACAAGACACGACGGCATTATTGCTGGCCTAGGAGGCTAATTGTGAAATTCTTTATGTGGGCATATAATAATGCACATAATAAACATACTTATGGATCATTATAGTCCCCACAATACAACAGGAAGACGCTACAGAACATTTGGGATGTTCATGAATGAAGTTTGTTTATCCCTCATTGGGGATTATAGAACAGCTCCTGCAAAACTTCAAAAACGTGTCGAGGCACAACAGAGACTGCAAAATGTTGGTTCCCATCATCCACAAATGTCTCCAAAAGCTATAGGAAATAATGTTTGTGTAGTATGCGCATTTAAATTTAACAAGCATGTCAAGGACTTCCCAAACATGGCCTACAAAGACAGACCATTCAAACAAGTCAAGACAAAATTTTGGTGTAAACTTTGTGAAACTTATCTGTGCCTAAAGGATGGGTCTACATGCTGGGAGGACTGGCATAATAAGCAGGAATATTGGAGATGATCAGGTCAGTCTATTTGAGATAAAATAATTAAAACAGATCACTTAGTTTTGTCATTGTAATTAGTTTTGTTCAGGTGTCCATTTTTGGCATTTTTTCTTCAGAAGCCCAGGGTTCAAAGGGTTAAACACAGATACATGTCCATGTAAAGGTAGTCTCACGGCATACACTGCTGTCGGGGAGGAAGTGTAAGGGACTTTTTTTATTTGCATTCGCCCAATTACTCTATTTCCCCAAGGTGGTGTTGTTGTTGTTTGCAAATGCCCACAATGAGTAGGTTACTCTTTTGTGTGTCCTGAAAAGGACAATAAGTGCCGGGTTGCAGTAGCTATCCTCACATCCCAAGCATTTTGATGAAGGTGGACTGGCTTCCTCCAGGCGGTTGTGCTATGCTTGACTTCATCTGTATGTCTCTCACTACTACAGGGATCACGTTGACCCTTCACCTCGTTAGCATGAAAACAGCCCATTTCCAGAGAGGACTATTAGGAAGTCGAGGTGAGGTCTTGGCCGTATGTTTTGCCTGGCCTTGTCTAACATGTCTGATCAGTATATTTTGCCTGACCAGACGTTAGTCTTCCTCCCGTTAAGTACATGTGAAAAGAGGAAATGACATACAAGAGGAAACTTCTTCCTCATCATACGCAGTCAGAGAGCAACCATTATTTTTTCGAAAAAGGCAGCGGTCATCCTGAGGCTGTCGACACTGCCATAGAGCTTGTCTAGTGTTGCCACTGGTGATGGCGACATCTGCTCTTTCTGATCCTCGTATGTCGGGTAGTTTTGCAGCAAATGCTCAGCGGTCATTTTTCCGGTACCACACGGGCATTCGTCGGTGCCACCTATCTTCAACTTGTTGAATAGGTGGTACCTCAGTCTATTGTGGCCAGTGCGAAGTCTGAAGACCACGACCTGCTCTCTTCTGTTCAACTGGTAATAGGCATCGTTTATGGTGTAGCCAGTATGTTCTGTTTCCCATTTGGTCATGTATCTAGCTCTAATAAGCCGTTTTGACTCTTCGTATGTCATACTAGTATCTGGTTGTGGTAGTTTTGCACCTTCTTTTGCCAGTCTGTCTGCCTCCTCGTTGCCTTGGATGTTGCAGTGAGATGGAACCCACTGCACCACTACCCTTTTTGGTGCGAACTGCTGGCATAGTTGACAGAGTACTGCTCTTAAATCATTACGTTCAGTATTTTTCTGGCTTTTTAGTGCTGTGACTACGGCCAGAGCATCTGTAAGCAGGACTATGGGGCTTTCATTCCTTTTACCTGTCACCATTTCTTCCACTGCCGCCCTCAGTGCCTCTGCCTCCGCTCTGAAATTGCTTGTGTATTTTCCAGTAGCGAATGACAGTGTTATTTTTCTGCCATTTGGTAGGTTCAGAAATGCTCCTGCCCCTCCGTTCTGTGTTGTATTTGTTACGGAACCGTCGGTGTATGCATGGGTCCAGTCCATGCTTGGGTAGTTTTCCGTTATGTAACTCAGGGTAGTATATCTTCTTTCTTTTTCAGACTGGCAGTTTTTGTTTCCAATACCTGGTATATTTTCTACCACCTCTGGAAATATATGCTGCCTCCAGGTAGGTTTCCGTACAGTAGGGATGGGCTTTGGTGTTGTTAGTGCGTTCATTGGGTCTTCGTGCATCTTTGCTTTGGCTATTTCTGCAAAGTTTCTTCGCTTTAGTTTCCCATTTCCAAAATTGTTTAGTCTCTTGGTGAATTGGATGGTCAGTCAGTCTTCTGAGTTTCTCTGATTGCTGCTGGGCTCTGCAGTCTCTTCTGTCGATCATGGATTGCAGTTTTGTAATCTTTTCAAGTTCTACAATTGGCGTTGACTTCATGCCTCCTGTTATAACTCTCATGACTTGGTTTTGGAGTTTGCTAATTTTATCGAAGTTCGCCTTTACTGCTGTTGTCCATGCCGCAATGCCATACTCAAGAACTGGTCTCACTCTTTCAGTGTACAGTTTCTTTAGTATACTTTCGTCTGCTCCCCAGCTTGTGCCAGCAAGTTTCCTCATGATTGCCATTCTTTCTCTGGCTCTCATTCGGTTTCTCTCGATCTGACTTTTCCCGAGAGGAAACAACTTACCTTCTCTTGTTCAAAGTAATTTCCCTTAGAGATGTACGTTATGGGTGGTGCCAATACAAGGCAAAGGTCAAAGGGTGCCACAAGAGGAATAAGTCTGATGTCCTTCAGTTCGTGAGCAGAGCTGAAATAAGTGGAATTAATTGTGTATGCAGAATTTAGTCTTTTGCGAAGCAACTTTCAAAACTTGTGTTGGGTTGGTCACACTGAAAACTCCAATGTACACCAATTATATAAACATTATCAACATGGCCTGCTATCAATAAAAACATTGTTGGATAGGAAAGGAGTCTCCAAGTCGGTTGTAGTTAACACAGCAATTGGACATCCCCTGGAAACAACTTTTTAGTCTGCCAATACGTTCAGTATCGTAGTGCTGCTGAAGTATCGTGGATCTTGCTGAATATTGGAAACATGATGTCTGATAAGTAAGTAAGTAATTCTTCTTCTTCTTCTGCGTTTGTTCTCAATCTCCCGCTACCAAGCCCTGAACAGGGCTTGGCAAGTAGCAGGATGTAGTTCAAAGAATGGAATGCGTTGTGTTTGCTAGTTTACAGCTTGACTGCGATATTTGCACTTTTCGGTTCGATACATCTGTCTTTCGGCAGAAAGTAAGTAATAATAACATAAATAAGCATGAGTCAGTCTTGTGATAAATGAGTAGCCTGTAAATTTGTTGCTGGCTTGCGTTAGCCAATCAAAGCCCATCCCTCCGCTCAATGCATAGGCCACAGGCTTCATCTCGCCAGCATACTTGGTCCTGGACTACTCTTTCTGTCTCTCTCCGGTTGTAACCATTTAATCGTAGCTCTCTCACACATTAATGTTCTTCATGTATTTTTAGATTTACCTGTCTTTCTCTTCCCTTGAGGATTCCATGTGAAAGCCTGCATGGCTATGTTAGATGGTACCTTCCACAATATATGTTCCCTATTTTCTTGCCTTAATTTGTTGTTCCAGTGGCAGTCCTTGGTTCCTTCCCTTCATGTCTTCATTCTTCACCATGTCCTGCCATTTTATGCCTATAATCCTTCATAGACATCTGTAAACTAAGAACTGGAGCCTTCATTCTTCACCATGTCCTGCCACTTTATGCCTATAATCCTTCATAGACATCTGTAAACTAAGAACTGGAGCCTTCATTCTTCACCATGTCCTGCCATTTTATGCCTATAATCTTTCATAGACATCTGTAAACTAAGAACTGGAGCCTTCATTCTTCACCATGTCCTGCCACTTTATGCCTATAATCCTTCATAGACATCTGTAAACTAAGAACGGGATCCTTCATTCTTCACCAGGTCCTGCCACTTTATGCCTATAATGCTTCATAAACATCTGTAAACTAAGAACAGGAGCCTTCATTCTTCATCATGTCCTGCCACTTTATGCCTATAATCCTTCATAGACATCTGTAAACTAAGAACTGGAGCCTTCATTCTTCACCATGTCCTGCCACTTTATGCCTATAATCCTTCATAGACATCTGTAAACTAAGAACTGGAGCCTTCATTCTTCATTGTCTCTCCTTGTTTGTTATCCTTGGTTAGTTCCTTTCAACAGCACTTGACACTAACATTCTAACTTTGAATGAATCTTAATTTCCTTGAATCTCTTTATGTTGTTTAGTGTCAGGAATGCTATTCTTGTCTTTCAAATTCTGGTCTTTCATCTGCATCTGTACACCCGATGTGTCAAATGTACTGCCCAAATAGGTAAAGATGTCCACCTCTTTCATTGGCTCTCCTTTCAGCATGATCGGTGAACATATTAAGCTATCTGTTAATGGTCATAATTGATAATTAAAGGTCTATTCAAGTACTTATAATTCCGAACTGGATCGCTGTGGTCGAGAGGTAAGGCACTCGCCTCTCCTAGCGATGAAAAGATCAGCGTGTGTTCGAGCCCCACAAGTTTAAGTGGCCCCTGGTCTCAAAGGAACAGGGGACCAGAGTACCTGCATCCTGAATTATCTCCACTCATCTTGATTTATGTCTTGCTACTGGCCCAAGGTAGTTCAGGACCAGAGAGTGAGGTTGATGACCAGCGCAGCTTCTTCCTCACTATAACCCAAATGCAGCGCCAGTTACTGTCTGATGATGTCGCCATCATCGCTGGCGATGGACAATTAACTTTTTTTTTTTTAAAATTCCGAACTATAAAACACATTATTTTTGTACAAATCAGAGATTAACAGATATCTGTAACAGAAGCAGGATAAACATTTGTAGAATACACACCAATAAATTAATTTACAAGTAAGATTATTTTGAAAGTTAAAATCACATGGAATGGGCAGGTAAGTTGCCAAATCGATTGAAAATTGGTTAACAGGAAGAAGGCAGAGGGTGGACATAAATAAGGAGTACTCCTAGTGGTGTGAAGTGTTTTGGGACCTAGGGGTTATAATAGATCATACAGGTAAGGTAAGTGAGCGAGTTCAGGTAGCAGTGAAAAAGGCAAATGCAATGTTAGGTATGATAAAAATAAATATTAAACATAGGAGCAAGGAAGTGATAGTGAAACTGTATAAAGCATTAGTTCGACCTAGATTGGAGTACTGTGTACAGGTGTGGAGTTCATATCACAAAGGGGATTTAAACATGCTGAAAAAGATACAAAAAAGAGCAACAAAGCTTCTTCTGCTGCATTCCCTCTCAATCTCACACTACCAAGCCTTGAACAGGGTTTTGCAAGTAGCAGAATGTAGTCTGGAGAACGGAATGTGTAGTGTCACTAGTTTACAGCTTGACTGCAATATTTGCACCTTTAGGTCCGACACATCCATCTTCAACAGTGCGACAAAGCTGATACTGGGATTCCAGAATTACAGTTATGAGGAAAGACTCAGAAAAACCGCCCTACAGTGTCTAGAAAAGAGAAGATGACTTAATACAGGTTTATTAGAAGAAAAGAGTAACGGATAAATTAGACTTTTACATGTTTTTCAAAATACAACCACCCACAAGAACAAGAGGACATAGCTACAAATTAACTAAAGAGAGGTCCAGATTAGATATTAGAAGATATTTTATTTAGTCAGAGAGTGGTGAATGCTCGGAATGCATTGTCACGGGAGGTAGTGGAGGCAGAGACAATTAATGCATTTAAGAATAAATTGGATGCGAATAGCTTTTATAGCAGGGTAATGTAAATGAAACTGGTTGTATGCAGACTCTGCAGTCTTCTAAACCACAATAAAGATGTTAAGTTAAGTTAAGTTAAGTTAAATATGTTATTCCGCAATTGTGTGAATTCTGTTTGGTCTGATGCATGAAGTTTGGTTTGTCTGGTGTACAGGCTTTTGTTGGTTTGGTGTATAGGTTTTGGTTAGTCTAGTGAATGGATTTTGGTTGATGTCTTGTATGGGTTTTGGTTGACATGTATTGTTACATGGGTTTTGGTTAGCATGTTGTATGGGTTGGTTGGAATTGTGTATGTGCTATCAACAGCTGAAGATGATATGTGTGGTACTCTCACCTGTCCATTAGAAATGTGTTCCAATCTAGTGCTGGAATTTGAACCATTGATCCTGATGGAGTCTTACTTTGTCCTTCCAGTATCATTTCATGCATGACTTGATCCCAGCTCCCTGATCAGTGAATGACAAATATTTCAGACAAAATAAATAGATAATGAATCCTCATTAGAAATTTGAGCTCAAAACATTTCACATTTCAAGTCTAACAGCAGCAAAAATTGGTTTAGTATGACTTATCTTAGTCTCTCCTCTTCTACAATGAATTAAATGTCTGCTTTATTTATTTTTTGGAGAGGGGACCTTATAGTTTCTACAGGATGGTACCCCTTGTCCTTAGCTGCCTCTTATAGCATGCATGACAGGTGCAATGTAAACATTCTTTTATCCTCTTTCAGGGCCAGCAACAGATGGGTAGAGTTAAAATGTTGCAAGTAATAAAATAAAATGATGAATTAGACATGATTTTCAAGTGAGTCAATCTGCAAATAGTTGATATATCAGCATGTGAATGTTGCTACAGTGTCACAGAGCTGATATGTTGGCTTGTGAATGTTGTTACAGTATCACAGAGCTGATATGTTGGTTTGTGAATGCTCTTACAGTGTCACAGAGATATGTTGACTTGTGAATGTTCTATTGATATATCCAATACCTTTGTTTAGACTATCTCCTCTAACCTCATGGCAAAACCCAATGCCACGACAAACTCAGCACACTTGTCCATCAGTTTCATGATGGCATATTGGCTCGTGTACTGAATGATGGAGAGCTGTTGAAAGTCTTCCAAGTCACAAACGAAGTCAAACAGGTATGCGTACCGGGCCCAGTGCTCTTCAGCATATTTACAGCCATTCTTTCTCTTGCTCCATAAAGTTCTGCCACAGGCATACATATCAAATATAGGACGGATGGGAAGCTATTCAATCTGAGGCATCTTCAGTCAATCAAGGTGAAAGAAGCAGACATCTTAGATCTCCTCTTTGTTGATCAGCGTGCAATTGACACTTGATCCAAACAGAACATGCCCTCATGAATGAGTTTTTAGCCACATGTATAAACTTTGGTTTTACCATCAACACAAAGATAACGCAAGTAATGTTTCTACCTGACCCCGGAAACCCTTACCATGAACCAAAAATATCCCTGTACAAGACCCAATCTTTACCACTGGAGAAATGAATGTTGACTCTGAGGTCCACAACAGGATTGTCAAGGCAGGTGCTGCTTTTGGAAGACTAAGAAAAAATGTTTGGGACTGATAAGGAATCAGTATTGCCAACATTAATGTCTATCATGCAGTGGTACTAACCACCCTTCTATATGCCTGCAAAACATGGACAGTATATAGAAGACATGTTAAGAAATTAAACCATTTTCACACGAGCTATTACTGCAGGCTGTCTAGGATCAGATGGTAGAATAAACTACTCAGCTCTGAAGTCCTTAACAGGGCAAGACTCTTGAGCATCTATATTCTGTTGTAGAGAGCCCAGGTCAGGTAGACTGGATAGGTTGCTAGCATGCCCAAACATCACCTCCTTAGGCAGCTTTTGTATGTGGGCTCAGAACAAGTGCTCATTGAGGAGGCAGAAAAACAATACAAAAACTTATTGAAAGTGTCATTGATTTCACCTCCTGATGATGCTTGCTCCAGACTGCTCAGCCTGGTGCACTAACATTACACTAGGTGCTTAAATCATTGCATCGCTGCAGTATACAAATGGAAAGCTGCTGGTATGGACAGAACACAAGACAGCCCAACTGCTGATGGTCTCCAAATGGTGTAAAATTTGTAATACTAAGATAGGACTGCATAGTCATGTGTGGTCAAATCTGACTAGATATATCACCATCTTCGCTTGCAATTGGCAACTAGCACTCTCCATTAAATTCTGAAAAGTTTCATATATATAATATGATATATCAGAGTTAACCGAAGAAAAGTTTCAAGTATGTAATTGTGTATGAGTTTTCCATCGGAAAAATTAAAATATTCAACGACTCAAGATATTATTGAGTGAATGAGATTTCATAAAATCAAACAATCACTCAAACCTGTTGAAACAGCTATGCCCTTAATATCCAACTGATACTGTCTGTCCTCGATAACTGCTCCTGGTTGATGGGTAAAACCAGACTGAACGGCATAGTGGAATACTTCTTTCTCCTGCGCAATCCTGAAATAAGAGTAAATAACAAACAACCGTATATTACTTCAAGTCTGTATATTTATCTATTGATACAGAAGTGGCTGTTGTTGTTTGATTCTGTTTAAAGCTACTCATACTCAGCCATACATATACATGATGTTCTCGACCTTTGACCTTAGTTTTATTTTTAAAGCTCTTCACTCTTGAAGATTTTTCTTTATCAGCGGCCTGTATTGGCTCTTTGTATCTTCTTCTTTGTTTGTTCTCAATCTCTCACTAGCAAGACCTGAAAAGTGCTTTGCAAGTAGTAGGATGTTGTCCGAAGAACAGAATGTGTTGTGTTATAGTTTACAGCTTGACTGTTATATTTATTTGCACCTTTCAGTCTGACACCAGCAGACATTTTTTAGTACCGGGTTAGCTTTCCCTCTTCTATCCCTTCTCCTTAGCCAGTCTGCTCTGTTGCAGACTGTTATCCAGGATCTTTGTGTAGGGGTGTAAAAGGGTCTTGGCAGCTCTGGTTTGCTGGCCCTGACACTAGCAGTCAGTTATGGGTCGCTAACCGCTGCAGCTCATGCACTGCTCAGCATCTGGCTCTTCATATATCATTGGATGTACTGATAAAGATGGACCTGTGTACTCCTTGGTGTAGCGTAAAGAATGCATCTCAGCAGGCTCCTCACTATGGAGATCAGTGTTGATCCCACCTCAATGGCCAGGCTTGTGTAACAGTTTGTTTCCAGGTGCACAATATGACATGAGGTGGGGGCTCATTATGTTGCACCTGACCCTGACGTGGTTTACGTAGCCTTCAATGCCAAATACACACTACTTGATGACATGAAGCCCCATAAGCCTAGTTATGTACTGACTGGTCAGTCAAAAGTGACATGAAGCCACACTAACATAAGCCTAGTTATGTATTGACTGGTCATAGTCAAAAGTGACATGAAGCCACACTAACATAAGCCTAGTTATGTAGTGACTGGTCACAGTCAAAAGTGGACGGGATCACAAGGGGTAGGTAGCCCGTGGATGGAGTCACAACAAGGGGTAGGTAGCCCTGTCGACGGGGTCACAACAAGGGGTAGGTAGCCCCGTGGATGGAGTCACAACAAGGGGTAGGTAGCCCTGTGGATGGAGTCACAACAAGGGGTAGGTAGCCCTGTGGATGGAGTCACAAGGGGTAGGTAGCCCTGTGGACGGGGTCACAACAAGGGGTAGGTAGCCCCGTGGATGGAGTCACAACAAGGGGTAGGTAACCCCATGGATGGAGTCACAACAAGGGGTAGGTAACCCTGTGGATGGAGTCACAACAAGGGGTAGGTAGCTCTGTGGACTAGGTCACAAGGGGTAGGTAGCCCCGTGGATGGAGTCACAACAAGGAGTAGGTAACCCTGTGGATGGAGTCACAACAAGGGGTAGGTAGCCCTGTGGATGGAGTAACAACAAGGGGTAGGTAGCCCTGTGGATGGAGTCACAAGGGGTAGGTAGCCCTGTGGACGGGGTCACAACAAGGGGTAGGTAGCCCCGTGGATGGAGTCACAACAAGGGGTAGGTAACCCCATGGATGGAGTCACAACAAGGGGTAGGTAACTCTGTGGACGGGGTCACAACAAGGGTTAGGTAGCCCCATAACAGATGCTGATATCAGAGATGAAGTGTTAGAATCTTCATTACAGGTTGACGTCTGACAGCGTACGACGAAGAAGAAGAAGAATCTTCATTGTACTAGTCCACAGCTTGTTTATGAGATGTGGTGGCAAGTTGCCTTTGTCGCTACCTTTCCTTCCCTAACAGTAAGCCAGGTACATATTTACAGCTGGGTCAACTCAAATGAAGTGTGTTGATAATAGGAGTCAAACACAGGTACTTCTGCTGTTAAAAATGAGCTCTCTCTCTACTACAAAGCTATTCAAGACACTCTTGTACTAGAAGACAGAGAGACAGACACATTGGAATCGAACAGAATGTGAGAACAGCACTACACAAGCAATATGGGGACAAAGATACAATAGTGAATGAACTGACAGCAGCCAGCGATTCATAGCTGGTTGCTTGTATTAGGGTCTGTGAACCACAGCTGACCATGACCCTATTTTGTCTCCAAGTGGTGGCCCTGGAAACAAACTGTATCCGTTAGTTTGGCTAAGAGAATAGGGATCGAAGAACGAAGGCAAACCAAGTCCCAAAAGTGTCGTGCTGTAACCAGATATGTTGAACCGAAAGGCGTAAATATTGCAGTCTCATTGTAAACTACAACATCCGTAACAAAATGTCTTTTTAGGACAAACACCAAAGAAGAAGACGACGAAAATGCAAGGCTTCTCAACAGGCTCGCCACACTAATAAACATAGTGATGATTCCTACATCTCTGACCAGGTTGCTGTAACCCATCCTGTTAAGTGAATGGTATGGATGTGAGAGACAGGGTCATGGTCAGCTTGTTACACTAACACTAGCCTCTGTACACAAATGATCAGGTTAAAGAGGAGCAGCAGTGAATCCATAGATGTCACCATGTACAAGTTTCATATAATTTGTACATTATTATTATTTATGACAGAGGAAAGGCAAACGTAGTCCCAAAAATTGCAGTGCTGAAAACTGTTGTGATAGGTCAAAGACGCAGATTTCGTAAACTACAACATGTAAAAAACATCCTTTTTAGGACAAACACAAAAGAAGAAGATGTAAGCAACATATAGACAAGAGAGGAATAATGGTTTGAATATCTGAGAAGAATACCTCAAAACCACTGGCTGCATGAGCATACAACACAAGACAATAGGACTTCACAGCAAGAGGCAGACCAAGAAGATGAAATATTGACTGTGTTAATTAACCACAACAGACTCACCTCAAAGTTATAGTAGTTCCTGAGAGGGGTCATTGTTTCAAACCTGGAAGATTGTGATAGGCAACTAGGAAAGGGTCTGGGTCTGGTAACGCGAGCTGGTAACTTACGGATTCAGGATTCCCAAACAGCTGGATAGGGTAACCAACATGCAGTGTTGGACATATACTTCAACATCTAAAGTAATGATGATGGCGCATCTCATCAGTGCAGTGGTCTGGTAGAGCACTCACTTTTCATGACAAAGGTGCAGGCTTCAACAAACCGTTACCGTCACATTCCAGCTTACCCAGCTGTAAATGAGTAACTGGCTTATTGTTAGAGAAGAAAAGGCAGCAAGGAAGGGAACTGGCCGCAATACCTCATAAACAAGAAAAACAATGAAGTCTCTAACACTTCATCTCTGACAGCAGTGTCTGCTATAGGGACTATCTTTACCTTGCTGAAGCATGGATTTAAAACAACAATGACCATGTAGATTGTACATTAAAAAAAGATTGAACCCCCTCCTAATAAGTGAACATGAGATGGCGAGGGGCACTACTACACCTCTCAAGAAACAAAACGCAAAATGGTTGGTGTTTGAATTCCACAAGCTTCAAGCGTTCCCCTCATCTCAAGGGAAATCAGACGTCTAGTCCTATCTGAGATGGACAATAAACTTGGAAGTCTCATGAAAAAAACCGTTGGCATTTGAAAATCAAAATGAGCAGGCAGGCTGTTAGCCGTTGTCTGGGTACAAATTCTAAAAGTAATTAAATTCCTATCCAATGCAGTCTGTATGAAGGTCAAAAGGAGATGACTCCTCCATTATGCAAACACATAACAGACCAATCACCTGTTTGTCCACACAATCAATTACAAGTATATACAAAAGGATCTATACACTCCCAAGAGGTAGAAAAGGAACGACTAAGAAGAAAAGATGACAATGACAAAAGTCACAAGTAATACCCACCTTGGTAAAGGGTTGTCAGCGTAGGGTTGCAGCAAGCAGCTGTTTACTTGGACCACAACCATATCATGGAACAGAGTGGAACAAACTTCACCAGTGGTCCTAGAAACATGCACAACTGGTGTATCCCTTACAATGCTGGGTGTACCATAATGCTTTGGTGGTGGTGCAGACTTAATAAAACTTTGAGATGTGGCCCCTCCTGACAATGGCTGTACTGTCTGGACATTTGAATAGTCACTAGTCATGTCTGAAACACTAAATGCTGGTTGGGTTACACTTGTAGTGGGCTGTGGTGAGGAGTCAATTTCAATGTCGATCACAGTTGATGGAGGAGATACTGCAGCAACCTTCACCTGTCCTTGCTGTGAAGTAGACTCAACACCACCAACTTTTTCTGAACCAGCCTGATCAACACAATGTGGTGCATCATGTTTCTTGGGTTTGATGATAAAAATCCTTACCATGCCCACATCAGCATAGATAAGTGGTAAGTTGTTAACACTTGTTGGCCGACACGAATCATTATCCTCTTTCATGTGACTTAACTTCGACATTTCACCTTTTAACTCCAACGAACTGACTTTACCACTTTTCCCGCCTTTTTTCAACCCTGTAACCAATGTGCTGAAAATGGCAACAAGTTCAGGTTTTAGAACGATGTCCACTGGCTCAGTCTTGATACACACCTCCGATAAATACTCATGAAAATAAAAATCAACATCCTTGTGACTGAGTGTCCCTGAGTAGTCGCCATCCATGCCTGAAGCTGATTGATCTGGGTCAGTTACACTGGGCAGATCTACATTGGCCTTACGCAGGCGCTTCTTAACATTTTTGCACAAGGCTCGAGTGAATGTGACAGAAAGGACATTCTTTTTCTTGTCTTTGTTTACTGATTCCTGAGACTGAATGAATGATACAGGAGTATTCTGTTCAGCAGGCCACATCTTGTTGGTCACTGTGACCAGGTTATGGGGCAATTGCTTAATGCAGGACAGTACAATGCCCTCTGGATTTGTCCATGACCAGGTACCATCTTGGCTGAAAGGAAAAAAAAAAGAATTGTAGAAAATTTATTGTCATTTTTCATTCCCAATCCTCATATTTTAAATGATTCAGTATGTGGAGCCAGTATATCAGCTCAGGGACTTATTCGGAAAACCAACGAACTGAAATATTGGATTAGTTATTGTTCACAAAAATTAAAATCTGTATCTATATTAAATTTTCCTAAATTTATTGACCTTTTCTGCACCAGCATCACTGCTTCACGACTGACAAAAATGGAAGCTTCCCGACCAGCATCACTGCACAGCAACGGAAAATATAGTCACCAGTTATCACGTATAAACATACGGGTTAATGCTTTAGAAACAACTAAACATACAGGTATTTAAACTAAATATAGACTTCACTTTCCTCCGCTCAGGTTTCAACCGAGGAAATGGCTTGTTGAATTTTAAAGTGAATTTTGAAACAATTTATTCTCTTTTTCACTCGGGATTTGAAGATTATCCCATTATTGAGGGAGATGAAGTTAAGGTGTTGCAACAGAATTGTCTTAGGTAGATCTGTTTAGTTTGTTTATATAGATGTAATAAATATGTTTGCAGTTCTTTTAAAAAAAACACTATCAGCGCTCAGTGGATATTTACAAAAAATGATTGGAAATGTCCTGAAATAGATGAGTCTAAATGTTTGTTATGTTTTTCAACATTTTCATCTTCATCTTCTTGTATCTCAGAAACTAACACACACAACAAAAACATAACACCAACAAGTTATTTATTCATTTATGTCTCTACAAACAACAAAATCATATCTATAGACCAATAAATAAAAAAGTCCCTCAAAGTCAAACCATAGTAAAACGTGACGTGCTGAATAATAATGCAGCCGCAGGAGAAATTGCATCAATTTTTAGTGCAGTCAGACTAAGGTTAATCATTTTTAAAATAACAAAATAAAAAAGGTAGTGCCATAGCAAACAGTCATCATAGTTGAAGTTTTAAAAACTTAATTGCACTATGTCTCAACATTTTGTGGAAGATAGGTGACCTAGTCTCTATCTTGGACTAGGTCTCAACATTTTGTGGAGGATAGGTGACCTAGTCTCTATCTTGGACTAGGTCTCAACATTTTGTGGAGGATAGGTGACCTAGTCTCTATCTTGGACTAGGTCTCAACATTTTGTGGAGGATAGGTGACCTAGTCTCTATCTTGGACTAGGTCTCAACATTTTGTGGAGGATAGGTGACCTAGTCTCTATCTTGGACTAGGTCTCAACATTTTGTGGAGGATAGGTGACCTAGTCTCTATCTTGGACTAGGTCTCAACATTTTGTGGAGGATAGGTGACCTAGTCTCTATCTTGGACTAGGTCTCAACATTTTGTGGAGGATAGGTGACCTAGTCTCTATCTTGGACTAGGTCTCAACATTTTGTGGAGGATAGGTGACCTAGTCTCTATCTTGGACTAGGTCTCAACATTTTGTGGAGGATAGGTGACCTAGTCTCTATCTTGGACTAGGTCTCAACATTTTGTGGAGGATAGGTGACCTAGTCTCTATCTTGGACTAGGTCTCAACATTTTGTGGAGGATAGGTGACCTAGTCTCTATCTTGGACTAGGTCTCAACATTTTGTGGAGGATAGGTGACCTAGTCTCTATCTTGGACTAGGTCTCAACATTTTGTGGAGGATAGGTGACCTAGTCTCTATCTTGGACTAGGTCTCAACATTTTGTGGAGGATAGGTGACCTAGTCTCTATCTTGGACTAGGTCTCAACATTTTGTGGAGGATAGGTGACCTAGTCTCTATCTTGGACTAGGTCTCAACATGTTGTGGAGGATAGGTGACCTAGTCTCTATCTTGCTGCCGTTCCTTCCATATTACAAAAGAATTATGGTGAGGTTGCAAGTACTGAAGGTCAAAATATAGAATATAAAAACATAGACAAGTTCGGTTCAGATACCTCACTAGAACAGAAAGGAAACCAATAATACAACCAAAAAGCCTTCATCAGGGACAAAGAACAACTTAAACAAAAATAAATAACAAATAATGAGGAACATGCAAGAGTACTGTATGTCTGACAGTTTTGTTCTTTATGTCTGATGAAGACATTTTGGTCATAATGTAAGTTCTGTTCATGTTCTGGTCTCAGCCATACTTGTCTACCTTTCTACTCTTTCCTTCCTTAACAGTCAGTAGTCAATCTGGTAATAATGTATAGCCAGGTAGAAGAATTGGGTTCAGTACTTTTGCACTAAAACCACTTTGCTACTCAGACAATAAGCAACAAGGAAAGAGAGGTAATCTCAGAAATATCAGATGAATTATCAATTATACACTTCAACATAACTTCGATGAATTAAAAAATCGTTGCACGACTTTATTCCCATTACTGGGGCAGTTGAGGGGTTTTTAGGCCAAAAACTACAGGCCACTTCGACATTGCTGTCGCCACGTCCCCAACAGAAAAACAACATATGCCTTACCAAGGATTCAATCTGCTGCCATACTGGGCAGACAGGCATCAAAATCATTAGGACACATATTCCTCCTGTCGGTTTGATTTGTTTAAATAAATATTTGATGAAAAGTTCAAACTTTCATCAATGGATAGATGGATATGTAGAATAGAAAGTTGGTATTATAGGGTCACTAATGTAGACCTATAGCAGAAACTCCAGTGGCACTTGAGGTGATTAGAAGGCGCTGGTGTTGGGTTGGGTATACATTAAGGAAGCCTGCTGAAAGTATTACCAAGACAGTCCATGTTCTGGAATCTACAAGACAGAATATATAGTTGCATACCAAGGAAGACATGAATAAGAGAGCTTGTGGTAAGCTTGAATGAAAGAAGGTTGTGGCCAGAGCTTGAATGATTGGCACAAGATGACATGTCAAATACTTATTGAAGATCTATGCTCCACAAGAAGTTCAGACATTTTGATTGATTGAAATATTTTTACAACAATTTGACCTTTTGATTGCATGGTGAATACTGATTGAGCCCAGTGTGACCTTGGCCTTGCTGTAAACATTCTGTGAATCCATGGAGAGGTCAAAGTGTTCCAATGTTAAGGCAACGCCATTTTCTGGACAGAATAAAAATAGTAACAAATAGATAAGCAAAAAGGATTAACTATTTGAGAACAAAAATACAACAAGTATCTATCACTACTATGCATATTTTCGTTGACAAGGAGGAGGAGAGGGAGGGGGGAGGAAAGAGAATATTTAGGGTTGAGGAATAAAGACAGTTTGCTCCTTCAGTCCCCATGCACTGCAGGATTTAATTTCTTCTTCTTCTTAAATGAGAAAGGGCTAACCAAGCTGTAGGAGTGTTGGTTTTTTGAAGAAGAAAAAAAAGGCTCGCTAAGATAAATACGATGAAGGGTCATTAAGTAACAGGGGTTTTATGAATAACTCCTACGCTAGTACAAAGCAGAAATTCTCAGCTATTTCATCAATAGTGACTCGTCTGTCACCACAGACTAGCTGGTTGATCTACTGTTTCATCGTGTCAGTTGCCATGCTTGCTGGTCTCCTACTCCACAGTTCATCAATGAACTTCTTCTGTTTTGACATTTTTCTACCGATTCATACACTCTCCCTTGACTCAAAAAACTGCTTTCATACTAAACCTTCATTCTTCTGTAGATTTTCACATCCTCTGACCACAATAAATTAATAAGGCCTTGGTTTTCTTCTACGATGCATGTCGACAGTCAACAGTAGGGAGTCCATGTTGTACGCACATACTGCTTGATTGTCACGACCCATACATGGGGTATTGCTAAAGAGATGTTTTGTGTTCTGAAATAAGATTTTCCGTTGTACATACTCTTCCATGTTGGGGATTCCGTGGCGAAGTGATTAAGCCGTCAACCTCGTGATCAGGTGGTGTGGGGTCGACTCCGGACTCCGCCGTCTTTTTCATGGGTGCTTGATGCAGAGTCCCCTGCATCTCGTAGTCGCCCCCTAGTTGTCTTGTCCTTGACTTGCCACTGGGGTCGGGCGGCATGAGACAAGAGAGTGAGGATTAAAAGTAGCGCAGTTAAACCTTACTAAAAATATTGCTAGCAAAATAAATTATGCCATCATCGTCTACGATGGACGGCGGCCTTTGCCTTTTTTTAAACTCTTCCATGTACTTTATAATAACATTCCTGTTACTCAATGACTGTGCTTCGTAGTTCTTTATATCGGAGACAAAAATTAAAACCTATCCTATGCTGTGATTGGCAACTGCAGGACAAGTGACCTGTATTCTTCAGCTCTAAAAAAAGCCTCCTGCATTAATATTAGTTTCTTTTTCAACAACAGGTAAACTGGAGCATCAAATGGTTAAGAAAATTGACACAAATAAAAGAATGAGAACATCATGTGAATCCTGAAACCCCTTATCAAAGAGAGAAAAATTGGACCACTACTTTGGAGAGTTGTGCACAAATGCTTCATCACATGTCTTGAGCAAGGAGTTGGTCCTATGCCCAAAAGGAACACAAAAGGAATGTTTAGATGCAATGTGCAAGACTGAATTTTATTAAATGTGGCAAAAATTAACTTGTTCTCAAGCATAAAATATTAATACTATATAAACTATGTTGAGGATCGTTAAAGCTGAGAGGTACAGCACTCATCTATCAAGAAGCAAAAGTGTGAATATGTGGGTGTTCAAATCTCACATGCTTCAAGCCTCCCCTGACTTCAAGGAAGGTAATATAAGACACCTAGTCCTATCTGAGATTGATGATAATCTCAGAGGTCCCATTTTCATGTTGTGCGAGTAAAAGAACCCGTGGCAGTTGACAATTTTAAAGAGCAGACTGTTATCTAAAGGTAGCACAATTCCTAACCAATAATGACATATATGAAGGTCAAAAGAAGGTGGCCTCTCCCTCATGCAAAGACACAACAGGCTAATCACCCATTTGTCAGTACACTCGATTGCAACTATATACAAAAATCCTCTACACCTCCAGGGGTAGATGATGAGTGACTGAGTGAAGGGAGATAAACTACGTCAAAGGTTTGCAAGAACTGTGAAATAGTGGGTCTCATCTCATTTCAAAATTCACAAAATTGGAAAGGCTAATAGATAATATCAAAGGTAGGTGTAAAGTTACCTCGGTAGTCCGATATGAAGTGACTCATAAATTGATTTCCTATTTAAAAATGGAAAACATTTTTTGGTGTTAATTATTTGTATTTACTTGTTATAACATGATTGTTTTCCATAATAAATTTACAGGGTGCAAATTGTTTCAAAATCTGAAACAAAAATATTTAAAAAATCAAGATTCTAGAATGGTAAGTCTATGCTCAGTTTTTAGTTTTACTTTTCCTTGCGACATTGTCTTTTAATTTCTCGGTATCGAAAGAGCTTCTTTTAACCAAATCTGGTGGCTCTTCATGATACATCTTCACTTGCACTGGTCTGAGGCTTAGTCTTCCAAGGATGTCAGACCCATGCCCAGTGCCTTTATGTCTCACTTACACACATCTTTAAAGCTATAGAAACTTATGGGCCACTGTGTATAAGCATAATTTATGAAAAGGCTAAGAAGCTTACTGGGAACATATATTTTTAAAAAGTAGAGCATCCAAGACACTCAAAAAATGGTGTATGTCATTACCTCCACAGAGGTGAACAAAAATGGTGTATGTCATTACCTCCACAGAGGTGAACAAAAATGGTGTATGTCATTACCTCCACAGAGGTGAACAAAAATGGTGTATGTCATTACCTCCACAGAGGTGAACAAAAATGGTGTATGTCATTACCTCCACAGAGGTGAACAAAAATGGTGTATGTCATTACCTCCACAGAGGTGAACAAAAATGGCAGTCTTTTGATATGAGATAGACAGTATGACATTGATTCAACAACCTAAAGATAGGAACCATCAATGAGTGCATATGTGGCACTGATAAAATAACAGCTGAACACCTGTCCAAAGCTGTCCAACATACAAGGTACAGAGAGAGCACATATGGTCAAGTTAATGATCATCTGTCAGGGACGAGTTCTATAGAGATACTAATGACCTCAGGCTGATCACTACTTTCTTCAGATATATCCAAACTGATGTCTTGTCTTCGTTCGTTCTCAATCTCCCGCTACCAAACCATGAAAGTGCTTAAGTGGCAGAATGTAGTCCAGAGAACGCAATGCGTTGTGTTGTAGTTTACAGCTTGACTGCGATATTTGCACCTTTCGGTCCAACACATCCGACTTCAGCAAGTATTTTTTGAGTACCGGGTTAGCATTCCCTCTTTGATCCCTTCTCCTTAACCAGTCTGTCCTGCTGCAGCCTGTTATCCAGGATCACCGCGAGAACGTGTAGAAGGGTCTTGGCAGCTTTGGTTCACTGGCTCTGACGCTAGCAAGCAGCTATGAGTCGCTGACCACTGCAGCTCATGCGTCTTGATCCCCAAACTGATGTATGAAAGTGTATGAAGAAGAAGCATATATTGTGAATTTATGACATATTTATTTTGTTCATATTTCCATCTCAATAACATACGAGCTTATACATGAGTTTCACAGAAAGAATTAGACAAACCTTGATCTGTTGTTGGACAAACCCCATAAATAGTACAGCTCATTCTAGGAAGTAACAGCTGCAGCCACAGGGACAGTTTGACACCCATCTCCTCAGTGTCATCAATGATGCTCTCATGAAGAGGGCTTCCTTCGTGGGAAAAATCTTCAGAAATGTCGGTTGTAATATTCTCTGTAACGTCAGCTCAAAAAATAAAAAGAAGAGAGCAAATACTTACAGCAACAGTTTTGGTTGAGTTTTCATGGATACAGATATCAAACGATAACCTACACTTCAAACAAAATCTAGATTTGCTAATATACACATCTGTGCTAATCTGTCTGTAATCTGTAATCTTAGTATCCAATCAGGCATAACAAGTGTCTGATGCCAAGTATCCAAATATTCAAACTAATTTCAGTCTTTTGTCTCGGAGTACCATGTTGGACCAAGGGTTTTACACAGGTCATCTCTCTATCTCATTGGTGATGTCAGAGTGGACATTTGAAGTTGTCAGATCAGGTTAGGTCAGGTCAGGTCATCCCGTAACCGGTGAGGTCATTGGGGCACACATGAAGACATCCTCACAATACCACGCCACCCCTCTCTGTCCGATGCCGCTGCTTGTGACTCTTCTGGTCCATTCTTTTATGTTGACCTCCCATCTCTTTTTGGGCCGGCCTCTTCGTCGTCTGCCATGCACCTTTCCATGGAGGATTGTATTTGCATGACCAATTGATCTCGATATGTGATCGTACCAAGTGAGTTTCCTTCTTTTGACAGTTGCCAAGAGATCTTCGAAAGGCCTCATTGCTGTTGTAATTCTATCTCGTATTTCCTCATTTGTAACTTGATCTTTGTACGTGACATTTAAAAGTTTTCGGAAACATCGCATCTCCAAGGCCTGTATCCTTCGTTGAAGGTCAGCTGTAACTGTCCATGTCTCACACATATAGAGAAATACTGACAAGACCAGTGTATGCATTAATCTGATTTTTGTGCATAGTGCTAACTGTTTTTAAAGTTGTACAACCACCAGAATGTCACTTTTCATGTCCATCTGCTGTCAGGCATTTTCATGTCCATCTGCTGTCAGGCATTTTCATGTCCATCTGCTGTCAGGCATTTTCATGTCCATCTGCTGTCAAGCATTTTCATGTCCATCTGCTGTCAGGCATTTTCATGTCCATCTGCTGTCAGGCATTTTCATGTCCATCTGCTGTCAGGCATTTTCATGTCCATCTGCTATCAGGCATTTTCATCAGATGACCAGTCCATCTGCATTTTCTTAACAACACAGTATCTATGAATGTCATTGAAGGTGTTTTGGTGACTGATTTCTGTGTTGTGAAGTCGATGTTGTCCTCTGTCCCTGACATAACACTTTTGGCAGTAATGTAAGTTGCTGTTTGTTATTTGTGCTTATATAAAGCTTCCCTAGACTTGTTTAAGTGAGAACTTACATTTGACATGCTGTTTTACTGTAGTTCTTTGATTTTTACTTTGAAAAGGAGACGCAAGCATTTGATGAAAAGATAAATAAATAAGGAACACATATGTGGAACCAAATATTAGGAAATATTTGTTTAGCCAGAGAGTAGTAAATGCTTGGAATGCATTGCCACAGGAGGTAGTGGAGGCAGGGACAATTAATGCATTTAAGAATAAATTGGACGCACATAGCTTTTAGAGCAAGGTAATGTAAATGAAACTGGTTGCAAACAGACTGCAGAGTCTTCTAAACCAGTATAAAGACGTTAAGTTAAATTAAGTTATATGTGGAAACCATGTTACCATTAAGAAATATATTAATTCACAAAAACACACAAATTAATTTGCATTTAGTAATGTGTGCGAATTATGTCATTATAGTGCTTAAAAAATTTGTTAAAAGAAATCAACAGATCTGCTATTTAAATGATAGGTACAATATGACTGCTGATTGTTTGTTGTAAAGTAGCACAACATATGAGGTGCAGAAGAGGTGTAGAAGAAGCATGTACGGTCGTCGCCAGTATTATAACGGGACAAACTCTATAGAGATACAAATTACCTCAAATTGACTGCTGCTCTCTTTAGATATATTCAAGTTGACTTCTAAAAGTGTAGGTAAACAAATTTACGAAAGCAGATATGCCTGGCCTAAAGATTCAGATATGTCCAGCCAAACAGTGCAGATATGCCTGGCCTAAAGATTCAGATATGCTTGGCCAAACTGTGCAGATATGCCTGGCCCAAAGATTCAGATATGCCTGGCCAAATAGTGAAGACATGCCTGACCCAAAGATGCAGATATGGCTGGCCAAACAGTGCAGATATGCCTGACCAAACAGTGCAGATATGTCTGACCAAACAGTGCAGATATGTCTGACCAAACAGTGCAGATATGCCTGGCCTAAAGATTCAGATTTGCTTGGCCAAACAGTGCAGATATGCCTGGCCTAAAGATTCAGATTTGCTTGGCCAAACTGTGCAGATATGCCTGCCCTAAAGATTCAGATATGTCTGGTCAAACAGTGCAGATGTGCCTGACCAAACAGTGCAGATATGCCTTACCAAACAGTGCAGATATGTCTGGCCAAACAGTGCAGATATGCCTGACCAAACAGTGCAGATATGCCTGACTGAACCGTTGCAGATATGCCAGACCAAACAGTGCAGATATGTCTGGCCAAACAGTGCAGATATGCCTTGCCTAAAGATTCAGATATGTCTGGCCAAACAGTGCAGATATGTCTGGCCAAACAGTGCAGATATGTCTGGCTAAAAGATGCAAATATGTCTGGCCAAACAGTGCAGATATGCCTGACCAAACAGTGCAGATATGCCTTGCCTAAAGATTCAGATATGTCTGGCCAAACAGTGCAGATATGTCTGGCCAAACAGTGCAGATATGTCTGGCTAAAAGATGCAAATATGTCTGGCCAAACAGTGCAGATATGCCTGGCCAAACAGTGCAGATATGCCTTGCCTAAAGATTCAGATATGTCTGGCCAAACAGTGCAGATATGTCTGGCCAAACAGTGCAGACATGCCTGACCCAAAGATGCAGATATGGCTGGCCAAACAGTGCAGATATGCCTGGCCAAACAATGCAGATATGTCTGGCCGAACAGTGCAGATATGTCTGGCCCAAAGATGTAGATATGCTCGGTATAAAGATGCATATGCTTGGCCAAACAGTGCAGATATACTTGGCTAAAAGGTGCAGATATCACAGTCTAACTGTAAAATGCAGCACCAATGTCTCATACACTAAAAATACTTTAAAAAGCAAATGAAGTAGAAATACACAACCCTTATTCTTCAATGATGTGTCATATATGCCCTTACCTGATCTGATACTCTCAATCTTATTTGTGGAAGACACTGACTTTTTCTGGCTGCTGAAGGTCCAAGGAGTAAGAAGAGGTTTCTCCTCCAGCTTGGGAATGAAGAGCTTCCTGCATTCTTCGACCAGTTGGTTAGCATTGCTTGCCAGACTCGACACCATCCCCATGACGGTAGAACACAGCTGTAGCTACAGTTTTGGACAAGTTTGATATATTCAATCAATCAATGAATCAAAACTTTGTCAGCTTCATATAGAGCATAGGTCTTCAAAAATATAGTCTAGCCATCAAATGTTAACTTGTTTACATCTGTTAAAGTTTTCTAGCTTAAAGTTTCTACAGGATGGGGCAGCCAGCCCTATGTCCAACCCTCCTTAGTCACTTGTTAAGACATGTCTGGCAGATTAAAATATTACTATTCTTTGCTGTCATTTTGGCAACACTCGGGCAGGATTGCTCTATTAATGACCTGGAATGCAGCTGGAGTTTAGGAGAAGAAATAATTAATATGGCTGGTACATATTTTCAGAAACAAGCCTGACAATACAGAGACATGTTGCAAGATTGGAACCCACAGAGAAAGGGACATGGGGTGGGAAGAAGTGTGTGTCAAGAAATGCTTGGTGAATAACAGTGGCAGAGGAGGTTAGAACAGCTGAAATTTCAAGGGGGGAAAATTCAAGCTGACGCACCAAAATAGAAATTGATGGGGAGCATCACTTGCAATTCTATATTTCGAGGGGAATTCAGCCAAACCATAGTAGCTTCTGCAATGGTAGGGCTATCATTATCCAGGTTGTTGAATTCCTGTATCCGATATGGGACATTGCTTCTAGAGCTTTCTATTATTTCTGTATAATAGAGCAAAACTGGTATTTATGTATCATATAGGAGATATTTTTTATAGAGCAAAACTTGTATTCCTGTATCCGATATGGGACATTGCTTCTAGAGCTTTCTTTTATTCCTGTATCCTGTTTGGGACATTGTTTCTAGAGCAAAACTTTCGTCCCTATATCTTATATGGGATATTGTTTCTAAATCTTTATTTCAAATCCAGAAACTACTTCACAATCAGCAAGCTCTTGACCTGTTTTTTTTTGTTTTTTTGAGTTTGCCTTATTTTCTCTAATCCCCAAGGCAATGTGCTTTGCACTGTAGTTTTTATTTTACGCCTGTCGGCCCAGTGCATCCGACTTCAGCATGAATTTTATGTAAGGGTCTGCTTCCTGCTGCATTTTCTAAGGGTTTGCGTCGCCGGGGTAATGGCCGGTGCTGTGATGGGGATCGATCCCAGCACCTTCGGATTGTGAGCCTTGCCACTTTACCACTAGGCCACGCCGTCCCCTCTTGACCTCTTTGAATGGTGGGGTGAGCAAACCCATGAGTTGGATAGCCTTTTGCCCTGTTCCCTGACTGGTTTTTCTTTCGGACTCACATTTGACTATTAGTAGTAAATGTGCAAGTGGTTTCCTCCTAGCAGCATGTTAGACCTGGGCAAGGTGCAGCTCTGGGGTGTCCAGCTTCCAGGCTTTTCCCTATTGACATTTAGTCTACCCATTGGTGATGTTACTAACCCCTAAGCTGTCATTGTACGAGGTCTTGCTACAGGGTCTCTCCCACCATCACCTTCAGTAGGTATGCCAACATTGAAGGCAAATGGTGATAGACATTGATATGATAGTACCCTAAGTTTCTGCAGCAGAAAACTGCATTGAGTACCTGGGATGAAGATATGTCAATCTTTGGTTGTCCCACATCGACATGTAGGCACAAGGCCAGGCTGCTGATGGTCTCTGATGTTGGAGGGCTGTATCTACAGTTGATTGCCACGGTGGATACAATATCCATAGGGTGGAGGAAGAAAACTTGATCATGCTTCCCAGATTGCAGTGAGTAGGCACAAATATTGCTGATCTTAACAGTCCATGGCAGCTTTTCACCTGTAACAAAGGAAGTACTGTCTTTAAAAAGATTTAATACAGTGAGCCTGTTTACCTACAAGTGATGAGAGAATAGAAAATAAGGAACTCCTGTACACAAATACAAACAAAATGGTTTACATACATATATGTAGTCATTATTTTCCATTCAGCTCACTGTTTCTAATCTGGCCTATCTTCATTCTTTAATCCTCTCCTGGCCACTTCCATCAACCCTCTCGAATGTTGATGTGCTTTTCCTAATTTGAATATGAAAGCTAATATCTGTATTTGGGTGCGTAGGCTAATGTCAAGGTCCGATGGGTTCGATACTGTTGTCCCGTAGTATCGAACCTGCTGAGAAGCCTTGAATCACACTACAGTGAGTTGGACCCATGTCTACCTTCTTCGGTACTACCACTTCTCAATAAGAACACTACTTACAAATTAGAATCCTTATATACCAATAAGAAGCATTACTTATCAATAAGAAGCATTACTTATTAATAAGAAGCATTACTTACCAATAAGAAGTCATACATGCTATAAGAAGCCTTACTTATAAATTAGAGACCCTACATATCAATAAGATACCCTACTTACCAATAACAGACCGTACATACCAATAAGAGACCCTACATATCAATAAGAGATGCTACATATTAATAAGAGACCATACACATCAATAAGAGACCATACACATCAATAAGAGACCCCACATATCAATAAGAGACCCTACATACCAATAAGAGATGCTACATATTAATAAGAGACCATACACATCAATAAGAGACCCTACATATCAATAAGAGATGCTACATATTAATAAGTGACCATACACATCAATAAGAGACCCTACATATCAATAAGAGACCCTACATATCAATAAGAGACTCTACATATCAATAAGAGACCCTACATATTAAAAAGAGACCCTGCATATCAATAAGAGACATATATACCAATAAGAAGCCATGCTTACCAATAAGCAGCTCTACCTACCAATAAGAGAGCCTTGTATGGATGTAACAGGCAGCTCCTGGACAATGTTCATGGGTTTAGTCATCGTGCTGGTAACAGCAATGCTTGGAACACATACAACCAGTGTGTCTGAGAGACGCCCTGCATGGTGTGCCTGATGGACGATGGACAAGATGTCCGAGCTAGACTCTGAGTTTGGGATACTGGTCTTGGGTAAGAAGACTGCACACGGCTTCAGCTCCATCTGTGTGACCAGAGGAAGGAAGTAGAAAGGTGTATTATACAACAGAAGGTCAAGAAATGCAAGTGTATGAGTTGTGAAGATGAAGATTGCATGAGTGATATGCGTGTACTGTCTGTGTGTTATTAGGGTCAGAGAGAATAGCAAAGAATAGCAACACTGTAACCTGCCAGGTATGTCATAATAGGTAACTAAGGAGGGTTCAGCATAAGGGCTGCTATTGTATCTTGTAGAAGCTATATGGAAAATAAAATTAGACTTCTACACTACACCTCATGAATGAAGAGGAGTGACTATGTCAAATCAGATAAGGATTAACATTGTATGACTGATGAGATTGATGACTGTATGACTGATGAGATTGTTGACTGTATGACTGATGAGATTGATGACTGTATGAGTGATGAGATTGATGACTGTATGAGTGATGAGATTGATGACTATGAGTGATGAGGTTGAAAATTGTATGAGTGGTGAGATTAAAGATTATATGAGTGATAAGATTAAAGATTGTATGACTGATGAGATTGATGACTGTATGAGTGATAAGATTAAAGATTGTATGACTGATGAGATTGAAGATTATATGAGTGATAAGATTAAAGATTGTATGAGTGGTGAGATTAAAGATTATATGAGTGATAAGATTAAAGATTGTATGAGTGGTGAGATTAAAGATTATATGAGTGATAAGATTAAAGATTGTATGAGTGGTGAGATTAAAGATTATATGAGTGATAAGATTAAAAATTGTATGAGTGATAAGATTGAAGATTCTATGACAAATGAGATTGAAAATTATATGAGTGATGAGATTGAAGATTGTATGAGTGATGAGATTGAAGATTGTATGAGTGATGAGATTGAAGATTGTATGAGTGATGAGATTGAAGATTGTATGAGTGATGAGATTGAAGATTGTATGAGTGATGAGATTGAAGATTGTATGAGTGATGAGATTGAAGATTCTATGAGTGGTGAGATTGAGGATTGTATGAGTGATGAGATTGAAGATTGTATGAGTGATGAGATTGAAGATTGTATGAGTGATGAGATTGAAGATTGTATGAGTGATGAGATTGAAGATTGTAAGAGTGATGAGATTGAAGATTGTATGAGTGATGAGATTGAAGATTGTATGAGTGATGAGATTGAAGATTATATGAGTGATGAGATTGAGGATTGTATGAGTGGTGAGATTGAAGATTGTATGAGTGATGAGATTAAGGATTGTATGAGTGATGAGATTAAGGATTGTATGAGTGATGAAACTGAAAACTGTATGAGTGTTGAGATTGACAATTACATGAGTGATGTGACTGAAGATTGTATGAATGATTATTTTGAAGGTTGCACAAGTAATAAAAATATGGCAAGTTTCCCCTAACAGAAATATTTTTCCCTAGGGTGTAGAGATCATTCAGAGAGAATGTCAAGCTATTCAAAAAGATGTCTTTCTGATTCAGATGAGAACTAGTCTGCGACATGGATGTCACATATCACCATTTCTCTCTCGGCTGACTATTGACTGGATTATGAAGACAACAACATCAATCCACAAAAATGGAATTCAATGGACTCCAACTTGATGATCTCGACTTTACCAATGACATGGCTCTTCTGTTCCATACCCGTAACCAAATGCAAAACAAATAAGTGTACATGATGAGGCCATGAAAATTAGAACTGAAATTACACAGAAATGAGATTATGAGAATAAATGCAACAAATGACAAGATAATTCATATATCTTGGTGATATACGGTTCTCTCTTCTCTCTGACCCTAAAAACACACAGACAGTACATGCAGAGATCATTCGTGTATCTTGGTAGTAATATAGACAAAGTGCTACCAGCGGATGTGTCAGACCAAAAGGTGCAAATATCGCAGCCAAGCTGTAAACTAGCAACACAATGCATTCCGTTCTCTGGACTACATCCTGCTACTTGCAAAGCCCTGTTCAGGGCTTAGTAGCGGGAAATTGAGAACGATCGCAGAAGAAGAAGATAGACAAAGTAAGAAGTACAGATAAATAAATCAGAATAAGAATACCAAAGGTGATATGAGCTTTCAATGTATTGAAAACTTATGGAAATCAAAATAAATTAATTTCACCACCAAAAAAAAAACAATCTTCCAACCACAGTAGTCTGTTCTATTATATGGGTCTTAAACACAGAGAACAACAACAACAAACTAAACTATCATAAATGGGTGTATGTGCAGAATTGAGGGATTGAAACGGTGTGATAAGATCACTAATGTGGAACTGTTGGAAAGAACCAGACAGATATAAGTGAAGCATGAAATAAGGACATTATGTTGGTGTTTGATCCACTCAGATTTAGGAAACCAGTTGATAGTATTACTAGGCATTCTCTCTTCAGGAATCCCCAGGGAAAGTGAGTTACAGGCAGACCAAAACACACATAGAGAAGAGGGCTAGAGACAAATTTACAAGAAACAGGAAAGATTTGGACAGTGCTGGAACAGATAGCCCAAGACATGAGGACTTGGAGTATATTTGTCAAAGACCTGTGCCTCACTGAAAACTGATAGGTTTTGGTTGTCTCCAAATATATACCAAGTCACCAATTTCTTACCTACCTGTCTATAACTACTGAAGGTTTTATGGCTTACCATTTCTACAGTAATAGGGTAGTCAAACTCTCCTTAGTCGCCTCTTAAGCATGCCAGGCAGGTTACACTGTTACTATTCTTTGCTCCCCATTCAGGACATGGTAACACAGTGTGTGCCCTTGCAGTGGTGGTTTCTACATTACTTTTCTTTTACATGATAAGGTTACTAGCACCATGTAGAACACTATTTAATCACCTTTTACAACACACATGGTGAAGGACTCCAGGTGGGCCGGGGTCCTCCAGGCGATTATGCTATGCTTGGCTTCATCTGTGTGTCGCTCACAAACTAAGGGGATCACATCGATCCCTCACCTTGTTAGCCAGGCTGCCAAACATGAAAACAGACTTTTTCCAAGAAGAGCTACAAGGAAGCCAAGGTGAGGGTCTTGCACCCCCTCCAATAAGAGCATTACAAAATTTGTACGTATTAGCAAGTCACCCTCAAAACAGTTACCTGAATATGCAACATTCTGACCAAAGGAAAGTAGTTAGCTAGAAGTTTTCCAAAAGAGTCTACTTCTGGGTCACTTTTGCCTTTCTCTTTCGCTTCATTTCTTTCTTCGGGGATAGAAGTTGGCCTTCCCTGATGTGGAGGTATTGTAAAAGATGCTGCCTGTCTGCCCGGATGAGATGGGGAGCTAGTGGAATGCAATGAAGCTGGAAAAAGTAAACAAAAAAGAAACATAAATTATAAATGTATATTAACTAAATAATAAATTAGAAAAACAACGTTTTAAAAATATGGTTTAAATAACAGATGAAATAGAAGAAAACAAAACAAGAAAAGTTTATAGTAAAACTAAACGTAAGATCAAATGAGACGATAATGCAGTGGTTCGCTGCCTCTTTCATCCTCTTAACATCTGCCTTAGAGTAGTTGTATGTTCACGTGTTTATGTTTATGAGATGCGTGTTATAGATAGTTGATTGTGTGTTAGTGGTTGATGGTTGGGTAGTCTCTACTAAAGCCTGTCTACAAGAGGGCACAGCTACAAATTAACTAAAGAGAAGTCCAGATTAGATATTAGGAGATATTATTTTAGTCAGAGAGTGGTGAATGCTTGGAATGCATTGCCACAGGAGGTAGTGGAGGCAGGGATAATTAATGCATTTAAGAATAAATTGGATATGCAAAGCTTTTAGAGCAAAGTAATGCAAATGAAACTGGTTGTATATAGACTGCAGTCTTCTAAACCAGTATAAAGACGTTAAGTTAAGTTATAATCACTCTTGAAAAAAGTTTGCACATGGAGGAATGCAAACAGATCAGTTGTGTGCTGGGGATGTTTGTTTCTTTTCTTAAACATCCAAACATCAGATTGACAACTACAGGCCGCTATACTACTGCTGTCACCAATTCTGTGCTACTAATGTCCGACTTGGTCCTTGTTCAAGGTCTTAGAGAGGAGAATTATGAAATGAAATGTCTAAGAAAGGTCACTGGTGTCACCAGGAGAGATAGAATGAGGTCATTAGAAATATCGCAGCAACTATTCCTTCTGTTGAATACATTCCTAGCTGGACATAATATACTTTGATTCTGTCATCTCATGCTAAATGCAGCCTAATTAGTGCCAACTACATGCCGAGAGCGCGCAAGAAGTTCTGGCTAAATGGTATGAGGGAGATCACACAGAAGATGGATAGATGACATAAGAGTAATCCTTCAATGACACAGGCTTACAATAATCCAAGCAAAACATTTGGCCCAAGAAAAACAACTTAAGCCCCCCATAACTCTCATTGGCTTAAGTGGACAGCATAAGTTGGCAAATATAATGTTTATTATTTCTTTCTTCCTTGCAGTCATGTTTACTACTGGTCTCAGTTATTGTTACTTGGGAGCCTGTTGTCATATTCAAGAGACCAAACAAGCATATTCTCACTTCTAACCGCAAATCTAATAACAGTTTCCCATCGCAAACAAAGATGACACTAACTCAAACTTGTGCTGCAAGATGAGATCTCATAAGACTGGAGAGTCCTATCCTAGAATGGCAGGCTCTGTCGCATGTGGGAGAGACATATAAAAAGTTGACAGTAGGGTTGTCGCATGTTCTGCTCCTTTGGATAGTTCACTTTCTCTGAGCCTCAGTGATGATATTCTGCTCTGCAAACTGAGCTCTTTGTGTGATGTTCCCACATCAAGAAGAACAGTTTTGCACAACAACCTCCCAGGAGGTGACTTCAATGTTAAACACTTGAGAGGCATTTTTAAATAGTCTTTATATTATTTCTTGTGCCCCTCCAGATGAGGGTTTGCTTGTTCTGAGCTCACCGTACAGCAACTGGTTTGGGAGAGCATATCAAACGTGCATATTTTCTATAAGTCTAAATCTTAAGGTAAAACAAATCCTACCATTTGACATGGCATTGAGTGGTGATGTCATCTGAGCCAGTGGCAGGTCAAGTGTGACTGGCGGGTGATCAGCCTTGCGTGCTGGCCTGGGCTGTGGGCAGTAGTGGAACCATGAAACCAATCCAGGATCTAGCCATAAGCATAAGCCCTGACAGTCCACCAGAGCTAGGGCTTGTGCTGGAGAAAAAGCCATATACATATAGTTTCACATAAAACTTATGCGGATATACTAGAGAAGTCTATACTTTTAAATACCTAGTCACTCATTGATGCTCGTCACTAAGTTTATAAGAGAAATATATGCATTGACTTGAGAGACGATGATGACGACAATATAATCTCTTTAGCTGTGGGCTGTTCACCTGGACAAAAGCCCACAGATTGCTATGAGTTGCTGGCTGCTGTCAGCTTATTAACTTTTACTAAACCATTGACAAAAAAATATGCCCGGGGCATTGTCTCTATATATTCACCAGTATTTTCGGTGTGTCAACATAAATTTTGCTGTAGAAATGATTTAATTGAAAATGAGATCATTCCCGCCTGCCCAGAAAACAATACATTGGCATTTTTTTACTTTGCATAATTTTTAAACAATTTTTTTGTTTCACATGGATTTGGAAGGTTATCCCATTATTGATTGCGATGAAGTTAAGTTGCTGCAACAGATTTTTCTAAGGTAGGTCTATTTAGTTTGTTTATGTGGATGTTATAAATACATTTGTAGTGGAAACTTAACAGATATGCCGATCTGGTTTGTAACAATATCAGTGCTTTATGGCAATTTCATAGATTTGCAAGACAACTGGTGTACCCAAAAATGGGTAAGTCTAAATGTTTGTCTTAAAAAAATGTGGAAACTAGAAGGTTAACTGTGTTGCATTTTCGGCCCGGATGTAGTTGTTTGAAAGTGAACGAAGAAGTTATGTGGAAAACAACAATCAAGAGTACCTTCTTATTCTTTGATTCTATCATCTGAGGTGCATAGGTCTTCAACAAATCCTCTTCAAGCAGTCTTGTCTGATAAAATTGTCTCCAGTTCTGTCCACTATATCCCTATTTTTCTTGTATCTGCCTCTTCTTCTTCTTCTGCGTTCGTTCTCAAACTCCCGCTACCAAGCCCTGAACAGGGTTTCGCAAGTAGCAGGATGTAGTCTTGAGAATGAAATGCGTTGTGTTGCTAGTTTACAGCTCGACTGGGATATTTGCACCTTTCGGTCCGACACATCCATCTTCGGCGGAATATCTGCCTTTATATCTCTTCTCTGTGTGTTCTTCGGCATCCTTTGATTCTTTTCCCTGGAAGTTCCACTGCAGAGATTGCCTAGTGATCTTAGCTTGTGGTTTTGAGTGGTTGGCGTCCTAAGATTTCCTGTCCAACCTGGCTTTGCCCTGTTCTCTCTCATAAGCTTTCATTTGTAACCATGTCAAATCATTTGCAGGCTAATGATCTGTCCCATGGATTTGTTGATTATGCCCTGTAATTTCTTAATGTTGAATTTCATTCTCCACCATATTTCAATTACATATAATCTGTCTTAGTCAACCTGTGCACCTACAAAGGCAGTAGCCCTTGTGCAGGACCCAACTCTTGTGCGAGCTGGTGGTAGCTGACAGGTGTATTTCTCTGCTTAGCGAGCTGGACTGGTTTTTGGTTATGTGCGAGTCCTAGCTCAGTTTCCAGACGATTCTGTCTCAGGCATGGATTTTCCAGTGGATGGCTAACTTGTTTGTTTTAGGATCACGAATGTTGTGCAGCTCAATCGAATCTTGCCATCTAGTTTGGGGGGGGGGGGGGTGTGTGTGTGTCTTCCATGAGGTTTTTTTGTTTTGCCGTGCGCATACCACAGAGCAGTTACTGTGCTCCCTCCAGCGTTCATCTTTTATTCTGACTACATGGCCAGCCCAGTGTTGTTAAAGGATCAACTTCACACTAGAGTTTAAGACCCTCGGCTGGGTAGGTTTAGTCATCCTTTAAGAATTCCATTTACTTTCAACATAACAAAGGTTATTAACTGACATATGTCCATCAAAAGTATACCTTCACTAATTCCTGTATGTTTTGGTTTCTGAAATGTGGCTGTGATGCAGTCTGAAGAGACCTCAGTTTTGCCCATCACTGCTCGGGTGAAGAAGTCTAATTCACTGATGCCTGATGTGTCATTTGGGCCATACAGGATGGGAATGGCTGACATCTTTCCTGCGATACCTTAGAAACAGGAGAAGGTATTTTATTTATCTATTAACAAATATTAAGTTAATTCTGACCAAGACCCCAGCCTCATATCTTCATTGCTCTCATGGGAATATGGTGTGTTAGAGCAGTCTAACCAACGAGGTGGGGATTAACACCATTATCGCCATAGTGGTAAGCTTACAGAGAAGCCTCATATTTCACTAAAGATAGGAGGGACATCCCACCTTCTTCAGTATGTCTTGGGATATAAGAAGAGCCATTGTAACCCGCTACAAAATAACATTGCCAAGAGTAAAAAACTCTGGATGTATAGCACCAAACAACAAGTACATAAAAAATACATTTTACATTGATATAGTTTAACAACAACAACATACCCAGGACTAACCACAGAAAATTAATTAACAATTGCAATACTCCCAAACAATCACTAACACCTTCTATAGCACCACTCACCACTTAGAATAACTTAGACTAAAAAGTTTTTCAAAAACAACCACCTACAAGAACAAGCGGGCACAGCTACAAATTACCTAAAGAAAGGTGCAGATTAGATATTAGGAAATATTTGTTCAATCCTTGGTTCAGAAAGTACAGAATGGCTTGCTATAGCATGAGCAGATAGCAGACATAGAGTCCTCAAACCTTCACAATCTTATGTGGATCTACTGTCTTGGTCATGCTGGGGTTGCAAGTTTAAAATGTCGACATTGGCAATGGATAAAGGTGAGATTTTGAAGTTGATCAACGGACAATTCTTGATGACATTGTAATTGATGAAGCAATAATGCACAGATTGCAGCATTGAAATCATATAACAGGTCCAGGCGAACAACATCTCCGTGCCATGGCCAGGCTTGTCCCCTGGTTAAATGCACTCCTGCCTCACTCTTTACCTCTGTCTGCTATCAGTCATCCCAATGTATGCAGAAGAGATGCAGGCCAGTGGACATTGCACCTCTGCCCTATTGTGACAACCTCCCAGGTGGTGGGGAATGCTAGGCGTATCATCACTGCAGAGAAGCCAAGAAAATAAAGGGAGCAAAGAGATACCTCACTCAGATGCATATGCTACGTTTCTGGCAGGATGTGACGATCCTGGGACACAGACACACTGGACTGCCTCTCTTCCGAGATACTTGAAAAACTAGTACATACAGTCCATTATATCATATCATATCATTGCCACACCCTATAGACACGAGTGGGGAAGACTCAATAGTTCTGCAAGACAACTTCCCTAAAAGAGACAACTCTGACCAAAAACAACTGCTGCCTTGCAGATAGGCTGGAGACAGCCAAAGGCTAAGGAGGGCATCCCTACAGAAACGCCTGTTGAAATCGGATGCACTGGGCCACAGGCTTAACAAAGTAACACAATGCAACGTATATCGCTGTAACCAGCGTACGAAGAAGAAGAAGAAAGATATAACAAGTCCAGCAGAGAATGGCACCTGAGAGGACAGAGCAGGAGTAAGTACAACCAGCAAGCTACATGAATTATCAGTATCTACACTATTCACCATTAACTGCGAGTGACTGAGCACCTATGTGTCTGCCTAATGTGCAATGATGTAGATTCTTAACAAAACAGAACAGAGGAATGGTACTGACAATAACCAAATGTATTTTTTCTGTTCCTGAAATATTGGAAACCTTTGTAGCAGACATTCAGATGTCATTTTATTGCTCTGCATATCTAACTAAACAATAACAACAATTTACCTGGTGTATACAGGAAAACATGAAGTGAGGACAAGCTGGCCACACAGGCACTGACTAAGGCACTCTCACAAGATTTGAACTCAAGACCATACAAGCCTATCTCCAATAGAGGGTAGTTGTGGTGAGTTGACTCGCCTGTGAGGACATATACAAATATATTTAAGATAATCATCATCGTTTATCCACCTGGTTCCCTTTGGAATATAGGACCACAATAGATGCTCTCCATCTGTTCCTATTCTGTGCCACCTTCTCCAGTTCCACCTACAATACTCCAACTGAACTGACTTCCTCTACAACCTAAGTATTCCTTGACCTTCCCACGCATCTCTTTCCCTGTGGGTTTCAATCCAGTGCATGTCTGGTTTTTAAGAGTGTGTCCTACCAATCTCCACTTTCTCTCCCAAATTTCTTACTGTATTGGTTGTTGCTGTGTTCTTTCCCACAAATCTGTATTTACCATGCCCTTGGATCACCCAACACAAAGTATGCAACGAAGACACTTGTTAATGAGATTCTGAATGCGATACCCCTAGTCCCCTCCAGATGATAGATATTAATAATAATAATGTTTCCCTTGCACATTTGATTTAGTTAACTTCTGCTTCTTCTTTGTTCTAGCCTTTCTTTGGTTACTGAGCTTGAGATGTGCTGTGCTATGTTTTACAACTGGACTGTGATATTTGTGTTTCAGCTGATCTGCTTTGGGCTCAGAAAGACAGTTTATCTAGGGGAAGTAAAACTTTGACCTCAAACTAGCTCCTGCTTTGCAGGAAGGCTGGAAACAGCCATAGGGCTAGGGAGAGTTAACCCATAAAAAAAATTACCAAAAGAGATATGCCAGGCTGAAATTTGCAGAGAACCCATTATAATTTGTAAATGTGACACACTGTGACTCAAGCTCAATTAGAGCAAATGACATAAAAGACAATGACACTATGCTGCTCTCAGAGTAGTTTGAGTTTGAAATCTCTGACCATGTTATATTAACTTGACATTATGTGGTAATCGAGTAGTTTGAGTTTGAAATCTCTGACCATGTTACATTAACTTGACATTATGTGGTAATCGAGTAGTTTGAGTTTGAAATCTCTGACCATGTTACATTAACTTGACATTATGTGGTAATCGAAGTAGTTTGAGTTTGAAATCTCTGACCATGTTACATTAACTTGACATTATGTGGTAATCGAAGTAGATTGAGTTTGAAATCTCTGACCATGTTACATTAACTTGACATTATGTGTTAATTGAGTAGTTTGAGTTTGAAATCTCTGACCATGGTACATTAACATTTACAGCGCCTGCGTCGCCCCAAAGCGGCGGACACAGAGAAAAACACATAGCGCAGATAGCAGGTATACGACTTAACAGCCACATGAGTTCAAATCACATGAAACGTACGGCTACGTATAAATAGTCTGAATATTGCTTTTAAATTGTAGAGAGTTCTGACTTCAGTAATGTATGGTTAGATACCAACAATGGCGATTTTAAAATTAGATTTTGGCGTTTGGAAACAATTTCTTTTGTTTTTCGCTTGGATTTGAAGATTCGCCCATTGTTGAGAATGGGAGAGTCAAGTTTCTGCAACAGATTTTTCTGAGGTAGATTTGTTTAGATTGTTTATGTAGATACAATAATTATGTTTATAGTTGAATGGAACAGATACGGTCATTGCAGTAAACACCGGTTATCAGTTGTCAACAATTTGTTTATTTTTTTCAACCAAGGGACTCTGAAGGCAGTGAGTTTATGTTTGTGCTGTTTTTCAAAATTTTCACCTTCATCTTGTTGTATCTCAGAAATTAGCGCACACACAACAAAAACAATAACACCAGCAAATTCTTTATTAATTTATTTCTCTACTCACAAACAAGTATACCGTCAAATAAAAAGATTACAGTATCTTAAAGTCTACAAGTCACTACAATCATTGCTAAAAATGTTATGTGCTAAAAATAATGAAGCGGAAATGGAAATTGCATCAATTTTGAATGTAGGGTGGTAAAAATTAACGACATTATGTGGTCATCGGAGTAGTATGCGTTTAAGATCTCTTAATGTACATACTATTAACTCATATCAAAAACTGGTTCAACAAAATGATAAAATAAACATCAACAAACTAACCAGACACTGGAAACAAATCATCCAAAAGAGAGTCATCCAGAACATAATCATCTCCCTGCTTCTCCGGCTGAGCTAACCAGGATGACAGCACACGACTGCACAAGAGCACACTGGCCTTGTTCACATTCAGTGAGGCACTTGGTATCTCATACATCCATTCTTGTTGTGGCAAAGAGGTGTTTGTCCTGAAATATATGTGGTCTTCTATACTACAATCTCAAAGCCATCATAAAAAATAGCGTGGTTAAATGTTTGATTTGGAATGTAAAATAAAAATCTGTGTCAGGGTCTGATGCAAAATACTGATTAAAGAGTTACTAGAGAAATTCTTGTTAGTTTCTGCTCATCACTAAGTTACTTGTTAATCCAGTGGGTAATCTTGTTCAATCTGAGGTCAGAGGAGTAATAATTGTTTGTTTATTTCCTAGCAAAAATGAGAACAAACGAACCAAGCTACATCCATGTTCATCTCCCATGTTTATCTAGAAACTGGTTGTATTACAGCATTTTGGCCAATGAGACGAGGAACAGCACTTTAATGCCCACTGTAGTGAGTCTGGTGGGACATCCTGCATTATACTGTAGCGGTGAGGATAAAGGTCAGTATTTTTCAGTACACCATGGGTTGTAAGAGCCATTGGAAACACACAACCAGAGAAAGCTCACCAAGAGCAAAGAACTCAGATATGAGAAGTATCTAACATGAAAATAAACAAATGTTTCGTCGGCTTTCATCCTGAAGAGGATATTTCTGACATCATAGTTTACACAGAGACTGTGGGGTCTGCGTCTTTCAGCTCAACTCATTCGATTTTAGCACAACATTTTTGGGTCCATGATTGCTTTCCCTCTCCGATCCCTAATCTCTTAGTCAGGCTGCATGGTTGCAGTCTGTTTCCAGGTTTCTGTTTAAGGTCTTGGTTAGTTATAGGTAACTTACCTTGATGCAAGCAGCTAGCTATGAGTTGCTGGCTGCTGTCAGCTCATTCACTGCTGCATCTTTGGCCCCAATAAATGTTTGATTTATGACCCTTTCAATAAGACATTGGCTCATTGACTATCAAAGTTTGATGAATAATGTTGTGTACAAAAGCATGTATAAGTATGGTTAAAATACTGCGCTAGGATAAAAATAAGAATGAATCCTATGTTACCACCTAAAAGCCTTAATCAGGGAATCCAGACAATATAAATATGGGAAGAAGACACATAATGGAAGAAGAGATAAATGCGTACAAAAGTGATATGAACACCTAAATTAGTATGAAATGGTACTTAGCTAGATGCAGCATGTGGATTTGTCAATTTAGATCAAAGTACACTCGCCAAGCTAGGATAGGAAGTGGCTAGCCAAGAAGGTGTATGATGTGTTAACTCATATTTGTGTTGTCTTCTGCCCCTGATGAAGGTCTCAAGGTTGTATAAATGTAGGTTTATTTCTTGTTTTCCTCCTAGCCCTATATTTGAATCTTACTTATACATACTTTTCTACACTGTCTTTTAATCAACAGTACAGCCTCGACATATCTTTAAAGGTGTAATCCTACAGGATTTACCTTGTACATTTCTTAATGCTACCTTACCACTTATAGCAGGAAGGAAGACTGGCATCTGATCAGACATGTTAGCCAGGTTCAGACAAAACATATTGGACAAGACCCTCACCTTGGCTTCCTCGTAGCCCTTGCTGAAAACGGGCTGTTTTCATGACTGCCTGGCTAACAAGGTGAGGGATTGATGTGATCCCCAGGGCAGTGATCGACACGCAGATGAAGCCAAGTATAGCACAACGGCCTGGAGGATGTGAGGAAAGCTACAACACCCCGCCACTTAATGTCCTTTTTGTGGCACACAAAAGAGTAATCCTACTCATTGTGGACATTAAACATTGTACAACCTCTTATAGCCCTGTTTTCCTCTGGCATGTTTGTCCTCCACTTACAATTTTGTATATGACCAAAACATCTTGACTGTCTTGACTAAAATAATGCTTAAGTAGAGTCTTTCCTACAAAATGGTTGCCCACCAATATATAGCAGGTCATCTGGTAAATGAGTAAGGAAGTTAATCCAATAGATCTCTTTTGAGAACATGGCAAGTCCCAAGAATCTCTTTTGAGAACATGGCCATTCCAAAGGAACTCTTTTGAGAACATTGCCGATCCAAAGGTTCTTTTTTGAGGATATGGTCAATCAAAAGGATCTCTTTTGAAGACATGGCCGATACAATGGGTTACTTCTGAGGACATGGCTGATTCAAAGAATCTCTTTTGAGGATAAGACTAATAGAAAAGATCTCTTTTGAGGCCATGTCAGACTCAAAGGATCTATTCTGATGAGGACATAACTGAGCAAAGCATCTCTTTTGAAGACATGACTGATTCAAAGGATTTCTTTTAAGGACATAGTCAATCAAAGGATCTCTTTCAAGGACAGGTCGATCAAAAAAAGTTGATCCAAAAAATCTGTTCTGAGGACATGGCCAAAGGATCATTTCTGAGAAAATGGTCGATTGGAATCCAACATCAACCAGTTGTGATAGTATGCATATCTTCTTTATAGCTCCAGACAAGCAGCTCTTGATTGGTGTTTTTTCACCAGAAAATGTTATGAGTTATGAATTTAGAGTAAACCAAGTTGTACGGACAGACAAAAATGTTGACACATTCGTTCTAGCACTCTGCATAGTAAAGAAGTGAATAAAGCAAGCAACTCTTTTATGCTGACAATTTTCATTTGCTGTTGTTTTCAACACAACTGGTATTTTAAAGAATGTTCTTCAAACGGGTTTCTTCTTCTTTGTTCGTTAGTAGCAGGATGTTGTCCGGTGATCAGAATGCGTTGTGTTATAGTTTACAGCTTTACTGCGATATTTGCACCTTTCAGTTCAACACATTCGACATCAACAGGTATTTTTGGGTACCAGGTTAGCCTTCCCTTTTCAATCTTTTCTCCTTCGCCAGTCTGTTATCCAGGATCATCACATGGAGGCGTAGAAGGATCTTGGCAGCTCTGATTCGCTGGCTCTCATGCTAGCATTTGGGTCGCTGAACGCTGCAGCTCATGCACTACTCAGCATCTTGATCTTGGCAGCAGGTTTGGAGTACTCTTCTGGGGCATACTAAAGAAGATGGACAGGTCCTCCTTTTGCTGTAGTGCAATACAAGGCTTCTCACAAGACTCACCACTATAAGGATCAGAGTATCGATCACTATCTTATTGCCCTGGTTGCTGTAATACAGCCTGTATTCAGGTGCACAGCATGGACATGAGGTGAAATCTTGGTCAGAATATTGCATCTGACCCTAACACGAGACATTGTCACTGAATATTGACAAGAAACAAGTATCATTTTTTCAATTGTGGCCAAAGAAAAACACAAATTAAAATAATAATTACGAATTACCACAACTTTGGCAGCACAAGTGACCTCGAATATAAAGCAAAGCTGCATGGAGGCACTAAGGTTAACAGTCGAGAGGTCTTCCCATCCCAGGACGCTCTTTGTAGTCCTGCCTGAAAACTGAACAGCTGAAAAGAGAAAATTTAATATAAAAAAACACACAAACGAATTATTATGTTATGATCACTTGAGCGGCACCTGAATTGAAAAAAATGGGACCACTAACCTTCCAAGCATGTCATATAGGTGAATAAAGAGGGTTGTAAGTGATCTAGCAATCCCATGTAAAAACCCTGCTATGAAACTGAAATTGCATGTGCTCATTTGCCGAAGACAGATGTGTCGGACCGAAAGGTGCAAATATCAGTCAAGCTGTAAACTAGTGACACAACGCATTCTGTTCTCTGGACTACATCCTGCTACTTGCTAAGCCTTGTTCAGAGCTTGGTAGCGGGAGATTCAGAACAAAAATGCAGAAGAAGAAGAAGAAGCATGTTCTCTGAAACAAACCTCCTGTAAAAAAAAAACCACCTGTGGTGTTGGCCCTATGCTTCACTTGGAGCAAAAAGGTGAATCAATCAATGATAACAACTTTTGTAATTTCTTCGTCTGTATACACTTCCTGATATTCACTTGAATATGTCTAAATGGGAATTAGCAAAAACCACCAGTGCTGTAATGGCGCGTTGTCCAAGAAAAGGTGGTGGGGTAACTTTTAAGCGAGAGGGGAAGTCCAGAAATGGATCACTGGTGTATTAACCTTAGGCACGCTACATAATTTTTGAAAAAAATTTGACCTAATTAATTTTCTTAATTAGTCGCTGTGGTAGTCGTCTTTCAAAATTTGTAACTTTTATGTTTGTTTGTCAATAAATATGATTTTCTGGCGTGTAGATACACAATACCATAACGAACATGTGGGTGTTATTGTTTTTGTTGTACGTTTGTTAGTTTTTGAGATTTTTTTTTTTTTTTTTTTTTTTTGCGTTCGCCTTATTTCTCTAATCCCCAAGGCGGTGTGCGTTGCACTGTGGTTTTTATTTTGCGCCTGTCGGCCCAATGCATCCGACTTCAGCATGCATTTTATGTAAGGGTCTGCTTCCTCCTGCATTTTCTAAGGGTTTGCTTCCCCGGGGTAACGGCCGGTGCTGTGATGGGGATCGAACCCAGCACCTTCGGATTGTGAGCCGTGCCACTTATCCACTAGGCCACGCCGTCCCCTTCGTTTTTGAGATTTAAAAAGATGAAGTTGAAAATTTATGAAAATCTCGGGAAAAATTTTGACTCGACCACTAGGCCTAGTCGCTTCGATAGAAAACCATGGAAACCACAACAACGTATCGATACTGTGTTTACAATATCGCCACAACTGTTAGTTTCAATTCAAACGTAGTTCTTTCATTTAAACAAACAAAATAAACAGATCTACGCGATAAAAACCTTTCTCAACAACCTACTTCCCCTTTCGCAAAAAGTCGGCTTGCTCCAAGCGGCGTATACAAAATTAAAACTGTTCAAAAGCCATTTGTAATCGAACACATGATACTTTAACCGGCAAAATATCGTGTATATATGGAGGACGCACTCAGCAGTAAAAAATGGCTGTCAGGAGTGACTCCGTTCAAAAAAAAAAAAATTTTTTTCCGCACACCGTTTTTGCAGGCCGAGCTGGTTAGAAGGGATCGGACAAGGGCGTGCTTAAGGTTAATGGTCAAGCTACAAAAGTTGTCACACGAATTTGTTTATGCAGTTGAGACACTTTGGGACCACGTGACTTGCACTCAGCGCAGTCATGAAAGAAGACGGAGTTTAAGGAGATGGTATTTGAGATTTGGCAGGAAGGCTGACCCGTTGTACACAGCGCCAACTTTATAAGTGGTGTTCTTTGAAGTAGCCTGATTATATTTAGTGGTTTCTGAATATGAGTGAAGTTAAACTGATTGACTGACTCCAGTAAGTATCTGTCGAACGTCAGTGTGTCTCAAACTGGTCGAAGTCTTGTACATTCTCAGAAGACGGGTGTGTAAACCCCTAGGTCAGAAACAAAGATGTAGGAAAGACACCCAAACTGATTGAAGTCTTGTATGTTGTCAGAAGGAGAGTGTTTAAACCCTATGTCAGAAACAGAGGCGTAGGCAAGACAGGGAAACTGGTCGAACTCTCGTACATTGTCAGAAGAAGGGAGTGTAAAACCCTGTCAGAAACAAAGGTGTAGATGAAAACAAAGGTGTAGATGAAAACAAAGGTGTAGATGAACACCAAGGATCATATCCAAAAACTGAAAAGATTGAAGCTACCACAATGTTAGAAACAAGACTCAAGAATTTAGTTAAATATTAGATGATGTTAGGGATAGAAATAACAGGATTTTGACTAAAATTAGAACTGGGTTTAAAACCAAAAAAGTCATCTGGCTAGGTGTCAAAACCCTCAGATAAGAGAGCTTAGATAATGATAGCTTAGACTGTATTTGACATGATCTGATCAAGTTATGTTAACCTTCATCACTTCAGGGTCTAGACTGATTAGACAAAAATCGGAATTCCTGAAAAAATTTATTATTTTGCACGGCGACCCTACCCATAGCCATTTTTTAAAATGCTGAATACGTCACCATCTACACACGATATTTTGCCGGTAAAAGTATCGTATGTTAGATTACAAATTAATTTTGAACGATTTTTCTTCTAACACCTCTAATACGCCGATTGAGGCAAGCCGACTTTTTGCAAAAGGTAAAGTAGGTTGTTGGAAAAGATCTTTATTGAGTAGATCTGTTTATTTTGTTTGTTTAGATGAAAGAACTACGTTTGAATTGGAAACTAACAGTTGTGTTGATATTGTAAACACAGTATCGATATGTTGTTATGGTTTCCATGGATTTCTATCGGAGCGACTAAGCATAGCCGTCGTGTCCAAATTTTTCAGAGATTTCCATAAATTTTCAACTTCATCTTTTTGTACCTCAGAAACTAACAAACACACAACAAAAACAATAACACCAACAAGTTCTTTATTCAATTGTGTCTTTACACACAAGAAAATCATATTTATTGACAAACAGAACAGATACAAATTTTGAAAGTCGACTACTATATCAAGAGATAAATTTGTGCAAATTTTCGTTAAAAAAAGAATGTGGCGTTGTGCAGGTTAATAAATTAATAAGTGTGTTTGAGTGATGAGATGAGGGCAGATGTGATAAGATGATGAGAAATATGAGATAAGGACAAATGTGATGTGATAAGGACGAATGTGATGTGATAAGGACAAATGTGATGAGATAAGGATAAATGTGATGAGATAAGAACAAATGTGATGGGATGAGAATAAATGTGATGGGATGAGGACAAATGTGATGAGATAAGGATAAATGTGATGAGATAAGAACAAATGTGATGGGATGAGAATAAATGTGATGGGATGAGGACAAATGTGATGGGATGAGAATAAATGTGATGGGATGAGGACAAATGTGATGGGATGATGAGAAACATGATGAGATAGGACAAATGTGATGGGATGAGGACAAATGTGATGGGATGATGAGAAACATGATGAGATAGGACAAATGTGATGGGATGAGGACAAATGTGATGGGATGATGAGAAACATGATGAGATAGGACAAATGTGATGGGATGAGGACAAATGTGATGGGATGAGGAGAAACATGATGAGATAGGACAAATGTGATGGGATGAAGACAAATGTGATGGGATGAGGACAAATGTGATGGGATGAGGACAAACCTTAATCTGTGTGTGGATGTGACAGTGGTGTAGCAGGTTGCTAGATGGACCAGCAATAGCGGTGACCAGCTTGACAAGACGGTCTGGGTACATCGGCTTTGTGATCTGCAGATCAAACCTAGTGGCTGACAGAACCACAGCTGGGAGGGGTGCAGGGTTGTGAGGCGCTTCAGAGATCTTGTTATCCTGAGACAATCAAACAATATTTTAGTTCTTTTTGTGTTCTTTATTTTTCTTCTTTCAGTTATCTATCTTCAGTTCACCTGTGTAGTTAGATGTCATGGGGAGGTATGACCTCTTTTTCATATTTTTTTTTGGTGACTTGCCAGGTCAATCTCAGTATATATTACCATTAGGTTGGTAGTCCCTGAAATATATCATCGCATATTTTTGGGACTGGGAGTGGTGGAAGTGTAAATACAGCAAGGTAGAACCACAACTTGTCAGGTACCATCTATGTCACTCTGCTAACCACGTAAACAAGACCTGATGTTATAGCCATACACTCCCCTTTTTGTGACATATTCTCCTGTGGTGTGAGAACCCCTAGAATAATTTTAGTAGATTTTTAACTTGAATTTTGCCTGAGCAGCAGCCATTAAGCCTACTCTTTTTGATTTCCAATTGCCAAGGGATTTTTAACATGCGCGCAACTACCCATAGGTGTGTGATCTCAGTACTAAGAGATCAGGGGAAATTTGTACCAGATGATTCTTGTGAAAAAATATTGGTCTCCGCCAAGACCACTCTCTTATTCCCATAAAATATTTCTGGTTTTGTCTCCAGAAATGCCTTTTAAACTTAGAAGGATACACTGCTCTCAGCAGGCTTCAGGAAGGTGGGAGTGTCTGAATGTGCAACCATAGCAGTTTTGTTTTACTTTTGGGAAGTTAATGTTTTTTATTTTTTTTTTAAACTTACAATAAAAAAGGGTAGTGTCACAGCAGGCACTGCCATCGGGGATGGAGTAATAGAAATTTCAATATACTAGATTACATATATTTATGAGGTACGATAATCAGCTGTCTTCCTCATTGTCTTGCCTTCTCTAACAGAAAGTCAGGTACTCATGTACGTACTATGTTGATTGAAGTTTTCTGCAGTTCAAGGGGGAAAAAATGTAATCTAGACTTCTGTATCTCAGACAAATATAAGTTTCAGAAAATGTTAAATAAAATTGAGAAATGAAAACCCACTTTTCAAGACAACATTTGTAGCTTTAAACAAATGCAAGTTTTAAAAAGAGAGATCAAATAAAAATGAGAAACTTCTTTTGAAAATTGCATTTACAACATAAACATACAATTCAAAAAATGAGAAAATAAAAATGAGAAATCTTCTCAAAACAGAATTTGCAACATACACAAATATATTCGTTTTTAATCAACCAAGAAAGAAAAACATCAAAATTAACGTTAGCACAGTTTAGATAAATATATGGAAACAAATTTTTAAACTACAATAAACAAACATTAAGTCAATCCTTTTCCTTTAAACTATAAGCTTATGGCTGCTGTCAGCTCATTCAATGTGCTGCATCTTCGGATGACGGCTGCTGTCAGCTCATTCAATATGTTGCATCTTTAGCAGATGGCTGCTGTCAGCTCATTCAATGTGCTGCATCTTCGGATGACGGCTGCTGTCAGCTCATTCAATATGTTGCATCTTTAGCAGATGGCTGCTGTCAGCTCATTCAATATACTGCATCTTCAGCTGATGGCTGGTGTCAGCTCATTCAATATGCTGCAACAAGGATTAAAAACACATCAATCTTACATTTTTTTTTTATTTAAAAAAAATAAGCAAACCCTCTTTTTAAGACGACTTTTGTAGGTCTTCTTGGCAACATCACAGTGGGGATGCTCTGCACTCAGGGTAGTTACAGTCAGGTTGATGACCATCAGATGTAAGAGTTGTGTGGGAATGAACTCCTCTAGGGAATGAACCTGCTCCTCTGTTGGCTTTGGTCGATCTTCGCTTGAAAGGACAGTATCTGGTGAAGTGTTTTGACAAATTAATGACAATCTACATTTTTTAAATAGTACATTTTGGTTGCAAGATCAGAGTCTGTTGTAGCATTGTATTCATTAATGATAATAACAACAAAGAAAAAAATAATGCAGAATTCAGTTGTAAGGATAGTGTCTGAAGCATTTTGACAATTAGTGATAATAAAAAAAGCTTCCTATGCAGACTGGCATAGGTAATCACAGATCTTCTCAACTTCAGGTCCATAGTGTTTATTAATCTTTACCGCATCACCACCATGAAATCGCAACGGAACAAATTAACGTTAGAACCACTGTCTCGGTACACCACCAGCTCCAGGGTCATCGGTTTATTATGTATTATAAACTACCGGGTTAATGTCATAGAAATGGCTGAACATAAACCCCATTTGATTGTAGAGAGTTCGACTTCCGTCTTGTCTGGCTCAATAAAAACAATGGCGATTTTGAAATTTGTTTACAACATATTTTTTTCAAGCATCTTAGAATCATAGATTTTAATTTGGTTTTTTTCGAAGTGCTGATATTAAGGGGTGTGTCTTACAATCAATAGTGTCTTTGAATTGAAGAAATATGATTAACATTCTTCTTTTCTTACCTTCTTGCGTAGAAATAACACTTCAGCCTGTATCTGAGACTTTTTGTGGTAGTTTAAATAATTATGGTTTTTCCATGATGAGGTTGGGGAGTGAAGAGTAACATCCGGGTCAGGTGAAGTGGAGATTAACATCAGGGTCAGGTGAAGCATATTGATCAAGGTGTGAGTGAAGATTAACATCAGGGTCAGGTGAAGTGAAGATTAACATCAGGGTCAGGTGAAGCATATTGATCAAGGTGGGAGTGAAGATTAACATCAAGGTCAGGGAAAACAAATTGATCAAGGTGGGAGTGAAGATTTACATAAAGGTCAGGTGAAGCATATTGATCAAGGTGGGAGTGAAGTGTAATAATAGGGTCAGGTAAAACAAATTGATCAAGGTGGGAGTGAAGAGTAATAATAGGGTCAGGGAAAACAAATTGATCAAGGTGGGAGTGAAGAGTAATAATAGGGTCAGGGGAAACAAATTGGTCAAGGTGAAAGTGAAAAGTAACATCAGGGTCAGGTGAAACATACTGATCAAGGTGAAAGTGAAGAAAAACATACAGATCAAGACCTCTAATATCATGTCCGGTTCATTCTCATGGAAACAGGGGTTGAGTCCCAAATAATTAGTCTGGCCAACAAGTCGGGGATCAACTCTGTAATCCACATAGTGGTGAATTTACTGAGAAGCCTCACATTGCACTCCAGTCTGGACGCCCCAGGTCCAGCTCCTCAAATTCGCCCAAGGATGCTAGAAAAGTTATTTTAATATACAACAGAATGAGCAGCTTCTACAATAATATGATGAAGTTGCAAGTCCCATGCTCAACCTTCTTTAATCGCCTCTTACGACATGCTTGGGAGGTTACAGTGGTCATATTCTTTCAATAGTCGACATAGTATTTGCCAAGCACGACAGTGAACTTACTAGGTCTTTGGCTACCATAAGGTTGATACTGTTGATTCTTGGCACAGTCAATGAGCTTTGACACCCGGTGGTACAGTGTGGAAGAAACATGCAGGTGAGTATTGCCCAGTACAAACCGCAGAGTGGAGAACTCCTTCTGGAATATTGGCTCTGAGTTGTCTGTGTCTGAAGAGTTACTACCAGCTTGTAAAATAGAGGGAAACAATCAAATGAAATAATGTAAACCTCTACTTCAAGATGAAATTCTTTCCCCTTATAAATTGTTTAAAAATTATTATGTTATTTTTATCGTGCTCCAAAGAAAAGCATACCCTGAGTGGATTCAGCTACCCATTATTGGAAAAGAAATAATAGCTGACTAAAGAGAGTTATGGATGAGTCTAGTGGCCTCAATTATTTTAATCAAGTTGCTACAGAAACCACCATTGCAAAAGCAGGCAAAGTGTTTTGGTGCACACGTCTTAAAGGAGGTTTTAATACTAACGCTAAAGTGAAAAAGTAACAAGAAGACAAGAAGAAGAAAGAAAAGCGTAGAGGCAAAGCATTTATCAGCTCCTGCAACAGATGCGACTCACAGTCTGAACAACCCATGACATCATCTGACGACGCTCATGTTGCATAGACACCAACAGGCACCCACATAAAAACATAATCATGTGAGAACACTGTAAAAATTCCTCATTTCATGCCTGTCAGCAAAAATCTGAATCCGACTGAGCCACGCACCCTGTATATCACGGAATAGTCACTGTACAATTGCTCAAGCTCTTGTGAAGGCATTCTTTTTTGCCACAGATTGAGGTTCGTTAGTGTATGCATGGTGGGTGCGGTGTTTCTCATCTAGCAGAGTTTTAATCAATTCAAAGTTCTCATCAAGCCAATCTTGATAGTTGCTTGTGCAGGTACTGAGAACAACATCGGCAGTAGAGTGAACGGTTTTGAGAAAGGTGGCCCAACTGGATTCTATGCCAGTCATAGCATTATCCACTATATTTAGCTGATCTGTAAGAGTCAGAGCAAATGATTTTTGCGCAGTTATCTCTGAGACCGGATGTGTTGAGACGCTTTGAGGTTTCAGTGTTTTGTGGGCATCTAGGACCATGGATACCAAAGTTCATTTTTGAAATCACCAGACTGTGGTCCATCTAGCATTCTGCTGCACACATAGCCTTTGTCACACAACATACATCCTGACGATCCTGTTGTGAACAATGACATAATCAATCAGGTGCCAGTGCCCGGACCACGGATACATCTAAGTGGTTTTATTGCGGTTGGGAAGAGGAAACGCTGTATTAGTGATCAGAAGTTTGTTTACTGCAGATGTTCTCAAGAGTAGGTGGCTGTTACTACCAATGCTATTCCTGCTAATCACCCCATACCATGAAGCAAAGTCAGCACCCACTCGAGCATTGAAGTCACAGAGAATGATCAACTTATTTTTCTTTGGTTCAGCATCGATTAGTGTCTCCCATAAACACACATACACACACACACACATATACACAAACAATTATGCATACAGATAAGGACTAACTCTTACCGCCATGTTTTTCTGATTTCTCAAAGGTGTACAAGCTGTCCACCCAGAATGCCCCAAATCTCTGCAGGGCTTGCTGCTCCGTGTAGACTTGCCTGTGTTCCTCCCCATCTACAATGTGCTGTGACCTTTTACCCCTGTTTTCCCATGACATTTCATCAAAGAGCGAATTGCTCATGTAAGTCAGGCCAGCTTTACTGTCAAGGGGCTCGCCACCAGACAGAAGTGTGTTACACTGAAGAGCATACAATTATTATAAGTTAAAATATTATCATAATCAGCAATGACCAATCAATAATGATGGAAATGAAAAGTCCTTTGAGGACAACATATGGGGAGAAAATATGTGGGTTTTTTTTAAAGAATGTTTCCTGAAAAATTTGAAAAAATATTGCTGCGTTAAATATTTAGTGTATAAAATTGTAATATTGAAATTGAGAAATAAAATTGCTGTCTTTAATATTGGTTGTAAAAACAAATCACACAAACCTAAAAGGTTTTTATGATATAACTCTAAAAGAAGAAAAAATTTGCAGTTAGCCGCATTCAAACCATATGCCTATGGATTTCAAAATTTTTAACTCCATCCCTCCACTAACTTAACTAACTGAGCTTTTGTGAAAAGATTATGAAAATATTGTTTCTTTTTAGTGAAATTGCGTGGATTTTTTTTAAAGAGTGTTTCATATATATTTACAATTTTCAATACCATTATTCATTGGCTCATTGCTTCTGTGATGTCAAGAATTCTGCTTTGGCCCAGATATGTGAAAGCAAGATCAACCTTCTTGCACAGCTATTTTTAGACTTGGCATCACGGAAACAGACCAACATACCGTCGTACATACGATGAGAATTATAGTATATTTAATTATATTTAATTACTCATTCTTCTTCTTCTTTGTATGCCAAAGCTAAACTTGGTGCTTGATCGTTGTCAGGTTTGCCTTCATTAGCCATTGGCTGAGTTCAACTGCAAAATAAAGTTTGTGCTACTTTATGGTTCCGATGATTTGCGGACGGCAAAGGTGTTAATGAACAAAGTCCAGATATTTATAAACATTTGCTTGCAATGTATTCTACATTTTTTATGGAATGCCAATGTCACTAATATCGACCTGTGACATTGCAGACTGTCAATCGCACATAAAGTAAAGAGACGGAGATGGAGCTGGATGGGTCATATATTAATTAAGGAAGGGTTCTGATAGAATTCTTGGACAGTCTCTATTCTGTAATCCACAAGACGTAGGGGCAGAACCTCTGTATACTTGAAGAGATAAAGTGGAGACATACCACACAGAGAATAGACAATGGACAATGCTGGAAAGTTTGGCATTTGATAAACATGCTTGGTGACTTTTTGTTGAAGTCATATGCTTGCCAGGAGTTGAAAGATTTTGATTGTGTTTCAGTAGGGCAACATGTTTGTGCCTTCCCTGTGTCTGGCCAATACCCTTAGATCTGTCCAGCTTGAGAAACCTTGTAGGTAGTTATGCTATAGTCAGCATAACTCTTGGGGTCGTAAAAACACATTAGCTCCTACATGACATGGGATAGAAGTGACTAATTCATATTATTTTTTGTGTGTGCCTTCGCCTTATTTTTCTATTTCTCAAGACGGTGTGCGCTGCCCTATGTTTTTATTTTGCGCCTGGCAGCCCAGTGCATCTGACTTCAGCATGCGTTTGATGTAAGGGTCTGCTCCCTTCTGATTTTTCTAAGGATTTGCTTCCCCGGGATAAGGTCAGGTGCTGTGATTGAGGAGCGAACCCAGCACCTTCGGTGTGTAAGCCGTGTCACTTAAGCACTAGCCCATGTCGTCCCCGCCAATTCATATGAACAATAATTTATAATGAGAAACAGCTGGTTGGGTGGGAGAGGAAGGAGGAAGAAGAAAAAGAATCGTGTCACGTTATCTCTTCTTTGGCAAAGAGTAATATGTTTGAGTTATCCTCATTATCACAAAATGCTGTCACCACATTGAAGGTTGACGGTAATGTATATCTCCAGCTGTCTCTGTCCCGTGCCAGGTCAGTACATGCAGTCAAGCTGTGTCCTAACAACATCTTGATCTTGTCTGCCCATCTGTATCTCTGCTGCCATCCGGCTCTCTCTTCGACAGACTGTCATGTCGCTTGACATGACCAACATATCTTGTTTTTCTGCTTTTTATAAGCTTCTTCTCTACGAGTTTTTCTAGGACCTCACTATTTGTTTTCTTATCTTTCCAAGAAACTCCTCAAAGTCTTATGAAGATCCACATTTCCAAATGCCCAATCTTGTTGTCAGTGTCCAGGTTTCTACTCAATACAATAAAACTGAATGCACATAGCATCTCATGTTTAGTTTCTGAGATATCTGTTTGGAGAGAAATGTATATGTCTCAGGCTGTAAAATATATTCTACGTCATTACAATTCTCTTAATTATCTCCCTTTCGCATGTGCCGTTCAATGTTTGTAGCTATTATGTATGTAGGTATTAATAGCTTGACACTTGTCCCAGACCTTCTCCATTTATGTGGATATCAACTTGTGGACTTTCTTTACTTTTGATGAACACCATAACTTTAGTACATTTTATGTTGATTTCCAGCCCACATTGCTGGCTCTTGCTGTTTATCGTATCCATTAGGTTCTGCAGATATACTGGATTCTCTGACATTAACACTGTATCATCTGCATTTGTGATATTATTGATACTTCATCCTCCTATATTCAATCCAAGCGACTGGACCCATGCATACACCGACGGTTCTGTAACAAACACTACACAGAACGGAGGGGCAGGAGCATTCCTGAACCTACCAAATGGCAGAAAAATAACACTGCCATTTGCTACTGGTAAGTACACAAGCAATTTCAGAGCGGAGGCAGAGGCACTGAGGGCGGCAGTGGAAGAAATGGTGACACATAAAGAAAATGAAAGCCATATAGTCCTGCTTACAGATGCTCTGGCCGTAGTCACAGCGCTAAAAAGCCAGAAAAACACTGAGCTCAATGACTTAAGAGCAGTACTCTGTCAACTATGCCAGCAGTCCGCACCAAAAAGGGTAGTGGTACAGTGGGTCCCATCACACTGCAACATCCAAGGCAACGAGGAGGCAGACAGACTGGCAAAAGAAGGTGCAAGACTACCACAAACAGATACTAGTATGACGTACGAAGAGTCAAAACGGCTTATTAAAGCCAGATACGTGACCAAATGGGAAACTGAACATACCGGCTACACCAAAAACGATGCCTATTACCAGTTGAACAGAAGAGAGCAGGTCGTGGTCTTCAGACTTCGCACTGGCCACAATAGACTGAGGTACCACCTATTCAACAAATTGAAGATAGGTGGTACCGACGAATGCCCGTGTGGTATCGGGAAAATGACCGCTGAGCATCTGCTGCAGAGCTGCCCGACATACGAGGATCAGAGAGAGCAGATGTGGCCATCACCAGTGGAACTACAAGACAAGCTCTATGGCAGTGTCGACAGCCTCAGGATGACCGCCGCTTTTTTCGAAAAAATAATGGTTACTGTCTGACTGCGTACGATGAAGAAGAAGAAAGAAGAATCCAAGCATTTCTTCTAATTCATTGACAATTTAGTCTGTGTATCTAATAAACAGGCCAGAGGACAGTACACACCCTTATCTAAACCCTTATTTTAAAATGTATACCTGGTGGTGCCTAATTTCAAGTTCTAAAGCATACTGATTGATCCCAATACAAGTTTGTGATTAGCTGGATATCCTTAGCATCCAGATTTATATCCTCCAAACATTTTATTAGCTATTCATGCTTCACATTATCAAATGCTTTAGTGTAATCAATGAAGCATATACATCCTTTTGCACCTCCTTGTATTTTTCCACAATCGTTCGCAGGCAGAAAATCCCTTCTCTTGTTCAGCTATTCTGTCTGAAACCAAACTGCGCCTCACTGACTTCTTGGCTAACTTTCTCTTTAATTCTTTTGTGCATGATTTTAAGTAGTATTTTGGAGATATGACTCATCCAACTTATGGTTCTAAAATTCGTGCACTCTACTGTTTTGGTCTTTGTAAGCAACATTATGAACTCTGAAAGTTTTGGGTCCTGTGGTATATTCTGCTATATTAGACTGAAATTTGTCCATTAGCTGTTTTTTTATCATTGTTTATATTTTTAAACATGTTGCTCTGCTTTCATTTCATGATTGCTTCCTCCCTCTTCAACTAGTCTATTTGTTCCACTTCCATGCAACTTGTACTGAACAAAATATCACTATATTTTCTCTTTTGAATGTACAACTAGTGTCAGAAAGTGCTTCTGACAGGCTGTCTAATTCATTGTGTTTATCCTTTTGATTCTCATAATGATTGAATGGGATTCTGTAAAGAACAATATCTTGTTTCTGCATATTCTTTGTTTTCTATGATGGTTATTGCAGCTGTTCTTAGTGCCTCTGTGTCAGTTCCAAAAGCATTTGACTCTTTCAACTGGCCACGAAGATTCGTATTTTCTGCCTTCTTTTAAAAACCCTATGCTTATGCCACTCTCCAGTTATTGTGACTCTCATTACTGATCCATCTGTGTATATGGTGATTCAGTCTGACAGTCTATTTTGTGTTTATGACTTTCATTTCTGATCCATCTGTGTATATGATAAATGGGTCTGACAGTCCATTTTATTTGTGTGACTTGCATTGCTGATCCATCTGTGTATATGGTGATTCAGTCTGACAGTCTATTTTGTGTTTATGACTTTCATTGCTGATCCATCTGTGTATATGGTGATTGGGTCTGACAATCTATTTTGTTATTGTGACTCTCATTGCAGATCCTTCTGTGTATATAGTGATTCAGTCTGACAGTCTATATTTGATTCATATATTGTAGCAATGAAAATTGTCAAGAAAATTATGTGAAAACAACTGGTTAAAAACATGCAACACTCACCCTGGCAACTTTTTCATCTGGAACACCACAAATACAGCTACCACATGTGGCGAGCTTAAATGCAGTGAAGCCACATTGAATATCACAGAAGATAAGACCCTGAAGCAACACTTCGATCCCAAGACCTTCTCCGCTCAGTTTCAGGAATGGATGGAAGTAGATTTTTTTATGAGGAAGCTCTGTGCTTTCTCTAGACTTTTCTGTGAGCTGTGAATGATAATGAGATGTTCTTACAAAATAATTAAGGCTAAAAATAACATGGTCTGAGCTTGGATTTCTTATCTATGGACGGGACAAGGTTGAAAACCTTGAAAACAAAGGAAGTATAATGTTCGAGAACTTGAAATTTGCACAACATTGAGATGACATAACAAGTTCTGGTCAGTGTGCTGCCTAGTGATGTAACCTATTGTTTACTGCATTTTTCTGGTGTGATTATTTATCATTCTGTAGCTGGATGCAACAATCCCGAGTGGTCCACAGGGGTCTTTGTGTATGTTAAGACAAGAATAGCACCACTGTCCCACAGAAAGCATGTTGTAAGAGGTGACTAACTGTGTGACTTGTCATAACACTGGTCATAGTTAGGTGGTGTGTTATAAGCAGCACAAATGGTGCCTACAATTTGCCAGTCTACTTTACTCTGGTATTTATGTTTATAAAGATAGACTCACACATCTTTTAACCACCCTCTGCTGCACTTTCCCAACGCAGTGGAGTAATAAGCTGCTCTAGCCTAGCCTGCTATGCAGGAAATCATCCCTGCTACATCCAGCTCACACCAGAGCTGGGACCTGCACAGGGATATCTGCCCCTATTGAAGTACAGCTCAACTGAGACTAAAACTAAGCTGAATTTTTACATGTATGCAGATTATGCGTTTCATTTTTTTAGATGTCTGAACTTCATAAGCAGCAAATCAGCATAAAGTTTTGCTTCAAGCTCAGAAAAACGTTCACAGAGACTCATGAAATGTTAGAACAAGTTTATGGGGATCAGTACAAAAGAGCTGTACACCATGTAACAATTAGTTTAAGAGAATTAAGGATGGTCAACAGATGACTGCTCATGGTGCAATCCAATCGTCATCTAATAGTTTGGGAAATAACAGACGATTGCAACAATTGCACAGGATCATCCCAACAATGTCCAAAGAAAAAGACCTGAGTTGTGAAGAAACAACTCCTGGTTCCTCTACCATGACAATGCATCAACCCACTCATCACTGCTTATTCTGGAATTTTTTGCAAAATGACGAACAAGCCCAGCCACCCTATTTGTGTAAACTGGCCCCAGCAAAGTTTTTACTATTCACCAAACTGAAACTCAGCTTTAAAGTCTGACGAGTCACAGATGGTTCTATGCAGTTACTGGTAAAACCACCTCAATGTAAGTTATTGAGAATGGTAAAGCCACCTCAAACTATAGAGACTCCATCCCAGACTATGAGATTTTTTTGCAAAGCAGACGAACCATATCTCTTTTGCCTGTAGACTAGGGAAGGACAACTGTCTAATTAAAACACCTGAGTAGGGGACGGCGTGGCCTAGTGGATAAGTGGCACGGCTCACAATCCGAAGGTGCTGGGTTCGATCCCCATTACAGCACCGGCCGTTACCCCGGGGAAGCAAACCCTTAGAAAATGCAGGAGGAAGCAGACCCTTACATAAAATGCATGCTGAAGTCGGATGCATTGGGCCGACAGGCGCAAAAAAAAAACCACAGTGCAACGCACACCGCCTTGGGGATTAGAGAAATAAGGCGAATGCAAAAAAAAAAAAAAAAAAAAAAAAAAAAACACCTGAGTGGTTTCTGGGACATATCGAGGTGTCAACATAATCATGTAAAAACTATTGCTATAAAACCACACTGCAAATGACCAGAAGCAGGCTTTCCTAAAAGCTGGTTAATGAAGTCAGATGCAGCGCTGGTCCTGTTCTCCACCAAACAGAGTAGAGGGAGAATAAGGGAATTTGGTATTTGCCACAAAAGAGTAAACAGCTCTGCAGTTCTGGTTGAACAAGAGCTCTAAAGATAATGAAAGATGAAACAGAATTGAATTGCTCACCTTAAAAAGAATTGTGCCTTGGTGAATGTAAAAGCCAAGCGATAGAATATGAGGCACAGGCTTCCCCCTCCTTCCTTGTTCTGCCAACTGTTTCTCCATTTCTGCCTCTTCTTCTTCTGATGGTAAAATTTGTGGCACATACGACCAAGCCCACGACACCCAACCTTGATCTAATGCTGGATCCATCTCTGAATCTGTGTCTGGGATACAACAAAATGAGAACATGTCAGAATTATGATTTGTTCATACATGCCAGCTACACCAGATGAATAGATGTACAACAGGGTAAAGAACAGATTATAGTTGTGCAGGGGAAATGTAAACAACACGCAAGATATCTGAAATAGTACTTGCAACATGCCTAGCAGACTGCATTGTTACTATTCACTGCTCTCCTTTCAGGCTCTGGTAACATTCAGACCAAAGATATATTAGATTCAAGTAAACATACCCATTTCCTCAGCATCTATTGAATCATTGGAAAGCTGCAAGGGTTTGGTTTCCACTACCTCACTCTCTTCTGATGTGGGAGCTGAAGTGGGAATGTCCAAGGTGCCATAGTACATTGCTATACACAGTTCAATGAGACGAACCAACATTGGAAGCTGAGTATCAGTCAGGGAGAGGTTCAGTGAGTCACAATATAAATTGAATCTTGTTACCTGTCAAATCAAACAAATTATAAAATAAATATAAATATTATATCGTATTATTTCACATACCCTTTACACATACACATATAATATCATTAATCATCAAAATCTTTCAGTTCCCTACGGAGCACATGTCTTTAACAAACACATGCCAAGTTCTTCTTTTCATGCTCGTCTGTTCCAGCTCTTTCCTGTTCCCTTTACGTTTGTCTCAAGCTCCCTTGTATATGTGTATTTTGGTCTTACTCTTTTTCTCTTGTCTCAGTGAATCCAGAACAGAGACTGTCTTGCGATGCTATCAGCTGGTTTCTTTAATGTTTGTCCTATCCAATGTCAGTTCCTTCTCCTCAAGTCATGATTCACTGATATATATCTGTTTCTTTTCAACATTACCACATTAGTGATTTTATCATACTATCTCAATTTATCTGTACTTCAAGGACATCCATTTATAAAAGTCTGTACCTTTTTGGTTGTTGTTTTTGTTGCTTTCTACGTTTCAGAGCCATTCAATAGAACAGTCTTTTCTTTATAGTTGAAGATCTTTAATTTTAAGTGGGCCTTAAATTTCTTTTGATTATAAGAAAATAAAACAAGTATTGGTAACATATCTTCAAAAGTTAGATGAGGCAGCGGTCAAGTACACTGTATGTAGTGAAGTGACACAGTTTTTTATGTCATTTAAAGAGACTAGGGACATACGTAGTGAATGGGCCATCTTTAAAACAACCTTGATGACTGCCCTTCGTATGTACTGTGGAACAAAGAACTTACAAAATGGAAAGAATAATAAATTAAAAGCCCGGTAGAGTGATGTGGCAAGGGAGTCTATACATCCTTAAACTAAAGCTCACAAGGGTTGGTGGTCAAAGAAAGAATCAAGATGATTTAATCTCCCGAAGGTTCTGGGTTTGATCCCCATCAAAGCTTTATATCGGAAAACTACCCAAGCATGGACTGGACCCATGCATACACCGACGGTTCTGTAACAAACACTACACAGAACGGAGGGGCAGGAGCATTCCTGAACCTACCAAATGGCAGAAAAATAACACTGTCATTCGCTACTGGTAAGTACACAAGCAATTTCAGAGCGGAGGCAGAGGCACTGAGGGCGGCAGTGGAAGAAATGGTGACACATAAAGAAAATGAAAGCCATATAGTCCTGCTTACAGATGCTCTCGCCGTAGTTACAGCGCTAAAAAGCCAGAAAAACACTGAGCTTAATGACTTAAGAGCAGCACTCTGCAAACTGTGCCAGCAGTCCGCACCAAAAAGGGTAGTGGTACAGTGGGTCCCATCACACTGCAACATCCAAGGCAATGAGGAGGCAGACAGACTGGCAAAAGAAGGTGCAAGACTACCACAAACAGATACTAGTATGATGTTCGAAGAGTCAAAACGGCTTATCAAAGCCAGATACATGACCAAATGGGAAACCGAACATACTGGTTACACCAAAAACGATGCCTATTACCAGTTGAACCGAAGAGTGCAGGTCATTGTCTTCAGACTTCGCACTGGCCACAATAGACTGAGGTACCACCTATTCAACAAATTGAAGATAGGTGGTACCGACGAATGCCCGTGCGGTACCGGTAAAATGACGGCTGAACATCTGCTGCAGAACTGCCCGACATATGAGGATCAGAGAGAGCAGATGTGGCCATCACCAGTGGAACTGCAAGACAAGCTCTATGGCAGTGGCGACAGCCTCAGGATGACCGCCGCTTTTTTCGAAAAAATAATGGTTACTGTCTGACTGCGTACGAAGAAGAAGAAGAAGAAGATCCCCATCACAGCACAGGCCGTTACCCAGGGAAGCAAACCCTTAGAAAATGCAGGAGGAAGTAGACCCTTACATAAAATGCATGCTGACAGGTGCAAAATGAAAACCACAGTGCAATGCACGCCACCTTGGGAAGTAGAGAAATAAGGTGAATGCAAACGAACAAACAAAACTTCATCCTCCTATATTCAATCGAAGCATTTCTTCTAATTTATTGACAATTTAGTATGTGTATCTAATAAACAGGCCAGAGGACAGCACACACCCTTATCTAAACCCTTATTTTAAAATGTATACCTGGTGGTGCCTAATTTCAAGTTCTAAAACATACTGATTGATCCCAATACAAGTTTGTGATTAGCTGGATATCCTAACAGACAGCAAGACAAAACACCAAGAGGATAATCAAAATGCAAGAGAAGATCTTTGAAACATTGCAGCAAGCAATTAACATCAATATGTCAAAAATTTCATAGAGACAATGCGATCAGAGAGGAGTGCTTTAATCCTACTCAAGTCATTAACACATTCCGGACCAATGACCGATATAACGGACTGTTATTTAAACTCTAGAGGACCATTAACCGATAAATCGGATTTTGTTTTGTAGAGTCGTGATTCGGGTTTTGTGTTAACCAAACTACTTAAAAATTACAACCAGAACTAGAACAGCTTCCGTTCGTGACATTTGAGTCAAGCCATGCATGTTTTGGTACTGAATAAGTGATATATTTGTGTTTTGAAGTAGCTAAACTGTTTTGTTGATTCCTAAAAAATAATGGCAACGCCCACTGCTTCTACTAGACCAAAACGATATAGTGCAGAACAAGCTATAGCTGTGTTTCAAAGCTTTTTAGTTAGTGATTCTGATACAGAATTAGACGATTCAGAGGATAGCGATTACAGTGATAGTATTGCTTCTACTAGACCAGTACAGAACAAGCTATAGCTGTGTTTTAAACCTTATTAGTTAGTGATTCTGATTCAGAATTAGACGATTCAAAGGATAGCGATTACAGTGATAGTACTAGTAGTACTATTAGACCTAGTGCTAAGAAATCAAAACGGTTTGGCTTAGGGTTAGTTGGTGGTTACTTCCAGTCAGGGACTATCAGTGCTCCTGAATCATCAAGCAGCAGCGATGTGACTGATTTAGAGGATATAACAGGTACGTCTAGAGTTGATTTTGATGATGGTCATAATGCCTGGCAATTCTGCAAGAAGAAAGGCAAATTCCATACCACTGAGGACTACTAGGCCTGGTGATGGATGGCGTGATGCCTAAAATAATGGAAGTTGTGAATGTTTTAATATTTTTTATTGATTTTGGTCATTGAGGAAAATTGTACATAATTTCAACATTTTTGGAGATAAATGCATTAAATAAAATGTTTTGAGGGACTTTGGATACTATTCTGCAAAATTACCAGACAAATTGAAATCAACAATTTAGGCCAAAGAAATATGATGGTGAGTTACAATATTTTGACTTATAAATTATCTACCCTTTAAATTTTTTTGTGTACAACATAATTATTTTTTTCAAATAATGAAATATCAGCAATTTACTGGTATTTTCATTTTCTGTACCCATTTTTCTTTACAATGATATATAATGAGTACTATATTTGTCTATGCTATGGTGTGTAATAGTCAGTTGTAAAAGGGATGCAGTGAAATTTTGCTACAGCTGAAAATTAATTTGGTCCAAACCCAAAAAGAGTTAATGACAAGCATGGCTTTCCTACACTTAGTGAAAACAAAAGAAGAAATATTTGGAAGAAATATTTCCAAGAATGTTTTAACCCTACTGCCTCCACAGAGCATTTAGTGTTTCCACCACACAACTCTGATCATATAGAATGTTATATAATAGTTCAAGCAAAATAGAGAGTTATAAAGAACAGTTTCAAGATAAAAACACCGGGAATGGGTGGTATAAAAATAGAGGCAACTCATGCTTGTAGGGAAGCAGGTATAATGTGGCTAAAGAGACTCTTTACAATGGCAAGGAAAGACAAATGTTTACCAAATGACTGGCAGAAAGTTACAGCCGTGGCAATTTGGAAGAAAAGGGTAACAAAGGGAACTACGACATGTATATATTGATCCTTAGTCAAACTGGAAAAATGTATGTGAAGATTTTTGAACAGAGAATCAGACCTATTGTTGAACCTCAGCTTTCCAAAGTTCAATTTGGATTTCATAGGGTTATATACTGCAGTCACTACCCAGAGATCAGGGGAATTTTTACCAGAAGAACCATGTGAAAAAATCCCGGTCTTCACAGTGATTCAAATACGCGGCCTCCGGCACCCGAGGCGGACACCTTACCTCGAGACCACTGAGTCCCCAATAACTCTTATTCACCTTCAGGCAATTAAGTGAAAAGACAATAGAACACAACAAGCATCTGTTCATTGGTTTCATTGATCAAGACAAAGCGCTTGATAGGAATAGAGAGTTCAACATTGTAAGAGTATAGCGTAGCTGCTTTATAACAAGAGAGAGCTGTATTATACGAGTAATGTGGGGACGGCGTGGACTAGTGGTTAAGTGACACGGCTCACAACCAGAAGGTGCTGTGTCCGATCCCCATCACAGCACCGGCCGTTACCCCGGGGAAGCAAACTCTTAGAAAATGCAGTAGGAAGCAGATCCTTACATAAAATGCATGCTGAAGTCGGATGCACGGGGCCTACAGGCGCAAAATAAAAACCACAATGCAACGCACACCGTATTGGGGATTAAGAAAATAAGGCGAACGCAAAAATACAAAAAAAAACCAAAAAATAAAAAAATATGAGTAATAAATATTATCAGAACAATTGATAGTGTCAAAGATACTTTTGAAATCTAAGTAGTGTGAGGCAGGGGTGTATACCTTCTCCGCAGCTTTTCAACATCTACAGGGACAAAACCACAGCAGAGGCTAGACAATTTGAGACATTAGAAGCAGAACTGAATTAAATACACAAACTACTCTTTTGTCGATGAACAGTGTCTGTTGAACGATGATGAAATTCAACTGCAAAATCAAATGAATACAGAAACTATGAGGATTAGCAGGACAACCTAGGCTACTCAACATAAGTGTAAATGATATTACTCCTCAACAGGCCCATGAGTTCAGGTATCTGGGCAGTATTTGTTTAGCAGAGTGTAGGCTCAATGGGAAAATCGAGAAAAGGTGCCAGAAAGCATATGATGTGACTTATCAACTGTCACTACTGCTAATGCACCTGATCACTAGTTTGGCAACAAAGCAACAGCTGATAAACAGTATATTTATGCCGACTCTGTGCTACCAGTGCCAAACATGGTCCCTGTTCAAGGTGGAAGCAAAATTTGATGTATGAAATGAAGTGTCCGAGGACATACAGATTAAGAAATAAGAACATGCACAATGCCTTGTGTAGGGTACATTTCCATGTAAATAACCTGCTGTTTTACTCATCCCTTATCAACTTCTACTAATTATTTACAATAATGGTAGATCAGGCTGCAAGGCAAGAAGGTGGCAGTGAGGCAGGTGATAGATGATAAAGCACTACTGCAGTGTAGGGTAGATGTGACTCAGACTGCATGCACATTAGGTTCAGAGGGTAACTTATGCCTTGTAATTTCTGGTCATATCTCATTTTGCTGAAATATGAAGTCAATTCTGATACTTTTTTTAATCACGCCTCATATTTGTTAAAAGAAAGAGAGAGAGATAAAGAGAGGTGGGGGAGGCAGGGAGAGAGAGAGAGAAGAGAGAGGAGAGAGGAAAGAGATAGAGAGAGAGAGTGAAAAGAGAGAGAGAAAGAGTGAGAGAATGTACTCAGTACATTTACTGAGAGGTGGTTTGCATATCAAATGAAAAAGTGACTATTTTATTTTATATTTAGAATTTGTTATGTAAATAGGTAGATAAAACAACCTACCCTTGGAAATTTGGCCACTGTTGACTCATACTCCATGTATAGCCTACAGGTAACAGCACACCTGTAGGCCACAGGTTCCTGGTAACTTTCGATATGACCACTAGAGTTGGTCTTGTCCAAGCAAACTGTCAGGTCTGCAAAGTTCAGCACCTTACGCAAAGCTAGGTCATCAGGTGTTAAATCAATAAAGGCCCGGTTCCATTCCTTGTCCACACTTACAAAATGAGGAAACAGATAATGGAATGGTAAAGAAGAATGTGTTTTGTGTGTGTGTGTGTATATATATATATATAAATAACTTAACCTAACGTCTTTATACTGGCTTAGAAGACCCTGCAGAGTCTGTATACAACCAGTTACATTTACATCATCTTGCTCTAAAAGCTATGCGCATACAATTTATTCTTAAATGCATTAACTGTCCCTGCCTCCACCACCTCCCGTGGCAATGCATTCCAAGCATTCACCACTATCTGACTAAAAAAATATTTCCTAATATCTAATCTGGACCTAATCTGATAGTATGGGTAATAGTGGTAGACATAGAATGGGTAGAAATAATAGAAGTGTGAGTAGCACTGTCAGGGACAGTTAATGCATTTAAGAATATATTGGATGCCCATAGCTTTTAGAGCAAGTTAATGTAAATGAAACTGGTTGTATACAGACTCTGCAGAGTCTTCTATACGAGTATAAAGACGTTAAGTTAAGTCAAGTCAAGTCAAGTCAAGTCAAGTCAAGTTAAGTTAAGTTAAGTTACTCACACTACTACCACTACCTATTATTTGTCTGCCACTGCTACCCATACTACTCACACTACTACTATTTCTCCTCATTCTATGTCTACCACAACTACCCATATTAATCATTACTTCCACTCATACTATGTCTACCACAACTACCGAAACTAATCATTACTTCCACTCATACAATGTCTACCACTACTACTACTACTACCCATACTAAATACTACTAACATTACTATTACTATAATACTACTACTACTATTACAAGATCCATTGACTTTCTCTGCCTCACAGAACAATTAACTAACTACCTGTAACATTCTGCAGATTTGATGTTCACAGACAGAACAATGTCATCCTCAACAAATTTGAGAATAAGATTGTTGATAATGAAGGTAACATTGTTGATAATTCTTTTGACAATGCTCTGGAGGTAGCCTGGAGGCAAGTCTTCTGTGGGCTGTGGCCGTTTCTTTGCCTTCACTCTGAAAGGAATGTTGTGAACAAGGAAAACAATAAATAAGACTTGTTGAATGAAACAAAAGCCTTAACAACATAGGGTAGATGTGGAGTGACAAAGTAAGTCAGTTGAATGCGAAAAATCAGATTCTAAGCCGGAGCTAGAAATATAAATTTCATATAAAAAACAAAAGAACTTGCAAGAGCAGACCAAATGATAAGCCAGGCGGTGGTTAGAGATCTGAAACAAACATACCAAATCCCACTATGGAAGAAAGCCATCCCCTGAGATGGTAGAAACCATAGAGGGAATAGGAAAAAAGGGAACTCATTGATAGATTTAGAAAGGAAATTTATTACAGAAGAATATCTTAGGCGAGTATACCCGCCAGAAACATGGATACAGTACATACAGATGGCTCATCTAACTAAGCCCCATTCAATGGAGGTGGTGGGGTCTATTACAGACTAAGGAATGGAGAAGACAAAAAGTAAGTATTAACAACGGGAACATATTCCAATAACTTCCATGCAGAAGCAGCAGCACTGAAGGCCGCAGCTGAGCTCGTAATCCAAGATAAAGATATCCACCTAGAAAACATTGTATTCCTGACTAATCAGTAGTCAGTATTAGCAGCGCTAAAACAACACAAAGATGAAGATCTCGAGCAATGTATGTTCTCCCTGACACAGATTACAATGGAACACCCAAGGTTGGTCATACAGTGGATCCCATCCCACTGCAATATTGAAGACAATGAAGCTGCAGACAAACTAGCAAAGTGTGGAGGAGTATCTCCACAAACAGACCAGAGGAAAATGAGCTGATCAACACCCCAACTTTCAAAAAGAAGACAGCTTCTTTAACTTAACTAGAGAAAAACAAGTCATCATCTTCAGACTGAGAACTGGGCATAACAGACTCAAGGGTCATCTTTACAACAAAATGAGGATGGGGAGCATATCATGACCATGGAAAGCTGCATGCTCATGCAGGAATAGAGAGAACAATACTGACCTCGTGAGACAGATATGAAACAAAAGCTGTATGGAGATAAAACAGCCTTACAAACAAGTGTCCTTTGTAAGAGAAAGCAGGACGTTGATATGAAGATGAACGAAGAAGAAGAAATACAAATGATGAACAGTATATTAATACCAACTTTCTGATATCTGTGCTGATATTGTGGATGCGTTTTGTCTGACTGTAGTGCAATAAAAGGTTCCTCAGTAAGCTCAACTCTATAAAGACTACGGTGTCATTTCCTATGTCGTTGGCCAGAGCTTGTTTCCAGGGATACTACTACTACTACTACTCTACTACTACTACTACTGCCACCACTCCTTTTGTTATCTTTTACATTTGTCTGAGATACAATTGCAACAGTTATCTTCCATTAATCTTGTTTTCGATCATAATCTTGACTTCAGCTCAAGAGATTCTGGCTGCACTAATCTCGTCTTCAGCCTAAGACAATCTGGCTACACTAATCTCCTCTTCAGGATCAAGATGCTGAGCAGCGCATGAGCTGCAGTGGTCAGTGACCCATAGCTGACTGCTTGCGTCAGGGCCAGCGAACCATAGCTGCCAAGACCCTTCTACACCTTTACACGGTGATCCTGGATAACAGGCTGCAGCAGGGCAGACTGGCAAAGGAGAAGGGATCGAAGAGGGAATGCTAACCCGGTACTCAAAAAATGCTTGCTGAAGTCAGATGTGTTGGACCGAAAGGTGCAAATATCGCAGCCAAGCTGTAAACTACGACACAACGCATTCCATTCTGTGGACTACATTCCGCTACTTAAGCCCTTTCATGGTTTGGTAGTGGGAGATTAAGAACGAACGAAGAAGAAGAAGAAGAAGAATTTCCTCTTTAGCCCAAGACAATCTGACTACACTAATCTCCTCTTCCGATATTGCAGCCTCACTGTAAACTATGACACAACATAACAAATGGTTCTTTTTAGGATGACAACAAGAGATGACATCAGACACAGTAAGTGGATGAAGTTTGCTGCTACCCTTGAAGATGTGATCAGGCATGATAGTCACTGACTGCTGTGCCAGTACATAATGTAGTGTATTGCAGGTTTCCTGTCAGGGATCTAACATACAGTGATGAACTTTCTTTCGTATGGAGCAAAGAGAGGACAAGAAGAAGAAGAAATTTAGAGGAGGTATTTTTACTGACCTTTGTTGTATGGTACGTTGTGGAGTACTCAATGAGTGAGAACTTGACGTAGTTTCATATGCAGTGTCCCTTACCTGAAATACAAATAACGAGTTTTGTTAAACACACAATGTTATACCTTATTTCTTTGATTCTAAGATGCATCCCTTATGTCAGTACAGAAAACACAAAAAATGTAGAAACTGTGATTCCTAAAACACATAAATACCATACCACAAAAAAAATTATATAAATCAATTTACTAATAAAAAATTATTTATTAGGTGATATATTACATATCATTCCCTTCTGAATCAATATCAGTTCTCCAATTTTTATTATCGTTTATACAACTTTGTGATGCCATTTATGTTGTGGGTCAAAGGATGAGGCTTGGTGGTATGCACGTTGCCCACATGTTTTGAGATGCCTGAACTAAAGGATATGACAGAATTAAAAAGGAAAGGGAGAGGATAATGACAATGCAAATGTGGGTTGGAAAGATAATACAATCATACAAGAAAAAGTATTAAACTGTATCTTTATGTCTAATCCGGTGCCCGAAAAACAAGAGCAATGGTTAGTAACACTGTGACCTGCCAGAAGCTACTGAAGAGGATTAGACAGCTACTTCATCCTGTAGGAACTATAAGCCAAATGCTATAGTTATGTTTTGCTAGTTGTTTCCATTTAGGTTCTTAGTCCATGATGAAGGACTTTTGGTTGTAACATAGATTTCATTTTGTTTATGTTCTGTTGCAGTAACTTTGATACACGTAATAGTACACCCCTCCTCCCCCCTTTCAAGTCACTGCCAGGCTGCCTTGATAGTCATTGGTGGGTGCACTGTAGTCATCGCATTGGACTTTTGAGTCAAATGACTTCTCGCTCACAAACAGAGCAAAAAAAAAACATCTTCAGGTTGTGCTTGACATGTTGAAATGTGTCACTGCTGACCCTGATGTCAAGAAAAAAATTATAATCAAAGATGAGTCCTAGGTCTATGTTTACAACCCTGAGACAAAAGCACAGTCATCTCAATGGAAAATGTAAGAGTCACCATGGTCAAAGATGAGTCCTGGGTCTATGTTTACAACCCTGAGACAAAAGCACAGTCATCTCAATGGAAAATGTAAGAGTCACCATGGTCAAAGATGAGTTCTGGGTCTATGTTTACAACCCTGAGACAAAAGCACAGTCATCTCAATGGAAAATGTAAGAGTCACCATGGTCAAAGATGAGTCCTGGGTCTATGTTTACAACCTTGAGACAAAAGCACAGTCATCTCAATGGAAAATGTAAGAGTCACCGTGGTCAAAGATGAGTCCTGGGTCTATGTTTACAACCCTGAGACAAAAGCAGTCATCTCAATGGAAAATGTAAGAGTCACCATGGTCAAAGATGACACGGTAATCACAAATAAATGTGCAGATCATGTAGAGTTTTTTCTTCGACTATAAGGGCGTTGTTCATCATGAGTACACTCCTCAGAAACAAAATGTAAACAAGCGGAACTACCTGAATGCTATGTGTCGCCTATGAGATGCAATTAGACACAAGAGTCTACAACTCTAGGAGAGTGACAACTGACAGAACTGTCACGGCAATGCTCCAGCCTACACATCGCACCTCATCTAGGATATTTTTCTGAAACATGGCATTGGACAGGTTCTACACTTCCCCTACTCCCCAGATATGGCTCCCTGGGAGTTTTGATTCTTTCCAAGACTAAAGGTGTCACTCAGACAAGATTTTAGGACATAGAAGAGAAGAGATCAAGACGTGTGACATTGAGGCTTATGGAGAATCCAAAAAATGGCTTCCAGAATGGCTTCCATCAGCACAAACACTGCTGGGAGAAGTGTGTCAACAAATGGACGTATTTCAAAGGGGATTAGGTTTTGAGCTAAATTGGTAAATTAGTCATTTTTTCTCAGTCTAATGTTAGAAATATTTTGTTGAGTCCTTGTATCTAATACAGACAATTTTGTCAAGGTATCCTTTTGTTAATTACTTTGACAATGCACTCCACTGTGTTGATGGTAATGACAACAGGCTCTGATCCCAGCTTGGTCCAAGGCACGTGCAGACGAAGCTCGTGGATATGCCCACTTTGGAAAATCACTGGCAGCTGAATAACCTGGTTAGAAGGATATCGAGAAGTGATTTGCAAGAGAAAGCAAATAATTTATTTGGTCACAAGGTAAACAATAAATAAATATATATATGTAGAAAATGTTGGTAAATAAGCCAGGTTCTGGTGGATGTCAGGTTTTGGTGGATGTCAGGTTTTGGTGGATGTCAGGTTCTGGTGGATGTCAGGTTCTGGTGGATGTCAGGTTTTGGTGGATGTCAGGTTCTGGTGGATGTCAGATTTTGGTGATGTTAGGTTTTGGTGGATGTCAGGTTTTGGTGGATGTCAGGTTTTGGTGTACAAGCTTAATGTTTATGTAGTAAAAAAGGTTTGAATTCATTCCAAACATTTATGTAGCACCCTTGTACATTCATCTCTCTTTTATTTATGTTTCTCTTCCATCTCTCTTTCTTTATATCTAATTTTTAGTATTATTCTGTATATACATTCATTCCTGTATTCTTATTAATGTGTAGCTATTTATATGTGCTCATATATCTGTTTTATATATATGTATATTTGTGTATTTCTAAATATATATGTACATGTACTGGTATTTGTTAGTGTGTATACGCACTGGTTCATGGATTTTACATATCTATTTTTACACATAGTGCTTATGTATGAATGCATGTACTTATTTATATGTACACATTTTATAATATTTATGTAACCATATTGATCATATCGTGTTTGACCTACTCTGTCCTAAGTTAAATACCACGATTCACACATTCTTGGTCACTCTCTGCTACAGTAATTCAGCCATTCCAATATATGTTTTGGACAAAGATTTGGACAAATAGCATATTTATGTTCTGTGGTCAAATTTTGATGTAAGAGATTTCAATACAAAGAAAATATTTTAGTGTCCTGGCCCGATTTTGTTCTGGTGATCAGATGTGCCTGTAAGGGCCAGATTTTGGTGAAAGTGATCAGATGGTCGTGCAGTGGCCAGATTTTAATGTAAAGGCCAAATGATGTAAAGACAAGATGTTGGTGTAGTGATCATATTTTTGTGTAAAAGTCAGATTTTGATGCAGTGCTCAGATCTGAGTGAACATATACTTGTATACAGTAACAAACATAGGTGAATGATTATAAACTCCAACCTTTTCCAGTTCATGCAGGCGCAGATCCAAGTTATTGAGAACAGCATCTCCTCCCCATAGACTGAGCTGAAAATCCTCTGGTCTTAACTTAACATACTTGTCAAGGTAGCCCATTAGGAGGGGAGTGATGTATGACTCTAGCTTGAACATGGTTGTTTCAATCTAAAGACAACATTTGAAAGAACCACAATGTTTTAATAGTGTTGTAATTCCTTATCTTATTAGACATTAGTAAACAGAGTTTTGTTTTGTTTTTGAAGCTACTCATATTTTAGTTCTTTACTTTTGGCAAATTTTCTCTGTAGCCTGTTTGTAGAGACTTTTCTTACATCCTGGGTCCTCCTTGCAGTAGTGAGTAGTGCAATGCAAGACTTCTCATAGGCTCAATGCTCTGGGATCACTGTGTCAATCCCCACCTTGTTGACCAGTCTGCTGTAAAACATCCTGGCTAGTCTGGCTTCCCTCCTTGCATTAAGCTAGTGGCATCATATTATATTATTATTATATACACTATATGCTCTAACCCTCTAGCAGACAATGAGACATGGTTTCTGTGAGTTTGTTTCATATATGATGAGGATGCTAGACCTATGCACAAGCCTAATAAGTCGCATTTTACAACTTGCATTATAAGGATGCAGTTCTATTGTCTCTGAGAATTGAAACTAGTAAGTAAAAGTAAAACTAATTATTACTAATAATTAATATTATTATTATTTATTTTTAATAATAAAACAATAAAAATCATTATAACTTAATAATAAATAACTGTAATTAATAAGAACAATTTATTCAATATCCAGACTTTGAAGAGCATGCTACCTGTGCCTTTTTATGTAACGTTTAGAGTTTTAACACGACACCACAAGAAAGCATCAAATTCTAGCAGCAGCGAAATCTCCATTGCTTGCCACCTCACGTCATGTTTACATTGTTGTCTCCCTTGTAGGAAGTTGAGCTCAACGGCGAACAGTTGAGTTTGTTTACTTTATTTTTTCGTCCCAGTGGAATCATGGTTAGAGTGCATGCTTCTCGTGTCTAGGTAACCGGTTTGATCCCCAAGTTCGACAGGCTCTGATCTAGACAGATGTACCTAACTTACAATTAGGGAAGGTGAGTCGGGGGAATTGGTAACACTTTCAAAGAAAACCGAAGGTCGTTCACCGAATCCCCGACTTCATTGTCTGCTGGGGATCACTTCACCTTTAGCCTTACTTTTTTGTCCTGCCACTTAACTACTAAGCGGTGTCTAGAGTTGTTTCTTTTGGGCAAAATATGTTGCGTTAGTTGTAAGCTTGTGCTAGTTTGTAATTTCTTGTAAAGTATATATGTCACAACCTGAGGGAACTATGGCAGAATACCAGTAAAAACATAAGTGACAATTTTATGAGCCCGTGTTTTTCCCGTGGCAGCATACGTCTGTGGAACGTGTACAGTGTACAGTTACTCAAACCTCAAGGAAGAGGAGTCCTTCGAGTCAAAATGTTATAGAAAGGTCATCAGAACACTATACTCAGACCCCCCAAAAAGGAAGAATACAGACATTCGACAAAAGTTGGACATAGACGAGAACTGGTTCATAAATTCCATCATGGACAGACAATTAAAATACTTTGGCCACATCAAAAGACACAATTGGGAGGGGGAGGGGGTGGTATGGTGTCGGGCAAGAGAGACAGGCAGACCAAGAAGGAATTCACCCCAAGATGTCAAGGAATGCACTCTGACGCAAGCTGAAGATTTGGCAAGAGATCGAGTTTCTTTCAGACGGGATGTGATGGGAGCGATGTTCTACAAAGGAATGCTGCATGATGATATATCTGCCAATTGCCCCCCCCCCCCCCACTTTCTCATGTCATGTAACCGGATCTTCTTATGTTATAGGCGCGTTATAATGTTATACATGTTATAGTGTTTTCTTCTTGGAGCTTTTGCAGGTGGCTGAGTGAGCAGCAGTCAGTGATTATTATCCATGATGACGTCTTTTAAGCCAATCAATATCTGCCTTCCATTTCTTGCGACCAGCTGTTATTCTGCGTATGGTTCATGGTTTTCATTGGACCTTTTATAATTCTTCGGCACATTGTTTTAGGTCCCTCATGACATTTCTCTTTACTTAGTGTCTTTATACTGGCTTAGAATACCCTGCAGAGTCTGTATACAACCAGTTTCATTTACATTACCTTGCTCTAAAAGCTATGCACATCCAATTTATTACTAATTTATTTACGTTTCTATACAGTACTCTGTGTCGTACATACTTACTTAAGAGGAAATATATCGTGTGTTAATTATTAGTTTAGTGTTTATGATGCATTTCAGTGGCGGGTCATTGATTTTACTCTGGAGGGGCTCAACCTTGGAAATGAAAACACGAAGAGCTTAAATTCGTATGGAAATACATACTATCACTGTCTGGATTCACTTCCAGGTGGTCTGTGGTATCGTCAACCACGCAAACTACAAAAGATGACTATTTGATTTTATTAGCTGTAAACTCTCGAGAAACTTCAAGCATACTACACAATGGTTCGTTTTGTATAGTGCTAGAAGTGGCTTTGAAAACCTTTGCACTTTCAAAGTAACTACGTAACAATTGATCGAAATGTTTGCTGTATTCTGTTACTTCTAAAAATACGTCTAACTTAACGTCTAACTTAACGTCTAACTTAACGTCTTTATACTGGTTTAGAAGACCCTGCAGAGTCTGTATACAACCAGTTTCATTTACATCACCTTGCTATAAAAGCTATGCGCATCCAATTTATTCTTAAATGCATTAACCGTCCCTGCCTCCACTACCTCCCCTGGCAATGCATTCCAAGCATTCACCACTATATGACTAAAAAACAATTTCCTAATATTTAATCTGGACCTCTCTTTGGTCAACTTGTAGCTATGCCCTCTTGTTATTGTGGGTGGCTGTATTTTTAAAAAACTTGTTATAGTCTAATTTATCCATTCGCCTGATCATCTTATAAACCTGTATTAAGTCACCACGAATTCTTCTCTCTTCGAGACACTGTAGGCCGGTTTTTCTGAGTCGTTCCTCATAACTGTAGTTCTGGAATCCCACTATCAGCTTTGTCGCTCTTTTTTGTATTCTTTCCAGCATATTTATATCCCTTCTATGATAAGGACTCCACACCTGTACACAGTACTCCAATCTAGGTCTAACTAATGCTTTATACAGTTTGACTATCACTTCCTTGCACCTATGTTTAATATTTCGTATCATACCGAGCACTGCATTTGCCTTTTTCACTGCTACCTGAACTTGCTCACTCACCTTACCTGTATGATCTATTATAACCCATAGGTCCCTTTCCTTATCTATCTTTCTAATATTGTTCTCTCCCATTCTGTAATTATGTTCCATATAGGATCTACCCATGTGGATGATTGTACATTTGTTTACATTAAACTCCATTTGCCAGCTTACAGACCATTCTTGAATTTTATCTAAATTCGACCTCAATATATCCACTTCTGCTTTAGATGAGACACTACTGCATAGTAATTATGTTCCATATTGGATCTACCCATGTGGATGACTGTACATTTATCTACATTAAACTGTATTTGCCAGCTTACAGACCATTCTCGAATTTTATCTAAATCCAATCTCAATAAATGCACTTCTGCTTTAGATGAGACACTACTGCATAGTTTTGTGTCATCAGCAAATTTTGCAATCATCGATCCCATATCAATGTCCAAATCATTTATATATATCAAGAACAAAATTGGTCCCAAAACCAAGCCCTGTGGCACTCCACTTTTCACTTCACACCACTCAGAGTACTCCTTATTTATGCCCACCCTCTGCCTACTTCCCGGTAACCAATTTTCAATCCATTTGGCAACTCCCCACCTATTCCATGTGATTTTAACTTTCAAAATAATCTTTGATGAGGTACTCTATCAAAGGCCTTTGCAAAATCTAAATAAATAACGTCCACTGGCTCCCCTTTATCTATGATTTTAGTAACCTCCTCCATGAATTCTAATAGATTTGTTAAGCATGATCTCCCTCTAGTAAACCCATGCTGACCATTTCTAATTAGATTAAATTTGTCTAAATGCATTACAATGTTTTCTTTGATTATTGACTCTAACAATTTACAGACTGCTCGTTAAACTCACCGGTCTATAATTAGCTGGATCTGATGTTTTGCCCTTTTTAAATAAGGGGATCACTCCTGCATCTTTCCAATCCCGTGGAACAATCCCTTTTGTAAGTGATTGAGAACATAATATAGCCAATAGTTTTGCTAGTCGGTCTCTAATTTCGAACAGCAGTTTTGGATGAATACCATCTTGACCTGGACATTTATCCACTTTCAAGCCCTCCATTTAAAAAAAAACACTATTTCCTCTATAATACAGATTGATCTTAATACCGCTGTATCCCTGTCTCTTTAAAAAATATTTATAGGCTCTGGGATCTTGGAGCAGTCCTCTTTTGTGTAGACTGTGCCAAAGTACTGATTGAGTAGATTAGCTGCCTCCCTATTCTCACTTATTATTTTCCATGTACTGTCTATGAGAGGACCTACTTTGTCTTTTGTTTATTTCTAAGGTAAGAGAAGAAGCTTTTACTATCAGTCTTGATCCTCTGAGCAAGTTTTTTTTTTCGAAGTCTTTTTTTGCTGTTTTATTTGCTTTCTGAGATATCTTCTGCTTGTCCAAATATTTTAAATTTGTTTCTTTTGATTTATCTGCCTCTATATATTTTGTCTATGCTTTATTTTAAAGGTAGTCTAGGTAGTTGATTTGTCATGACCTCGAAGAGGCAGTTTTCATACTCCCCATAATTTAAATACATCAGTACTGAGCTTAATGATTTAAGAGCAGTACTCTGTCAACTATGCCAAGTGTCCACACCGAAAAGGGTAGTGGTACAGTGGATTCCATCCCACTGCAACATCCAAGGCAACGAGGAGGCAGACAGACTGGACAAAGGAAGGTGCAAGACTACCACAACCAGAAACTAGTATGACATACGAAGAGTCAAAACGGCTTATTAGAGCTAGATACATGACCAAATGGGAAATCGAACATACTGGATACACCAAAAAACGATGCCTATTACCAGTTGAGCAGAAGAGAGCAGGTCGTGGTCTTCAGACTTCGCACTGGCCACAATAGACTTAGGTACCACCTATTCAACAAATTGAAGATAGGTGGCACTGACGAATGTCCGTGTGGTACCGGGAAAATGACCGCTGAACATTTGCTGCAAAACTGCCCGACATACGAGGATCAGAGAGAGCAGATGTGGCCATCACCAGTGGCAACACTAGACAAGCTCTATGGCAGTGTCGACAGCCTCAGGATGACGGCTCCTTTTTTCGAAAAAATTAAGGTTGATGTCTGACTGCGTACGATGGAGAAATACATCAGTTATTTTGGACATATTATGTCAATTTTTGTTGTCATTTAATCATTGTCAACACGAACAGATCCGTTGTAAGGTCGCTACTCACATTTTCAGTAATCTTACATTTTCCGAAAAGTTTAAAACTTACGACATTGTGTTTGTTTTATTGAATATTCATGCTTTTTTTTTTATTTGTTCCTGAAGTCATATACTCCTTCCTCTGTCCAACTATCATCACCTCCAAACAGTAACATAAAAAAAACAAATTTTTTTTTTTAATCGTCACAGCAACACAATCAGGAAATCCTGTCATTCATACTCATAGAAGTATCACATTTGCATGTCATTTAAACTGGCAAATGCTATTCTTGTATTTATACTTGTCAGCTAGAGCTGTCGATTGTGCATTTAACTATATTTTGTCTCTCTTTCTCTCTCTCTCTCTCTCTCTCTATCAGTTTCTCTCTCTCGTTCTAGGCTGACATGAAGGAAAGAGGCTGCGTTGCATTCCGTGGGCTCTCCGTCCTTCGGTGAAGTAACTAACTTAACGTCTTTATACTGGTTTAGAAGACTCTGCAGAGTCTGTATACAACCAGTTCCAATTACATCATCTTGCTCTAGAAGCTGTACGCATCCAATCTATTCTTAAATGCATTGACCGTCCTAGCCTCCACCACCTCACTTGGCAATGCATTCCAAGCAAGTGGAGGCTTTCCAAATCGTCCTTAACTGGCAGTCTTGTAAAGCATGCTCAGTAGTTTGTTCGCTTAGTGCACAGTAACAATGCAGACAGTCGACGATTGTATATGTGTTTATTTTTTGTGTTTATCGGATTTAGATACAATTCGAGACTGGTCTGTGAAATAGCAAACGGAGTTTAATATAGATAAATGTATAATCATCCACATGGGTAGATCCAATATGAAACATAATTACAGAATGGGCGAGAACAATATTAGAATGGTAAATAAGAAAAGGGACCTAGGGGTTATAAATAGAACAAACAGGAAAAAATGAATGAGCTAGTCCAGGTGGCAGTGAATAAGGCAAATGCAATGTTCAGTTCAGTTCAGGTCATCCCGTAACCCATCAGGTCGTTGGGGCACACATGAAGACATGAAAATCCCACGCCACCCCTCTCTGTCTGTCGCATCTCACCAGGACGAAGGCCTGACCACTCAGTGATGTTGTCCACCCATCTCTTCCTTGGACGTCCTCACCCTCTCTGTCCCCCGGTACGGACCCAAAGAGTATCGAGTTGGTAATTCCGTTGGACCTTGCGACGTGCCCGCACCAGGCCATCTTTCGTCTTTTGATAGTTGTGAACAGATCTTCAAAAGGACCAATAGCGTCTTCAACTCTCTGACGGATTTCTACGTTAGTGACACGATCTTTATATGTAACATTTAGGAGTTTTCTATAGCACTGCATTTCCATTGCATGTATCCTGCCCTGGATATCTGCTGTAATGGTCCAGGTCTCGCAGGAATACAGAAATATTGATAGCACCAAAGAGCGCATTAGTCTGACTTTAATGCCGAGGGCGAGGCGCTTGTCTCGCCATATAGTATAGGTTCAAGGTTGCAGCCTAGTCAGCGCCGCTGTTGTTTGTGCTACTCTTGCAATTACCTCTAGCTTCGAACCCTCTTCGCTGATCAATGGTCCTAGATATTTGAAACGTTTTACCAAAATGCAAAATAAAAAAATGCAATGTTAGGTATGATAAAAAGAAATATTAAACATAGGAGTAAGGAGGTGATTGTAAAACTGTATAAAGCATTAGGTAGACCTAGATTGGAGTCGTCCTTATCGTAGAGGAGATATAAACATGGTGGAAATCATACAAAGAAGAGCGACAAAGCTGATAGTGGGATTCCAGAATTACAATTACGAGGAAAGACTCAGAAAAACCGGCCTATAGTGTCTATAAGAGAAGAATTCGAGGTGACTTAATACAGATTTATAAGATAATCACAGGAAAGGTAAAATTAGACTATAACAAGTTTTTCAAAATACAACCACCAACAAAAACAAGAGGGCACGATACAAATTAACTAAAGAAAGGTCCAGATTGGATATTAAGAAATATTTTTTTAGTCAGACAGTAGTGAATGCTTGGAAGGCAGAGACAATTAATACATTTAAAAATAGATTGGATGTGCATAGCTTTTAAAGCAAGGTAATGCAAATGTAACTGGTTGTCTACAGACTCTGATGAGTCTTCTAAGCCTGTATACAAACTTTAAGTTAATTTGGTATGTTGTGTGATGAGAACAACGATGGTCACTGCTGGCCAAAGGTGTGTTAGTCTTCGTTCAGTTGTCTATGTTCTCTTCTGACAGCCTAGATAGCTCCCTGTTTCTCAAAGTATGTGATTTCAATCTCTTCTGACAGCTTAGATAGCTCCCTGTTTCTCAAAGTATGTGATTTCAATCTCTTCTGACAGCCTAGATAGCTCCCTATTTCTCAAAGTATGTTATTTCAATCTCTTCTGACAGCCTAGATAGCTCCCTATTTCTCAAAGTATGTGATTTCAATCTCTTCTGACAGCCTAGATAGCTCCGTGTTTCTCAAAGTATGTGATTTCAATCTCTTCTGACAGCCTAGATAGCTCCCTATTTCTCAAAGTATGTGATTTCAATCTCTTCTGACAGCCTAGATAGCTCCCTGTTTCTCAAAGTATGTGATTTCAATCTCTTCTGACAGCCTAGATAGCTCCATGTTTCTCAAAGTATGTGATTTCAATCTCTTCTGATAGCTTAGATAGCTCCCTTTTAATCACAGTACATGATTTCATTATCTTCTTGTTACCAATTTCTTCCCGCTTTCACAAGCTTACCTGCATTCTCATTCAACGGCACTCCACAGTTGGACAGTAACCACAGAAAAATAGTTCTCTTTCTAGCAGCTACCTTGTTTAGTTCATTCCTCAGGTGCGAGAGTTTACCACCCTTGAGGGTTTGTAGTACCAAAAAAAAGCTTATGTGAAGATTACTATTTGGTGTCATTACTGACGATATTCCGTTTAATTGCCCCTTATCTATTTAATGTGTCCACCTCACCACCTAGGAGCATAACTTTGGGCAAGTACAACATTTAGTAGACTTCAATAAGGTGTGGAATGGGCGACGGATCAGGACTCAAAGAAAAATGAAGGTCTATACCGCAATTGTTCTACCTACCCTCTTATTAGCGTGTGAGACCTAGACCGTCTATATTCGTCATGTCGGGAAATTAAACCACTTCCACGCGCACTGCCTGCTGGGGATTAGATGGCAGGACATGGTGCCAAATACAGGTGTTACGCTTGTCGGATCAACGTCTACCAAAAGAGCTGCTCTATGGTGAACTTCAAAATGGCAAGAGAGCAAGCGGTGGGCAGCGGAAAAGGTGTGACAGTGTTGATGTCCGATATGTGTTCTTCTTCTGCGTTCGTTCTCAATCTCCCACTACCAAGCCCTGAACGTTCTCAATCTCCCAAGAATTTACACGAGTAAAACGGGTGTTCTTCTTCTTCTTCTTCGTTCGTTCTCAATCTCCCACTACCAAGCCCTGAACGTTCTCAATCTCCAAAGAATTTACATTCTGAAGGATGGGGAAGCAGTTAGCTGATCGCCAATATTGTAGTATCTAATTGTCATGGAAAGAAGTTGGTAGGAGTGGTTTGTGTCCGACGATTCCGCTATGTCTTATTATTATGAAAGATGGGTAGGGGTATTGAGCTACGTGTGATTTGGTGACAAACTGTCACAGCCAGATTAAAAGGGAGACACGATAGCCAGGGAAGCTGGGAGGGGCTCAAGAAAAGGGGAACTTGACAGGCGGTGCAGGCATAGTAGTACTGGCTGGTCAACGGGGTGGGACAGCAGTACCTCATGACCTGCGGGCCAAGTTGGATAGGAAGGAGCATATGGTCAATAAAGGCCAAAGCACACAGCAGAACAGGAAGAGCTGGTTGGGATGTTTACCCACTATAAGTTTCATATGTATTGCACCTTAATTCCCAATGGAAAGAACAGTGAAACCGAACCCCAGCGACCGAATGACAAAACTGATAAGTTTGAGTGAGAGAACTGTTGGCAGTTAGGTTGTAGCTTTGACATGCTCGGTTCTTGGGCGTGCTGGCAGAAATAACAAGTTGGATCAGTAAACTGAGCTGTAAGAGAACTTGGCAGTTAGGTTGTAGCTTTGACATGCTCGGTTCTTGGGCGTGCTGGCAGAAATAACAAGTTGGATCAGTAAACTGAGCTGTAAGAGAACTTGGCAGTTAGGTTGTAGCTTTCACACGCTCGGTTCTTGGGCGTGCTGGCAGAAATAACAAGTTGGATCAGTAAACTGAGCTGTAAGAGAACTTGGCAGTTAGGTTGTAGCTTTCACACGCTCGGTTCTTGGGCGTGCTGGCAGAAATAACAAGTTGGATCAGTAAACTGAGCTGTAAGAGAACTTGGCAGTTAGGTTGTGGCTTTCACACGCTTGGTTCTTGGGCGTGCTGGCAGAAATAACAAGTTGGATCAGTAAACTGAGCTGTAAGAGAATTGGCAGTTAGGTTGTAGCTTTCACACGCTCGGTTCTTGGGCGTGCTGGCAGAAATAACAAGCTGGATCGGTAAACTGAGCTGTAAGAGAACTGGTCAGAATCAGTTATGTGTACCATAGAACCCCAGCAAAGACTCTCAGAGATCAGCCACACCACCAGATGATGAAGATGACCACAAGATAGTTAGATAATCAATTAAAAACAAGTTGCATATTGTTTGGACGGATAGTGATAGAAGGTAGATCCATAGGTTTCATCTAGCTCATGCTGACAACCTTTGATGTAAAACAAAATTAGTCATAGTTAGATTAGTTGATAATTTTGTAATTTACTTTTTAGAATATGCAATAAATGAATTACCTTGGGCTTCTATATTGAACGAAGAAGTTTTAGTGTTCTCTATGATATTGTGAGGAAAGAATAAATTGAGTGAAAGAAAGATAAACTGGTTGAAGATAGATATAGTAGGACTGTAACATAGGTACAAGGACACACTTAAGAGATCACTGATCCAATGTGATATTAACCATTATGATGGGAAAGAATCACCACCAATCAAAGACTATTGCGGAGGGTGTTCAGAGACATGAGATCTTGATGACCCGTTCCTCAGTGGAGCTGCGGGTCGCAACTTCGTCTCCGGTGGACTCCTATCTTGGGCCACGGAAGTCCAGTGCATGGTAAGTGCTCCTCTAGAGACATCTCGGATGTTGCAGTGTACAGCAAGGGAGTCTGACCAACGCATTGGAGGTCTTCCCCGCTGCCTCTTCTTACCTCGCGGCGGGTACAGACTGCTGTCGCTGTGCTCCATCGACCATCGTTTCGTCGCAACATGTGACCTGCCCATCTATGTTTTGCCTTGTCTACATGGATTACCGCATCCTTTACCAGGGACAATCATCTTATGTCAGAAATGTGGAGACTTTGCATACGTTGGTTCCGGAGAATGATTCCGACCAAGCGTCTCTCAAGGGAAGTCTGGGTCCCTCTCAATTTGTCCACTAGTGATTTTATTAGTGTCCACGTCTCGGCACCGTAGCACATCGCAGGGAGTACAGTGGAATTGAAGAAGGAGGCTTGTAGGTCTTGGTCATGACAACCGTCCAGGGCCATGTTAATAGACGAGAAGGCTGCCCAACCCGCACGTCGACGTCTTGTCAGTTCAGGTTATTCTCCATATTGAGATGATATGAGGTATCAAGAATAAATAAGGCTATACAGAGACGATCGCTCAGCAAGTCAGCTAACAGCAACCCTTCTTCAACCTCGGTGGAAGGGGTTGTCCTATTTTCTTGTCCTAAGTGGAACAAACAAGTTACAAGAATGATAAGAGAAAGAATCTGAGATGGTTGGGAAATCAATGAGAACAGGAAATGCTGAAATTACAAATAGTTGTTAAGGGGATGTATTGTGGCAATCCATAGACTAGAATTTTAAAATCAACCATGGGTCATGTAAGGATGGGCCCCTGAGGTGATGGAGCAGGAGTATGTACAAGGAATGGGGTTAAATTCCTGGTTGTGGCATACATCAGCTTACTCATCTGCTGTTGGATCTTGGTCAGTGTAAAACACCTGACCCTCTCGAGAGGTTGATACTTGGTCAGTGTGTTACACCTAACCCTGACATGAGGTTGGATCTTGGTGAGTATGTTACACCTGGCTGACGTGAGGTTGGATCTTGGTTGGTGTGTTACACCTGACCCTAACGTGATGTTGGATATTGGTCAGTATGTTACACCCGACCCTGGCGTGAGGTTGGATCTTGGTCAGTGTTTTACACCTGACCCTGATGTAATATTGGATCTTGGTCGAGTGTGTTATACCTGACCCTGGCGTGAGGTTGGATCTTGGTCAGTATGTTACACCTGACCCTGACGTGAGGTTGGATCTTGGTCAGTATGTTACACCTGACCCTAGCCTTCACACTCACCAAGCATGCATTAGAAGGTAGGTAAATCAGGTCAAGCATGAGGCTGGTATGCTTCTCATCCAATCAAACAATGTTTTACAGAAATTCCCATTACAAGAAGGATCAAATGTTAGCTTCAGGGTCAACTTAAACATACTGTCAAGACCTCACGTCACATCCTCGTTTATATTCTTGGAGGGGACGGCGTGGCCTAGTGGCACGGCTCACAAGACGAAGGTGCTGGGTTCGATCCCCACCACAGTACCGGCCGTTACCCCGGGTAAGCAAACCCTTAGAAAATGCAGGAGGAAGCAGACCCTTACATAAAATACATGCTGAAGTCGGATGCACTGGGTCGACAGGAGCAAAATAAAAACCACAGTGCAACGCACACCCGCCTTGGGGAATAGAGAAATAAGGCGAACGCACAAACAAACAAAAAATATATATATATTCTTGGAAACAGGCCACATTAGTCTGGCCAATGAGGTGGGGATTTACACTTCAATCCACATAGTGGTGAGCTTACTGAAAAGTTCGACATTGCACTATAGCCAGGAAAATCCAAGTCCACTTTCTCAAGTACGCTTCAAGATGTAAGAAGAGTCAATGTAGCCTGCCACCAAAGAAACATCATCAATAGTGGCTTTCAACCAACAACAGCAACTCTAAAAGACCACATAAATGTCACAGCGCATGTTCCCTGACACCAACAACAGTGGTCGCTCCATGTTCCAAATGGGATGAGAAATCATCATCAATCCACCAAAACCTTTCCAGTTCCCTGTGGAGCCTGTCTTCAACAAATACATGCAAAGTCATCAAATGTTGATCTGCCTATATTTGTTAATGTTTTTGCAGCCTAAAGTTTCTACAGGATGAAGCAGCCAGCCCCATGCCCAACCTTCCTTAGTCATAGCATAACAAATAAAAATCAACTGCCCATCACAATCAATGATGACTTCAGCATCAGAATAACGTATAACATTGTGTCATATTTAAATTAGATTTAAGTGAAGAATATATCCACTATCATCAACCACACTCTATTGTCCTGAGCTACCCTGGTCTGGTGAAAAGATGTATTAGCCGAGACGACTGCAGATAACAGAGGATGCAGATTTATTTTCCTCATTAATTGTCTCTTATGACACGCCTGTCAGTGTACAGAGTTACTATTCTTTGCTCCCCTTTCAGTTCTTGTTAACATTCGGGTGAGAAATAGATAATGATATTCTCTTCTTGCACACCAACATTTTCATTTCAACAATACCATTCTTAGAGCCATCAATGTTTCAATGTCATGTTGAAAAAAATGAAAACGCTGTGACTTGTAAATACATAATGTATTGACAACAACTGCAAAGACAAGTATATTACAAGCACTCTGAAAACATACACACTAGATAACAGAGAAGAAAGTTTTACGAAATCTAGATTTGAATCATGGACCTCAAGATTGTGACAGATACACATTGCTGCAAAAAAGACATGAGTTAGAGGATTCTGTCTATTTTTCATTCAGATGGAGCATGTGCACCCGAATGTTGCATGAAGAGGAAAGAATAGAACCATTATAATTTCCCAAAGCAAGTCATAAAGGCATGTTACCTTTATCAACCAAAAGAAATCATTTGACTCTGTAGAGCCACTATTCATCTGGCACTCTCTGCAGGATCAAGGCATTAATCCCGGCTATGTCAGAATCCTTGCTAACTGCTACACAGACTGTGCTACAGCCTTCCAAAAACCAGTAATAAGTATCTGCCCAGGGAGATCTAACCAAGCCACTTTTCCGCATACCTGGAATCCTTCATCAGTCAATACTACTGGACCCTATTTGGCACCAACATCAATGGTGTGTGACTTAACCACTTCCACTTCATAGATGACATAGTGTTTATCATAGAAACAGCCAAAGATGTCAACCACATGGCAGTTATACTTCACAAAGTAGAAAGAAAAGCGGGCCTCGAGATGAATACCTCCAAGACAATAGTCATGTGAAGACGATTCACTGCCAATGACCCAGTCATCCTCAAAGACGAGAATCTGGAGGACGTGGAGAAGTATATCTACCTGAGATACCCATTGAACATGCAAAACGACCTAAACCAAGAATTAACAAAACATCGTCACGCAGGCTGGACAGTTTTCTCATCCATAAAGATAGCACTAGACCAGAGCCTGCGTGCCTACTTATTCAACTCCACCTTTCTCCCTGCAGTGTGTTATGCTGCAAAAACCTAGTCACTTACAAAAGAAATTGAGTCAGAGTAACCCCAGCCTCTGTCAAAAGATGTATGATTGGTCTCACGCTACACAACCAACACTTGAAAGGTTTTCACAACACCGATGTACAGCATATGTCATTGGTGAAGGATTTAGTTACCCACACAGACAAGGTAAAACATTGTTAGGCTGGTCATCTGCCTCTGAGAAATGATGACCTTTGGAGCACAGCTACAGTAGTCTGGTATCCATGAGATAGAAAATGATCACGGGGAAGACCACCTATGCGTTGGTCCGACTCCCTCAAACTCAGAAACAACATCCACAATGCTACAGATTGAAAACATCACCCTCTGGTGGTTCACCGTGGCCCAATACAGATGACAATGGAAACAAAAGTTGGAACTTGCAGAGGCGTAACCCTTAGAGGAACAGGTCGTCCAGTAATGTCATAAAGGTAAAAAAAGAGGGATGTGCATGGGTCTAGCAGCCTTATCATGTAAATAAAATTGCTAAAAAAATTACCAATGCAAGAGGACACATAGATGATGTGAAACAGACTTCCTGTAAGAGGACCATCTAAGGTGGTGTCCCCATATTCAATTAACGCTTTACAGTTCCATGCAGTTTGATTCTGTGGCACGCAAAACATTATGTATAGTTGAAATCTGTAAAAATCTGTATCTAACATTGGTGTTTGGCTGTTTCATTTAGCTTCAACCATCTGAGTTTAGAAATAACATTAACAATGATAGAATATCTGGTGTATACGCAGTCTTCATTTAATGTTCTGTTCTCAATCAGTATTTACATGTGTTAAAGACATGGTTTTTATGCAAAAGAATTTGGACTGCCAAGACCAGAGAAATTGCTTAATATTTGTTCAGGCCAATGATCTGAAGTACATGTGGATATCTAATTCGTCCGGTCCAGACTCGGACAGGGCTACAGAAGAATATTACTGTGGTAATGTTATTAATTGAATAATGCAGGGGATAAAGACGCTGAGCAGCACATGAGCTGCAGTGGTCAGCGACCCATAGCTGACTGCTAGCGTCAGGGCCAGCGAACCAGAGCTGCCAAGACCCTTCTACACCTCCACGCGGTGATCCTGGAAAACAGGCTGTAGCAGGGCAGACTGGCTAAGGAGAAGGGATCGAAGAGGGAATGCTAACCCGGTACTAAAAAAATGCTTGCTGAAGTCGGATGTGTTGGACCGAAAGGTGCAAATATCGCAGTCAAGCTGTAAACTACAACACAACGCATTCCGTTCTCTGGACTACATTTTGCTACTTAAGCCCTTTCAGGGTTTGGTAGCGGGAGATTGAGAACGAACGCAGAAGAAGAAGAAGAAGAATAATGCAGAAATATAACCAATATAAATTACATCATCTTTTTCTGGCCTCATTAATGACGATCCATATTAATATATATTTTTATTATGAACACTTCATGTCATAGATAATTTAATTCTTTAATTTCTTCTTCAGATCATAGCTTTAGCTCAATATTTTTAATATTACTGATTATATATTGAGTTGAACATTATTTCACATACAGAGTTGCGGCACTTGCCGTAACTGGAAGACACAAATTAGGTCGAACTGTCCTGCTGAAGACGAATGTGTCGGACCGAAAAGTGCAAATATCGCAGTCAAGCTGTAAACTAGCGACACAACGCCTTCCGTTTTCTGGACTACATTCTGCTACTTGCAAAATCCTATTCGGGACTTGGAAGCAGGAGATTGAGAACGAACGCAGAAGAAGAAGAAGATCGAACTGTAAAGCGATGGAGTGAAAATGAAATAAACATGTGGCCACAGCTATTTTGGTTGACATGATGAGATTGCCAGTCCCATGCACCACCCTAATTGACAAGGCGCAGTGGCCCTATTAATTTTATCCCCAGTAAGAGGCCCTGGAGACCCACCCAGTATGTGGTCATTAACATTTATGGCATAACTCCGGAGGAAAACATTCAATCAAGAGTGTCGAACACTTTCTAGGGATGACTTCAGTCTCATGATGACGTTGTCCTTTCCAAAAACTGACATCATTTCTGCTACAGGTGGCCCTTCCTGAAAATAGAAACCGTGAAATTATAGAAGAGAAATCATAAGAAGATAAATAATAGAATAGAAGAGAGATCATAAAACATAATTTATAGGGGAGAAACTATAGTAGAGAAATTTTAAGAGATAAATCATAAAATATAAATCATAGAATGGAAATCATAAAAGAGAAAAGAGATCATAAAAGACAAATTATAGGAGAGGAATTATATAGAAGAGATCATAGAAAAGACTTCATAGAAGAGAAATCATAAAATCATCTAGATGCTAAGATTCTCTGCGAGTTAAAGGGTGCCCTTCAGCAGACTTAAACGCTGGTAAGAAATGAAGTGTTAGAGACTTCAGTATACTAAGCACAGCTTGCGTAAGATGGGGGTTGCCAGTCTCCTTCCTGGCTGCCTTTTCCTTCCCTAACTTCAAGTCAGGTACCCATTTAAAGCTGAGTTGACAGGAGTATGACGGTTATGGGAGTTGAACCTAGCACCTTTGTGAGTGCTCTGCCACTACTCTGATCAGACACTCCTCTTCACCTTTTTGCTACAATTGAAGCGGCAAAGAATCAGTGTCGTCACCAAGATCAATGTGTATCGTGCTATTGTGAAAACTACCCTTCTGTGTGCATACAAAACATGGACAGTCTATAGTCAGGAAGCTTAATAATTTCCATGCAAACTGCTCAGGATTGGTTGGCAGGATACAGTGCCCAACTCTGTGGTCCTCAGCAGAGCGAGACTCTCTGGTATCCATACGCTGTTGCAGATGGACTGGGCATGTTGTTCGCATTGTCAGATGCACGCCTCCCTAAGCAACTGTTGTATGGTGGTGAGCTCAGAACTGCACAGTGCTCACCGGGGGGACAAAAGAAACGATACAATGACACTCTAAAAGTTTCTTTCAATATTTTCTCCATCAATGTCGCTGCTTGCTCTGAACTATTCAACCTGGCACACTACCATCATTCATGGTGAGCAGAGAACCATTACTGCAGAGCAGAAAAAAAAAAGTGAGCTGCACACAAGGACAGCATGCAAGACGGCCCAATTAATAACGCTGTTCATGTGGTAGAGTTTGTCACGCTCAGATCAGACTGTACAGTCGTATGGAGTCACATCTGAATAATTATATCTGATGCTGTCGCCATCTTCGCTTGCGATTGGCAACTAACTAGCAAATGAAGAATAATGCCACCACTAAATCGGACTCCTTTACGGGAAGTCTTTATTCAAGCATCTGCAGTAATGGTTTTACTACAATGATTTAACATAATGAGGTTGCTAACCCCATGCACTGTCCTATTTAATTTCCATTTATGGCATACTTGGAAGGTAATTAACTCAAGAAAGGTCCAGATTAGATATTGAGAAATTTTGTTAGTCAAGTGAGTGGTGAATGCTTGGAATGCATTGCCACAGGAAGTAGTTAAGGCAGGGACAATTAATGCATTTAAGAATAGATTGGATGGACATATCTTTTAGAGCAAAGCAATGTAAATGCAATTATTTGTACACAGACTCTGCAGAGTCTTCTAAACCAGTATAAAGACGTTCAGTTAAGCTAAATTAAACTTAGTGCAAAACAAAAACTACCAAAAATGTACATAGTTTTATTGATAAAAGCCAGCACCGAATTGAAGGTTTGAAATTATATGGCAAGGTCCATAAGGGCACACTTTTAACCCACACACAGTCAAATGTCGGTTGATCAGGATACAAAGAGGAGACAATGTTGGTAGTTTGGGTATACATTAAGGAGGCCACGATATCATTACAAGACAATCCCTTGTTTCGGAAACTTAAGGAAAAGAGATGTAGTGGTAGACTGAGACACTCTTGGCAAAGGAAACTAGATAGGAATATCAAAGAAACATGGCTATCAAAGGCCAATGCTTTACAGGGGGCAGAGAGGCTTTTTATTGATTGATTAACTTTACCATTAAAAAAAGACAAACATTGCGCCCTTTAGGGAAAAATGGTCAGCAACATTTTTCAGACCAGGGGCCAGGTAAAGAAGTGCTCCTCCAGGTGGTGAACGTTCAGTTTTAAACTTCATAAAAAAATAAAAAATAAATACTCCAACAAATATTTAGCCAACAGCAAATGTTAATAATTGTAATCATTATCAATAAATGTTAACAAAAACGTTTGTTAATGACAGATTTTCTAAGAAAAACATATTTATTCTGAATGTATAGAAGTCTAATTTCACAAGTGGATGGAAAAATTTAATAAAGTAAAGTAGCAGGAGGAGTCAGTAAATAGGTCACAATTGGTTAGTTAATTAACAACTAAATCGCATACGACCTTGAAAACTATTTATTACTATATTTATATTTCCTCTTATTTCTTGATATAATCTCCACTAACATTCATACTCTTATCCCATCACTTTATAAGTCCATCAAAACATGTAGCATAGAAGTCTTTGATCGCTGTCTCAGCCACATACGCACCTCACGTTCAACCTCTTTGTCATATGCAAAATGTTTGTTGGTGAGTTTCTAGTGGACCAAATAGGTCAAAATTGCTGTAGGCTAAACCATGAGAACACCCTATTACAGTTGCTATGTGACAGATTTAGTCTGAGCAGACAAATCTGGTCTCCCTACTGACACATTTTGTTGCCTATGGTAACACACAAGCGCAGTTGTATACTTGTATTAATTTAGAGGTGGGCCTTTCTTCTGACCAGACCACTAACGTCGGCAAGTACCGTGGTGGAGTACTAGCGACGCCATTCTGAAAGGTAGCGCCCACTAAGAAAATAGTCCGGTGTTATAGAAGCCTGATGACGGGCCGGGAGCTAGGATGGACTTTACGCGATAAGTTGAAGAAGAGGGAGTTCACGCGATTTGCGGAGCGCAAGAGATTTGAAGAAAGGAGAGACATTACACGATTTTGCAGAGAGACGAACCTTACACGATTTGCAGAGAGTTACTTTACGTGATTTGCAGAGCGCAAGAGATTTGAAGAAAGGAGAGACATTACACGATTTTGCAGAGAGACGAACCTTACACGATGTGCAGAGAGTTACTTTACGTGATTTGCAGAGCGCAAGAGATTTGAAGAAAGGAGAGACATTACACGATTTTGCAGAGAGACGAACCTTACACGATTTGCAGAGAGTTACTTTACGTGATTTGCAGAGCGCAAGAGATTTGAAGAAAGGAGAGACATTACACGATTTTGCAGAGAGACGAACCTTACACGATGTGCAGAGAGTTACTTTACGTGATTTGCAGAGCGCAAGAGATTTGAAGAAAGGAGAGACAATACACCATTTTGCAGAGAGACGAACCTTACACGATGTGCAGAGAGTTACTTTACGTGATTTGCAGAGCGCAAGAGATTTGAAGAAAGGAGAGACATTACACGATTTTGCAGAGAGACGAACCTTACACGATTTGCAGAGAGTTACTTTACGTGATTTGCAGAGCGCAAGAGATTTGAAGAAAGGAGAGACATTACACGATTTTGCAGAGAGACGAACCTTACACAATTTGCAGAGAGTTACTTTACGTGATTTGCAGAGCGCAAGAGATTTGAAGAAAGGAGAGACATTACACGATTTTGCAGAGAGACGAACCTTACACAATTTGCAGAGAGTTACTTTACGTGATTTGCAGAGCGCAAGAGATTTGAAGAAAGGAGAGACATTACACGATTTTGCAGAGAGACGAACCTTACACGATTTGCAGAGCGCAAGAGATTTGAAGAAAGGAGAGACATTACACGATTTTGCAGAGAGACGAACCTTACACGATTTGCAGAGCGCAAGAGATTGAAGAAGAGAAACTCCACGCTTTGCAGAGAGACGGGCCTTACACAATTTGCAGAGCGATACACTGAAAGAAGTGACTCTACGATTTGCAGAGCGATACATTGAAGAGATTGTCAGCATGAGGTTTCCCAGCGCTCGACTCCTTGAACGAGTTGGCCACTTTATTTTGAATTGGATGTCACAGCGTCTGAGCTCCAGTGTGGGGTGTTCAGTCTTCAATTGTGATTAGCATTTCATCTAAATTGGGATGTGACCAGCACCAGCCAGGTGGGTGATATTTTGAATCGTTGTCAGTCATAATTGCCCGCAGTGGGAGTGAACGTTGCCATCTGAAATGTGTGTTGACCCGCGACAAGTTGTCGCGTGGTCAGCCGGCCCTTGTTCAACACACGCGGTTCAAACCTGTGGCTGCTTTATTTAGTTTTTCCTGACGTCCACCACACAGTTCAACAGGCGGCACTGAGGAACAGGACCAAGAGCGATCTACATGGGTTGGGGTCACAGCACGAAGTACTCATCAGCGTTATTACGCCATAATTCAGACTTACGTCACGGCAGGCCAAGCACGGAAAAAGTGACTGTTGACAATAGTGTAGGGGTAGGGAGAGTGTTAGGTTATGTAATCCCTGGATAGGAGTGAGTGAGTTGTGAATAGAAGAGTGCCAGTGTAGAAAGGAATACAAAATTTGTTTACCAATGTTCGCTGATAGTATTCATTAGTAGTTTATTATTAGATTCTTCTGGTTAAGGTGGATGGACGAGGAGCGGCCTTATATACATTAGAAAGAGCAAGATCCTGTTCCATCTGCTACAGCTACACTGTTTATCGTTACTCGCCCGCCAGCCTGAATCTGTTGCGACTTCTGTTGCAATATGAACACGCTGACCAAGTCAGTCTACAACAGCAATTTATGAGCATCATTGAGAAAATTGATCAACACAAGCTATGTACTGTTCTACACGACAAATACTTTCTCACTGTAAACAGGAAACATTTCCGTATAAATATTCTTTGCAGAAAGGTCTTTTTCGTCCCAAAAACATGCACAACAGCATGCTGATCTTCATTCATACACTCCATGAGCATGGTCGCCATTTTTATTTGATCTGCAGATGCGACATCTATCATCTGCTACCTAAAGTAATCATTAAGCTGGATGTCGCTGCCATCTAATGACACATTTAGAAACTACCGACTACAATTTCCAGCTATCTTATTTCAGTTTGTGACCTACTTACTGACTAGCCCGCGTGAACAGGTGAAAAATAAAACTACCACAAACCTTAAGACCTGTCAGTGCCATTCTCATAAACATGAAAAATTTGTTGGTCTTCATTTCGTGTCTTTTAGCAAACTCCTTGAGCTCTTCGCCAAGATAAGCAACACTGAAATCCCCTTCGACTGAAACCCACTCAAGAAATTCAGACAGTAGAGATTCAGCCCTTTTCTCTATTTTGACAAGTTGGGACAGATTCAACTGGCTTGGCGTCACCCACAAATACTCCAGGTCTGGTTTGACAAAGTCTGTTAAAACACTTGTCCTGTCCTGTGGAATCATAAAATAGGACACAATTGCGTGTTATTATTATTACAATTATTATTTATCTGGGGAGAGGTGACTACTGTTCGGTAAGGCAGAACATACTGATCAGACTATATTAGTCAGAGTTAGGTAAAACATACTGATCAGACTATATTAGTCAGAGTTAGGTAAAACATACTGATCAGACTATATTAGTCAGAGTTAGGTAAAACATACTGACAAGACTATATTAGTCAGAGTTAGGTAAATCATACTGATCAGACTATATTAGTCAGAGTTAGGTAAAACATACTGATCAGACTATATTAGTCAGAGTTAGGTAAAAGATACTGATCAGACTATATTAGTCAGAGTTAGGTAAAACACACTGACAAGACTATATTAGTCAGAGTTAGGTAAAACATACTGACAAGACTATATTAGTCAGAGTTAGGTAAAACATACTGATCAGACTATATTAGTCAGAGTTAGGTAAAATCTACTGATCAGACTATATTAGTCAGAGTTAGGTAAAACATACTGACAAGACTATATTAGTCAGAGTTAGGTAAAACATACTGACAAGACTATATTAGTCAGAGTTAGGTAAAACATACTGATCAGACTATATTAGTCAGAGTTAGGTAAAACATACTGATCAGACTATATTAGTCAGAGTTAGGTAAAAGATACTGATCAGACTATATTAGTCAGAGTTAGGTAAAACACACTGACAAGACTATATTAGTCAGAGTTAGGTAAAACATACTGACAAGACTATATTAGTCAGAGTTAGGTAAAACATACTGATCAGACTATATTAGTCAGAGTTAGGTAAAACATACTGATCAGACTATATTAGTCAGAGTTAGGTAAAACCTACTGATCAGACTATATTAGTCAGAGTTAGGTAAAACATACTGACAAGACTATATTAGTCAGAGTTAGGTAAAACAAACTATTTTAGTCAGGGTCAGGTAAAACATACTGATCAGACTATGTTAGTCGGTGTCAAGTAAAACATTACTGTTTGTCGGTGTCAGGTAAAACATACTGATCAGACTATTTTAGTCGGTGTCAGGTAAAACATGACTGTTTGTCAGTGTCAGGTAAAACATACTGATCAGACTATTTTAGTCGGTGTCAGGTAAAACATGACTGTTTGTCGGTGTCAGGCAAAACATACCGATCAGACTATGTTAGTCAGGTAAAATATACTGATCAAGACCCCCATCTCACTTCCAAGCAGTTCTCCCTGGAAACAACATGTTTCACGGCAGTCTAACAAGTGGAAGAGTGGAAAGTTCATAATTATGCTAGTTTAGCCATGTTTACAGAATGAAGGGTCACCAGCTAACATGACAATCATGGAGAGCAAGGGGTTGAGAACAACCTCAAGTTTAATGGTATGACAACATGAGAAAGTCTGAGAGACTAAGGACTAATAATAATAGCTGCCAATCACAAGCAAAGATGGCAACAGTGTCAGATATGTGCATTCAGATGCGACTGCGTATGACTAAAGTTCAATCTGAGTGCGACAGACTCTACAGTATGTGGGGCATATATGGATAGCGTCGGTAATTAGGTTGTCTTGCATTCTGTCTTTTCAGGCAGCTCGCCTATTGCAGTGGTCTAGGCTGGGGTTATGAGCAAGCAGATTCCAAAAGGTGGCATCAAAGAGAAAGCTGTGGAGAGATACTTTTAGACAGTATTTGCATCATTTCATCTGCTTCCCTAACAAGTGCTTGCATGTCTTGAGCTCAATGTACAACAGCTGCTAAAGGAGATGTTTTTCAACATGCCCAGTCCATCTGATTTTGGCTCTCTGCACCAGTGTACGGATGCCCAAGAGCCTCATCCACTTGAAGACTTCAGTTTGCTACTCTATCCTGTCAGCTAATCCTATGCAGCCTATTGGAACAGCTCATGTGGAAATAATTGAGCTTCCAGACATGTCTATTATAAACTCCAGGTTTCACAAGTGTATAGAAGGGTTGTTAGTATCCCCATGGATATCAGCCATCTCTAACTACATAAAGAAATACAAGAGAAAAAAACTTACATCTTGAAGGCTCCACCTAATGATTTTCAGTATATTATCATCACTCAATACTTGCTCTCTCAAGGGCCCTTCTCCTAACCTGAAAAGTGAAACCAAATCATCTCAATACTTGCTCTTAAGGGCCCTTCTCCTAACCTGAAAAGTGAAACCAAATCACCTCAATACTTGATCTCTCAAGGGCCCTTCTCCTAACCTGAAAAGTGAAACCAAATCATCTCAATATTTGCTCTCAAGGGCCCTTCTAACCTGAAAAGTGAAACCAAATCATCTCAATACATGCTCTCTCAAGGACCCTTCTCCTAACCTGAAAAGTGAAACCGAATCATCTCAATACTTGCTCTCTCAAGGGCCCTTCTCCTAACCTGAAAAGTGAAACCGAATCATCTCAATACTTGCTCTCAAGGGCCCTTCTCTTAACCTGAAAAGGTTATCATAAAAAGAAAGATGTATTCACAGAAAAAAAAGTAATTTAATATGTTTTTCTCCCATATCATGATAATACTCACATAACAGCACTACCTCCGCACTAGCGTAGAAGACTCCCCCAACACTAGATTGCCTACCTCGTTAGGTTAGAAAGTAAGCTCTAGAAATAACTAACCAGACATTGCATTATATAGTGAATATAGGAGTGATTAACTCCTTTTCAACAGCAGTTCAGAAGATAGCAAACCACACGATGAGGATGGACACATTTTTAAGACCACTGATGTATACCAAGGTATGCAGAATTTACCTTTCATTGAACCTGCCTGTAACAAGTTCCCTCACTTTTCCTACTAATTCAGCAAGAACAATTTGGTCATCTGAACCTACTTTTTCCTTTAGGATGTGTCTGTTTGATGACTCTAACCATAATGGATTGAGCTGTGCTGGGTTACTTTTGATCTTGGCTACATCAAACTGAAAAAGATATAGAAAGCAATAATTTTAATCATACTAGTAATTAGGCACTAAAACACCCTGAATGATGTCCTAGATACTGTGTTGTTAAGAAAATGCAGATGGGTGGGGCATGTTGTGCGCATAACTGGCAATAGATGGACATAAAAAGTGTGCCATGCCTGACAACAGATGGACATAAAAAGTGTGCCATGCCTGACAACAGATGGACATAAAAAGTGTGCCATGCCTGACAACAGATGGACATAAAATTTGTGCCATGCATGACAACACGTGGACACAAAATGTGTGCCATGCCTGACAACAGATGAACACAAGAAGTGATATCCTGGCATCCTTACCACTTTAAGCACCCATACGGACATACACCAATGAGACGGAGAGATAACGCGAGTAAAGTCTTTAGTCCAACATGATACTCAAAGGGGAAAATCCTAAATAAGTTTAACTCTTAGTATTCGTGCTCAAAAACCATGTTTGTACAAGCTCATTTTAAGGAGTAACTTTTTATACTTGGCTGCTGTTATTGATTTTGGATTAGTAAATTTATTTATAAGGATAAACTCAAGTGTTATATGTCAAAATATGTAGAATAACTTATTATATGAACATAGTTAAACATATAAACAGTTCAAATATTTATGAAAGACACATAAAGTTTGGAATAGAACAAATATACATTTAACAACAGAAGCAAATATATTGTACTTACAATAATATTTAAATCCTTTAACAACACAGAAACTTATAAATTCTGGATTATTATATAGTACATCAATTTTCACAGATGTTAGACAAGTTTTATGCAGGTCTTGTTATAAATAAACATTCTGCATGCATTTTGAAATTGGTTGTTACAATTAGAAAATAAAATAATTTACATCAAAATGTACACTTTCTATTTTAGTATTTGCATTTCGTATTTAAAAAATAAAACTATATTTCTTCAATATTATCAGGTGTACTTGATCTTACATGTCTAAGTTCAGATTTATCTCGATCTTCTACTTATTATTGGAACATAATTTGTTCTTCTAGTAAGTAGTAACTTCTCTACTACGCCTAGAACTAGTCACTAGGTCCAGCCAGGGGAGACCCCCCCCCTGTCTTCAGAGTCTGACAACTTTGTCAACTACAATAATTTTCTGAATACTAGTCATACGAACTATCCCTACCCGATAAATCATCATTTTCGAATTCAATCCATGAATGAATAAGTGCCGATGCTTGCTTGGCTGAGAACCTTTGCTTGTGATCATTTGTCTTTGAAGCGATTTCTCGTAACGAAAAAGTTTACCAAAAACTACTGAACACAGCATATACCAGTTTATTTTAAAAATGGACAATTATTCCCACACGAGGTTTTAAGGAACTGTGATGCAAATGTCTAGTGTTGATTTGATTGGCCAAAAATTTGGGCAAACTGGCTGTAATTCTGAATAAAAATAGTGGTTTTAATCTCTTTCTAAACCTCTTTAAGTCATCATCCCACCCTCCTCCTGCCCTATCCACTGAATCCACCCCCACCCTCCTACAAATACAAATGATGACTAACCACTACCCATTCCAACCAAAATTTGCTCCCTTGATCCCTGGAATTCAAATTGAGCATATTTAACCTCCGGAGCCAGACAGTGTACACCAAGGAAAAAAAATGGAGACCACCTGTCAACGATAGCATCAACAAATAACATGAAACACGTTTGCCTCACTGAAACACTAGGTTAGGTACATACAGATACACACATGCATCAAAGCACTGGTTTATGCGTCTTGATATCGCCCAATTGACTACGGTCTGGGATGGAATAGGAGCACCTCCACCAGTAGAAACTAGTAAGGCTAACATCTAAGAAACAAACGAACAGTGCAGTGGTTTTCAGGTTTCTCAGATGGATCCTCGGTAAAAGGCAACGAAGGAAATGGTTGCTGAGGGGGAGGCTCGGATACTAGGAGTTACACATTTGGTTTCCTGACACTTGATATGCCTGATTATGGACAGATACTAGTATTCAACATTTGTGTGCTTTCAGGGAGTACTTTCTGTGTGACAGAAACAAGAATAGGATCACTAAGACATTGAGAGAATGTTGTAAGTTTGGTCTTACTAATTTAGGGTAGAAGACTCTCTACATGTGATGAGACAAGAAGAGGTCCACTTCCACAGTGAAATCAGGTCATAAGAGGTAACTAATAGTATGGTATAACCTCTGAAGAGTAGAAGTTTCTCAAACACATAGCAGGAATTGCATACCCAGCCATTCACTTTCTTCTATTAGCCACTCCTCTTCAATCCTTGTTAGGTCTTTTATGATGGAGAGATCAATTCCTTTTGGTCTTCATGAAAGCAATTATTGGGTTGGAATTTGATTACCTTTAGAATTATTGCATGGACATGGGTTAACAGCCTGCTTGTTTCGATTTTCAAACGCCAAGAGTTCTTTCATGTGCACATTGTGTATACTGGACCTCTGAGTTTATCATCCATCTCCAACAGCACTATGTGCTTATCTGACCTGCCTTGAGACCAGGGGATGCTTGAAACTAGTAGGATTCAAACACCTACTATTTTGTGAATTATCATTTGTTCATCCCTTGAGAGGAGAACGCCTTACCTCTCAGTTATAGCAACCCCCTCTAGCCAGCAATTTACACAGCCAAAAGACTTGCTAAGTATTAAATGGCCTTCTAGGTTTTCAAAGAAAGATCTAGAAACAATACTCCAAATGTGATACAAGGGTAAAGAGCGAATAACTCATTTTATTAGGAATGTAAATAAGAGGCTAATAGGTTTCCATAAACTCTCAAAATATTGTCATCATCATCATCACCAGCCTTCATTTTTTAAGCCCACCAGGAGCACAGTGTTCCCACTATCTTTCAGTAGGCCTGAGCCTAAGCACTTAATGTTGTTAAGCATTGATGATTTATGTACGATGAGGCAACACATAGAATATATTACCAAACACGTCTCTAGAAATGATTCAGTATATGTGGGGCATATTATTAATCAATTGACCAAAATCTTTTCAGCTCCCTGAGGAGCACATGTCTTAAAAACATACAGGTCAAGTCATAAAATATAGACTTGTCTATATTTGCTGAAATTTTTGTGGATTACAGTTTGTAGCAACACTGTCGCATGTCACATATGTCATGAGAGATGAATAAGGAGGGATGGATATGGGGCTGGCTTCCCCATTCTGTAGAAACTTTAGGCCATAAAAACTGCAGCAGATTTGGATAGATCAAACATTTGATTACTTAAAGTGGGTTTGTTCAAGATTAATTCTCCCCAGGAAGCTTATAAAGTCCACTCATTGAACTGATTCCTCTTGTTCTTCAGCGTTCATCCTGAATAGGAAGTTGTGTCGTGGTTTATAGCAAGGTTGAGATATTTGCGCCTTTTAGCCCGGACAATCCTGTTTCAGCTAGCTTTTATGGGATACCGGGTAAGTCTTCCCACTGTGATCCCTATTCAATTAGCCAGACTACACTAGTGCAGCCTGTTTCCAGGACCACCAAATGGAGGCGGAATAGTCTTGATCAGCTTTGGTTCACTGACACTGACGCAAACAGTCAGCTATGAGTTGGTGGATGATGTCGGCTCATTCACTGACACTGACGCAAACAATCAGCTATGAGTTGTTGGATGATGTCGGCTCATTCACTGACACTGACGCAAACAGTCAGGTATGACTTGCTGGATGATGTCAGCTCATTCCCTGACCTTGACACAAACAGCCAACTATGAGTTGCTGGATGCTGTTAGCTCATTCACTGACCCTGACGCAAACAGCCAACTAAGAGTTGGTGGATGCTGTTAGCTCATTCCCTGACCCTGACGCAAACAGCCAACTATGAGTTGCTGGATGCTGTAAGCTCATTCACTGACCCTGATGCAAACAGCCATCTATGAGTTGCTGGATGCTGTTAGCTCATTCACTGACCCTGACGCAAACAGCCAACTAAGAGTTGGTGGATGCTGTTAGCTCATTCCCTGACCCTGACGCAAACAGCCAACTATGAGTTGCTGGATGCTGTAAGCTCATTCACTGACCCTGATGCAAACAGCCATCTATGAGTTGCTGGATGCTGTTAGCTCATTCCCTGACCCTGACGCAAACAGCCAACAATGAGTTGCTGGATGCTGTTAGCTCATTCACTGACCCTGACGCAAACAGCGAACTATGAGTTGCTGGATGCTGTTAGCTCATTCACTGACCCTGACGCAAACAGCCAACTATGAGTTGCTGGATGCTGTTAGCTCATTCACTGACCCTGACGCAAACAGCCAACAATGAGTTGCTGGATGCTGTTAGCTCATTCACTGACCCTGACGCAAACAGCCAACTATGAGTTGCTGGATGCTGTTAGCTCATTCACTGACCCTGATGCAAACAGCCAACTATGAGTTGCTAGATGATGTCAGCTCATTCACTGCGTTGTACCTTCAGCCCCATTAAACTGATTGCAAATGGTGACAAGACAAGTAACAGCTGCAGTTCAATAAATAGAACAATGTTCTCTGTAGCAATTTGTTCTTGATAAATTACGTGTGAAATGTTAGTAAAGTACTTACAGACTTGCACATTTCCTCGAAGGACATGTCCAGAGAGATTTTGTTGAAACCTCCACCAATGGAAGTTATATAGTTCAATACTGCTTGTGGAAAATAGCCCACCTCCTGCATAAACAATGATCTGTGATCAAAGACTTACAGACAAGGACATAATGATCTGTGATTGAAGACTTCAAGGTAAAGACACAATGATCTATGAATGAAGACTTCAAAGTAAGGACACAATGAACTATGATTGAAGACTTCAAAGTAAGGACACAATGATCTATGATTGAAGACTTCAAAATAAGGACACAATGATCTATGATTGAAGACTTCAAAGTAAGGACACAATGAGTGAAGATCAAGGTAAGGACACAATGATCTATGATTGAAGACTTCAAAGTAAGGACACAATGATCTATGATTGAAGACTTCAAAGTAAGAACACAATGATTGAAGACTTCAAGATAAAGATACAATGATCTATGATTGAAGACTTCAAAGTAAGGACACAATGATTGAAGACTTCAAAATAAAGATACAATGATCTATGATTGAAGACTTCAAGGCAAATGACACAATGATCTACGATTGAAGACTTCAAGGCAAATGACACAATGATCTATGATTAAAGACCTAAATGCAAAAACACAATGATCTATGATTGAAGACTTCAAAGTAAGGACACAATGATCTATGATTGAAGACTTCAAGGCAATGACACAATGATCTATGATTATATTCTTCAAGACAAGGCTTCAAAGCAAGGTAGCAATGGTACAATGATCAAGGAAACAATGAGCTATGATTAAGGGCATCAAATGAAGGTAGTAATGATTACAAAAACAATGGTATATGATTAAAGAAACAATGATGTATGATTAAGTATTCTATGATTAAAGATAGTACATGATTAAGTAAAAATACGATGAAGTAAGAAGTCTTTGATTTATGGATTTGAAGTGAGGAAATAATGATATATGATTGAAGGATTCAAAGTAAGGATGCAATGATCAACGATTAAGGAAACAATTTACTATGATTGAAGGATTCAAAGTAAGGATGCAATGATCAACGATTAAGGAAACAATTTACTATGGTTGAAGGATTCAAAGCAAGGAAACAATGATCTAAGATTAAGGAAACAATTTACTATGGTTGAAGGATTCAAAGCAAGGAAACAATGATCAACGATTAAGGAAACAATTTACTATGGTTGAAGGATTCAAAGCAAGGAAACAATGATCTAAGATTAAGGAAACAATTTACTATGGTTGAAGGATTCAAAGCAAGGAAACAATGATCTAAGATTAAGGAAACAATTTACTATGGTTGAAGGATTTAAAGCAAGGAAACGATGATCTAAGATTAAGGAAACAACAATTTACTATGGTTGAAGGATTCAAAGCAAGGAAACAATGATCTAAGATTAAGGAAACAATTTACTATGGTTGAAGGATTCAAAGTAAGGATGCAATGATCAACGATTAAGGAAACAATTTACTATGGTTGAAGGATTCAAAGCAAGGAAACAATGATCTAAGATTAAGGAAACAATTTACTTTGGTTGAAGGATTCAAAGCAAGGAAACAATGATCAACGATTAAGGAAACAATTTACTATGGTTGAAGGATTCAAAGCAAGGAAACAATGATCTAAGATTAAGGAAACAATTTACTATGGTTGAAGGATTCAAAGCAAGGAAACAATGATCTAAGATTAAGGAAACAATTTACTATGGTTGAAGGATTTAAAGCAAGGAAACGATGATCTAAGATTAAGGAAACAACAATTTACTATGGTTGAAGGATTCAAAGCAAGGAAACGATGATCTAAGATTAAGGAAACAATTTACTATGGTTGAAGGATTCAAAGCAAGGAAACAATGATCTAAGATTAAGGAAACAATTTACTATGGTTGAAGGATTCAAAGCAAGGAAACGATGATCTATGATTAGTTGAGCTGGAAAAACATAATTTAACACCAAATCAATAACAATGCAGCAATGTCTTCTTGTGTTTTAAAAAATTCATAATAATATTGTTGTATCAATATAACAATGCATAATAAGAAGTAGTTCAAGAATAACCTTAATTTGGTATATTTATGGTTAATTCTTGACTACCACTGGCTATAATAATAATCTGTATTACAAAATCCCTTTCTCCATGAATGTGCTAGGCCAAGAACAATGTCAGGATAAGGGCAAGTCAGTTTTAAAGCATAAGCTGCGATGATAGAGGATGAGGGATCAAGATACTGAGCAGCGCATGAGCTGCAGCGGTCAGCGGCCCATAGCTGACTGCTAGCGTCAGGGCCAGTGAACCAGAGCTGAGCAGTGCATGAGCTGCAGCGGCCCATAGCTGACTGCTAGCGTCAGGGCCAGTGAACCAGAGCTGAGCAGTGCATGAGCTGCAGCGGCCCATAGCTGACTGCTAGCGCCAGGGCCAGTGAACCAGAGCTGAGCAGTGCATGAGCTGCAGCGGTCAGCGGCCCATAGCTGACTGCTAGCGCCAGGGTCAGTGAACCAGAGCTGAGCAGTGCATGAGCTGCAGCGGTCAGCGGCCCATAGCTGACTGCTAGCGCCAGGGCCAGTGAACCAGAGCTGAGCAGTGCATGAGCTGCAGCGGTCAGCGGCCCATAGCTGACTGCTAGCGCCAGGGCCAGTGAACCAGAGCTGAGCAGTGCATGAGCTGCAGCGGTCAGCGGCCCATAGCTGACTGCTAGCGTCAGGGCCAGTGAACAGAGCTGAGCAGTGCATGAGATGCAGCGGTCAGCGGCCCATAGCTGACTGCTAGAGCCAGGGCCAGTGAACCAGAGCTGCCAAGACCCTTCTACACCTCCACATGGTGATCCTGGATAACAGAACAGGCTACAACAAAGCAGGCTGGCTAAGGTGAAGGGATCAAAAAGGGATGACTAACCCGGTACTCAAAAATGTCTGCTGAAGCCAGATGTGTCGGACCAAAAGGTGCAAATATTGCAGTCAAGCTGTAAACTACGACACTACACATTCCGCTCTTTGGACAACATCCTGCTACTTGCAAAGCTCTTTTCTGAGCTTGGCAGTGAGAGATTGAGAACGAATGAAGAAGAACATAGAAGAAAGGTTTTAACAGAAATTAGAATCTTTTTTTTTTACAATAGCGTTTGTTAACGTCCTTATTTACTTACGATAAATTGTTTCACATTAATGTCGTCTTGTCTTTTTGACAGCTTGGTTCCATCTCTGAAAAAAAAAATATTTGATTGGAATTGGATGTATACTTAAAGGACAATCAAAATGCAAGTACAGAACATGCCCCTAGTATGATATGATGTTCGTCCATCACATGTGATGAAGACCACTCTCTTTGTTCAGCAGTGTGGACAGTCTTTCCTCTTGCTGTGTCTGCTGAAATAGGTGACTTGCGCTGTGATTTGTATTAAAGGAAGGAACTGCGCCTTTTGCCAACCTCACTCTCTCGTCCTGAACTACTTTTGTCCAGTGGCAAGACATTATTGAGACGACTGGAGATACCAGAAGATGTAGATTTTTTCTTAGGGCTTACTCCCAAAGCCTTTCCCGTAAACAGGTATCCCGCAAAACAACGGAGGGGGGGGGGGGGGGGGGGGGATGACATCTATCGCCATGTGTCTTGCCTTTTCTATAATCGTAATATGTGGTAGGGACATCACTCAGCGTGTGGGTGATGTGTTGGGCATCTCTATCGGCGACGTGTTCTAGTTCATTATAGTCACATGTCTAAATTTCACAGTCACACCAAAACAGAGGCTGTCTGCAGCTAAGGCGAAGAGCGCCAGTCTCGTGAACTTCAGCCGCGTGCACTTCACCATGAAAATATGACACGTTTCACCATTGTACTAATTAATATAGCTGATGTCCAGGCCAGAAAAATCGGAGGGAAGAAAACACAAAAAATGAACCAATTAACATGTCTAAATAGAAAACAACTCTTTAATGTGTTTGATTGTATCTTCAATGTAAGTGTTTGATTGTATCTTCAATGTAAGTGTTTGTATCTTCAATGTAATTGTTTGTATCTTCAATGTAAGTGTTTGATTGTATCTTCATTGTAAGTATTTGATTGTATCTTCAATGTAAATCTTTCCGAGTGGTCTGCCGGGTTCTATGTGTATGACAAGGATAAGATTAGCACCACTGCCCCGCAGCGTCTACTTTGATCTAGTGTTTGAGTCTATTAAGATGGACTCGCACATCGGATAACCACCATCTGTAAGCGCTTGTCCCAACACAGCAGAGTATTAATCTGATCGAGCCTAGCCCACTACCCGGGAAGCCTTTCTCCCAGCTACATACCAGAACTGGGACTTGCACAGGGGCATCTGCACCTGTAGAAGTACAGGTCGGTTAAGCCCTAAGACATAAGTGTTTGATTGTATCTTTAATGTAAGCGTGTGATTGTATCTTCAAGACAAAATTAGACATTATTAATGAGGTATCATCTATAGAGGAGGAGGGGCAGGGCGTATGTGAAGTAAAGATGGATTGGGGAAGGGAGAGATCCTTTAATTGTTCAACTGATGTTGTTTCTTTCATATTGTACAGTTTGATTGATTGGCAGATCTTCTGGTACTGGTATTGCTAGTTAATCTAATAAACTGGTAGTTTCTCTTAGCAGTATCCATTATATTTGTTGTATGGCAGCCACTTGTATTGAGTTCATTTAACATTTCACAAAGTTATTTTAGTGGTGGTGGGTTACAGTGGCTGAAATGTGCTTGAGAAGATTGATCTGGGTCCTCTAGGCTGTAGTGCAATGCTCACCAATATGGGAATCAGTGTTGATCCCCATCTCATTGGCCAGACTGCCATGACACAGCGTGCTTTCAAGACCATGAGGTCTTGATCAGTATGTTTCAACTGGTTCTGACATTTCTCTTCGCTTCCATCCCTCAAATAACCAAACATCTATTTTTCTAATAAAAATGACTTCAGTCTTATGTTTCTCTCATTGTCATACATTTAATCCATTGCATCTATGTCCAAGTTAGGACGCACCAGAGAGCTATAGTCGCTGATACCTGCTCTGAATTCAGTTACAAGCAGGTACACAGTGAGAATGATTGTGAGAAAGACAAATAAGAGAAAGAGAAAGCACTGTAATACAAAAAGAGATTGTAGCTGGAACGAGCATACTCACGGATTTACAATAAGAGGTAGATGTCCAAATTTGGGAGCCTCCCACCCAAAAGCTTTATAAATTAATATATGTTTTGGTGTTGAGGCTAGCCATTCCTGAAAAAGGTACAGTAAAAAAGCTTTGCAACGACAAGGTGTTTTACAAAAAAAGGCAATTCTCACCTGACTAAATTTCTCCACTTCTGCCATGGGATGTACAGCTGGACATGACAAATCCTGTATGCCAGATTGCCATGGGGTCTAGAAATGTTGCTGTGGTGTCTAATATTTCCAGGTCAGTGTCGTATATATGTGCACAATTTCCCCCATCATGGATCGAATAACCATGCAGTTAAAGGTATGTATTCTTGCTGTAGTGTCTAATATTTCAAGATCAGTGCCACGTATATGTGCACAATTAAACATAGGAGCAAGGAAGTGATAGTCAAACTGTATAAAGCATTGGTTAGACCTAGAGTGGAGTACTGTGTACAGGTGTGGAGTCCTTATTGTAGAGGGGATATAAACATGCTGGAAAGGATATAAAAACGAGCAACAAAGCTGATAGTGAAATTCCAGAATTACAGTTATGAGGAAAGAAAAACCGGCCTGCAGTGGCTAGAAAAGAGAGGAATTTGAGGTGACTTAATACAGGTTTAAAAGATAATCAAAGGAACGGATAAATTAGACTATAACAAGTTTTTCAAAATACAACCACCTACAAGAATAAGAGAGCATAGCTACAAATTAACTAAAGAAAGGTCCAGATTAGATATTATGAAATATTTTTTTAGTCAGAGAGTGGTGAATGCTTGGAATGCATTGCCACAGGAAGTAGTGGAGGCAGGGACAATTAATGCATTTAAGAATAGTTTGGGTGCACATAGCTTTTAGAGAAAGGAAATATAAAAGAAACTGGTTGTTTTACAGATTCTGCGTAGTCTTCTAAACCGGTATAAAACCGTTAAGTTAAGTTAATTTCCCCCATCATGGCTGGAGTGACCATGGAGTTAAAGGTGTATGCTCTTGCTGTGGTGTCTCTCATCTGTTGCAGTATTGGATTTAAGTAATTTAAGAAACAGTAGTAGCTGGAATCCTGGATGGTTTCATCTCCCAGCTTTATTTCCTGCTTAGGCAGTAAGGATTTCTCTGGCATAGTGTTTTATTTGTATTGATGTTAAAATCTGGAGCGTAGCTGATCTTATTTAGGTTGTTCAAGGATTGTTGGTCCTCATCCGTGGTATGATTGATGAGTACAATGTTGTTTTTTAAAATTCTAAATGTGAGAGCCTCTTGCCATCTATACTTATACCTCTAACAACCAAATGTAGCTGTTGGAGATCTCTCTGAGAGCTGCTGTAAATAAATTTAGAGAGATGGTGCACTATGTCAAACTCATCTTGCTATATGTACTGGACAGTGGCATTACCTAATTGCTGTATTGCAGCTTTTGCATATTTCCTCAATAATTTTTGTGTAGTTTTCTGAAATGTCCTAATTTCTGAGAGCTTTTACCACAGCAATGGTTTCAATAATATTGAAGGCTTTTTTGTGATCAATAAATTCAAGACAATGGCATGCGCAGTTCACATGCTCTCTCAATTAGCTGATTGATAGTGTGGAGGTGGTCAGTGGTGGAGTACCCTTTCTGAATCCGGCTTGTTCATCAGGTTGAAGTATGTTGAGTTTCCTGTCAATTGTGTTGACAATAATTCTAGTAAACATCTTGTATATTATCGGTAGTAGACAAATTAGGCAGTGGTTTCAAAGCAGTGTGGTGTCTTGCTTTTTGTGGATTAGAATAGGCTTTGAGGATTTCCATTAGTCAGAAATTCATTGTTTTAAAGCACTGAGTATTAAGGTTTTCTATTCTTTGTCTCATGGTGGCTTATAGTTTCAACAAGACAGGGTAGCAGGTCCTATGTCTATTCCTTCATAGTCTGACTTGACTTAGTTGCTTTAGTTTGCCATGGGATGAAGTGGTTTTCTGTTTGTTTTTGTTTTTTGTGGCTTATAATTTCAATAGTTGTAGCCAGCCCCATGCCCATTCCTCCTTAATCTGGCTTAACTTAAAACTTAATTAACCCTATAACTCCATTTGTTGCAACATAGGTTCAAAGGTCCAACACATATGCTTTATGGAGATTCTATAGACAGAACTACTTTCTTCAAAGATATTTCAGTTGACACCTGAAAGCGTACAAGGAAAAAGTAAGGCCATCACCAGTACCAATCAAAGACAAAAAGTTTGACTGAGATATTAAAATCCTTAGGCTGACCAGTGCTTTCTGTAAAAATGCGTTTTTTGCAGAACCATCAATGTATGCATGAGTCCAGTCTGTGCTAGAGTAGTTTTTCCTCTTTGTATTTCAGGGTTATGTTTCGTCTTTCCTTTTCAGTCTGACTGTTCTTGTATCCTTCTTCTTCTTCTTCGTACACAGTCAGACAGTAACCATTATTTTTTCGAAAAAAGCGGCGGTCATCCTGAGGCTGTCGCCGCTGCCATAGAGCTTGTCTTGCAGTTCCACTGGTGATGGCCACATCTGCTCTCTCTGATCCTCGTATGTCGGGCAGTTCTGCAGCAGATGTTCAGCGGTCATTTTACCGGTACCGCACGGGCATTCGTCGGTACCACCTATCTTCAATTTGTTGAATAGGTGGTACCTCAGTCTATTGTGGCCAGTGCGAAGTCTGAAGACAACGACCTGCTCTCTTCGGTTCAACTGGTAATAGGCATCGTTTTTGGTGTAACCAGTATGTTCGGTCTCCCATTTGGTCATGTATCTGGCTTTGATAAGCCGTTTTGACTCTTCGTACGTCATACTAGTATCTGTTTGTGGTAGTCTTGCACCTTCTTTTGCCTGACTGTTCTTGTATCCGATACCTTATATATTTTCTATCATCCCTGGAAAGATCTGCTGCTTCCAGATGGGTTTGTGTACAGTAATGATGGGCTTTGGTGTCAATATGATGTTCATAGGGTTTTCTCTCATCTTTGTTTTAGCTATTTCTACACAATTGTTTCAGCTTTAGTCTCCCTTTTCAAAATCCATTTAGTCTCTGGTGCATTTGATAGTCTGTCAGTCTTCTTAGTTTCTCTGCTTGCTGCTGGACTCTGCTGTCTCTTCTATCGTTCATTGATTGCAGATTTGTAATCTTCTCACGTTCTATAATTGGCGTTGACTTCATGCCTCCTGTTATAATTCTCATGGCTTGGTTTTGAAGTCTGTTGATTTTATCAAAGTTCGCCTTTGCTGCTGTTGCCCATGCTGCAATGCCATACTCGAGAACTGGTCTCACTCTTCCAGTGTACAGTTTCATTAGTATTCTCTCATCTGCTCCCCAGCTTGTGCCAGCAAGTTTCCTCATGATTGCCATTCTTTGTCTTGCTCTTATTTGGTTTCTCTAGATGAAGTAGTATGATCATTATCAATGCCTATCATGGACAAGCTCTACTGAGTTGTCCATAAACTTGGGCTGACTACTGCTTTCTTTAAGTATATTCTTCTTTATTCGTCAAGAAAAGGACATTTTGTTATGCTGTGTCATAGTTTACAGTGAGGCTGTGATATCTGTGCATGTTGGCCTGACACATCCGATTCCAGCAGAGCACATTGTTGGGACCAGGTTTGCCTTTCCTCTTCAACCCCTATTCTCTCAGACAGAGCCGCCACTTGGAGGTGGAATAGGGTCTTGGACAACTCTGGTTCGCTAATCTTGATGCAAGCAGTCAGCTATAAGTGGCTGATAACTGCCATCTTGGTTAATGCAACTTCATTCTCTAAATATATTCAAGTTAACATCTGTTGTTGTTGAATGCTCACAATGAGTAAGTTTACCCTTTTCTACGCTCTGAAAAGGACGTTAAGTGGCACGTTGTAATATCTTTCCTCACATCCCGAGCATGCTGATGAAGGCGGACCTCTGTCCTCCAAGCGGTTGTGCTATGCTTGGCTTCATCTGCGTGGTGCTCACTACTACGGGGATCACATCGATCCATATCTCATCAGTCAGACTGCCTTGAAAACATCCTGTTTGCAGGGAACGCTACACGAAAGAGAGATTTTGGTCTTGGTCAGTGTATTGACCCTGACGCGACGTCCTGGTCAGTATGCTGTGTCTGACTGGACTAGCATCTCAGTTCCCCAGTTAACATCTGAAATAATACAAAGAAGAACAGCCAACAAGTGATTAAAAACTGAATGACTCACAGATCCTCTTAAAACATGAGAAACCTCCATGAGGTGGTCATCAACAACATTGGCAAAGTGATAAGTTGGATATCCATCTGATTTCATCAGCACCTGACAATATAAACAAATGTGTGTGGCAGACGGAGAGAGATGGAGGGGACAACAAAATAGCTTAGTGTTGCAGATTAACAAACAAATAAAAATCAATCTTTTTCTTGCTCCTCAAGAAGCATATTATCACCACAGGAAGTTTATTCAGATTTTACGACATGCATGTAGGTGTAGTGGGCTTATTATTTCCTCTCCAGTAAGGGGCCCCAGGATTTACCATGGGAAATTAAGCCATTGCCTCGCAAAAAGCCCACCGAATACCGTAGTGTAACACCTCTAAAGTAGAAAAGTTCTCCTCACCATTCACACAGACCAAACAAAAACCTGCGCGGAGAAGCCTTCTGGGATTGAAAGAAACCCTAGAATAATATCCCATATAGGATACAGGAAGCAAGATTGAATACCTTATTTACTCTCGTATAAGAAGAAGAAAAATATAGAGGTAGGTTCCCACTCTAGTTTTCCTTGTTCCCAAAGCAGACATTGCTGTCGACAATGAAGTGTTACATACTTCATTGTACTAGGTAATAGCTTGTTTACGAGATGGGTGACCAGTTCCCTTACTTTCCTTACTTAGCAGCAAGACAGGTACCTATCTACAGCTGGGTCAACTGGAGTATGCCAATAACAGGTGTTGAACAATGTACCTTTACCATGAGAAGTGAGGGCTCACCACTATGTAAACCAGTTGCTAAATTTAGCATATAACTTTTCTCGTCTTAATTGTGTAATCTCAGTCTTTTTTTTTTACCCATCTCTGAGTGTCAAATGGGCCCAAAAGGGGATAAAAGAATAGTAAGACTAACCGGCCAGGTATGTCATTAGAGATGACTAAAGAGGGTTGGGCATGGAGTTGGCTACTCCATCCTGTAGAAACTTTAAGCCACAAAAAACTTCAATAGATATGGGCAGGTCAACATTTGATCGATTGGCATGTGTTTGTTGAAGGCTCGACAGCAAGCTGGAAAGCTTTTGATTCTTTTGCATTGATTTAACGTTATTTTCATCTGGTGTCATTTGCTCTCTACTTTTCAGTACAACTTTCAGCAAGGTGTTAAATACCTTTTGAAATACCATTGTAACTAACTAATTTTACTGATAAACTCTTGTCTTCTCTTCGATAAACCCGGTACTGGATAACATCCATGACCAGAACATGCGCACCTCTTTATTCTTCTTCTTCTTACGCTGTCAGACGTCGACCTTAATTTTTTCGAAAAAAGCAGCGGTCATCCATCCTGAGGCTGTCGCCACTGCCGTAGAGCTTGTCTAGTGTTGCCACTGGTGATGGCCACATCTGCTCTCTCTGATCCTCGTATGTCGGGCAGTTTTGCAGCAAATGTTCAGCGGTCATTTTCCTGGTACCACACGTGCATTCGTCGGTGCCACCTATCTTCAGTTTGTTGAATAGCACCTCTTTATTCTTCTTCTTCTTACGCTGTCAGACGTCGACCTTTATTTTTTCGAAAAAAGCAGCGGTCATCCTGAGGCTGTCGACACTGTCGTAGAGCTTGTCTAGTGTTGCCACTGGTGATGGCCACATCTGCTCTCTCTGATCCTCGTATGTCGGGCAGTTTTGCAGCAAATGTTCAGCGGTCATTTTCCCGGTACCACACGGGCATTCGTCGGTGCCACCTATCTTCAATTTGTTGAATAGCACCTCTTTATTCAACTCCACAGTATACTACCTGCAATTTGCTACGCAGCAGAAACATGGACACTCAAGAAGGAGATGCAGTCCAAACTCAGAGTGACCCAAGCCTCCCTAGGGAGACGCATGGTCGAACTCACGCTTCATAGCCAACGCATAAAAGGTCTTCGCGACTCGGACATATGTCAATTGTTCCTGGTGGAAGATGCAGTTTTTGTTGTTTATGCTGAAACAAGATGAAACATTGCTGGGGAGGGCACTTACTGCAAAGAACGGACGATCGTTGGAGCACAGCGACAGCAATATGGTATCTTAGAGACAAGAAACGACCACGGAGACGACCACCAACACGTTGGTCCGACTCCCTTGCATCCCGCAACAACATTTACGATGCCACAGATAAGCGACTCATTATCCACTGGTCCACCGTGGCCCAAGACAGAGACCGTTGGAAGAAAAGTTGGGACCCGCAACGATGTAACCGCCACTGAAGAATGGGTCATCCAGCAACTCTTGTCACCAACTTCTATTTTTTTCTTTTCTTTCCACAGGATGTGCCATATTCTTATCAATATTCATATGTTGATGGCTTCAATTCTCTGTTCCAATTGTGTCCATTGTATATGTTTGTATGCCATAATAAGCCTGAACAAAACCACTAAACTTCAAAATGATCAGCCCTTTTTATGATTTAAACCCAGGCCAGGGGGTCACACAGTAGAACAGGTGAAACAAATAGATACAGGTATGGCTCAGTTAACGCACCGGGACATAAATGAAATAGAACCCACAAGGCCTTAATTGGGGACAAATAGCAAATGGAAACACCTAACAAACCACGTCTTCAATGAGAATAGACTCAAAAACAGATGCAACAGCATCTCGTAAGGCAGCAGGAATTAGCCAGAGATTGATAAAGAATGTGTGAATTATGGTATGCCACCTAGGATAGAGTAGGCCAAACGCGAAACGATCAATATGATTACGCAAAAGCACAAATATTTCTAAATGTGTCATTTTGTCAGTTGTTGAGTCCATTCACATTGCTGATGTTGTGATTTGTTAGGTGTTTTTCATTTGTTCTTTGCCCCTGACAAAGGCCTTTTGGTTTTAATGTGGGTTTAGTTGTGTTTCTGTCCTGGTATACCTACATAAAAGATCAACTACTTGAACAGGTATAGAGTTTCTCCTATCTAGTTCATAAAATAACGAAAGAAGGCAGCTGTGAAAAATAAATCAGAAAGAGAATAGATATGGCCAAAATGGTATTCGACAATAAGCAACACATACTGACACCCAAACAGATGAATCAGAATTTGAAAATGAGAATTGTCAGGTGTTATGTATACTTGTCACTACTTTTTGGCGACCAAACATGGACAATGAATAACAAGTTCGAAAAGAGTATTGAAGCCTTCGAAATGTGGGTATATAGAAGATTGGGTCGCATTTCTTGAAAAGAGAAGAAAACAAATTTAGAGGTATTGTAAAAGTTGGGGATTAGACAGTCACGTTTTTTGGTCATATAACAAGACATACCTGCTTGTTGAAGACCGTACTGGAGGGTAGAGTGGAAGGTAGTCGTTCAAGAGACAGTTAACGTTTTAAGTGGGTGGATAGCATCAGGAGATGGACTGGAAAAAGCCTCTCAGATTGCACCATTACAGCAAAATGTAGAGTTCACTGGAGATCCATTTCAGCCGACCTTTGATGCAAATGGCACTTAAACTGAATACCTATATATGTTTCTATCGACTTTTGACCTTCAGTACCACAGAAATTTTGATTTACTTCTACAATAAAAAAGGCAAATATGCTCTAATATAAAAAAAAATACATCTAGAATAAAAGAGCATGTCTCACAACAAGGAAAAAAAATCCTAACAGACAACATTAATGAAACCCCATCTATTGAACTCTTATTTATCTTCTGGTCCCTGAAAAAAAAGAGCTCTTCCTTCTTTTATTCATGTCTCATGTAAGGTGAAGTTTTTTTGGTTTTGTTTTCCCTGTTCACCTTATTTCTCTATTCCACAAGGTGGTGTGCATTGCACTGTGTTTCTATTTTGTGCCTGATGGTCTAGTGCATCCAACTTCAGCATGCATTTTATGTAAGGGTCTGCTTCCTCGAGGTAATGGTTGGTGCTGTGATGGGGAGCGAACCCAGCACCTTCAAATTGTGAGCCATGTCACTTAACCATGAACCCACGCCATGCAGTGCAGTGTTTCAAGAGCTTTCCTACAAACAGAAAGCTAGTCTCCGTTCAGCAGGTTTCTGGAATGTAGGAATTTTGGTCCCATAGTAGCTGTTGTTGTTGAGGATGAAGAGTATTAGAGATTTCATTGTATTGGGCCTACTTATTTTTGTGGTGGACAGTTCCATTTCTTGCTGACTTTCCACTACTAAAATAAGTAGGGTATTTATTTACAGCTGGGTTGACTAGTGGGTGTGATAATGGGGATTGAGCATTTGATGTGCAAAGCAAGACCTCCACCACTCTGCTATTCAATCTACAAAATTATTATTTGAATAAATTAACTGTATAGAACTTACTGGGTCTCCTTCACTGCCAAGGACATTATGTGAGATTTCACCTTTCACTATATCATCCCAGGGATCTGGTGTTGGCTCCAGCTGCAACAATCAATATATATATATACACACACACATGCAGGTACACATACACACATCTAGATACATATAAAACATCTTTTCCATCTTCATTGCACTTATCACTTTGTGGCAGGCCATCAACGAATCCCCTTCAGGCGGTCCTGTCCTGCACAATTTACTCTAATCAAAACAGTTTCCTTTCAAGTTTCCTAACCACAGACCCATCTGAAGGGCCTCACTCCTTCACGAATCACTCGTTTAATAAATTGTTTGATGATTGGGTGGGAGAGTTGGCCCATACACAACACATTCTCATCTGGCACAGCTGCTTACACTTAAGTTTAAAATTTGCTACCTGGAATCACAATAGCCCTGTATTCAGGCCAAGAGGTCAAATACTAGACACCGGGTCAAATACCTGACCAGGACTCACAGTTAATGTTGGTTTGTGACTTTTAGCATAAACGTTTTAAAAATATATTTCAGCATAAACAAACAAGCCAATCGCTATGCCTACAAATATTCTTATTGAACAAAGGAAGGAATGAATTATGTGTTGGTTATAGTTTAAATGTTTTAGACACCTTTTTTTAAACTAAATAAAATCTAAATATACTGAAAATGGGAAGTTAAAGCTATGTCAGGAAGTCCCAATTTAAACACATAAAAGTTCTATTTCACTACAGAATCTGTTTGTACTTCACATATACAATTTACATACCCAGTACTAGCATCTCACCAAGTTTTGAGTTTAGAGCATTAGGGATGGGCTGAAAATGATTGATTTTCAACATTCTACTAGAAAACTACATGGTCAAAACAAGTCCGTTATAAATGTATCCAAAGTCAGGTAACAAATTCATTTGAAGAAATGTATGAGATGAAGAAATGTATGAGATGAAGAAATGTATGAGATGAAGAAATGTATGAGATGGTGCTACTTAATTATATATTTATTCAGTGATGCTCTGTTTATCCAAAGTAAAGTTACTTTTTAAGCTAATCATTTTGTTCCGTTCACTAACTACATTACGTAAATCACTGCGACACACACTTAATTGTGTTCTATGAGCCGTCCTTACACAGATAATGATCTCTATCACTTTAAAACAACCGGTTAACTTAATTTTCTCTTCTTGCTACAAGTAGTGGGTGTTTGTAGTTCTGGTGAGACTTGTAGAAGATGAGCCTACATGATGCACCTCAATCTCGCCGTATCATTTCTTACTCCAGAAGCTCTTTATTCTACTTTTGCAATAGAAAAGTGTAGAAGCTCTCCTCCCTGTTTCCCGGGAAATTCTAGGCCAAATCTGTATCTCTCTATCCACTCTATACAATAATGTTCTAGAATGTGCTGCTTTGGAATAGTTTTTTGTGGAAAGAATTTCCTGTACAATGTCATGTATGTATAAATGCAAGCTTGTATATCTTCTGTAGGTTGTGTGATTTTGGGGTCTGAGTGGGACACTACATGGTGGATTTCAGCGTACATTTTGTTTAGTGCGTCAAAGAGGTTTAACATTTTTAATGCAGTGTCTATTATTACAGAATTTGATGTGTACGTTATCGTAGTGGTTGTGACTGCATACACTGTTATCGACAAGCAGTTTAGCCTGATTTAGAGAAGTTTGACTCTCTTCTTTTTGAATTAAAAATCTTAAAACGACACTTTAAACACAAGGTGGTCGAATGTTTTACATCCACGTCTGAATTTATGTTGATACCAAAGATAATAAACAAATCATTCTGAAAGGCTCTACATAATAGTGGTTTTTTGCTGTAGATCTTTGTATTTCCTAGACAATGTACATCCTCCCCACATTCAACATAAGTCACTCAAACATCTCATATGTGTTTGATGAATTCAATGTTGTGATCCATTATCAGCTGGTTGTGTGTTCTTTACAAAACAAAATAGACTGATTTCTGATCTGACATCCACACAGAAATGTATATTGCACAAGTTAGCTGTTAGGCAGTGATTTGATTGTTTCACAGAGAGCTTTATGTGTGGTAGATGAATTTATTTGCTTCAACTTTAATTTATTGTACTGGTAAGGAAATAGTCATTTTTATTACAAAAGTGAAACAAATTGTGCAATATTTTTTCTTGTAAGTACTGGTTTACTAAAATGATGATAACACACAAACTATAAAAATAGAACTTTCAAACTTTCATGGTAATGCACAGGAATAATGGCACTTTCCTGTTATACCACAAATTCCAAACCACTCCCAGTAAATGCAAGGTTAAGAATGACCTTAAGTAGCTGATTCAGGTGTGTTTTTACCAAAGAAAATCTGTAACAATGAAAAATAGGCCTGCTAGCATTAACTGACAGATGACCCTGGCTCACTGTCGACTCACATTCCTGGTGACATGAATTTAGTTACAAGTTATTGTGAGCCTGTAAACAGATGTGCTGAGTTTGGTACCAGCCATGGTGGAATAATGTCAAACATAATTAGTGGAATAATGTAAAACATATAACATAGTAAATTGTAATAAAAGTAGGTTAATAATGACAACATTACAAAGACAGTATTTTTGCACTTGTAATTCTATACTATAATTCGACAATATGATTGTCCATCATTGGCCAATGTGTATATTTCCTAGCCACACCAAAACCAACACTGTCAGCAAACAGGGCGAAGGGAACCAATCTTGTGAAGTTGAGCCATGTATAACTTGAGAAGGTGGACTGTGGTCCTACTGGCTGTAGTGCAATGTGAGGTTTTTCAGCAAGTTACAGTGTTGATCCCTACCTCATTGGCCAGACTGCTGTGACACAGCCTGTTTCCAGGTGGCTCGACACTGAGGTGGGGTCTTGATCAGTGTGTTTCATCTGACTCTCATGTTACACTTCACTTCCCAGATTAGTGAGTATTGTCTGCATCCACTTGTTACACACCGGCAGATTTATCCTGGTATCCGGCAGCAGTAATCTTTGTAGCATCTTGGCCAAGTTGACATACACCCAAATTGAGACAGTATAAAATATGAATCAAAGTTGTATGCCCTTATTTTGCTATACATTTAGAACTGACTTCACTCAACTCCAGACAAACTAATAGGTACTCTACTCTCTTTCTGCAAAGTTCACAGTACATGAATAATCATGGTTCAAATAGCTCACGGCTAGCACACACTCCTGATCTATAATCTCATGTCAGCCCCCTGACTGCTTGACCCACATTTGAGTTCAAACTCCTTTAACCTGTGAATGGCTCATTAATTGCAGCACCACCATTTAATAAGCAAAAATCTAAGCAAAAAACTGTAAGTAAAGAACATGATGACTTACTTTAAGCCTGACAACATAGGGAGTTCCCTGGGCTTTTAATGTCTGAACTTGATCTTTTGACAAAGATCGACATCTACTGTCATATTTTGATTGCTCTCCCCTTCTTGCTGCATCTTTCCGCATCAATTCTAACCGGCGAGCAGTGCAGAAGCAAGGATATGCCCAACCATTGTCCAGCAGAGTTTGTATTTGTTTCTGGTAGAGATCCAACCTTTGTGACTGTGGAGTAAACAACAATAATATATCAGAGTTTGTATTTGTTTTTTACATGACCAAATGGGAAACCGAACATACTGGCTACACCAAAAACGATGCCTATTACCAGTTGAACAGAAAAGAGCAGGTCGTGGTCTTCAGACTTTACACTGGCCACAATAGACTCAGGTACCATTTATTCAACAAATTGAAGATAGGTGGCAACGACGAATGCCCGTGTGGTACCGGGAAAATGACCGCTGAGCATTTGCTGCAAAACTGCCCGACATACGAGGATCAGAGAGAGCAGATGTGGCCATCACCAGTGGCAACACTAGACAAGCTCTATGGCAGTGTCGACAGCCTCAGGATGACAGCTGCTTTTTTCTAAAAAATAATGGTTACTGTCTGACTGCGTACGAAGAAGAAGAAGAAGTATTTGTTTTTGATAGCTTTCCAACCTTTGTGACTGCGGAGTAAACAACAATAATATTTCAGAGTTGAAAACTATGTAAAACAATGGTGACTGAGTCAGTAAGAATGATATGTTGACAAGAATTAAGCCAAGGAAGAACCAAGGCTCCTCCTTTAGTAGATCCTGCTAGGGCTCATTACTGGGGAGAAAAGAACATGGCCATTGTACTTCCATGAATGTCATAAAAGGTGACCAAAAAGAGTTGTATTTGGAACTATCAACCTCATAGTGTAAAATAAATTGCAGTAGAAAACAAAACTGCTGCAAGCATGCAAAGTGCTTTGGCAAATGCTTTCTAAAGGTGACCAATTGTAGCGACGGACATATACTCCAGCTGAAGTGAAAATGGGACAAGAAGAAGATCCATGTTATATCTATGCAAGTGGGGCAGAGGATGCAGCAGTAAATGAGCTGACGGCAGCTCATAGCTGGCTACTTGCGTCAGGGTCAACAAATCATAGCTGGCTACTTGCGCCAGGGTCAACAAATCATAGCTGGCTACTTGCGCCAGGGTCAACAAATCATAGCTGGCTACTTGCGCCAGGGTCAACAAATCATAGCTGGCTACTTGCGCCAGGGTCAACAAATCATAGCTGGCTACTTGCGCCAGGGTCAACAAATCATAGCTGGCTACTTGCGCCAGGGTCAACAAATCATAGCTGGCTACTTGCGCCAGGGTCAACAAATCATAGCTGGCTACTTGCGCCAGGGTCAACAAATCATAGCTGACTACTTGCGCCAGGGTCAACAAATCATAGCTGGCTACTTGTGCCAGGGTTAACAAATCATAGCTGGCTACTTGCGCCAGGGTCAACAAATCATAGCTGGCTACTTGCGCCAGGGTCAACAAATCATAGCTGGCTACTTGTGCCAGGGTCAACAAATCATAGCTGGCTACTTGCGCCAGGGTCAACAAATCATAGCTGACCAACTCCATATTCTGTCTCTAAGTGTTGGCCCTGGAAACAGGTTGTATCCATGTCTGACTAAGAAAATAGGAATAAAAGAGAGAAGGTAAACCTGGTTCCAAACCAGCTGCGAATTTTGGATAGTTGTTATGATGGGAACAATTTCTTATGAGATTCAGTTAGTGAAACGTCCTTATTGTTGTCTTCAGATCTGATTATCATGCAATTCACTTAGTTCCATTTGCAAAGAAAGTGAAGCTTGTTCGACATCAACATCAAACTGAGAATAGAAGATTTTAACATTTTCTTCTTGCGTTCGCAAATTACGGAACCTGGTGTTGAATTCTTCATTCAAAAACTTCAACTTGTTCGCTATTGAATTGCAATCAAGTGTGCAAAAATGATAAGCATCGTCTATCCTTAATTAACTTTCCTAGAGTTTATTTTGAAATGACATAATGTTTCCATACAGCTCATGAAACAAATGTCCTTGAGTTTGCAACTTAGAATTGAGTTCATTAATATGAGGTAGCTTCAAAAAGTTCACAGAATTAGTGGATTGTATTAGTTACAACACAGATTATCTACACTACATTTCCTTCAAAGTAGTTCCCTTCAGAAACTACACACTTTTGCCAACGTACATACAGCTGCTGGAAACATATATGGAACTCATTCTTTGACACCTCTCTCAGCTGTCTTGCCGCATTGGTGATAATGTCCTCAGCATCCTTGAATCGCTGTGTTTTCAGTGCCGATTTCAGTCGAAGGAACAAGAAAAAAACCAGCTTGTGCCAGGTCGGGAGAATATGGAGGATGTTTCAAGGTAATCACATTGTGTTTTGCGAGGTACTGCTTCACCAGTAGGGATTGACATAACTTTTCCTTTGCTCTTGTCCAAACTAAATTTCTGTGTTCATGGAGATGTGGGAGATTTCCATTCAGAAGACTGACGTTTTGTCAGAGGATCGTACGAAAAACATCAAGTCTCATCAGTCTCACCAGGCCAGTATTGTTCTGTTTTTTCCTGCGTGTGCTTGCACCTTAGGATGTGTTCCACGGTCATGATATGCTCCCCACATGGACACTTGTCATCTGTCCCAATCCTCATTTTGTTGTAAAGATGACCCTTGAGTCTGTTATGCCCAGTTCTCAGTCTGAAGATGACTTGCTCTTCTCTAGTTAAGTTAAAGTTGTTGTCTTCTTTTCGGAAGTAGGGGTGTTGATCATCCCATTTGCTCTGAAGTTTGCTTTAATTATGGCCTTGGCTTCATTATATGTGATGTTCAGGTCTGTTTGTGGGGATGCTCCTCCACATAGTAGTGGGATGAAATCTACTGTATGACCAACCTTGGGTGTTCTGCTGAGAGCTGTGTTAAGGAGAACATTCATTGCTCGAGATCTTCATCTTTGTGTTGTTTTAGCTCTGCTAATACTGACACAGCATTAGTTAGGAATACTATGTTTTCTTGGTGAAAATCTTTATCTTGGATTACAAGCTCAGCTGCGGCCTTCAGGGCCTCTGCTTCTACACGGAAGTTATTGGAGTATGTTCCTGTTGTTAATATGTTGATACTCAAGTTTTTTCATCTCCATTCCTTAGTCTGTAATAGACCCCTCCACCTCCATTGGATGTGACTTTGTTAGATGAGCCATCTGTATATACGTGTATCCATGTTTCTGGTGGGTATAACTCTCCTAAGATATTCTTCTGTAATACATTTCCTATCTAAATCTGTCTGAGTTCCCTTTTTTCCTATTCCCTTAATGGTTTCTACCATTTCAGTGGGCTTGGCTTTTTTTCAATGGTGGGATTTGGAATGTTTGTTTCAGATCTCTAACCACTGCCTAGCTTATGATTTGGTCTGCTCTTGCAAGTCCTTTTGTTTTTGATATGAAGTGATTTCTCTTTAAACTCCCTCTTCCCATGCAATTGATCCTGTCATATATTGATGTTATCAGGCATTCGTTTGAACTTCTCCCCCTACTGTAGTGTTTTTTCATCTCTGCGCATCTCCATACTTTCAATTTGTGTGATGTTCTCCATTGCATTTATTGGTGTTGTTCTCATAGCTCCAGTGATGATACATATACCTTGGTTTTGGGTTGTATTTATTTTTTGGAAGTTATTCTTTATTGCTGTGGACCATGCTGCTATCCCACATTCTAGCACTAGTCTCACATCACATGTGTACAGTTTCTTTAGGGTGCCTGTATCAGCTCCCCATGTTGGGCTTGATATCTTTCTCATTATGGCCATTCTGTTTTTAGCTTTGTTGGTGGCTTTTTTATCTCGTTTTTCCATGTCAACCATGGGTCCATTGTTATTCCCAGATAAGTTGAACTTATGTCAAGGGGAAGAGTCTGGCCATTTACTTTCACTTCTTGAAGCTTGGGAGATAGGGAGAAGATTGTGTACGTGGTTTTGGTTTCGTCTATAGCGATTTGCCACTTTTTTTTTCATGTCTATTTTATTTAGGGCCTCTTGCAATCGGTATCTTAAACGCAGGTTTACACTTTGACAGGTTTGACTACAGACATCAAAAATAGAGTCAACATTGAATACAAGTGAATGACTCATGAAACAAAAAAATTCAAATGAACTCATTATTTTTTATTTGTTTTAAATATAAATTTAATTTCTACATTTTATTAGCTTGCTTAAGTAGTATTATTTTTTTCTTTGAATACAGCCCATAGGCGGCTTGCGGGCTAGTTTCAGTGATATTTGGAATAGTCCTTGTGGACCAACTCAAATGGGTGGTGGGCCGCATGCAGCCTATGGGTCATACATTGCACATGCTTGGTTCAAGTGTTTTAAGAATAGTCAGTAGCCATCAGATGATGATTCGTATTTGAGACGACCCACAACATCAGCTGAAGACATTTACGTAGCCTAGTTTCATGAGAGTGTATTCTAATCATTGTCTGACAGTTTGAAAATTAGCAGAAGCAACATCTTCATAGAATCGTGCATTCACATTCAAACAGAGAAATGTGAAGTGAAAAAGGCCTGAATTGCAGAGAAACAACTCCTGCGTGTTCCACCACAGCAATGTATCAGGCTACATCATCATGTAGCATGTCCTTTTTGGAACGTGCTCACATCACAGTCTGTCTGAAATAAATTCCTTCCCTTGCCAAAACTCCAGCCTCCGCCAGTCATTCCTGGATATCTTGGTGCTATCGTTTTCCTGGTCTACCCCTTCCTCTTTTGCCTGGCACCATACCTTCCATCACTGTTCTCTCGAGACCATTGTGTCTCTTGATGTGACCAAAGTATTTGCATTTGCTACCCAAAATGGAATTGATAAACCAGTTCTCCTCTATGCTCAACTCTTGCCGAATGTCTACATTTGTCTTTTTCTCTGTCTAGGGTATTCTGAGGTTCTTTCTGTAACATTTTGACTCGAAGGATGCGATTCTTTGTCTGGAAGTTTTGGTAATCGTCAATGATTCGCAGCCATAAGCTGCCACAGGAAAAACACAGGCTCTCAAGACTTTTACTTTTTTTGTTGGTGCTCTGCCATAATTTCTTCAGGCTGTTCAGTCTCTGCATCGCCATGGCTAGTCTTCTTCTGATTTTTTTACAGCAGTTGCCATTTTTGTCAATTCTGGAGCCCAGATATTCAAAATGTGTGACCTGATCTGTTTCCTCACCACCCACTGTAAATGTATGCTGACATTGTGTTTTGCTGGTTGTCATTATCTTTGTTTTATTTATGTTTATAAACAGGTTTTGATCTTTACTATGTCCATTTACGGCTGAAATAATCTGCTCTAGCCCTTCTGCACTTCTTGATAGTATCACTGTGTCATCTGCGTATCGTAACTCTGGAATCTCGTACCCACCAATCATAGCCACCAGTGGCTACATACCACTGTTCATTTTAAACTTTTTGGCAAAAACAAAACCAAATGTGCTTCCCCAACCACCTTACTCACCCTACTCCTATTTCCCAAATTGAAATCAAGCTTGAAACAACGATTTGAGATCATTGAAGATACTTAAGGATAATTCGCATATGGATCTATGCATGATCATCCCCAGAAATGGGGGACGATGTAGCCTAGTGGTTAAATGACACGGCTCACAAACAAGGTGCTGTGTTTGATCCCCATTACAGGACCGACCGTTACCCCGGGGAAGCAAACCCTTAAAAAATGCAGGAGGAATCAGACCCTTACATAAAATGCATGCCGAAGTCAGATGCACTGGGCCAACAGGCGCAAAATAAAAACATAGTGCAATGCTTATCTATTGGGTAATAGAGAAATAAGGTCAACGCAAAAAAAAACGAAAAACAAACACCAAATACTTGCCAGGAATGCGTCTAGAGGTGGAATTGGCACTAACAGTGATGTATTAATACAGGAGGGTGTATTTAGAAAGAGGCAAGGCTGACAAGAACACAGAAAGCTAATGTGGTTTCCTATCAGCTCTCAACATTACTAAGACACAAACATATTCCAATGAAGTCAAAGAGACAGCTTATAAATAGTATATTTATACCAACTCTCTGCTACGAGTGTCAGACATGGACTCTCAACAAGACAAGAAAGAAAAACCATGGGATGCAAAATGAGGTGTTTGAGAAAGGTTGTTGGCGTCACAAGGCTGGGCAGAGTATGAAAAGAAGGAATCAGACAGAAGGTGGGTGCCAGTGCATGGAATACATGGAAAGGCAGAAAATAAAATGGTTCGAACAACTGACTAGAATGCAACCAATGTTACCAGCTGCTCGTATCTACAATACCATACATCAGGGTTGCAGAGTAAGAGGGAGACCACGAATAAAATGGATAGATGATATTAGGACGACACTGAAGAAACACGGAATGACAACAACATTGGCGACAAAGTTAGCACACAACAGAAAACTACACCTCCCCACGACATCTAATGACACAAGTGGATAGAAGATGATGACGATGACAAGGCTGACTAGATTCCAGGTAAGGCTGGAAAGTTATAAAAAGTTATACAAAAAAGTTCTTGAACTTTTTGATCACTAAGAATAGAACATACAGATGAATGTGTCTGTGGCACTGACAAAATGACAGCTGAGTATCTGCTACAAAGGTGTCCAACATACAAGTAACAGGGAAAGCACATTTGGCCATCACTGGTACCATTCCTGGACAAGCTCTATGGAGATACGAATAGTCCTAGGCTAACCCCTGCTTTCATTAGATATATTCAAGCTGACGTCTGAAAGCATAAGAAGAACAACTAATTTTTTTACCAGACCTCGTATGATTAGTACTTTCATATTCCTGAAAAATTATTTTTGTAAAAAGCAACATGAAATAAAATAATTACCTGAATATAAGGTCCATATATTCCTCCAACACCAGGACCTATAAGAAACAATAAAATATTTATGTAATAAAGAATTAACATCATTGCATTTCGGGCATATTCATAGATACTTTGTTTCTCTCAGAAAATGGCAGAGTATGGATATTGATGAATACTGATGGTTCCAGCAGCTTGTTGATTGTACATACTCCTGCTCCATCCTTTCAAGCAGCCTGTCCCTGCTCAACATTCATTTAATGTAAAACTACTAGAATCTGTGAATCGCCAGTATTGAACATTGCAGTCATCCAACAGACATCAACAATAAAATAGTTCTTCGTTATTATGGTTTTTTGAAAAATGATTAAAAAAGGATTAACTAAAATATTTTCTGTATAAGGTGCAAAGGAATCTTATAATACATGAACATATCAGTAAATGGCTAATAAATGGCTATTAAAATAAAACTAAATAAGATAGAGCTTGAAAACTATTTATTATTGCACTTACAATACCCTTTATTCTTCAACATAATTTCCATCAACATTGACACGTTTTTTCCTATCCCTTTATCAGCGCACCAAAACCTGCAGCATAGAAGTCTTTGATCTGCTGTCTCAACCACATTTGCACATCATGTTCAACCTCTTCATCCTTTGCAAAATGTCTCCCACCAAGATAGCATCATGCATTATATTGCAGTTGCTACAGAGTCTGTCGTTACTCAGCCTTTGAAACCAAGTCACATGAAAATGGTTGAGTTTCCTGACATGTCTGCTATAGATTGTCTGTGTTTTACAAGCGTCTAGAAGGAGGTTGGTTAGCATCACACCATGAAAGGTCTTGATCTCGGTGGCAACACTGATTCCCTGCTAGTCCCAGACATTCATTTGTAACCTTCCAAAAGCAGTACTTGCTTTGGCAATCTTTTTGTGGACCTCAGAGTTTATATTCGCTTCTCTGCTGACGATACTACCAAGGTAGGTAAAGCTACCAAGCTATACACATAATAAAAATTAGACTGATGAGGCATTATATATATATATATATTATATATACACACACATATCTACTGTTTGTTGTAGAAACATCGACAATGAACAAATGATTGGAGAAGAGAAATGATGCCTTTGAAATGTGGATATATAGAAGAAAGGGTTGCATCTTTTGGAAAGAAAAGAGAACAAATAAAAAAGTCTTGGAAAAATTAGGAGGGGCATAGAAAATTGATGAACAAAATCAGAGTCTGATAAATTAAGATCTTTTGGTCACATGAAGAGACTTAACACCTTCCTGAAAACAATACTTGAAAGAAAAGCAAACATGCCAGATGTAAACAAAACTATAAGTGGAAGAATAGTATAACAAAAATACACTGGAAAAAGCCTAGCAGAATGTACTATCAAGGCAAGACACAGAGGATGTTGTTCCACTGCAGCAGACTTTCACTGTGATAACACCTGAACTAAACTGAAAGAGATTGAAAACTTATGAGTCTAGAGAGTAATGATGGCAGTTCTGCTAATAAAGCATAACTCATTTGTAGAATTATTTTAAATGTATATAATCAAGATTTAAAGTTGTTCCACTTAGGACTGGCTTCACGTCTTGTTCCTCTGATTCCCATGGAAATTAATTCTTTTATTCCTGTATCTTATACGAGATATTGTTTATGAAGCTGTCTTTCAAATCTGGGGTGTCTAAATTCATAAGATGGATTGTTTTCTACCCCAATGGGGTTAGACCAGAGTGTCAGCCACCTTTTACAACATCCAGTTAGTGTGGTAGTGATTCTATTCTTAAATCTTGTACACATAGAATCCTCCAGGAAATCATTTGAGCAAATTGGATCCATTGTGTGCCTATGTACAATTTTACACCTGACTTCACCAACCTTCATCTGGTTCTATGCCTGCCCACCGTAATGCCTCCTGGAGCTTTTCAATGGCACCTGGCATAGCCCTGGTCTGAAAAATAAATTATGACCAATATATAATAAACACACATATTGAGAAAACATAGATTAAACCAACTGCAGTAATTAATTACATAAAAAGATAATATATGATTTAGTTTGGTGGTCCAATGTGTTAATGACTAAGCATGCTTACACAATATCACTTGTTTGAGTGTGATTAAATCTGAAGGACGGAAGAACAATACAATTCACGAACATTGGACTTTGCTAGATGTGCAGACATCATTTTCTTGTGATAGTAATGCTTCCAACAATTGTTTATTAATATTCAATAATATCTGCAATTATTATATGAAATCCTTCTTCATCTGTGCCCAATTTCTGATGTTGACTTTACATCTAAAGACACTATTCAAGCTTCTTCTCTCTTCAGTCTCTATTGCTAATCAGTAAATAATACTTATGTTCAATATTAACTTAATTGAATAGATATCTTCCTAGCTGATCAATACACAGACAACAAGCCCAGTATCAAATTGAAATTCTTTATAAAAATGTAAGTTATTTACAATCATCATGAACAATTATCCTGCCCTTGAGTTGACGATATATTTCCTCCACAACTGTGTGCTCTTTCAGTACTTTTCTTAGTTTTGCCATTCTGCTTGTCATGCAGACTCATATCTTACATGTCCAGTTCTTGCTTTCAATATTTCCCAGTGTCACATGGTTTCCTAGACCCTCTTTTCTGTGAATGTGCTCAATGGATTTTGCCTGCCTCTTATTGATTTTAGGTGGCAATTAATTTTTAATACTATTTACTTGTAATATATGGATGGAGAGTCCGTGGTGGCCATCGGAGACTTCATTAGTGAGTATCAATAGTGTAATGACTGAGTATGAGTTCTATATGAGACATTCAGAAATACTGATGATTACTTCTACGTGGCTTCAAATAATACATAGTTTTGTGTCGTCCGCAACTTTACATGTATAACTCTACCTTCCATGTGAACATAGGTTTTTCTAATTATATTAGTGAATGTCATAGGCATCCCATATAGTCATAACATATAGTCTACCTGATCCGTATCTTCAATTCTCAATATGAAACGACCATTCTTCGTTGAGCGTGAAAAGAGAAAATTGTAGAGAGCGGTACGGAGTCCTCCCAAGTGAAGGAAACCTGTTGGACTTGGAGCGAATCTCACTCGCACATTATGGATAATACTATTAGTAAAATGCCGATTTACTGATCTTAGAATATGCAAACATGGTTTGGAATAATTTATGAATGATCTATTCAATGAGTTGCAACAAGTGTTTCTCAATTTGAATGTTGCGATGGACGCAGCCATTTTGCTTATGTCTATTGATACATCAAACCGACTGGAAATCTGGTAGTTTTTCATCGGAAAAAATAATACTCATGTTGGGAGTTGCGACAAATAGTAAAAGCTGTTCTCCAAGTTTGTCGGCTGCAGCGCACAGACAAAAAGTTACAAGTCCAGTATCAAATCGAAATTCTTTATAAAAATGTACATTTATTTGCAGTCTTAGTCGATCTGTACTTCTACAGGACTGGATGCTCGGGTGTTGGTCCCAACTCTGACATGAGCTGGATGTCGTCGGGAGAAGGATTTCCTGCTTAGCGGGCTAGGCTCGAGCTGCTTATTACTCCGCTGCATTGGGAGAAGTGCCGCGGAAGATGGTTAACCGATATGCGAGTCCATCCGTAATATACTCAAACACTAGAGCAAATAGACCCGCAGCTGTTAGACGCCATCTATTCTGCTTGATGTCACACATTTACAATCACCATGAACAATTGTCATGCAAGGTGACAGTATGGTCCTCCAAAGCACGATGAAAGATTAACTTTATAGTGGTTCGAAAATACTGAGATAAACCTCTGATTTCATTAGGATAAGACATGTGATTATTAATAGTGTACTACAGAGCAGATCAAATTAGATCAAGTCTTATTTAATTTCATTTGTCCACCAATGTCCTTAGATGCGTAGTGAGATGCAGTCTTCATAAACATGTGTTACCTGTATGGCTGTTAATATTTGCAGCCCATGTATTTGCAGTGGGATTTTTAACACTGTCAACCCATTAGTTGTGTCAACAAGTACTACCGTTAACTTTATATATATATGCCAGGAACGTATCTTACGGGGGAGCTAGGTGTTGGGTGCATAAACAGTATCAAAGATGTAGAATTAAATAATATTTAATTTAATAAGAAATTAAAGATAAAAAAAATCAAAAAACAATCAATAAAAATAGAATAAAATAGAATATAGATAAAGCGAAGTTTCATATTGTTTCATTTGTCATATTTGCCACCTCACTTACATCGCTTTGCTGTTTGCTGTGCGTGCTGAAGCTATTCCGCTCACTTAAACACATAGCTTCCGGTAGTCACGAAACACAAGAAGAAGGGAGGGAAAGGGTTCATGAAGACAATAGTGGGTATGCTAAACAGTCTAGCTGTGCTGGAGTCTTGCAGCACACCTCTACGCTAGTTTATGAGAACTAAATGCATTGTGTTCTGTAGTGTTATTTGTGCTAAACAAATTATTATTTCCTCGAGAAGATCAAATAAACATCTTGAATACCGGAAAGTATCAACGGATTGCTCTTTGCGGACGACATATGTTTGATCGCCTCCAATAAAAAAAAGACCCTACAAAGTCAAATTGACTCACTCTAGTTGAACTCTCAAAAGTACAATATTAATTTCAATAAATCAAAAACAGAGGCAATAAATATAGGTAGACCATGTGAATGAAAAAAAAAATAAAGCAAGTATAAGAATGCAGGTATTTCGTGCTGTTTTTACTGAGGTTGGCAGACTCGACATAGAGATAGACACGAGAGTGCAGAGGGTAAACGCTGTCACCTATCACTGGTCTCTATTACTAAGACACCCCAAGATTTTTCTCTAAGTGCCAAACATGGGCATTGAATAAGGCACAGGAACGAAAGTTAGCCACCTCCGAAATGAGGTGCCTACGAAAGGTCACTAATAATACCAGGAGAGACATAAACACAAATATGAGTAGTCGGGAGAAGGTTGGTACAATTCCCTACATACAGTACATTGAGCAACAGAGAATGAATTGGTCTATCCACATTGTGAGAATGCAGCCAGACCACATTGTTTTGCAACATTCTAAAGCAGAGCATTAGGAAGATGGGCAAGAGGTAAAACGAGGAACAGGTGGATAGACAGCGTTAACGAGACCTGCCGTAAAATCAGCAAAAACGTTACGCGGTCCACGACAGAGGCGAAAAACAAATACATACCACGATACTGGGCTACAACTCGGTAGAAAGTGAGACGACAACAGAAAACGAAGAATTCCGGTAGGGATCAAGATGCTGATAATTGCATGAGAATCCTGTTACTTGCAAAGCTCTTTTCATGGTTTGGTATCGGGAGATTGAGAATGAAGAAGAAGACGAAGAAGAAGAAGAAGAGGAAGAGGAAAACGAAGAAGAAGAAGAATGCAAATAAACCTTCCCTGCTGTTCACAGGTTAGTTACCAGACACAAAGATTTGAAATGTGAATGCGCCAAACACTTTGTAGTCTCTCAATATTATGCGACAGAATGATTGACGGGTTGTGAGATTAGATCCAAACTTTTGTTGTTGAAAAGTTTCTCTTATAAAAGAGTATATTCGAGTTGACTTATAAAGTAAAATTGGTTAGTAATATACTTGTTTTGAATATATTTTGTCTAATAAATTTTGAAATGTTTAAGCAAAATCTGTTTGAGATACTCAACGAAAAAAGTAACTTACCAGGTAATGTTTTTCATCATAATATTTCATTTTTTCATCCCAAGTCAACGAGATTTGAAGGGAAGAAACTGTATTCCATAGTTCGAAACTGAAACAACTGAAAATACGCAGTGGTCACTTTCTGTTTCTGTTCTGTTTCTAAGAATCGACGTCACTGCACTCCGGACATCCCCATAGGTGCTCAGTCTCTCTCGGCAAATGGTGTAGGTATAAATGCGGATGGTCGCTGTAGCTCGCTGGTTGTACACTCTCCTGCTCTGTCCTCTCATGTGCCATACTACTCTCGAACCTCGTTTAAAGTCCAAAATTTGTAGCATGTGCATTGCTGCTTCATCTATTGCGGTGTCCTCATCTAGCAGGCGGTCATTGATTGATTTCAAAATGTAACTTCTATGCATCAATAATGTGCCCATGATGAGAGCTTGTGAAGCCAAGATGTCAGCTCTTTCATTACCCTGAACCAAAGCATAAGCAGGATAGTAGATCCATGTCAACCCCTGGAGGTTTGAAGCCTCAACAGCTGCTATCCACTCCTAATTAAGCCATCCCTTTTGTACCTTCTGAAGTACGGCTTGTGCGTCTGTCACGATGACTGCCCTTGTTATAGAAGTCTCAGATGTGCATTTCCGTACTGAGGTCACTGCTTCCGTCTATATTCTCATACTGGAGGTTGTTGACATGTATACCCTAGTGCACTGAGCAACGACCTGTCCTCTCACTCTAACCGAGACACCTTAGTCTGATGTCCAACTGCGCAGCACTGATACATCGGTGTATATGACGGCGTCACTCTCTTGCGTGTTCTCAGTTACCATCTGACTCACCCCCGTTGCTCCATTCTCTGCATTTCTTGCGGTAGGTTATGATGACTCTCTGGAACTCTATCATTCTATCACCAGTGTGGACTCATTCTTTCCCTATGGCTATCGTCTCAGCAAGATTTCAGGGATCGTCATCAATTGTGCCGTGATTTCGCTACATAGCTGACCGAGAATGTGAAGACACGATTAGTCGGATTTCACTGTTGCCCGTATAATAATGTGACACCGCAATAAAAATGGTGGAGACAACCGACCACAAACCGAGAAGAGGAGACTCGTTAGCCCCGCAGGCAACTCTTCTAGGAGAAGGAAAACTCTGATGACAAACCACACATAACAGTCATCGCGGGAACCACGGAGATCGTGCTCTGACGTCAATGTCTCCAGCAAATGGCACCAAGGAAGGTGAATGCAGAAGGAGAGGAAGGGAAGAAAAAAGGATAGAGAGAAAGAAAATAACCGGAAAGAGAAAATGTCGTAGAAAGTCAGATAGATTTTAGTTTTAAAAAATGTACGCATAGGCAACGGAAATTGCATTAGCGCCATCCAGCGCAAAGTCATTCTCCAAAAATTAGTATACGATTTCAACATCTTCATGATCCAGGAGACCTGCTTGAAGGAGAATGTTGCCATCAAGTGTCCAGAATACAGGTGCTATAGTAATCCATGCGGGTCCGACAAGTAGGGAATGGCGATGTATGTGAAGCAAGAACTTTGCCATACATGGATTGATACTAGCACCTGTAAAATTGAGGATGTCGAGCTACAAGGGATTGTAGTGACAATCAGCCACCAAGAACAGAGAATCTACAACATATACGCTCACGTAGATCACCTCTTTGAGGACGTAAAGTTGGAGTTTCTGTCAGACCTGTCAGTCGCAGAGCAAAAAGTGCTTTATTGCATGTGACTTTAATGCTAGGTCAAAGGAGTGGGGAAATGCCACTAAAAATAGGCAAAGGGTCACATTGAGCCAGGCATTAGTCCACACAAACCTCACTGTCGTGAATGATGGACGTCCAACTAGACTAGCATCTCGACCGGGGAATAAGGACGCGGTCATCGACCTGGCACTTATATCCAGTGATGTTTCTCCGATCACACGCTGGGACGTATTAGGGGCACACGAGAACGACCAGCTGCCATGTGTCGTGCTTATACCCAGAGAAAAACACAAGAAAGCGAAACAGGTGTTCAGATACACATATGGGCATATTATGTTGTGAGCAAGCTGCGCCAGGCAATCTGACACAGGACCACTAGATCCCCTTTTGTCCAACCATCCCTGTGGAATGAAGCGGTTGATACGGCCTGGAAAGAAAAAGAGGCGGCAACAAAGAATTGGTGTAAAGCCAGAACGAGATATGGTACTAATGTCGACTCGTTGAACGAGAAGAAAGAGGTAAAACGCAAAGCTACAAATTCCTTTAAAGTGTTAGCTAGGGAGTCCAAATGCGAGCGATGAGAGGAGTTCATTACAGGAGTGGTTAATGATAATACCCTCCAGTAGTTTTGGCAGGTGCATCGAAAGATGAATGAAAGACTACAAGCCAGCTTATTCCCAGCATTCATAACACCATAGGAATTCTCCTGAAGACGGACGAAGAGAAGGTCTAAGTTTTTTTCAGTGGATATGTTGCCCATACTAACATAGGCCACAGAGACGCCCGTCAGGAAACTCGGAAAGGCATCTTAGATGAAGCCATCAGGGAAAAGGCATATGTAGACTTTATCTCCGAAGCGGAGGTCTCGAAAATAGCCTACGTTCCAGCAAAAACAATGCGACAGGTCCTGATGGAGTATTGCCACACCAAGCAGTTGGATGAGACAGAGGTAAGTAATAGGGTAAAGGAGTTCAATCCCACAATAGAGAAGACATCGGTGTCTAAGGACTGGCTTCATAGCTACCTGTGCCCACTGCCTAAACCTGGTAAGGACTCCACGCTTCTCAGCAGCTATAGAATAATCACCATACATAATTTATATGGCAGATTGCTCGAGAAGATAGTGGCCAGGAAAATAATGACCTGTCTTGAATGGGATCACATCCTACCCGATTCGACGGGCAGCTATAAAACAGGGAAGGACCTGGGGTAAAGCTGGAACTTTCGCGTATGATGTGTATGAGGGTTTTCAGTCAAAGCAAGAAACAGTCGCTGTGGCACTCGACCTGGAAGACGCATTCAACGGTGTCGATTTTGAGCTTTAATTTTAGTCTGTGGCAATGTAGTTTAATTCCCTGGCTGGTTAGTTGGATAGCAGCTGCCCTGATGAAAAGAACAGTTGCGCTACGTGAAATATCGTGGACATCAGAACCGAGGCGAATATGTCCAGGACTGCCTCAAGGGTCAAGCTCTCACCCTTGCTGTTCAACATCTACACAGAAAAGTGGCCAATATTCAACTCACAGGGACAGGGCCAACGTTGACATTTGCCGATTATATCCTAACGTGCATGACTGGATCAGACAGGCAAGAGTTGGTCAAAGACATCCAGGAAACATCCAGTGGTGAATGCTTGGAATGCATTGCCACGGGAGGTAGTGGAGGCAGGGACAGTTAATGCATTTAATAATATATTGGATGCGCATAGCTTTTAGAGCAAAGTTATGTAAATGAAACTGGTTGTATACAGACTCTGCAGAGTCTTCTAAACCAGTATAAAGACGTTAAGTTATGTTAAGCAACCTTGCAAGCAATCTCACAGTGGTACGGGGACTCAAGCTCTAAGATCAATCCGAACAAGGCTTGCATGATGTGGTGCTCTTTGAGTAATTCCATAGTAAAGGCTGATCTTCCAGGTATCACTTTTGATGGTTGCACCATTGACAGGTGTGACAGCTTGAAATACCTCGGAGTGACATTTGATCTCCTATAATTTCCATGTTGACCACATCGTATAAAGATGTAAGCGAGGGTTAGGAGCATTCAAGACAATGGCTGCTGCAGATTTGGACCAAGGTCTCCTGTTCATCCTATTTCGTCAGGTCATGTTGTATGTTATCGATTATAGACTAGGCATCCTCACACTATTAAGAACACAGTGTGTAAGGTTGGAACGCATCCAGAATGAAGGAATGCGACTGGTTCTGGGCTGCACTAGAGATACCCCGATTGTAATGATGCGGTACATGTTGGGATTGTTATTGGTGACATCCAGACATACACTGGCACAAATCAAAGCCTCAATGTGTGTCACCACAGACAAGCGGCACCCTTTGTATAGTAGTATCTCAGACATCAAGGGATGACGAATCAAGAGAAGGGCGTCATGGATGGCACAGGCAGAGACAACAATCGAACACATCACTCCAGCTGAGACATAGCCAGAATTGGTCATTTTATGAGGGGCGTTTAAATCAAACCAGGACTTTGTGTTCTAGTTCTACGTGAACGGGTTATAGAGTGCTGGTACTGTTATCATTAGTTACTGGCACTTGTGTCCTATTACTGCTAGGCGGCCTACTTGATATGGGCCAGTCACGTAACGGATACATATCAATGGCGGACAACTATGTCAGTGCGTGCATGTATCAGCGTGTTTGTGGTGAAGTTTCTTGTGAAAGAAGGCGTGAAACAAGCGGACATCTACGGAACACTGAAATCATTGTACGGTGATGAGAAATTCAGCCGCTCTAAGACAATTTTTTAATTTTTTTAAAATTTGCGTTCGCCTTATTTCTCTAATCCCCAAGGCGGTGTGCGTTGCACTGTGGTTTTTATTTTGCGCCTGTCGGCCCAGTGCATCCGACTTCAGCATGCATTTTACGTAACGCCCTGCTTCCTCCTGCATTTTCTAAGGGTTTGCTTCCCCGGGGTAACGGCCGGTGCAGTGATGGGGATCGAACCCAGCACCTTCCGGTTGTGCGCCGTGCCCCTTAAATACTAGGCCACGCCATCCCCTCTCTAAGACATTTGAATAGCGTAAGCGTTTTAGAGAAGGCCGTACATCCGTGATTGATGATCCCGGCCATTGTGGCTCTCAACCCACCAGCCCCCTCCTGCAAATTTCCAGATTGTGGAACGTCATATCCTGGTTAATCTACACGTAACCTGTCGCAAAATAGCACAAGAGGCAAGCCTTTCTCTGAGTACTGTGAGCACTATTATACACAAGAGGCAAGTCTTTCTCTGAGTACTGTGAGCACTATTATACACAAGAGGCAAGTCTTTCTCTGAATACTGTGAGCACTATTATACACAAGAGGCAAGCCTTTCTCTGAGTACTGTGAGCACTATTATACACAAGAGGCAAGCCTTTCTCTGAGTACTGTGAGCACTATTATACACAAGAGGCAAGCCTTTCTCTGGGTATGGTGAAAACTATTATACACAAGAGGCAAGCCTTTCTCCGAGTACTGTGAGCACTATTATACACAAGAGGCAAGCCTTTCTCTGAGTACTGTGAGCATTATTATACACAAGAGGCAAGTTTTTCTCTGAGTACTGTGAACACTATTATACACAAGAGGCAAGTTTTTCTCTTAGTACTGTGAACACTATTATACACAAGAGGCAAGCCTTTCTCTGAGTACTGTGAGCATTATTATACACAAGAGGCAAGTTTTTCTCTGAGTACTGTGAACACTATTATACACAAGAGGCAAGTTTTTCTCTTAGTACTGTGAACACTATTAAACACAAGAGGCAAGTTTTTCTCTGAGAGTACTGTGAACACTATTATACACAAGAGGCAAGCCTTTCTCTGAGTACTGTGAACACTATTATACACAAGAGGCAAGTTTTTCTCTGAGTACTGTGAACACTATTATACACAAGAGGCAAGTTTTTCTCTGAGTACTGTGAGCACTATTATACACAAGAGGCAAGTCTTTCTCTGAGTACTGTGAGCACTATTATACACAAGAGGCAAGTTTTTCTCTGAGCACTATTATTCATGAACAAATTCATTTTTGGAAAGTAAGTACACATTGGGTGCCAAGACAGCTAACTGCTTTTGACCGGCAGAGAAGAGTTCAAGCCTGCACTGAATTGAAGGAACGCTTTGACATGGAAGGGCATGACTTTTTGGATCGCTTGATTACATGTGACCAAACCTGGGAGCATCATTACATGTGACGAAACCTGGGCGCATCATTATACTCCTGAAATGAAACGAGTATCCAAGCAGTGGAAGCATACGCAATCATCGCCACCCAAAAATTTCAGACAATTGAGTCTGAAGGTGATGAGGTGTAATTTTTGGGACAAGTTTTGTATAATTCATATTTATTTTCTACCTTGTGGTGCCACTATCAACAGTGAACAATACATACGCATTTTGAGTAACGTGCATAACTTTCTGCAGAATAAAACACCTAAACATTCAGCTCCTGCAAGATAACGCTTGACCACATATGGCAGATGGCAGTTCATAAATTTTGCAGTAAATTATACAGAAAAAATAATTGAGATTTTACTACTTCAAAACATTTTGTTTTTTCATTACAAAAAGTCCCGGTTGGACTTGAACGCCCGTCCTATAATTATATATATGTATCATGTTCTTTGCAGAAAGTCGCTCCCCTCACATCCCATCTTGCCAAATCTCCAGTTGCTCTAAGTCATGTCTAAGCATTCCTTGACATATTGATGCCGTCGCCCTCTTGGTTTACCTCTGGCTCTCTTTCCTGGCACCATACATTCCATTACCGTTCTCTCATGACCGTTTGTGTCTTTTGATGTGGCCAAAGTATTTACATTTTCTGTTCATTATGGAATATATTAACTAGTTCTTTTCTATGTCAACTCTTTTAGAATGTCTGAATTCTTTTGTTTTTCAGTCCACGCAGAATTCTGAGGATCTTTTTATAACAATTCGACTCTAATGACCATATTCTCTTCCTTGAGGTTTGGGTAACTGTTCATGTTTCACAGCCGTGTACTGCCACGGGAAAAAAACACAAGTTCTTAAATTTGTTCACACTTGTTAGATTGCTGGTATTCTGGCAAAGTTTTCTTTGGTTGTTTCGCCTCTGCATTGCCAATATTTTTCTGATTTCCTTTAAGCAGTCGCCGTTGTTGTCAATTCTGGAGCTCAGATACTCGAAGTTGGTGACTTGTGCTAGTATTCCGCATTTGTATTTATCTTGGCTTTTAGTCGGGGGTCATTATCGTTGTTTTGTTTATGTTTACAGAAACGTTTTTGATCTTCGCTGCATCTACTCCCAGCTTCAATGATCTGCTCCAACTTCTCTGTACTGTTTGATAGTATCACAGTAACGTCTGGGTATCTTAGTTCCGAGACGTTGTACCCACCGATTGATAAGTGGGCGTAACTTTCGATATTTCCGTACCTATCTTGCGATTCCAAAATTTCTGTTTTACCCAACCGAAGGCCTCGGTATAATCGATTAACCATTTCTACAGATATACTTTATTATCTCTACATTTTTCTAGATCTCATCTTAAATATGTGATCTCTGGCACCTCTATCTTTTCTGAAGTACTGCTTCTTTGATACACTTTCATCTGCTCTTCAATTTGGTCCTGAAAGTCTTTTTCATGATTGTTATTCTCAGCATTGAGCGCATCCGGTTTCTCTCTATCTGGGTCTTAAGTAATTTTTCTAGAGATAATCTTCCTGGTGTTAATCTTTCTGGAGATACTCTTTCTGGTGTTAATCTTTCTGGAGATAATCTTTCTGGTGTTAATCTTTCTGGAGATAATCTTTCTGGTGTTAATCTTTCTGGAGATAATCTATCTGGAGATCCTTATGTCGATGTAACCCCACGTTATTGAAGGATTTCGCGTATGTCATCTATTCATCTTTCACGATGTCTGAAGCCAGAACTTCTTGTGTTAATAGAGTGTAGGAGCTGATCAGGTTACATCCACATGAGATGGCCAAACCATTCTATTTTCTGTCAAGAAATGCATTCAACACAAGGGGCAGTTTAAACCATATTTCTAATCATTAGTAATGTTTTCATTTTCTTACTATCTCTCCTGATGACACCAATGAGCTTTTTCAGACATTTCATTTTCTTTCTGGTAGTGAGATTGACTGATGTGCCGTCTTGTAGGCCACGATTATGTGATGTGAATGTAATCATGTTGTAAACGTCTGTCCTTAAGCACCTTTAGCACGCCAGAAGTTTTTTTTAAAATTTGACCTAATTAATTTTCTTAATTTTTCGCTTTGGTAGTCGTCTTAGAAAATTTTTAATTTTTATGTTTGTTTGTCAATAAATATGATTTTCTGGCGTGTAGACACACAATAGCATAACGAACATGTTGGTGTTATTGTTTTTGTTGCGTGTTTGTTAGTTTTTGAGATTCAAAAAGATGAATTTGAAAATTTTTGAAAAGCTCGGAAAAAATTTGGACTCGACCACTAGGCCTAGTCGCTTCGATAGAAAACCATGGAAACGGCAACAACGTATCGATACTGTATTTACAATATCGACACAACTGTTAGTTTCCAATTTAAACGTAGTTCTTTCATTTAAACAAACAAAATGAACAGATCTACTCGATAAAGATCGTTCCCAACAACCTACTTCCCCTTTTGCAAAAAGTCGGCTTGCTCCAAACGGCGTATACAAAATTTAAACTGTTCAAAAGCCATTTGTAATCGAACATACGATACCGGCAAAATATCGTGTATAAATGGAGGGCGTATTCAGCAGTAAAAAATGGCTGTCGGGAGTGACTCCGTTCAAAAATAAAAAACAAATTTCCAGTACACCGTTTTTGAAGGCCGAGTTGGTTAGAAGGGATCGGACAAAGCGTGCGTAAGGTTAATAACCGCCCTTTTCTCCAAACGTCAACACTTGATGCATGGCCAACTGTAAAGTAGGTCATGCTTGATGTCACTTTTCTACTAGGACATTCTACAGTAAAACTAACAATAACTGTCTTGTTTATTCCGCACTGCTGACATTCAATTTCAACCGGGTTCTCCAAGCATTTGACGTGTGCAATTTGGGATGAGACGCATGACCCAAATTATGAAAACGAATAACAAAGGATTACAAAAATTGCACTAGCACATATTTAATAGTAAATGATGTATATAGGATGATAAAACTTGGGAGTAGTAACTCTCTACTGTTTTTGTTTGTTTGTTGTGGTTTTACTTCTCCTTTCGGCGTTGTTTCATTTCTCCATGCTGCAAGACCTTCATTTCATAGGCATGAGGTAGCCATACAGGATACATCTCCGCTTGAATCGGTCGACAGCTTCGTTTTCCCAGGATGTCAGACTCATACCCAGTGCCTAAATGTTACGCTTACACACATTTTGAACCCCAGCTTTGGTCGGATGACTGTTCTTTCGCCAGCGGCCAACTGTCTATATAGAATATTTTTGGGGATGTGACCCTCTTCCATGCGACGAACATAACATATCTGCGGTGGATGTAATGAGACAGAACAACATTGCACGAGATATAATTGTAGATGCAGGAACGAATGGAGCAAAGGAAGGAGGGAAATATGATAACGCACGTCAAAAAGATGAGTAAATATTATATTTCTAAAATTCATTTTTGTTTTACAATAAGCACAGCCTACGAAAGGTCACTAACAACACCAGAAGAGACATAATCACAAATATGAGTATTCGGGAGAACGTTGGGACAATTCCCTGCCTACTGTACATCGAGAAACAGAGAATGAATTGGTTTGACCACATTGTGAGAATGTAACCAGATCATATTGTTCATGCAGCCTTCTACATGAGAACATCAGGAATAAGGGCGAAAGGTAGACCGAGGAAAAGGTGGATAGACAGCCTAAACGAGACCTGCAGTAAAATGGGGAAAAAGTTACTCCCGTCACGAAAGAGGCGAAAGACAAATATATACAACGATACTAGGATACAACCTGGTAGAAAGTGAGACGACAAAAGAAGAGAAAGAAGACAGCCGTTTCTACAATAATCTCCATTGCTAAAAACAACAATTTGAAGAATGTAACATCATAAAGAGCCTATAAATGGATAGAGGACTGAGGTTTCCGGAATACATGCGTCATCTGACAGATTAGTTGAGCACGGTCCTGCATGATGCGTCTTCTGACAGAATAGTTGAGCAGGGTCCTGCATGATGCGTCTTCTGACAGATTAGTTGAGCAGGGTCCTGCATGATGCGTCTTCTGACAGAATAGTTGAGCAGGGTCCTGCATGATGCGTCTTCTGACAGAATAGTTGAGCAGGGTTCTGCATAATGCGTCTTCTGACATATTAGTTGAGCAGGGTCCTGCATGATGTATGTATCTTAGCAGGGGCGAAGATGCAGCGGCGAGCGATCTGACAGAAATCAGTCACTAATAGCTGGCTGCTTGATTCAGGGTCAGCGAACAATTGCTGACCAAGACCCTAAGTGGTGATCCTAAAAACAGACTGCACTCGTGTTGACTGGGTAAGAAGGTAGGGATCGAAAAAGGAGGCAAACCTGGTCCAAAATTGATCTGCTGAATCCGGATGTGTCTGGTTGAAAGGTGCACATATCGCAGTCTCGCTGTAAACTATTACACACTGTCACAACGTCCTTGAAAGAACGAACGTCAGAAACAAAATTATATTGGTAGTAATATCGACACCATCTGTGGCATTCTACAATACCAGACATCATGACTGCAGAGCAAGAGAGACTAAGAACAAGATAGATGACTTCAGAGCAAGAGAGACTAAGAACAAGATAGATAACTTCAGAGCAAGAGAGACTAAGAACAAGATAGATAACTTCAGAGCAAGAGAGAATAAGAACAAGATAGATGACTTCAGAGCAAGAGAGACTAAGAACAAGATAGATAACTTCAGAGCATGAGAGACTAAGAACAAGATAGATGACTTCAGAGCAAGAGAGACTAAGAACAAGATAGATAACTTCAGAGCAAGAGAGACTAAGAACAAGATAGATGACTTCAGAGCAAGAGAGACTAAGAACAAGATAGATAACTTCAGAGCAAGAGAGACTAAGAACAAGATAGATGACTTCAGAGCAAGAGAGACTAAGAACAAGATAGATAACTTCAGAGCAAGAGAGACTAAGAACAAGATAGATGACTTCAGAGCAAGAGAGACTAAGAACAAGATAGATAACTTCAGAGCAAGAGAGACTAAGAACAAGATAAATAACTTCAGAGCAAGAGAGACTAAGAACAAGATAGATAACTTCAGAGCAAGAGAGACTAAGAACAGGATAGATGACTTCAGAGCAAGAGAGACTAAGAACAAGATAGATAACTTCAGAGCAAGAGAGACTAAGAACAAGATAGATGACTTCAGAGCAAGAGAGACTAAGAACAAGATAGATGACTTCAGCCAGACACTCAAAGAACACGGAATGGCAACAACGTCGGCGAACATCTGGCGCACGAAAGAAAATGACCATTCCCCACGTGATCTAACGACACAAGGGGATTTACAAGAATGATGAGGAGTTATGTCGGCAGGATATGGGATACACAGGACAATAAATTGTGGGGTAGAAAAGGCCAGATATACTTTTATTGTGTTGAGGCACTTCTAAAAGTCTAACGATATAACTCCAGCACAAAACGAACAATCTTCAACTCCAAATGTGGTCCTTTCTTTTATATACGAGTATTAAGGAATCTTAGTGTGTGACGAAGGGGATTACGAAAAAACGTCATATGTTCCAAAATGGGCACATCGACCGGATCAAAGAACTGACAAGGCAAGATAAGATCTAGAAGGCAGAACTGGCCAAGAATCAGTAGACCAAGACGTGCATGCTGGGTAAACGAAGATAACGGTAGGGGTGTGGGGGTGGGGGTAGGTGGGTGTGTGGGGGGGGGGGGTGGGGTGGAGGGACAGACCAGGAATCATTGCCTCGTTAATAACGTGCTAGAGCGGAACTGCTGCTCGTCAATATATTTAAAATATTTCAGTCAACCAATCAAAACCTTCATATGGAGCAGACGTCTTCAACAAATATATTCTAAATCCTTCTGTTATGTCCAGGTCTTCGTTGTTTCCTTTATGCTTGTCTATGGCTCCATTATTCGAGTGTTTTTTTCACTTCTTAATCTTTTCTTGCCTTGGGGAATTCAAAACAGAGGCTGGCTTGTAATGCTTTCAGTTGGTTTAATTAATTCGTGTCCTATCCAATGTCAGAGCCGTCTCTTTATGCTGTGTTTCATTGTTATCTGTTTGCTTCGTTCCAACAGTTTCAAATGAGGCATCTTATCATACCATTTCAATCCCTGCACAAAGATCAATATAGAAAAACATGTGAAACTTTGGTTATTGTATTTGTTGTTCTTCGTATTTCAGAGCCATTCAATAGAATGAACTTCACTTTGGAGTTGAAGTTTTTTATTCTATGTTAGGCTTAACTTTAGCATATTTCCATAGGTTCCACAGTGCAACGATAATCTTTTAACACCAATACTATGTCAGTCACAACAATACATCAACATAGCTTCAAATTAACTAAAGAGAGGTCCAGATTAGATATTAGGAAATATTTTTTTAGTCAGAGAGTGGTGAATGCTTGGAATGCATTGCCATGAGAGGTAGTAGAGGCAGGAACAATTAATGCATTTACAAATAAATTGGATGCGCATAGCTTTTAGAGCAAAGTAATGTAAATGAAACTGGCTATATACAAACTCTGCAGAGTCTTCTAAACCAGTAAAAAGACGTTAAGTTAAGTTATAAATAACCACAGATCTAGTGTAGACCTTACTTATTTTATTCTTGGATCATTTTCGCTACAGCTCGCTGGCCAGGCCAGGCACATTAATTTCAAATAATTTAAAAAAAAACAGTTGAGATTTAACATAGAAATGCCTGCCTTTCACAAGACTACTTGTATTTAGCTATGTTAATCAGTGGCGCAGAAAGATTGGCTTACAAGTCATCTAACAAAAGAATGGAGTTGATGAACTAGTCATAATGTGTTCTACACAATACAGTGAATAAATGAAGCAGCAATATTAGATATTACAGCGAAATAGAAACACACACAGAGTAACACACACATACATAGTGTAGGTACACACACAAACACACACACACAGACACACACACACACACACAAACACACACACGCACACACACATATACACGAGAGTAAGTCAGTAAGTAGGTAAAACACTAAATGGAATATCTGAAAAATGTAGTTGGAAGCATCTAATGATGTCATTATGTGGCAGCAACATCCAGCTTTGTTATTATTGCAGGCAGCAGATGCTAGGTGTCGCATGTACGTGCGCTGTACAATAATAAAATGGGTTTGTACCCATAGAGTGTTGCTGTGAAATTTATTTGGAAGCACAATGACTTTCAACAAAGAATATTCATAAGGATATACTTTCTGTTTACGATGAAAAGTGTTTGTCGTGAACACTTGGTCGATACACTTTGTCAAGGACGCGCATTAATTGCGAATGAAGCCCGACCTAGTCGATAAGTTCAGATTGTAACAGAAGCATGTGTGCTGTGGGTGGGGGGAGATGATTTGATCTGACAGGCGAGTAACGATAGTTAGTGTAGCAACTGCAGTAGCATGTTCGCAGGGTTTAACCTACACCACAATGCATTTTTTAACTTTGACGAAAGACGTTTCGAGAAGAATCTAACATGAAGTGCATATGTGGCTGAGATAGCAGACCGAATATTCGTATGCTGCTGTTTTGGTGCACTGATAAAGAAACAAGAATGGATAGAATCAGAAATAAAGATATGAGGACAAGTACGCACAACACCAGAGCTAGACTTTATCAAGAGACAGTAAACTAAGTTGCTCGGCTATATAGCAACACAAACACCACATAGTATCCATCAGAAAACAATGCTATACAGATTCAATGGTTTCAAACCGAGGGCCGCCAACGAAAAAGGTAGACAGCAGAAATAACAGAAGCAGTAAAGCTCCCCGTCTATGAATCACATGATAGGGTCTCGTCTAGAAACCTCTTAGAAACATGATGCTGAAAGACACAAACAAGACATTTGTGAAAATAAGAAAAAGAACAAGTGAATGAAAAACACGAAGACAAGCGATGGGATAAGTAAACTAATGTTGGTGGAAATAAAATTGAGAAAAAAAGGACTGTAAATTTAATAATTATTCGTTTTCAAGATCGTATTTAATTTTTAAAAAGGGCCAGTTTTGGCCAATTTGCTAGTATAACTAACGTTCTGTTCTATCAAGAATCGACGTCAATGCAAGTCAGGCTAAACCATAGGTGCCAAGTCTGTCTCTGCGAATGGTGAAGAGTGTGAAGTACTGTGTACAGGTGTGGAGTCCTTATCGTAGAGGGGATATAAACATGCTGGAAAGGATACAAAGAAAAGGAACAAAACTGATAGTGGGATTCCAGAATTACAGTTATGAGGAACGACTCAGAAAAACTGGCATACAGTGTCTACAAAAGAGAAGAATTCGAGATGACTTAAAACAGGTTTATAAGATAATCAAAGGCAAGCACAAATTAGACTATAACATGTTTAAAAAGAAAAATACAACCAGCTACAAGAATAAAACGGTACAGCTACACATTTTAAAGAGATGTCCATATTAGATATAATAAAATATTTTTATAGTCAGAGAGTGGTGCATGGTAGGAATGCATTGCCACATGAAATAGTGAAGTCAGGGTCACATTAATGCATTCAAGAAAAGGTTGGGTGCGCATAGTTTTTATGTCAAGGAAATTAAAAATAAACTGGTTGTATATAGACTCTGATGAGTCTTCTAAACGAGTAAAAAGACGTTAAGTGAATGGTTCCAGTAACATGTTGGTTGTACACACTCCTGCTGCGTCCTCTCAACGTGGCTTAGTGCTTCACCTACAATTGATTATACAGTCCTGTGGTCTGTGGATGACCAGTTCATCGTTTGCAGTGTCACCTCCAACCGGTAATAATTGCCCGATCTCCAACTATTATTCATATTATTATCCAAAGTCACCGCAATGGGTCATTTCAAGGGGAAGACAACATTGCATAAACACCAGTCGAACTGCTTTCTTTTGTGCATTTGTCATTGTTCAAGCTAAACTTGTCAAAATATTGGACTCAAATTTCTTATTGTAATACAAGCTAATATATTAATGGGATCGACGAGTAATTCTAGGGGTCAATGAAAAATACTGATTGTTACAATAGATGTTGTAAGTGTTACAAAACAATGGTTGCTAGAAGTGTGACATTAAATGGCTGCAACAAGTGAGACAATACACTGGCTGTTATAAGTGTGACATGACAATGGTTGCTACAAGCGGCACATTACAATTGTTATTTTAAGTGTGAGATTACAGTGACAATTGTAAGCTTTACACTACAAAAGCTTCCTACACGCTTTACATTTAAAATGTTTATATGTTATACTTGACATGACAGATTTTTTCATATGCTCTGCTTGACAATAGTGTTCTACATACTTTACATTGCAGCATTGTTCTATATACTTTACATTACAATAGTGGTCTAAACGTGTAGCATTACTATTGTTTTCTATATGCTTTACATTAAAGTTTCCAAAATGCTTTACATTTCAATAGTTTCCTGGATACTTTACATTACAATAGTTTCCTGAATACATTACATTACAATATGTTCCTATATATATTTCCCATTACAACAGTATCCTATATGCTTTACATTACAATAGTATCCTATATGCTTTGCATTGCAACAGTATCCTGTATGCTTTACATTGCAATAGTTTCCAATACGCTTTACATTACAATATTATCCTATACGCTTTATATTACAATAATTTCCTATATGCTTTATTTTACAATAATTTCCTATATGCTTTATATTACAATAATTCCCTATATGCTTTACATTCTAGTTGTTATTATAGTACTCTCATTGCAATGGTTCCTAGACACAGCACCAGGCATGACATATATATAGACAGACATAGATTTCAATGTCTTTGTTCTGTGATTGGAACGTCTCTACATTTACTTGCCGAGTGAACCTTTAATCCTAGATAGTAGGTCTTTTAGAGGAAGAACAAGAACAAGAAAAAGATTACTTTACGGTGCTAGACAACTACATGTTGCCCAAATACACCTTAAGGTCTGCTTCATGCATCTCTCGCTGTCATGCATTTTATTCTAAAAACTCTATTTATCTCATGTAATTGGCTAAATTTATCAGACGCCTCTCATGGTCACATATTTTATCCTACAAACAAACTCTATTTCTCTCGTGTAATTGGCTGGCTGTATGAGGCGCCTCTCCTGGTCATACATTATATTCCACAAAGTCTATTTCTCTCATGTAATTGACTGTCTGTGTCAGGCGCTTCTCGTGGTCACACATTTTATCCCACTAACGAACTCTATGTATCAGACGCCTCTCGTGGTCATATTTTATCCCACAAACAAACTATGTATCAGACGCCTCTTACATTTGACAAAGTCTGGAATAGCGGACTTAGAGTCAAGCTAAGAAGAAGTGATGTTTGTGGGAAAATGTACAAATGGATCAACCACTACCTCAAACAAAGAACGGCCAGAGTCCAAGTACAAGGGCAGATGAGCAAAAAGGTGACACTCGAGCAGGGAGTACCCCAAGGGGGAGTACTGTCACCCACACTCTTCCTGGTATATATAAACGATATTACAGAGAATATACCAAGAAGAGTCTATAGCTCAATGTTTGCAGACGATCTGGCTATGTGGACCTCTGAAAAGAATCTCACCATAGCAAGAAATCGGATGCAGACGGCCCTAACATCGCTGGAAGAGTGGGCGAACTCATGGCTTGTCAAAATAAACGAGGAGAAAACCACATGCACAATATTCTCGCTTTCGTTAAAACCCCAAAATACCAAATTAAGTCTAAATCGCAAATTTCTGCAGCCAAACGACAACCCAACCTATCTGGGAGTCACATTTGATCGGCGCATGACATGGAAAAGTCAGATTGAGAGAAACCGAATGAAAGTCAGAGAAAGAATGGCAATCATGAGGAAACTTGCTGGCACAAGCTGGAGAGCAGACGAAGGCATACTAAAGAAACTGTACACTGGAAGAGTGAGACCAGTTCTCGAATATGGCATTGCGGCATGGACAACAGCAGCGAAGGCGAACTTCGATAAAGTTAGCAAACTTCAAAACCAAGCCATGAGAATTATAACAGGTGGGATGAAGTCAACGCCAATTGTAGAACTTGAAAAGATTACAAAACTGCAATCCATGACCGATAGAAGAGACTGCAGAGCCCAGCTGCAGTCAGAGAAACTCCGAAGACTGACCGACCATCCAATGCACCAGAGACTAAACAATTTGGGAAATGGGAAACTAAAGCGGAGAAACTTTGCAGAAATAGCCAAAGCAAAGATGCACGAAGATCCCATAAACGCACTAACAACACCAAAACCCATCACTACTGTACGAAAACCTACCTGGAGGCAGGATATATTTCCAGAGGTGGTAGAAAATATACCAGGTATTGAAACAAAAACTGCCAGACTGAAAAAGAAAGGAGAGATACTACCCTAAGCTTCATAACGAAAAGCTACCCAAGCATGGACTGGACCCATGCATACACCGACGGTTCTGTAACAAACACTACACAGAACGGAGGGGCAGGAGCATTCCTGAACCTACCAAATGGCAGACAAATAACACTGTCATTCGCTACTGGTAAGTACACAAGCAATTTCAGAGCGGAGGCAGAGGCACTGAGGGCGGCAGTGGAAGAAATGGTGACACACAGTGAAAATGAAAGCCATATAGTCCTGCTTACAGATGCTCTCGCCGTAGTCACAGCGCTAAAAAGCCAGAAAAATACTGAGCTTAATGACTTAAGAGCAGCACTCTGCAAACTGTGCCAGCAGTCCGCACCAAAAAGGGTAGTGGTACAGTGGGTCCCATCACACTGCAACATCCAAGGCAACGAGGAGGCAGACAGACTGGCAAAAGAAGGTGCAAGACTACCACAAACAGATACTAGTATGACGTACGAAGAGTCAAAACGGCTTATCAAAGCCAGATACATGACCAAATGGGAAACCGAACATACTGGTTACACCAAAAACGATGCCTATTACCAGTTGAACCGAAGAGAGCAGGTCGTTGTCTTCAGACTTCGCACTGGCCATAATAGCCTGAGGTACCACATATTCAACAAATTGAAGATAGGGTGTACCGACGAATCCCCGTGCGGTACTGGTAAAATGACCGCTGAACATCTGCTGCAGAACTGCCCGACATACGATGATCAGAGAGAGCAGATGTGGCCATCACCAGTGGAACTGCAAGACAAGCTCTATGGCAGTGGCGACAGCCTCAGGATGACCGCCGCTTTTTTCGAAAAAATAATGGTTACTATCTGACTGCGTACGAAGAAGAAGAAGAAGACGCCTCTTATGGTCACACATTTTATCCCACAAACAAACTCTATTTCTCTCATGTAATTGGCTGGCTGTATGAGGCGCCTCTCCTGGTCATACATTCTATTCCACAAAGTCTATTTCTCTCATGTCTTGTATATTCTATTTCACGAGAATCAAACGCTGTTCCATTTCACCATTCAGATGCTGAAAATAATCCCACAGTAAAGTAGTTATCCGGATGTAGCATCGGAGTCATCTGTGATCGAGGTCTCTGGTTTTATGTGAAGTGGGGGTGTCTGGTTTCCGTTTTCACCGTCTTGTTTTTTATCCACACAAAAGGCGTATACATTTACTATTAGGCTGCCTGGAGCATGTCGTGCCATGAAATCGAATCCTGATCCATGTCGCAAGAAACATGAATAAAAAACAACAACAGAATAGCATTAGCGAGAGTGAATTGAAAATGTAAGGACAACAATGCTTCCCATACTAGTGGTCTGCGGACAGGTACGTTCCGGGAGCCCTGTGTCGACCGACGGTCCGGAAAGTGTGTTAATTAACTGAACACTGACGTTTTCTCGGCTGTGTCTCGGCTTTGAATGATCTACAAAACCATGACTATCTCTTGCTCAAAACATGATATTCACTATACGTTCCAAAAAACAATATATTAATAAATTGTTAAACCTGAAATCATGAATGTTGTGATTTTAAAAAAATATAGTATTTTGCATTAGCTAATTACATTTTTAATGTTTCTAAAATAATATATGTTTCTTCAAATCTAACTATTTCTTTTTCCATATATAGTTTCTAGATTTGCATTATATATGTAAAAAATCTAACTGCTTAAATTCCTTTAAAAGTCGTAACAAAATAAAAGACACTTATAGCAGCTATAACTCAAGAATTTTAGCTGCTAATTAAAGAATAATTAAAGAATGGGGGTAGCGAGGTCTGGGCTGGACGTCCCCGATCGTTAAGGGAAAGTGAAGCGTCTGTTATAGCCTCTCCTTTTCAGGTGTAGAGATCGTCGCTGGATTCACTGTTCGTTTTGTCGTGCAGGAGTTTCCATGCCAGTGGCCTCCCCTATATTATTTTGTCCCCAGTAGCACCTTCATGAGGGGCCCTCTGTTTCTTACAGAGCCTGCCGTGGGGTTCGACCGAGTACCCGGCGGTATAACTGTGCAGGTAGATTAGGCTCATTAGCCTTGGCAGGCAGCAATCTAAGAGAAGGTAAACTCTGACTCTAAACCCGGGTAGACGAAGATCGTTAGCCTGTTCAGGCAGTTCGCATAGGCGAGGGGGAACTCTGATTTCAAACCTACAAGTGGCAGAGAGTGCTGTCTAGTCCTGTGCCGATGACAGTATCATGGGATGTCTCGAGTAACTAGCATCTACATGTAACAAAGCTACTGCCGTGTGGAAACGCCGGGAGAGGGTAGGGCTACGGGAGTAAACCAAGACCTGCTTTGCATTTCTTTAGATTACACAATGACAAGCGGATGTTAATTTTGCACCAAACAGAACAAACATTAGAAAGAAGACTCCTGCTATTCAATTTGCAAGCTGGAACGTGCGTATTATATGTACAGGCATCTCCGATGATCTTCGAGAGGTTGAAGATGCCAGAAAAGCAGCCATCATTGATAGGGATCTCACTCGATTGAATGTGGACCTTACTGTCCTACAGGAAACCAGACTCACCTCTAGTGGCTCACTAAGAGACACAAACGACACATTCTTTTGGAAGGGTTGTGAACCTGAGGATTCTCGACAGCATGGTGTTGATGTTTTGCTATTAAAATCACTCTTAAGGCTTCAGTCGATCCTCCTTTGTGGGTGGGGGGAGCGGCTCTGAGAGGTTACTGGCCATCGGCGCCTCAGGTCCTGTTAATATCCTCAGCGTCTATGCCCCAACCCTGAAATCTCCGGAGGAAGCGAAGTATCATCTCTATGGACAGCTGGAGAAAGTGATCATGAACAGTCCCAGGGAAGAGGCACTCATCCTTCTCGGCGACTTTAATTCTAGACTAAGTGGGGAGCACACAGAATGGCCCACCTGCCTTGGACATCATGGTATTGATAGGATAAATGCCAAAGGTCAGAGGCTGCTGGAGCTGTGCACTAAACAAGACCTATGTATCACAAATACTTGGATAGCATCAGATCAACTTGTCACCAGACGTTCAGCTCTAAACAAGGTCCTCTCAACTAGAAGCTATCACAGTGCAGATTGCGACTCTTACCATGCTCTTGTTTGCAACAGGGTACACTTACAGCTTCGCAAAATATGCCGCTCCAACAGATGGGGCACCCCCGCATCAACACTGCGCAGATGATGATTCATTTCAAGGCGGAGAGGTTTGTGTCTGACCTGAGTCTTAATCTTCTTGGAGGATCTGAGTGTGACGCCACAGCTAAGTGGAACGTTATGAAAGGTGCCATCTATAATACAGCATTAGTTACGATTGGCGTGAGCGAACGAGCCAATCACGACTGGTTCAATGCACATCTCGCAAGAATGGAACCAGTAATTGAGGCCAAGCGAGAAGTGTTAATCAATTATAAAAAAAATGCCAAAATGAGAGGACGCTTGCTGCCCTCAGGACCTCCCAAGGCACCAATCAACGAACCGCAAGACACTGCGCGAATGGGTACTGGCATAAACTGCGTGAATAAATTCAGCTAAATGCAGAGATGGGAAATGTCTAGGGCATGTACAAAGGCATAAAGATGGCACTGAGCTCTACTTCGAGAGGTTCTGCCCGCTGAAATGTCTGACAGGTGTGAGAATCATGGACCGTGACCAACAGATGGCCAGATGGGTGCAGCACTACTCTGAGCTCTACTCTCGGGAAATGGTGGTCACTGATGAGGCTTTGTGCAGGCTAAAGGTCCTGCCCATTATGGAGAAACTTGACAAACCACCTACTCTGGATGAGCTTGATAAGGCTATCAACTACCTCTCAAATGGCAAAGCACCAGGGGGAGATGGTATCCCATCGGAAGCCATCAAATGCGAAAAAGCAGCACTAGCCCAACCAATGTTCGATCTGCTATGTCTCTGCTGGGAGGAAGGTGCAGTCCTTCAAGATATGCGTAACGCCACCATTGAGACTATTTACAAAAACAAAGATGACCGCGGGGACTGCAATAATGATAGAGGGATATCGCTTCTGAACCTTGTTGGCAAAGTTTACGCCCGCATGTTACAAAACAGGTTGAAACTTCTCGCGGACAGGGTGTAACCAGAATTCCGATGTGGCTTTAGAGTTGGTGGATCAACGACGAATATGATTTTCTCACTTCGCCAAATCCAGGAGAAGGGCAGAGAACAAGACCAGTCAGATCTGTTTTACGCAAGACATTCCCATGTGCCGATGTCTATCTGGGAACTTTTCTGTGAGTCCTTCAGACCGTCTTTAAAACGTTTCTTTTGGGCGCTCTCTCTCGCGCCATCCCTCTCTCAGCTCGCCGTAGAAAAGCTTCTTTGGAAGCCGCTCGTCTGACACACGGACGAGGTGTCCGGCCATCCTACTCGTGCTTTGTCTAGCAGTGCATGGATTCTATTCCCCGGGAATAATTAACCAGAAAAACTGCAATGGTCCTTCTTTTTTTTAAAATAAGGTGAAACTTCGGCGGTACTCTGGACTAAAATAATGTTTATACAACATTCATTACAGTGGTCAGATACCGTGCTTGACGTGAACAGAAATAAAATTACGAGGAATGGACTTCATTAGGGAAAACACAACAACAATATGAGCTAACAAATCGTAGAGAAAGGGACGAATATATCAAATATGAACTCAGAAATGAGTAAGAATGCTTGTGAAGAGTAACACATATATAAGCGTCGAACAACATGACAACCAATTGTCAGTCTTCACGAGTTTACGAGCACGAGTCAAAAAGTAACACTAATATTTGTAATGAACTTGTTATTAACATATTAAGGTTATTATTTTATTCCCCAGTCGTACATCTCCGATTTAGTTTATCCACGAATGCTTCAGATGACTTTCATATGCGCTTTCATATGCGCTTTCACTGTTCTTTACAGGTTAAGCAGATTTTATGCTAGCTCTCAAATGACCAGCAGGCATTTTATCAGGTCCGCTGCTGGATTTTTTGATATAAACTATTTCTAGTTTGTTGAGTAGATATTGTATCACTATCTTGCGACTTGTGCGGAGTTAAATACGTACGACCAATACAATACACTTGTATTATGGTTGAATCAATTTTTTTTACTTTTACGATCAAATGAATCACGTACGTCTATCTAACAGACTTGAGAATATTCACTGTATGTTCTATGGACCGTGAATGACGTCGGATCTGTATCGCATAACGTGACTTTATTTAGCTCGGGTGTGCTTCTGATAATGTGCATACCAATTGCATATTATTTTCATTTTTAAGTTTAAGCAGCAAAGTTTCAATAATATCATCATGGTATCATCAACATGACAAGAACGTAGATGCTGATTTGGTAACTATTAACTGCGAGTTTTTTCAATACTTCTTCTTTTGTCAAGACGTCTGCAAAGATTCAGCTAATAAATCTGCTATTGTAAGGATCATTCTACTTGTGATGTAAGACAAATAAACAAACTTAACAGGCAAAATTATATGAGAACGATATTTTGAGGTGTTTTCAAAAGGCGTTATCTGGACCAGATGGAAATTAGTTTCTATTGCAGTCTGGAAATTGTAGACTATATATCTCGTTAATGATATCAGAGTTTCGGTGTGAAAATAGTGTGCTTTCAAGGGAGTTTTTAACTTGAGGAAAATAACTAGACGTTAACTCCGATAAGGTAAGGCAAACAGACTTTAACACTGTGACGTTGGAAATAATTGATTTTTATTAAGTTCACTGATTGCTTTGTTGAGTTGCTTCATACTTTCACTAACGAATTTTATTAATTTAGTTACGGAAACAAGACCTTCGTCAAAGAAAAATACGAACTAAAACAACTAACGAATTACAACAAAAAAGCATAACATGATGCAAAAGTTCACGCCAAACTAGAATGTTGCAAAGTCTGTGAACTACCACACAACGTATTCCGTTCTCTGGGCTACATTCTGCTACTTAAGCCCTTTTTAGAGTTTGGTAGTGGGAAATTGAGAATGAACGAAGCCAAGCCAGCCAAACCGCAATAAGTAAAACAATTATCAAGATCCTTATATATTCGCCCAAGAGAGAACACACCAGCATTCTATCACGAAATGAATACAAGACTATTATACTAAACGACTCTAAAACATGGAATGTAGCCGGAACAATTATACTAGTGTCTTTTACTGACATATTTTTGACGGTTAATTTATATTTGCTGGAGACATATTGCTTCTATATTGTTTGTTTACCCTCGACGATCCATCGCTCTCGTGGTCTACCTCTTGCACTGAGGCTCTATTAAATATTTTTATAGACTCGGGAAGTGTCAGTTTTGAGCTATCTCCAGTATTTGTTCTTACGTTTACTCTTAGTGTCTCATTAGATTTTCTCAATAACACTCTTATATCAGTATTCATATTTTATTTCTTCATTTACTACTCTAGCTGTTCTGCTTATTGTCACAAATGTTTATATTATTCGTCCGTAAAATTTATATTCCTGGTATCCTTTTGACCTTCTGAAATTGTTCTTGTTCTTCTTCTTGTTCTTCTCCTTCTTGTTTTTCTTTTTGGTCTTCTTCTTGTTGTTCTTTTTCTTCTTCGGCGTTCATCCTGAAAAGTACGTTGCTTAGTAGTTTACAGCGAGGCTGCAATAGCTGTGCCATTCTTAACTTCATTCTACTGGTTTAGAAGGCTCTACAGAGTCTGTATACAATAGTTTCATTTGACTCGACACATTCGATTTCAGCTGGCTGTTTTTAGTTCAAGTATGCCTTCACACAGCGATCCCTATTCTTCTGCCAGACTACACAAGTGTCTAGTGCAGCCTATTTCTAGGGCCGTTACGTGGAGGCGGAATACGGTCTTGATCAGCTATGGTTCGCTGAGCCTATTGCAAGCAGTCAGCTATGGTTCGCTAACGCAACCAGTCAGCTATGAGTCGCTGGCTGTTGTCAGCTCATGCACAACTGCATCTTGGCCGCCATATTGTCTTTAATCAGCATAATTTTAATAGGATCCCATGACTAAAATGAAGACTCTCCATCATTCTGTTTCGATCTACCATCTTTAGCTTTGGCCATGAGCACCAGTACTTTAATAAAAAAGTTAGACTTGACAGTTGAAAACATACATCGTCGTCTCACTGCTACATGCAATATGCAAGTTATCAACACACATCCTTGTCTCGATGCTCTTTGTAATACCAATATCCTGTTGACAACACACAAGATTGTCACATTATTCCAACGTTCTCAAGGTGGTGATCAGCGGACCGGTATAAGTACGCGAGCCTCAGTCGCCTGTCCACAAAGTGTGTCAAGAAAGTGGACAGAAAATGTACATTTTTTTCTACGTAGCTTAGGTCTCGGCTTAGAATGATCTTAAAAAGGCACGATTGTTTCTCTACCAAAACATGATATTCTGCATATTAAAAAAAAATTCCGGAAACGAATCGAACTCTCCCGATGGCACTATTAAACTTTTAAAAAATGACAACTATTTACATTATTAAAACAACCGTTATAAAAAGCGCTTATAAGTGCAATAAATATACGGTAATGGAGTCATATAATTGGCTAAACAATCAATGAAAACCGATGAGCTCTGTTTAGAACATAGGCCTTCTAAAATTAGTTGCCGCTTTTGCTTATTTTTTGCTAACTTGGCCACATTCTCCTTTCTTTCACCTTTGCCAATCACCTTCTTCTCAATGCGTGCTTTGGTCTACCTACGTCGTCTGTTCTGTGAATTCTAGAACGGGATTTTTCTGGTGATAATATCAGCCGTCTTCTTCAGTAATGTGTGCTTGACGCAACACCAATGTCTTCTTATTACCTCAAGTGCTAATGATGTCTGGCAGGACTTTTACATACCATTTCAAATTTCTATTTTGCTTAAACAACTATTGATGAAAGTTTTCTCGAAGATGCCGTTCTTGTACCCTTGGCTCCAGCTTCCAGAGTCAAACAAGACAGCAGATATAAAATTGGAGTTAAAGATTGATAATTTCATTGTAGACTTAATTTCTTTTCAATTCGTTAAGTTCCTTTATACAATAGACGTTTGATAATTTCATTGCAGACTTAATTTCTTTTTACTTCGTTAAGTTCCTTTATACAATAGAAGCACCTTTGGCTTTTTTTAAATAAACATGATGTGAAATTCTTGCTAGTGCCACCAGGCATGTCCATATTTCTGCCAATGTACAAGACCGAGTACACATAATGTAATGGTACGTTCAGGAACACAATCTGAGCATTCCATCTCATCATTTTTGTATTTTAGTTGTCAATTTGAAAACTAAATTGATAAAATACAGCAGACAGTATAGTAATTTTTTTACAGATGACCGCCGCCATGGGACAGAAGAGTCAAATCATCGACAAAGTCCAGATTACAATTTGTTCCGTCAAGTGCAGAATTGGCTAATCACGCATTGAAACACATCTTAAAGTAAAAATGGAAGACGATCGAACAAGAACATGTATCAATCTACTGGGCACCCACTCCTTCTGTTATAGATAAATCCTTGTCGATCTGGAACACACAAACGTTTGGGAAACATTGTACTGCTACATTCAAAATCAATATCTTGTTCCCACTGTGCCCTATACAAATCATACAAGTATAATTGCGGCAGCGTATTACAGAATATATTACACATTTTTTATTTACAATCCTGCCGTCATTATTTCTATAGCAATTCGTTTTACTCCCACGAGTGGTACCCAGTTTGTATAGAACAGGAATCACAGAAACCTTCCAATCATGTCGTTAAAGGCGACTAAAGGGGTTTTTAAATAGGCTTACCATCCTAATCATGTAAATATATTGCAATTGAAACTCATTGCAAATGATCGAATACACGTTTCGCGTAAAGGGGTCGACTGTAGCGGCAGTAGACCTATGCTTCACCTGGATCAGCAAGGCGAATCAATTCGTTTTATATCTTGCTGCTATAGATGCCATATTATTGTCTGCTCCTTGGGCACTGGAGATTTCAATCAATAAATGTTGAGTATTTCTTGCCAAATATAAATATTGGCAGTTGTCCCCAGTACATGCTCTTCGTTACGTGTGTTATCCTTATCTTACCTTTTTTTCTTGGAGTTAGTTGACAAGCCTTTCCCGATTATCACTGCTGGCTGGTTGATTGGTCATTGATCCAGCGGTCTATGGGCTCCTGCCCTTTAGTCCAATGCCATATAGTGGTACCTGCAAGTGCTTGTGAGCTATTGTTTAGTTTCTTACAAAGTGTTCCATTTGTCTGTTCTTGGCTGAAGAAACTATTTCCTAACACCGGCAAGCGCCGGACTTTCAACAAGATGATGTTCAACAGTTTCATAGGGATGTGCGCACAGCCGGCACTCTGGAGTATGTTCTGGTTGGATTCTGTTTAAGTGACTGTTGAGTTGAATGTCTTCAGTGATAAGTCGGAAAATGGTGCTCTAGTCTCTCCTTTTCAGGAGGTTGATATTGTCTTTGGGATTTGGTATGGCTATATGTTTCTAGATTTCTCTACCAGTATTTCGCATTGCCCATCTGTTCAGCCAGGCCTCTTTTTTTGCAGTTTGCAGTAGGTGTTTGATTGTCTGCAGGTTTGTTGGTGTGTAAAATTGTTCTGGACTTTATCCATTCTTAGCCAATCTGTCTTCCTTGGAATTGCCAGGTGTATTTGAGTGACCAGAAATCCACTGCATAACTATTCTGAATTCATGGGACGTGAGATGTTGGTTGGCATCTAGTGATATTTGAGTAAGTTCAGGCTTACAATACCACCATCTTCCAGAGCTTGAAAAGCAGACAATGAGTCTGTAAAGATTACGATGCTTTGGGCTTTTGATGGGACAGTATCAAATACAGCCCTCAAGTGGCACAGTGCTGTTATTTCTGTCCCATAATTTGAATATATCTTCCCATAGGCATCAAACAGCCCATTAGATGTTCTGTCCGGATCTTCTATGTAGATTCCATATCCTACTTTAATGATAACCTTAAACGCAGACCAGTCAGTATAGATATGTATCCATTCTTCTGGGTCGGTGTCAATCGTTTTCTGTGATGCTCTCATAAGACTTACTGGATCGGCACTTCTTGTTGTATTATCTGTTAATTTTGTTATAATTTCTGCCATTTTTAAATATGTATGTGGTGGTAAATTTCTTGTTTCTCTGTGTGTTTCTTGTCTCTTGTATGGGACGTGATATATATCTTTAATCGCACCCTTCTCCATAGAGGAACAAAATTGCAATAAATCAAAAGAAAAACAATAAAGCAGCTGGTCCCGATGAACTGAAAACAGAACAAATTAAAAAATTAGGACCAGAAACAATCAAATGGCTGCTAAGGCTCATAAACACGTGCATTGACAAAATGCAAATTTCTAAAATCTGGAGAAAATATCATGTGGTTGCGCTGATAAAACAAAGAAAACCACCAACCGAACCTAAGAATTTCCGTCCAGTATCGCTGCTATGTCTCATGTATAAGATCTTCGAAAGGTTGATCCTGAAACGCATCTACCCCTCTATAGACGAGAAGCTGATCAAGAAACACGCTGTTTTCAGACCTGGAAGATCTTGCAGCAGTCAAATCCTTAACCTAACACAATTAATAGAGGATGGTTACGAACGCAAACAGGTTACAGGCGTGGTCTATATTGATCTGAGTGCAGCATATGACACAATAAACCATCGGAGACTACTATCAAAGCTATACACCATGACAAAAGACTGGCGTTTGACCAATATCATCAAATGCCTCCTGAGAAATAGGCGATTCTATGTAACTTTAGGGACAAAAGACAGCAGATGGGGAAACCAAAACAACGAAAGTGGGCACAAGGAAGTGTCCTAGCACCCATGCTGTAAAACATATATACTAATGACATACCCATGGACACAGACACAAGGAAATTCATCTATGTTGATTACACATCAGTTGCTGCCCAGGGAAAAGGGTTTAAGGAAGTGGAAACAAACTGTCAAGTTCTCTCAATGTCCTTGCAGAATACTACCACAAGAATCACCTTAATTAAACCAAATCCCAGTAAAACACAGGTATGTGCCTACCATCTCAGAAACAGAGATGCAAAAAGAAAACTTCAGATTAGGTGGCAAGGGCAGGAGCTTGAACACTGCATGGCTCCCAAATATCTAATTAGACCGCACATTGTCTTACATAACGCACTGCCAAGAGACAAAGCGTAAGATACACGCAAGAAATAATATCATCAGAAAACTGACCGGCACAACATGAAGGGCACAGCCATCAGTTCCTCGGACATCTACACGTGCCTTGTGTTTCTCCGTAGCTGAATACGCTGCATCATTCTGGAAAAAAAACTCTGCTCATGCGAAACTAGTTGATACAGCAATAAATGAAGCGGGTCGGATTGTATCAAGGTGCCTAAAATCCATCCCCATTGATAAATTATACTCCTTAATTGGCAAAGCCCCCACGAGATCCGAAAAAGCGTCGCAGCAGAAATCGAACGAGAAAAACAGGAGCACAACCCAAGGCACCCTATGTTTGGACATCAGGTGCAGAACACAAGACTCAATCCAGACATAGCTTTCTAAAAACAACACACCCCATACAGACAAACCCTGAAAGTTGCCGTATCGAAAGGTGGCACGAATTGAGGCAAGCCCCCAGAGATTGAACTTCGGGAGGAACCTGAACCTGACATCATCTACCAAACCCAACAGGGAAGTCGCTGAACAGACTCCGAACTGGTATATCACGCTGCAAGAGGAATATGAAGCGATGGGGATACACGGAGCATGACACATGTGATTGTGGCGCAATACAGGACCCAGGCCACCTAATGACCTGCCCAAACCTCCAGGAAACATGCAATAGGTACGACATGCTGGAGGCAAATGACAAGGCAATCCATGTCACTGAATACTGGAAGCAAGATATATAACGTGGTGCTTGGACAGGGGAAGTAAGTAAGTATCTCACTGACGAGATGGAGGATTGACGTTTCTTTTATTCTCTGCGTTTGTTTCCATTTTTCTACAAGTCTTCTTTTGGGATGGTCTTTGGTAATTATTTTACTCCTCTCATAAACTTTCATATCGACCACATTTCTTCGCATCTCAAGGGTTTTCAGATTCACATGAATTTGACGTGCAGCAGTGGGTGTTGATCTCATTTCTCCACTAATCTGGCACAGGACATTGTTCTGCACTCTGTCCAGGGACTCTACATTGCATGTTGTCAGGACTGCATTACTGTATTCCAAAACAGAGCGTACATATCCAAGATACAAACACTTTCAGAGTGTTCTTGTCTGATCTCCATGCTATACCGGCGAGCTTTTTCAATAACTGTAGCTACCTCAACGCTTTATTTTTAACATTTTGGACATGTTTCTTGCGACTGAGCTGTCGAGAGTGTCTCCAAGATATGTAGGCTCTGCCTCTCTCAGCAATTTCTGTTTGTCAAATCTCAGACTGATATTTTTCTTGGCTACTTTGTGGCTATTGGTAAAGATAGTGTAAACAGTCTTTTCACAGTTTATCTTAAGCTTCCACATTTGACAATACTCATGCAGTCTTCTCAGGTCTCCATTTAATCTCCGTGCTGCACTTTCTACATCTTCGTGGCTCTGCCATATTGCTATATCATCAGCATATATGTCTTTTTCAGCTTTGATGTCCTTGACCAGGTCAACAGTGATGTAGTTGAGCAAAAGAGTGTAGCTCAAAGCAGAGACTTGTGATAAGCCTTCCTGTAAGACTTCTTTAGAGGAGAATGCATTCTTCATTTTTGTATGGATTATTCGGTCAATGAGAAACTATTTTATCCAGTTGTACACATTTCCGCCAATCCTCACATCAGTAATCTTCATCAAGAGACATTTTTTCCATAATTGACCATAGGCCTGTTGTAAGTCGAAGAAGATTGCCCCTGTATGTTTCTTATTTTGGAACCACTAGTGAATTTTTTCTAACCTGAAAAGCTGGTCATCTGTGCAACTACCCTTTCTGAAGTCTGCCTGTTTATGGCAAAGGATTTCTGAACTCACAAGGGACCATTAAAGACGTGCATTTAACATTCATTCTACTCATATTTCATAGGCATGATGTTAATGAGATGGGACGGTAGCTTTTTGGTTCATCTGGGGTTTTGTTGCCTTTCAGAATGGAGATTCATTCTTCCAGTCTTTGGGCAATTGTTCATTTCTCCAAGTCATGTTCATTAACTTAGGACTGTTTCTTTCCCTAATGTGCCCAGATCAGATAACATTTCATTATGGATCCTGTTTGGTTCAGGAAACTGTCTAAGTTTTAATTTCTTCAGACCTTATTGGAACTCTTACATACTAAAGTCAGCTTCAAATATGGAGGCACTAGGGGTTGGAACTTTTTCTTGACGTGTCAAGTGTCCTATACGTTCTTTGTCCAACTCAGAAAGCTTTCCTGCTTTGTTCACAGAGGCAAATTACCGGTTGGAATGCTATGCTTTTTTCTGGTCTTTAGTTTTTATTCCTCAACCGGCTTCGAATTTGTTCTCCTCCTGTTTCCAGACAAATTGTCCTTCAATGCCCAGGCTTTCTTCCCATTGTGCTTTAGGTCAAGTTAAGCACATGTTGATGACCATTTTTCATTTTTTTGCATTCTTAACTATGAGTTTGACATTTGCGAATAATTTGTTGTAGAGGTTCTTTGCTTTCTATGATGATGTTTTCTCGGGGGCGGGAGGGGGGGGGGGGCTGTTCTTCTTGCTTCATTCCTTTCAGAAATAAAGCTTGCATTTCTTTGGTATAGAATAGTTTCTATGACTTCCTACTGCCCCTTGAAATGCTTTGTGAGGCTACATTCAGAATAGCTCCATTCTTGTCATCTCATTATTGAGTATTTCTATACTGCTGCTGTCGATATTACCAAGCAGGTAGTCATATGCTTTTTGTAAAAGTCTCCAGTCAGAAAAGTTCTAGCGAGTTTTTCGTTTGTGGCATGCTTTACTGGGAATTGTTATGGTGGTGAGGATTAGTCTGTGATCACTCCCAATGTCATCAAGAACTTGTAGGTGGCAAGAGTCTGTTAGGTCATATAAACAAATAGTCAGGTCGGGTCGACTAAGTGATAGATGGGTCCTAAGCAGGAGTGTTTGTGCAGACCTTTCATCCTGTAAGACTGACATATTTGTGGCTTCAGAGAGGTCTTATAACACTGTTCCTATCCTCTTGCGATCTTGGTAACCCAAACGTAGGAGTGTCTGTTGATATCACCAGCAGGTAGAGTTTTGTGGTACTGTGTGTCGTTCTGCTAGGTTGCATGTTGTGTCTGAGGTGGACTGTATACATTATAAATTGTATATTTTTCTAGTGCGCCAGGTGGTCGCTTTCTGTATATCTTCGGGATGGGCTGTTAGCTGTGTGACATACCCATTGAATGTCATTTCGTATGTATGTAACTTTGTTACGCAGACAGTGCACTTACAGGCATAGCTGGTGTATCATGATAAGTGTGGTTCACTGCCTTTGTGTATCCTTTCTTGAAGGAAAGCCACGTGTATGTTGTGGGTGTCAAATAATTGAGCAAGTTTAAACTTTTTGTTTCGTTTGCCGCAGATGTTTAATTAAAGAATGTTAAGGGAAGGTTTACATTTAGGGTAGTATTTTCTATGCTGGTTTATCCTTCAAGGTTTCCTTGTTCTAGTATACTTGAGAGTATGATGTCTCTGGTATTTTCCAGTAGTACATGTTTCGTACAGAGCAGCCTGGTCTCCCACTGCCTGCCACGGACCTTGATAACCAAGGCGTCGCACGAGCTCGTTTTTGATTCTATTTCGTTGTGCTTGCATCTTATTGCTGGTATGTGTGTGAATTTTTTACCCACCCAGGACTGAAGCCAGAAATGAATTGTCACATCAGTGTGAGACATAAGTTAGCGACTATGCACTGCTCCGAAATACTGTAGCCAAGATAGGGTTCACTGCGTTCATTCTCTGCCACCAATTGCATGCTGGTTATGCCGAACTAATCTGAGGCGTAAGGTGTATAACCAAATTTTAAATGCAAATGATCGTCACGCCCTGAGCCACTGTGCATTTATGATGGATTTCAGACATAAGAATGCAGTGAAATCTGCCTCATCGTCTCTAGTGTTATGCAGTACATTTCGGGTTTCTTTCCAACCACAGGGTGTGAGTGTGTGTTGTGTGTATGGGGGGGGGGGGGGAGGGGAGGCGGGGACATTCATCATCTCCAACAATAGAAGACTCCTTTGTACAGATGACTCACTGGTAAAGTTTTTAAGATTAAAAGCCTCACTATATATTGTATAATGTACTGGGTTTTACTGTAGCTCGGTGTCAGATCTGATAGGTCACGGAGAGGCCGTCAGAGCTGACTTATACTCGCATGTCTTCGTCATCCATAGGGATAACCGATAGAGGACAAGAAGTAAAGAACGACACATGAATGCATATAATACATGAAGTTGGGGATGGATTGGTGCAGCCCAGATCGTTTATCACTCACCGGTCGGCTCCACAACTACACCGATAGGGCTCATCCTGCTCCATCCACAGCTACAACGATAGGGCTAATCCTGCTCCATGCACAGCTACACCGATAGGGCTCATCCTGCTCCAGCCACAGCTACACCGATGGGGCTCATCCTGCTCCATCCACAGCTGCACCGATAGGGCTCATCCTGCTCCATCCACAGCTACACCGATAGGGCTCATCCTGCTCCATCCACAGCTACACCGATAGGGCTCATCCTGATCCACAGCTACACCATTGGGCTTATCCTGCTCCATCCACAGCTACACCGATAGGGCTCATCCTGCTCCCTTCACAGCTACACCGATACAGCTCATCCTGCTCCATCCACAGCTACACCGATAGGGCTCATCCAGCTCCATCCACAGCTGCAGCTATAGGACTCATCCTGCTCCATCCACAGCTACACCGATAGGGCTCATCCTGCTCCACAGCTACACCGATAGGGCCCACCCTGCTCCATCCACAGCTACACTGATAGGGCTCATCCTGCTCCATCCACAGCTACACTGATAGGGCTCATCCTGCTCCATCCACAGCTACACCGATAGGGCTCATCCTGCTCCATAGCTACACCGATAGGGCTCATCCTGCTCCACAGCTACACCGATAGGGCTTATCCTTCTCCATCCACAGCTACAGCGATAGGGTTCATCCTGCTCCCTCAACAGCTACCACGATAGGGCTCATCCTGCTCCATCCACAGCTACACCGATAAGGCTCATCCTGCTCCATCCACAGCTACACCGATAGGGCTCATCCTGCTCCACATCTACACTGATAGGGCTCATCCTGCTCCATCCACAGCTACACTGATAGGGCTCATCCTGCTCGACAGCTACACCGATAGGGCTCACCCTGCTCCATCCACAGCTACACTGATAGGGCTCATCCTGCTCCATCCACAGCTACACTGATAGGGCTCATCCTGCTCCATCCACAGCTACACAAGCAAATGCTTTACGGTGAAACGGTCGCTTACTTACTTTATCTGTCCAGGCACAACTTCATATAACGTTCATCCAGTGTTCAGCGACTTGATTTGCCATTTCAGCATGTCTCTCTTGTCAAATGTATCCTGCATCTTTCACCAAGAGGTGCAACTTTTTTGCCCTGGATTCTGAGTTAAGCTGAAGAAGGCCATCCGCAGCCTGGATAGTTTACTCACCGAAAGGGTCATTTTCAAATAGTAATTTATATTCCTCCTATAGTGGTCGAGTTCTGATATAGGCCAGAAATATAATGGGTTCTGCCCCCTCTAGCGATGTGGTGTCTGGAAATTCCCTTGATGAACTCTATAAAGGTATCGTATCTTGCAAGCGTTGGTTCTAGTTTGACCACCTCTTTGTCTAAGTCATGTGCAAATCTTATCTTGCAAGCGTTGGTTCTAGTTTGACCACCTCTTTGTCTAAGTCATGTGCAAATGAGCCCCATTTCGCTCGTTTGAAGTTGAAACGTCTTTTGGAAACTACATCATCAGATTCAACTACTGATTTGATGATGCACAAGATGTGTTTATGCTGCATTTGTGGTATGGATTCTCCTATATCTTTCGTCACTTGGTGTATTATTTTATCGCTGACGAAACCGGTCGCAGCTGGCTGTTGAAATTCAACGTACACTATCAGATTTTCTTGTAAAGCATACAATCAACATATCCGTCGACAGCTCGTGCAACTAATCGTCTTTCAACAGTTTATCCTAGACGACCGAGTGGTTCCAAGGCTATACATAATATGGTCACTTTTGTTGTCCAGAAAGGTTGAGACAGGTGACTCGAGAAAGTTGTATGCTGACAATATCACCATATAAACATAATTGCTACAGAAACCGCATTGAACCGCATTCTTTACCCTGACTATGAAGGAGTAGGAGCTGAAAATTGAAATTTGGCACATATGTAGCTCATTCAATTTCTACAGGACTAGAGACGAATTAATTTCTCTCCTCGACGGGTTTACCCGGTATGGTGCATGGCGCAACACACCTTATTGACCGGATCTGCTACTCTAACGGTTTGTCAGAACAATGGAAACATCAGAGGCCAGAACTGTGATAACAAATTTTTGATGTTGCAGGGAAAACACCTACAGAAATACACAGGGAGATGGAACCAGTGTTTGAGGAATTCTGTCCTTCGTTTGCTTTTGTAAAAAACGTGTCGGCAGTTAAAGTGTAGCCGTTCCCATGTTGCTGATCTTCCAAGATCAGGAACACCGTCCTCATAGCGCAGCGATGAAAAGGATAGGAGAATGACATTTGTAGAGATATCTAGGTCAGCAAAACTGAATGAAAGTACAGTTTTTAGAATTTTACACAACAGACTGGAAATGAGAAAAGTGTCCCGCGTCTGCTGACATGTGAACAGAAACAAACCAGTGTTGACTGTTGCAGCCAGTTGCTCAAAATGTGTCGGTCGGCAACATGTTGACGACCATTGTGACAGTAGATGAGACTTGGGTTCACCATTATGACCCAGATTTGGTCTTTTCCCAAAACAGGAAATTATTTTGACAGTGACGAAGATGTCATACTGGCTTGTGATAGCTGGTTTAGTTTGAAAAATAGGTTACTTTATTCTGAAGGTCTTTTCAAGGTCACGCAGAGATGGCAGAAATGTATAAATTCAGGTGGTGGCTACTTTGAGAAGAAATAAGCACTGTGCCAAATATAAACTTTCTCCTCGTACTCCTTCATGGTCAGGGTAACGACTTTACAAGCCCCTTGTGAATTCAAGATTCCATAAAAGCTGGATAGGGTCAATCAAATGCAGTTGGACATACTCCTACATCTAGAATGACTGATACATGCCGCTGCTATTTGTGCTAGTGATAAAACCAACAGGTGTATCCCATTTGTACAGGTCCCGACCTTAGAGTTGAGGCCGTTAGTTATTTCTAGCAGACATCAATGTATTTAATGCCATATTTGTACTGAGTCTTCCAGGGATGTGAATTTTCTGAACACAAGGACACGAAGACCTCGGTTAGGTTTGTAGCGGACGTGAAATTAAAAATAAACTACGCTGTGCAGTGTATGGCGACTGCATGAGCAAACGACCTTTGTTCCTCGGCTCTTTCAATTCTTCCGTTGGGCCTCAGCAGTGGGATTAATCGCTGTAATGATAACATGGTGATGATACATATAATCAACTAGTAAAGTTGTTAGCGATCTCATATTTCAAAGATTCGGCTATATGAGGGCGGTAGCCATCTCCTCTCCCTCGCCGCTTTTACTTCCCGGACTGAACCGGTACCCATTTAAGGCTGGGTTGACCTGGGAGCCATTGCGGTCTGAAAAAAACACTACCACCTCAACTGATGAAAGAACCCAGGACCACTCAGATGCGAAGCCAGCGCGATAACCACTGCGCTACGCGGCTCCCTTATATATTCAACTGCTAACAGATTTATCTTATTTTAACAGATTTCAAAGATGAGGCTGAGACAGTTGTTTACAGCGATCATAAATGTGTTTGGGGCCATATTTCTACTGACGTTTGCGTATCTGAACATGACTGGACCTAACTGCTACTTCTGCAGGACGTCTGCTGGTGCTAAAAGTCACATTCAGCGGGTTCAAAGAAGTAGGTAATCCTAACACGTAAATCTGTCTTCAATGTTTCTGGTACATGCTGTCTTTCTTCTTTGCGTTCATGATCTTTTGGTCATGCTTTATAGCTGCAGGCCAGTCGTCATGATGAAGTCTGTAGTCTTCACCAGGTCGGAGCGGCTGCCCCATAACTTTTGTCTCAGCTCCGCACCCTCTGGCCAGATCTGGCATCTCATTTCCCTATATATTGGGCATTCCTGTAGAATATGTTCAGGGTTCTGTCATCCTGTTCTACATGGGCACTTATAGGTGTGTGAGATCTTCAGTCGGTAAAGATGTTATAGTAGTCTGCAGTGTCCAGTTCTAGGCGAAATAAGGTAGTTTGTTGATTTCTTTTGAGTGTGTGAAATTGGGTCTGGCGTACTGCTTATGTTTCTGTCTTCTCTCCATTGGTGTGTATACTGATTTCTGTTGATGTTCTTGATTTCTCTGTATGGTACTCGATGATTAAATTGTGCCTTTTTGCTGCCATCTTTTGCCAGAGCATCAGCTCTCTCGTTTCCCGTGATTCCGCAATGGGAGGGTAGCCACTGGAGCGGTATTGTTGAGGATCTCTGGAGTTTTCCCAGTTCTGCTCTGATCTCTGATAACAGTGGTTCTTTGTTTTTTTTTTTTGTATTGTCTCTAATAGTACTCTGCAGTCCGTGAATACAGCTGTTTTTGTTGGAGGTTGCCTTTCTGTTTGAAGTATTCTCAGTGCTCGCAGGAGGGCCATCGATTTTGCTCTGAGGTTTGTGGACAACTTTCCTATTGGGAGGGCCTCTTCTGTTATATTTCCACTTTTGTGTCTTATGAATATGCCTCCTCCCCCCCCCCCCTGCTGAACCATCTGTGTACACCTGTGTCCATTCCTTGGTATTATATTTCTCCTCAATCATTGTTTGTGCTAGAATTTTCATCTCGTGGACACTGTGTTGGTCTTTTCTTCTTATTCTTGGGATATCTGTACTTATTTCGATGTTGTTTATGTTGCAGCTTGGCTCTTCATAGTTAATAAGCATTTCTATTTCTGTAGGTTTGTTGGGAATTAGTTATCCATATTTTTGGTGTAGGTAGTTGGATATATGAATGAAGCGGGTTCTCTTTAGCCTATTTTTAACTGGGTGTTTTAGTTTGATATGTATGGGATGATCAGGCATGCGTAGCATCTTTTCACTATGTGTTAGCACTCTTTCCTCTAGTATGTAGGGGTCTTATATTTGTATATGTTTCCATTTTCTGGATTGGTGCAGTCTTCATTCCTCCTGTTATTATCCTTAAGCCTGAATTTTGTATTTTGGTTAGGCGTTCCGTGTTTGTTTTTGATGCTGTGGTCCAGGCTGTCATGCCGTGTTCAAGTGCTCGCCTGACTGTGCCAGTGTATACATTTTTGAGGATGTTGCTATTTGCACCCCAGCTTGTTCCGGCCAGCTTCTTCATGAGGGATAGTTTTCTGGTTGCTTTTTGTTTTATCTCCTGTATGTGTTCCCTCCATTTGAGTCTTTTGTCCATTTTAACTCCGAGATACACAGAAGTATTTGCTTGTAAATATCTTTGCCATTTAGAATACGTTTTGTTACTTCCTTGGTGTTTGGACAGTGTGAAGCATGTTGTAACTGTCTTTGAGATGTTAATCTACAATCCCCAATCTGTAACCCATTTTCCAACAGTTTCCAGTGCTGTCTGCATTCTATTTTTAGCTGTTGGTAGTTTTTCTGGTACATGCTGGTTGTATTTTGTTGTTGTCCGAAGCTATTCGTGTTGAGCTATTCTTTCTTGATAATGCTTCTAAAGTATCGGGTTACAGTGTTTCTACTTATATCACGACGAGTACTGAAAAAGGTGGATATGGTACCTCCTAGCTGTAGTGCAATACGAAACATTACAGTAGGCTCAGTTATATGGGGATCAGAGTGTCGATCTTCACCTCGATAATCAGTTTTAAAAAGTAAGTAGCATGTCCTTTCATGCCCCTTCTTACAACCGCCACCTATTTGGCTGTTATAAGTTTCTTGGCAGGTGTGCAATACGGTAGGTTGCCATTACTTTCCGTACTTGGAGGAACCATCGCAGCAAAAAAAGCTGCGTCTGTGAAAATGGACTGTCGCCATTTTCTCACACTGTCCACATCTTCTCTCCTTGACCTTCCTCTAGCTCTTTCCTGCTATCTTTCCCGTTACCACAACGTGCTCTAAACCACCTCGAAAAATGATGTCTGCCTTGTTCTGATCCTTGCAAAACGTTGTCTTTGTGTTAGTGCCTCTTCGAGTACTGTATTGCAAATCTTCTTTTCAGTCCATGGAATCCACAGCATTCTTCTGTAAAACTAAATCTCTGCTGCTTCAAGAGATCTATGCGCTTGCTTGCTGATTGTCCATTTTTCACTGCCATATGCCAGTACTGATTCTAAGTAGCATCCAGGGACTTTCTTTTTCAGTTCTAGCAACAAGGTTTTGTTATACAATATTCTTTTCATGGTATGGAAGACCGATTTTGCTTCGGATATTCTGCATTTCATTTCGTAATTGTATCTTCCTTCTGATGTTAACATGTGTGTATGGATATGGATATTTGTATACACAGTTCAGTAAGTTCAATTGCCATTTCAACATCGAATGTCGACTGCAATGGATCTCCGGTGTACTATATCTCTTACTATCTCTTACCAAAATAGTGCAGTCTGGCATACTTTTATCAGTCCATTACCTGATATTATCCACTCACTTATAAGGTTATCTGCCTCATGAACGGCCGCCTTTCATCCTACCCTCTAGTATGTCATTCAACAAGGAGCTATTTCTTGTTATATGGTCAAAATAACTTAACTGTTTAACCCTGATTTCGGTCATTAATTCTCTTTCCACCCCTAACATTTCCAAAACCTCCACATCTGTTTTCTTATATTTTATATATATAGTGAGTGAGAGAGAGAGAGAGAGAGAGAGAGAGAGAGAGAGAGAGAGAGAGAGACAGCGGTAGAGACGTACTGAAAGACATGTAAAGTGATGTGTTAGATGATGACATTGCAATAGCCTCGTATTGACAATCCACAGACTAAGCATTTGAAATCTGATATAGATCAAACAGAGACTGGCGCCTAGATCAATGCTCCACAATCGTTGCCTCCTTACAGCAATCCAAATGCTTACTTAGAATATCCTTGGCAATCCAAATGAAATATTTAAATAGACTATCGTAACATCGTGAGATTTTAAAATGTGTATGCCTTAAAACCTAATAGGACAATACTTATAGTTTGAATGGTTATGTCATTCATGTACTGAAGTTATAAATACATATTAAAATTTTAATGGTAAATAAAACTAAGCCAGGCCTAGCAAGTTGCCAGAAGGAAACCGCCCACATATTTACCACTAATAGTCAAATTTGAGTCCCAAGCGCAAAGCAGGGAACGCACGTGATGTTACCTTCTAAGGGCGACTTAAAAGATTTTCAGAACAGAAGGACATAGACATAGACACTGATCTGCCTGATTGAATACTAGGATTACAGTATTCCAGTTGCAGGTAAACAAAACCACAGGACATTATAAATAATAGTTAATAATAAATAATGTTAACTTCCCACCTAAATTTATAATGAGGAAGTATGTCTTTGACATGGAAACATACTAAATAATGTTGTATTGAATTAATGCGCTAGCATAACCGTTTCAGGCGGACGGTCCGGCTCGCGCCGGTTCACTGCCCGTTGTCTCCTGCCCTACCATCTGCCGGCTCTCTCCCACGGGTGCTCTTCGCTGAGCGTCCTGGGTGGCCGGCGCGTTTACTTTGAAAAAATTAGAGTGTTCAAAGCAGGCCTCGGCTGCCTGAATAATGGTGCATGGAATAATGGAATAGGACCTCGGTTCTATTTTGTTGGTTTTCGGAACTGGAGGTAATGATTAACAGGGACAAACGGGGACATTCGTATTGCGGCGTTAGAGGTGATTTTCTTGGATCGCCGCAAGACGAGCTACTGCGAAAGCATTTGTCAAGAACGTTTTCATTAATCAAGAACGAAAATCAGAGGCGCGAAGACGATCAGATGTCGTCGTAGTTCTGACCATAAACGATGCCGACTAGCGATCAGCAGGAGTTGCTTCGATGACTCTGAGGGCAGCTTCCGGGAAACCAAAGTGTTTGGGTTCGGGGGGAAGTATGGTTGCAAAGCTGAAACTTAAAGAAATTGACGGAAGGGCACCACCAGGAGTGGAGCCTGCGGCTTAATTTGACTCAACACGGCCAACACTGAAATGAGTGACATGCCGAGACCACTTCCCTTGGGTCTAATATGGAACGGGTGCTGCCAGAGACTAAACAATTTGGGAAATGGGAAACTAAAGCGGAGAAACTTTGCAGAAAAAGCCAAAGCAAAGATGCACGAAGATTCCATAAACGCACTAACAACACAAAAACCCATCACTACTGTACGAAAACCTACCTGGAGGCAGGATATATTTCCAGAGGTGGTAGAAAATATACCAGGTATTGGAAACAAAAACTGCCAGACTGAAAAAGAAAGGAGAGATACTACACTAAGCTTTATACCGAAAAACTACCCAAGCATGGACTGGACCCATGCATACACCGACGGTTCTGTAACAAACACTACACAGAACGGAGGGGCAGGAGCATTCCTGAATCTACCAAATGGCAGACAAATAACACTGTCATTCGCTACTTATAAGTACACAAGCAATTTCAGAGCGGAGGCAGAGGCACTGAAGGCGGCAGTGGAAGAAATGGTGACACACAAAGAAAATGAAAGCCGTATAGTCCTGCTTACAGATACTCTCGCCGTAGTCACAGCGCTAAAAAGCCAGAAAAACACTGAGCTTAATGACTTAAGAGCAGCACTCTGCAAACTGTGCCAGCAGTCCACACCAAAAAGGGTAGTGGTACAGTGGGTCCCATCACACTGCAACATCCAAGGCAACGAGGAGGCAGACAGACTGGCAAAAGAAGGTGCAAGACTACCACAAACAGATACTAGTATGACGTACGAAGAGTCAAAACGGCTTATCAAAGCCAGATACATGACCAAATGGGAAACCGAACATACTGTTTACACCAAACACGATGCCTATTACCAGTTGAACCGAAGAGAGCAGGTCGTTGTCTTTAGACTTCGCACTGGCCACAATAGACTGATGTACCACATATTCAACAAATTGAAGATAGGGTGTACCGACGAATGCCCGTGCGGTACCGGTAAAATGACCGCTGAACATCTGCTGCAGAACTGCCCGACATACGAGGATCAGAGAGAGCAGATGTGGCCATCACCAGTGGAACTGCAAGAAAAGCTCTATGGCAGTGTCGACAGCCTCAGGATGACCGCCGCTTTTTTTCGAAAAAATAATGGTTACTGTCTGACTGCGTACGAAGAAGAAGAAGAAGAAGAACGGGTGCTGGATTTAGACCCTCAGAAATCTGGGGTTATGCCCCCTGTGGCTCGGTTGGTCTGCATTCAGTGTTTGATAAAGGAATTGACGGAAGAGCACTACCAGGAGTGGAGCCTGAGGCTTAAATTGACTTAACACGCCAATACTGTAGAATGACTGTCAAATCGAGAGCACCTTCGTGGGATCTAATAGTGAACATGTGCTGGTATTAGACTCACGGAAGACAGGTCAGTCTCTTAACCCCCTAATGAAAGAGCGTCTGCTATGGTAATCTGGTCTTAACCCTGCAAAAATCGCAGGTTCCAGAAACTTGGCCATTGACAAACTAAAAAGCCCTCTAATATTGAACGGGTGCTGGAAATAGACCATCGGAAGACAGGTCAGTTTTACCCTACTAATGACAGGGCGTTGCTACGGTAATCCTGCTCAACTCGAGAGGAGCCGCAGACATTTGGTTCACGTACTAGGCTGATAAGCCAACGGCGCGAGGCTACAAGGTGAGGGATTACGGCCGAACGCCTCTAAGCCAAAATCCCGCCCAAAAGCTAAGCACGATTGCAAAGGGAGGCTTCGACATGGTGGGGACCTGAGGGTCCCGCTCCAGCCCCGCCCGGTCGAGCCGCAGAATGAGGTCTCTGCCGTCCGCCGATCAAAGCGGGCGGAAGCTGCTCGATATTCACCCCATACGGCGATGAGGTATGCAATCATTTGTAGAAGACTTAGTTCTCGGTCAGGGTGCCCTAAGCAGTAGATCAGCTACCTCACTGCAAACTGCTGAGACTCAACCATGAGATATGTCCGCACACCAGGCGAACAACATCTCCGTGCAATGACCAGGCTTGTCCCCTAGTCAAATGCACTATTTCGAGAGGAATCACAGGTCGCTGACATTTGGTCCACGTGCTTGGCTGATAAGCTACCATCTGATGGACTACGGCCGAACGCCTCTAAGCCAGAATCCCGCCCTAAATCTCAGCACCGCTGTGATGGGAGGCTACGACATGGCTGGGGCTTGTGTCTCAGCCCGGGCCGGTCGAGCCGCAGAAATGCACCTGGTAAAATGCACTCCTGCCTCGCTCTTTGCCTCTGTCTGCTATCAGTCATTCCAATGGACGCAGAAGAGATGCAGTCCAGCGGACATTGCACCTCCTGCCCTATTGTCACAACCTCCCAGGTGGCGGGGATTGCTAGGCGTACCATCACTGCAGATGAGCCGAGAAAATGAAGGGAGCAAAGAGATACTTCACTCACATGCATATGCTACGTTTCTGGCAGGACGTGACGATCCTGGGACAAAGTCACACTGGACTGCCTCTCTTCCGGGATAGTACAAACTAGTACATAGTCCATCATATCATTGCCAAACCCTATAGACACGAGTAGGGAAGACTCGATAGTCATGCAAGACAACTTCCTAAGAGAGACAACTCTGACCAAAAACCAATGCTGCCTTGCAGTTAGGCTGGGGACAGCCAAAGGCTAAGGAGGGCAACCCTACAGAAACGCCTGTTGAAATCGGATGCACTGAGCCACAAGCTTAACAAAATAAAACAGTGCAACGTAAATATCGCTGTAAACAGCGTACGATGAAGAAGAAAGAAGAAGAATACTATGATTACAGTATTCCACTTGCAGGTAAACAAAACCACATGACATTATAAATAATAGTTAATAATAAATAATTGGAACTTCCCCCCTAAATTTATAATGAGGAAGTATGTCTTTGACATACTAAAAACATACTAAATAATGTTGTATTGAATTAATGCGCTAGCATAACAGTTTCAAATTGGACTATTTTAAGTAGTTACTCTTTTATAAGACATAATATAACAAAATAATAACATAATAGTATAAGACTACTCAGTAATCAGTACTGGGAACAAACTGCCAATAAAAGCAGCCGACCTTCGATGCGGAGATGACACTTAAACTGTTTGAACTCTTTAATTTCTTTAATTTCTCCCCGACTTGCAAACATAACCTCGTTGTGTATTAGTTGTTGTTGTTATTTAATGCCCACAATTGAGTAAGTTTACCATTTTGTACGCCATGGAAAGGACTAACTTAACTTAACGTCTTTATACTGGTTTAGAAGACTCTGCAGAGTCTGTATACAACCATTTCCATTTACAACACCTTCCCCTAGAAGCTGTACGCATCCAATCTGTTCTTAAATGCATTGACCGTCCCAGCCTCCACCACCTCACTTGGCAATGCATTCCAAGCATTCACTACTCTCTGGCTAAAGAAATACTTCCTAATATCTAATCTGGACCTCTCCTTAGTCAACTTGTAGCTGTGCCCTCTTGTTCTTGTTGGTGGTTGTACTTTAAAAAACTTGTTATAGTCCACTTTATCCATTCCTCTGATCATCTTATACACCTGTATTAAGTCACCACGAATGCTTCTCTCTTCTAGACACTGAAGGCCAGTTCTTTTTAATCTTTCTTCATAACTGTAATTCTGGAATCCCACTATCAGCTTTGTCGCTCTTTTTTGTATTCTCTCCAGCATGTCTATATCCCCTTTCTGATAAGGACTCCACACCTGTACACAGTACTCCAATCTAGGTCTAACTAATGGTTTATACAGTTTGACTATCACTTCCTTGCTCCTATGTTTAATATTTCTTTTTATTATCCCTAACATTGCATTTGCCTTTTTTACTGCTACCTGAACTTGCTCCCTCACCTTACATGTATGATCTATTATAACCCCTAAGTCCCTTTCTTTATCTATCTTTCTAATATTGTTCTCTCCCATTCTGTAATTATGTTCCATATTGGATCTACCCATGTGGATGACTGTACATTTATCTACATTAAACTCCATTTGCCAGATTACAGACCATTCTCGAATTTTATCTAAATCCGACCTCAATATATCTACTTCTGCTTTAGATGAGACACTACTGCATAGTTTCGTGTCATCAGCAAATTTTGCAATAATGGATCCCATACCTATGTCCAAATCATTTATATATATCAAGAATAAAATTGGTCCCAAAACCGAGCCCTGTGGCACTCCACTTTTCACTTCACACCACTCAGAGTACTCCTTATTTATACCCACCCTTTGCCTTCTTCCCGTTAACCAATTTTCAATCCATTTGGCAACTTCCCCACCTATTCCATGTGATTTTAATTTTCGAAATAATCTTTGATGAGGTACTCTATCAAAGGCCTTTGCAAAATCCAGATAAATAACATCCACTGGCTCCCCTTTATCTAACATTTTGGTAACCTCCTCCATGAATTCTAATAGATTTGTTAAGCATGATCTCCCTCTGGTAAACCCATGCTGACTATTTCTTATTAGATTAAATTTGTCTAAATGCATTACAATGTTTTCTTCGATTATTGACTCTAACAATTTACAGACTATGCTCGTTAAGCTCACAGATCTATAGTTTGCTGGATCTGCCTTTTTGCCCTTTTTGAATAAGGGGATCACTCCCGCATCTTTCCAATCCCGTGGAACAATCCCTTGTGCAAGTGATTGAGAACATAATATAGCCAATGGTTTTGCTAATTGGTCTCTAATTTCAAACAGCAATTTTGGATGAATACCATCTTGACCTGGACATTTATCAACTTTCAACCCCTCCAATTTTTTAAAAACCATTTCCTCTGTAATACAGATTGATCCTAATCCTGCTGTATCCATGTCTCTTTGAAAAATATCTACAGGCTCTGGGATCTTGGAGCAGTCCTCTTTTGTGTACACTGTGCCAAAGTAGTGATTGAGTAGATTTGCTGCCTCCCTATTTTCACTTATTTTTTTCCCTGTGCTGTCTATGAGAGGGCCTACTTTGTCCTTTGATCTTTGTTTATTTCTAACATAAGAGAAGAAGCTTTTACTATCAGTCTTGATCCTCTGAGCAAGTTTCTTTTCGAAGTCTATTTTTACTGTTTTATTTGCTTTCTGAGATATGTTCTGCTTGTCCAAATATTTTAAATATGTTTCTTTTGATTTACCTGCCTCTATATATTTTTTCCATGCTTTATTTTTAGCTCTTCTACATTTAACTACAATTTTAGTGATCCACTTTTTACGCTTGGGGTTTACTTCCCTATATGGAACACATTCTTCTTTTAGCGTTTCGAGAACTGCTTTAAAACTCACCCACTCCTGTTCTTCTTCTTCTTCTTCTTATTCTTCTTCTTCTTCTTCTTCTTCGTACGCAGTCAGACAGTAACCATTATTTTTTCGAAAAAAGCGGCGGTCATCCTGAGGCTGTCGCCGCTGCCATAGAGCTTGTCTTGCAGTTCCACTGGTGATGGCCACATCTGCTCTCTCTGATCATCGTATGTCGGGCAGTTCTGCAGCAGATGTTCAGCGGTCATTTTACCGGTACCGCACGGGCATACGTCGGTACCACCTATCTTCAATTTGTTGAATAGGTGGTACCTCAGTCTGTTGTGGCCAGTGCGAAGTCTGAAGACAACGACCTGCTCTCTTCGGTTCAACTGGTAATAGGCATCGTTTTTGGTGTAACCAGTATGTTCGGTTTCCCATTTGGTCATGTATCTGGCTTTGATAAGCCGATTTGACTCTTCGTACGTCATACTAGTATCTGTTTGTGGTAGTCTTGCACCTTCTTTTGCCAGTCTGTCTGCCTCCTCGTTGCCTTGGATGTTGCAGTGTGATGGGACCCACTGTACCACTACCCTTTTTGGTGCGGACTGCGGGCACAGTTTGCAGAGTGCTGCTCTTAAGTCATTAAGCTCAGTGTTTTTCTGGCTTTTTAGCGCTGTGACTACGGCGAGAGCATCTGTAAGCAGGACTATATGGCTTTCATTTTCTTTGTGTGTCACCATTTCTTCCACTACCGCCTTCAGTGCCTTTGCCTCCGCTGTGAAATTGCTTGTGTACTTACCAGTAGCGAATGACAGTGTTATTTGTCTGCCATTTGGTAGGTTCAGGAATGCTCCTGCCCCTCCGTTCTGTGTAGTGTTTGTTACAGAACCGTCGGTGTATGCATGGGTCCAGTCCATGCTTGGGTAGCTTTTCGATATAAAGCTTAGGGTAGTATCTCTCCTTTCTTTTTCAGTCTGGCAGTTTTTGTTTCCAATACCTGGTATATTTTCTACCACCTCTGGAAATATATCCTGCCTCCAGGTAGGTTTTCGTACAGTAGTGATGGGTTTTGGTGTTGTTAGTGCGTTTATGGGATCTTCGTGCATCTTTGCTTTGGCTATTTCTGCAAAGTTTCTCCGCTTTAGTTTCCCATTTCCCAAATTGTTTAGTCTCATGTGCATTGGATGGTCAGTCAGTCTTCGGAGTTTCTCTGACTGCAGCTGGGCTCAGCAGTCTCTTCTATCGGTCATGGATTGCAGTTTTGTAATCTTTTCAAGTTCTACAATTGGCGTTGACTTCATGCCTCCTGTTATAACTCTCATGGCTTGGTTTTGAAGTTTGCTAACTTTATCGAAGTTCGCCTTTGCTGCTGTTGTCCATGCCGCAATGCCATACTCGAGAACTGGTCTCACTCTTCCAGTGTACAGTTTCTTTAGTATGCCTTCGTCTGCTTCCCAGCTTGTGCCAGCAAGTTTCCTCATGATTGCCATTCTTTCTCTGGCTCTCATTCGGTTTCTCTCGATCTGACTTTTCCATGTCATGCGCCGATCAAATGTGACTCCCAGATAGGTTGGGTTGTCGTTTGGCTGCAGGAATTTGCCATTTAAACTTAATTTGGTATTTTGGGGTTTTATTGAAAGCGAGAATATTGTGCATGTGGTTTTCTCCTCGTTTATTTTGACCTGCCATGAGTTCGCCCACTCTTCCAGCGATGTTAGGGCCTGCTGCATCCGATTTCTTGCTATGGTGAGATTCTTTTCAGAGGTCCACATAGCCAGATCGTCTGCAAACATTGAGCTATGGACTCTCATTGTTATATTCTCTGTAATGTCGTTTATATATACCAGGAAGAGTGTAGGTGACAGTACTCCCCCTTGGGGTACTCCCTGCTCGAGTGTCACCTTCTTGCTCATCTGCCCTTGTACTTGGACTCTGGCCGTTCTTTGTTTGAGGTAGTGGTTGATCCACTTGTACATTTTCCCACAAACATCACTTCTTCTTAGCTTGACTCTAAGTCCGTTATTCCAGACTTTGTCAAATGCCTTTTCCAGATCCACCCAAACAGCTACTGTGTGTTTCTGTGCCTGGTAGGCATCTTCTATTTCCTGGGCTATGAGGATGACCTGGTCCTCAGTGGATCTGTGCTGTCTAAAGCCGGCTTGCTGTGGAATTAGTATTCGTTTTTCTTCCAGATGCCACATCAGTCTGGTGTTTACCATACGTTCCATCAGCTTGCCGACACAGCTCAGTAGGCTGATAGGCCTGAATCCATTTGGATCTGTTTTGTCCTTTCCTGTTTTTGGTACTGGTACCAGTACTGCGTCTTTTCATGCCTGGGGTTCTATTCCCCTTTTCCAGCTTGGTTCAGGACCGATAGCAGTTTCCTCTTCGCTGTTTGGCCCAGCCCCATCAGCATTTCGTTTGTTATCCTGTCTTTTCCGGGAGATTTCCTTTTCTTTAATGTTCTCATAGCCTCTTCCATTTCGCTCATTCCACTCCTGTTCAACATGTTCCTCTGACAATATCTTCCCAGATTATGTGGTTCGCTGCCTCTTTCATCCTCTTAACATCTGTCTTAGAGTAGTCATATGTTCGCGTGTTTATGTTCACTTCTTTCCCTGCAATAAGATCCCATCGGATGATTTGATGGTCACTTGAGCCAAACAGTTCCCCTACGGTAACGTTTTCAATTATATTTTCCTCTGTAGTAAAAACTAGGTCGAGTATGTTTTTGCCTCTGGTGGCTGCTCCTACATGTTGAATTGACGTAAAGTGGCGAGTTGTAGTAGCTTGTCTCACATCCCGAGCATGCTGACGAAGGCGGACCTCGGTCCTCCAGGTGGTTGTGCTATGCTTAGCTTCATCTGCGTGGCGCTTCCTATTACGGGGATCACATTGGTCCACATCCCGTCAGCCAGGCTACCTTGAAAACAGCTTGTTTCCAGGGAAAGCTACATGGAAGAGAAATTGTGACCTAGGCCAGTGTATTGTCCCTGACTTGACGTCCTGGTCAGTGCCTGACTGGACTAGTGTCTCAGTTCCCCCTTGTTGTTAGTAATGAAAGTCAACGCAGAGAAGTTGAGCTCACGAAAGGAAGTAGTTGAAAATGACAATGAACCAGAAACAGCTTGATAGCAACTGTAATGTGAGATACTCTTCGTTCACTTGAAGCTCGAAAACGTTCATAGGAACAGTGCACATTTGTCAGTTTGTAGGTTCCGTTGCGTTAGAGCTAGATACATTCTTCCTTCGTTTGCAAAGTGAGCATTGCAAGAGAAACATCACCAGACGATGCAAATGTGTACCTATAGTCCAATCAATCAATCAATCAAAACCTATACCTGTCCAAATGGAGCATATGTCTTTCTTTAACAAATACGCGCCAAGTTTTCATGTCGTGGACCGTAGGCGCCTGTCAAGCTTTCCCAATCTCTGATATTTGCATCAAGCTCTGCCCGCTATTAATGAGCAGGCCTGCCTGGAATTATCTCGCGTCTGGCGTTCCAGAACAGAGACTACTTTGTAATTCTATCAACTTGTTTCCTTAATGGTATCTGTAAGGATACTCACACAGTTCCACACTACTGATCTTACATTTCAATTTTCTATTCTGCGCAGTAACCTATTTATAAGAGGCTGCTCCCTTTTTGCTATCTTCTTTTGTGGTCCTCCCCGTTTTGTAGCCATATAATAGAACATACTTTACATTATAGAGTTGAAAATATTTTATTTCGTGTAGGATTTAATTTCTTTTTGTTTCGATATATTCCTTGTCTCACAGCGTGCGTTCACGCTGGCTTAATTTCAACGTCACTGAATGCTGTAGGCTGCCGTGACCACGTCAATTGACTAGCCGACAATATTACTACAAATTTTCTTTGGAGTGCCTGTTTGTCATGGAGAAATCATGCCTGTAATGGGGCTGCTTGGAAGGGGAGCGGGTGTGTTGATGAACTGTTCATTCCACCTCATAAAAAAAGGATGCATAGTAGTCCAACACTTCATCACTGTCAGCAGTATCTGCTATGGAACACATTGGTCCTTTTTATCACTCCAGTTGAAGTATAAGACCATCATTACAATTGGCCGCCTTACATGAATGCTATAGCCAATCATTTCAAGCGCTAGTGGCGGTTTTAATAGCAAAGCGATTTTAATGTAAGCTATATCAACCACCATCTCCTAGGATACGCTTGGAAGGTGGCCTTATTCTTTTCAACACTTGATAAAGAATTACCATTCTTTTTTTTCATGTCAGCGTTCGAGATAAACGTTGCATGACTTGTACACAACAATCTGCATTTTTGTTACGATGTTATCTCCCTTTGAAGAGAAACGCGTGTCATTTTAACGCTCTAAGTCAATGTATTTTGTCCATGTTTTGCCGGCATATATCTATTTTGCCCTCTATCACCGAGGGGTGCATAGGCCATCAACAAACTCTCGTAAAGCCTTCTATCACCGAGGGGTGACTAGACCATCAACCAGCCCTCGCCAAGCCTTCTATCACCGAGGGGTGCATAGACCACCAACCAAGCCTCGTAAAGCCTTCTATCACCGAGGGGTGACTAGACCTTCAACCAACCCTCGCCAAGCCTTCTATCACAGAGGGGTGACTAGACCATCAACCAACCCTCGTCAAGCCTTCTATCACCGAGGGGTGACTAGACCATCAACCAGCCCTCGCCAAGCCTTCTATCACCGAGGGGTGACTAGACCATCAACCAACCCTCGTCAAGCCTTCTATCACCGAGCGGTGACTAGACCATCAACCAACCCTCGCCAAGCCTTCTATCACCGAGGGGTGACTAGACCATCAACCAACCCTCGCCAAGCCTTCTATCACCGAGGGGTGACTAGACCATCAACCAACCCTCGTCAAGCCTTCTATCACCGAGGGGTGACTAGACCATCAACCAGCCCTCGCCAAGCCTTCTATCACCGAGGGGTGACTAGACCATCAACCAACCCTCGTCAAGCCTTCTATCACCGAGCGGTGACTAGACCATCAACCAACCCTCGCCAAGCCTTCTATCATCGAGGGTATCATAGACCATCAACCAACCCTCGTCAAGCCTTCTATCATCGAGGGTTTCATAGACCATCAACCAACCCTCGCCAAGCAGATCTATCCTGTGCATTCTCTTCCACTTCCTTTCAGCTTTGTCCGGTTTTTTATATTTCTGCCTCCAGATCTCGTCTCCATGTATTCTTTGGTCTGCATATGCCTCTCCTTCCCTGGGGGTTCCATGGCAGCGATTGCCCGTGGATACAGGCCTGGGGTTTTCTAAATGTATGACCCATCCATCTCCCTTTCGGACCAAGATTTCCTGTTCCAATTTATTTTATCCCGCTCTCTCCCACAGTCTGTCGTTTGTAACTTTGTCAAACCATTTTATACCAAGAATCTTTCTCAGGCATCCGTTGACAAAATCCTGCAGTCTCCTGTCATTGCCTTTGGTCATGCTCCAGGTTTCCGCTCGATACAGCAGGACTGGCTTCACATTTGAATTGAAAATCCTTATTTTTGTCTTCCTTCTTATTTTCTTGGAGTTCCATATGGGTTTCAACATTCTAAATGCAACTCTTTATTTTTGTATCTGTTTTTAATATCCTCGTCTGTCCCTCCTTCCTTGTTAATGATACTTCCTAGGTATGTAAATACCTCTACCTCTTTCAGTGGCGTTCCTCTCAGCCTGAATGGTTCTGTGTTTGCTGCATTGACCCTAATTATTTTTGTCTTTTCGTCATGGATCTTCAAACCGACTTTAGAGGTATAATCATGTCTATCCAGTTTCCTTTGCATTTGGCTTTGTCTGTGGGACTGAAGGGCTATATCATAAGCAAAATCCAGATACTCCAGCTATTTATTCAAGGTCTACTTGATTCAATTTCTCTCATTTGTTGTTACTTTCATATTTCAGTCCACTGCCAGGAGAAACAGGAAAGGCGAGAGTAAGCAATCTTGTCGTATCCCTGATTTAATTTTGAATGGCTCTGTGAGTTGTCCTTCGTGTATTGCTCTACATTGCCTACTTTCATTTGTCTGTCTAATTTATATTCTTCTTCTACTTCTGCGTTCGTTCTCAATCTCCCGCTTCCAAGCCATGGACAGGGCTTTGCAAGTAGCAGGATGTAGCTTGTAGACGGAATGCGTTGTATCGTTAGTTTACAGCTTGACTGCGATATTTACACCTGTCGGTCCGACACATCCGTCTTAGGCATTGTCTAATTATGTTTGTGTGCTTTTGAGGAATTCCAGTCGACATATATATGTGTCAATTATGTTTTTGATTATAATCATCATTCTATAAATCTTACAATATTTAATAAAATGGTTATTAGCTAAAATTGAGATGTTGATTTGCGTGTTATTTTTCTGATAACGTTAAAAAACAACTTAATCTAATTCTCATCAGTCACTGTCTATGAATAATCAAACGGAGACGAAGACATAAGTTGTGAATCTCTCTGAGTATCAACAAATATAAGCAAAATCTGGTAGCCAAGTTTCATATATGCAAGGGCTAGATCGTTTCACAAATAAAGTGGGGATAACTTAGCTGGTCCCCTAATTTGGTGAGGCACAAAGTACATCTCCAAACTCAGTTAAGATAATAAAATAAGTATCAAATTTGGATGGACATAACTAGATCCGTTCCCATACTCGTTTGTGATAACTAGATCCGTTCCCATACTCGTTTGTAATAACTAGATAAGTTCTCAAACTCGTTTGTGATAACTTGATTAGTCCTCAAACTCGTTTGTGATAACTAGATTAGTCCTCAAACTCGTTTGTGATAACTAGATTAGTCCTCAAACTCGTTTGTGATAACTAGATTAGTCCTCAAAATTGTTTGTGATAACTAGATTAGTCCTCAAAATTGTTTGTGATAACTAGATTAGTCCTAAAAAAACTCGCGTGTGATAACTAGATCCGTTCCCAAACTCGTTTGTAACAACTAGATTCCTTCTTAAATTCGTTTGGGGTAGAACTAGCTCAGGCTCCAAACTATCTCCATTTTGAAGACGATCTTGATGACCCGTTCCTCAGTGTAGCTAGCGGACCCTGTCTTGGGTCACGGAAGTCCAGTGCGGGGTAAGTGCTCCTCTAGAGGCATCTCTGATGTTGTACCGTACAGCAAGGGTATATGACCAACGCGTTGGAGATCTTCCCCGCAGTCTCTTCTTATCTCGGAGGTACCAGACTACTGTCGCTGTACTCCATCGACTACATTTTCATTGTAACATGTGACCTGCCCATGGATTACCGCATCCTTCACCAAGGACAATCGTCTTATGTCAGAATTGTGGAGGCCTTGCCAACGTTGGTTCCAGAGAGTGCTTCCAAACACGCGTCTTTCAAGGGAGGCCTGGGTAACTCTCAATTTGTCCTGCAGTGATTTTGTTAGTATCCATGTCTCAGCAGCGTAGCACATATCAGGGAGTACAGTGGAATTTAAGAGGGTGGCCCGTAGGTTCTGGTTTTGACAACCGCCCAGGACCATGTTAATAGATGTGAAGACTGCCAAACCCGCGCAGCGACGTCTAGTCAGTTCAGGTTCCAGGTTATTCTCCATATTCAATCAAATGAAAACTCTGAAAAAAAACAACATCAGTCAAACTGAACAATATCAAACAAACAACATCTGTTAAACTGAACAATATCAAATAAACAACACCAATAAAACTGAACAATATGAAATAAACATGATTCAAACTGAACAATATAAAATAAACAACATCTGTCAAACTGAACAATATAAGATAAACAACGGCAGCCATTAAAAAAAAAAAGTTCTCCCTCATCCCATACCACCCCTCCTCCTCATATCTCCAGTCCTCCCCCACCCCCGCCCATCTCCTTCCCCCTTACTTGAACCAACGCACCCGCATCTCAACTCGCTCGTCTACTATTCCTTCAAGCCAGCCTATCACCTGCCCACCTCCCCTTCCTGCAAGCCAGCCTATCACCTACCTACCTCCCTTTCCTTCAAGCCAGCCTATCACCTGCCCACCTCGCCTTCCTTCAAGCCAGCCTATCACCTACCCACCTCCCCTTCCTTCAAGGCAGCATATCACCTGCCCACCTCCCTTTCCTTCAAGGCAGCATATCACCTGCCCACCTCCCCTTCCTTCAAGGCAGCCTATCGCCTGACCATCTCCCCTTCCTTCAAGCCAGCCTATCACCTACCCATCGTCTCCTCTTCCTTCAAGCCAGCCTATCACCTGCCCACCTCCCCTTCCTTCAAGCTAGCCTATCGCCTGCCCACCTCCCCTGCCTTCAAGCCAGCCTATCACCTACCCATCGTCTCCTCTTCCTTCAAGCCAGCCTATCACCTACCCATCGTCTCCTCTTCCTTCAAGCCAGCCTATCACCTACCCATCGTCTCCTCTTCCTTCAAGCCAGCCTATCGCCTGCCCACCTCCCCTTCCTTCAAGCCAGCCTATCACCTGCCCACCTACTCTTCCTTCAAGCCAGCCTATAGCCTGCCCATCTCCACTTCCTTCAAGCCAGCCTATCGCCTGCCCACCTCCCCTTCTTTCAAGCCAGCATATCGCCTGCACGTAGCCCTACACATCTTCTTTCTGTCCCAAGTCATCTATGTCTTCCCCTTTCAATCCGCCCATCCCTTCAATCCACCCTCCCTCTCAGTTCATCTCTCCCGTCCGCTCTCAAACCGCCCGTCTGTTCCCGCCATCTCAACTCGTCCATGTTTGTTACAAATTGTCTAGATAATGACCATTTGAAGTCTTAGTTTTCAATAAAATGGACATGGTTATATCTCGCGCTGATGATGACGTCATCGATAGATCGGCAAATTAAACTCACTCTGCAAACATAGGATAAACTGTTGAGAATTACTTACTTACCTTCCGTGTCCTAAGCACTATGCCGCACTTCATTCTTCCAGTGTTCAGCCACATGGATTGCCCTGTCACTGGCACTCAGAAGGTCATCCATGCTACAAGCCTCTGGGAGGTTTGGGCTGATCATCAGATGGTCCTGGTCTTGTGTTACTCCACATTCGCATGTTTCATCATCCCTGTAGCTCCATCTTTTCATGGTTTTCCTGCATCGTGATACACCAGTTCGAAGTGTAATTAGTGACTTTATTTTGCGTAGGGCAGGAGATGTCCAGGCGCAGGTTCCTCCCTTAACTCGATCAAGGGGATCTGTGTCTGTTGTTTCCAACTTCCGATGCGTCGTTTTCCTGGACTACTTTGTAGGAGCTGGGTTGACTGTAAGAAATGTCGACTTGACTTTAGTCTTGGACGCTGCACCTGATGTCCGAACATAGTCTCGGGCGCTGCACCTGATGTCCGAACATAATCTCGGGCGCTGCACCTGATGTCCGAACATAGAGTGTCTTGGGTCATTTACCCGTTTCTCTCTCTCTATCTCTGACGCAACAATTCTTCGTATCTCTGGTGGCGTTATGCCGATTATGGGGTGTGTTTTTTCAGTTGTTGTAGGTTTTAGGCATCCAGTAACTATACGGCCTGTCTCATTTATTGCTGTATCTATATGTTTGACATGTGCAAAGTTCTTCGGCGTACTCAGCTACAGAGAAACACAGAGCGAGCGCTGATGTTCTGAGAACATCTGGCTTTGCTCCCCATGTTTTGCCAGTCAGTTATCGTAAGATATCATTTCTTGCATGTATTTTCTGTTTTGTCTCCTGACAATATGCGGCATAGGACAGCGTGCGGTCCAACTTTACTCCCAAGTATTTGGGGGCCGTGCAGTGTTCTATAAAATTACCACAGATACATTTACAACAATGAAATAAATTTGAAAGGCTATACTTAATTATAAACACTGTTTATAGCCTGAATATAAATATTTAAGAATTTCATTCTTAATCTGGAAATGTGATATTATTTACCAGGCAAACGAGTTTAGTGCTCAATAATTTGACTTCATTGAAATGGATTTGTAATTATGCAAATCAGTCCCTCACTATTCACCATTATGTTAAAGATACGTCTACACAAACTGCGATGTTTTCCTAATCCGAGATATCTATTAAATGAGTTAGCCGATGTTTTGTTTTCTTTAGCATATATAATTCAAGGACTCGAAATCCGATTATTGGTAATTTGAATGTTCCAGTGGGATCAAGATGCTGAGCAGCGCAAGAGCTGCAGTGGTCAGCGACCCATAGTTGACTGCTAGCGTCAGGGCCAGCAAACCATAGCTGCCAAGACCCTTCTACACCTCCACGCGGTGATCCTGGATAACAGGTTGCAGCAGGGCAGACTGGCTAAGGAGAAGATCGAAGAGGGAATGCTAACCCGGTACTCAAAAAATGCTTGCTGAAGTCGGATGTGTTGGACCAAAAGGTGCAAATATCGCAGCCAAGCTGTAAACTACGACACAATGCAATCCGTTCTCTGGACTACATTCTGCGACTTAAGCCCTTTCAGTGTTTGGTACTGGGAGATTGAGAACGAACGAAGAAGAAGAAGAAGAAGAATGTTCCAGTAACAGGAGACGTGTGCTAGCCACGGAATCCGTAAATATAGATTTCTGTAAACGGAGAGTCCGGAAATTGAGGTTTCCGTAAATCCAGCAAGTGTTAAATAGAGGAGTTCTTCACCGGTGTGAAAGTAGTAGTTGTACTATTCTTTTCATCATCTGTAGTCCTCAACTTGGTAACAAGAAATGTCTGGCTACGAAGCTGGCTAGTTGGAAGGTGATAACGGATATGAAACTCGGAACAACAGTAAGTGCAGTATTGAAGGATATTCATCATTATAAACAATGTTCCAAAAGTAGCAGGCCTTGAAACCTTGAGGTGTATGCTCTTCGATTGAGTCATTCGGGACGAGCGCTGATTTGTGTGTGGGCTGTCTCACTGAGTCACTTATGACGAGGGCTGATTTGTGTGGGTTGTCTCATTGACTCACTTATGACGAGGGCTGATTTGTGGGAGAGCTGTCTCAGTCAGTCACTTATAAAGAGGGCTGATTTGTGTTTGAGTTGTCTTATTGAGTTACTTATGACGAGGGCTGATTTGTTTGAGAGCTGTCTCATTGAGTCACTTATGACGAGGGCTGATTTGTGTGAGAGCTGTCTTATTGAGTTACTTATGACAAGGGCCGATTTGTGTGGGGGTTGTCTCAGTCAGTCACTTATGGCGAGGGCTGATTTGTGTTTGAGTTGTCTTATTGAGTTACTTATGACGAGGGCTGATTTGTGTGAGAGCTGTCTTATTGAGTTACTTATGACAAGGGCCGATTTGTGTGGGGGTTGTCTCAGTCAGTCACTTACGGCGAGAGCTGATTTGTGTGAGAGCTGTCTCATTGAGTCACTTATGACGAGGGCTGATTTGTTTGAGAACTGTCTCATAGAGTCACTTATGACGAGGGCTGATTTGTGTGAGAGTTGTCTCATTGAATCACTCATGACGAGGGCTGATTTATGTGAGAGCTGTCTTATTGAGTTACTTATGACGAGGGCCGATTTGTGTGAGGGTTGTCTCAGTCAGTCACTTATGACGAGGACTGATTTGTGTGAGAGCTGTCTCACTGAGTCATTCATGGCGAGGGCTGATTTGCGTGGGAGTTGTCTCAGTCAGTCACTTATGACGAGGGCTAATGTTTGTATGGCCTGTTTGATTGAGTCACTTATGAGGGCTAATGTTTGTATGGTCTGTTTGATTGAGTCACTTATGAGGAGGACTAATGTTTGTATGGTCTGTTTGATTGAGTCACTTATGAGGAGGGCTAATGTTTGTATGGTCTGTTTGATTGAGTCACTTATGACGAAGACTGATTTGTGTGAGAGCTGTCTCATTGAGTCACTTATGACGTGGGCTAATGTTTGTATGGTCTGTTTGATTGAGTCACTTATGACGAGGGCTGATTTGCGTGAGAGCTGTCTCATTGAGTCACTTATGACGTGGGCTAATGTTTGTATGGTCTGTTTGATTGAGTCACTTATGACGTGGGCTTATTTGTGTTGTGTGGTATGTTTGATAATTTTATCGAGAACCAAACATAATATGGCCTTTTCAAGTTGTATGCAAGCAATAAAACACTGTAAGTAATGTCAATAAGGTAATAGGATAGTGCGTCAGAGCTTTGTTTACTCTTGTAAATATTGAGAGAAAAAAACCCTAAACTATGACTTCTCTTTTGTTTCTTTGAAAATCACTTACACATACATACATACATACATACATACATACATACATTTTTACATACATACATACATACATACATACATATGTACATACGTACATATATATGTACATACATACATGCATACATACATGCATACATGCATACATACTTACGTACTTACATACAAACATACACAAATACACATACATACATGGTCGCAACAAACACACATATATAAACATACGTAGGAGCAGTTCGGACAAGCACTGAGGCCCAGACGTCTTTGACTGTGATGCCCCAATCGGAAACATCGGACCAAACTCAGGTAAGCCAATCGTTGTTGTTCTGCAGACTTCCTGTGTTACCAGGTCCAGACAGAGAAGACAAAGACTAATTAAACTGTAACCTGCTTCTTATTTTGTAAGAGACAACTAAGCAGAGTTTGGCATGGGACTAGTTATCACCATGCTCGTGTAACTATACAGGTACTGATAGCCATACAGCATTCACTGCTCGTGGTATCAAGTGTTTCCTATCATGCTTGGGGGACGGCGTGGCCTAGTGGTTAAGTGGCACGGCTCACAACCAGAAGGTGCTGGGTTCGATCCCTATCACAGCACCGGCCGTTACCCCGGGGAAGCAAACCCTTAGAAAATGCAGGAGGAAGCAGGCCCTTACATAATATGCGTGCTGAAGTCGGATGCACTGGGCCGACAGGCGCAAAATAAAAACCACAGTACAACGCACACCGCCTTGGGGAATAGAGAAATACGGCGAACGCCAAAAAAAAATAAAAAAAATATCATGCTTGACTAAGAAGGCTTTACATCCCAAATGATTCTAATAATAATCTACACCGTATGGCGGAAAACTCTACAATCCAAGGCAGAAGACTCTACATTCAATAATTATCAGTTCCCTTCCTGATATAGGGACCACACCAAAAAAAAAAAACGGCTTGTTCAACCCGCCCTTGTCGATTCTAGACGCCATAGTAGAAGACTCTACAACCAACGGTGAAGATAGCAAACGGCCTGTTCAACCCGCCGTACAGTTTTGTGTTTAGTGTTGAATCATTGGGCCAGTGTATTTTCCTTAACTGGTCCTACAGTGGACAGTCCTTTAATACAAGCTCGGCAGTTTCATTCACATTCATTTGGTATTACTGGTATTTCTTGGATCTAGTTCGCTGTTTATATTTGCATCGTTTATCTATGCACGTCATTTGAGATGCCCTATTCTCTTTTAAACCTCGGCTAACATCTATCGTTACACAATGGAAAAACTCAATAGTTCAGTGTGACAAATTACCTAGGAGGGACACCTCTGACTTCAAACAACTACTACATATGAAGGTAGACTGGGGATAGTCCAAGGCCAGGGAGGCATTTCAAATAAAGACATGATGAAGACGATTGCGCTTGAAGCTAAGCGCACAACACAAGCAGCCTGCCTATCAAGACGTACGTTTAATAAATAGTTTTGCGGGAGCCATAGATGTGAATTGTTGATGACGAACGAGGAAGAAGCATGCAAAACAGGGTTTAAATGTGCTTGGTTTGATCCAACAAACATGTCGAGTTGTACGTATGTTGTAGTTGCTCCTTCTCAGTCATGTCTGACTATAGGTTGATGCGACCTTGGAGTAGCAACTCTCAACTGAGATTTCAGTTTTCCTTTTCATTTGGGCGTTGTCTCTTCACTTTTCTGTATTGCATGAGCTTGCCCAGCCTGACGTGTACTATATAACTAATATACGTTCTGTTATATCCATTCAATTTATTCTATACATAAACTGCGTAAAGATACATTGTGAGATTTAATAGTCATGTGCCAGTCCTATCTTGTTGGAGAACATACCCTTACAGGATGTTGACTTGTTCATGTACCTTTGTAGTTACATAGACATACTTTGTGATACTGATAAGTCTATTACATTACGTGTATCAGAGGCGGGAGATGCTTCAATGAATTTAAGAAAGTTTTGGAAATTTAAAAAAAAAAAGTTCTCATCGAAATTACGAATCTTTGTCAAAACCGTCCTCATGTACGGCTCTGTAGCCTGGGATACAAGAAACTTTTCTACCAGAAATGTTCAAACGTTCACCAACGGACTTCTACACGAATAGAAAATTTCAAATGGTGTGGTAGAGCAACATGATCTAGACCTGTGGCGGACAACTGGACGGACTCCAATGGTGCTGGAGGTGATGATGAGCTGGTGTAAGGCTGGCACACATTACGAAAGCCCGCTAATTGAATTACCAGACAGTCCCTGTTCTAGAACCGACATGAAAAAGAGAGTTTGTGGCGATCTGGAAAGAGAATAGGTGATAGAGCTTGCATGGTTGCCACAAGAAAAATAGACGTGGTGGATATTTGTTGAAGACCTCTGCACCGCAGGGAGGTAAGCAGTTTCGAATGATTGACTGTAATTACTAACATTGTATTAACTTGCAGACACGTGTTGCCGATAAGTTCAGACCAGAGTGGTGGAGGAACCATACAGAGACAATGTGCAAGTTATTAGGGATGAACACGAATCAATCACTTCTGCCGCTTGGTACCTTAGACAAGATTTTAGTAGATGACAAACACAAGGTTAGTATGTGCCAGTCAAATATAAACCGTTATTTTTTAGCACAAGTTATCAACAATTACACTTCAAAACATCTTGTTAAGAGCCATCATATTTAGATCTCGTCATTTCTCTGTCTATATTTGTAGCAGACTATCTTTTTCGTGTATTCTTTTAGCATTCCACTTTTTTTTTCATGCACTGGGGACTCCAGAATGGAGACTGTCTTGCAATGTTATCAACTGATTTCTTACCTGACAAATACCTGGTTCACAAATATATATATATATATATATATATATATATATATATATATATATATGAAACTGATATATAGATAAATAGACACACACACACACACACACATATATATATATATATATATTTATATATATATATATATATATATATATATATATATATATATATATAGAGAGAGAGAGAGAGAGAGAGAGGTGGGAGAAAGGGAATATATAGATATACATATTTATAGATATAAAAATATTTAGATAAATAGACAGACAGACAAACGGATAGATAGATATATAGACAAACAGATAGATAGATATAAAGCCAGATAGATATATAGACGTATAGACAAACATATAGTCACGCAGACAGCCAGGTGAGAATACAGACAGACACATAGACATGAGAGAGACACATAGACAGGAGAGATAGGCAACTAGACAGGATAAATGCACTTTGAAAGTTCTAATGAAGCCTTTTATTTGAACGTACTTTTCATGTATTAATTGAACTTATCAGGATAAAACAATTCATCGCTTAAAGCACTTTCAAATGATGTATACCTTATCGTTGTATCGATTGTTTCTTCCATCGAAATCACAGTTGCTCTACTGTCAGATTGCCAAGGTGGCTTCTACAAACATGGGAAAAATATTCGCCATCCTTGTCGGATTGTACAACGGCAGCAACCCTGACCATATTCCTTCCTCAGAAATTCACTTAAAATACAACAGCCTTCATGTCCATCTGCATTCACTTCACCTTAACGAAGCCCTGCACAAGATAAACAGTTTTTACAAGTTTATGTTCGTCAGAGATCCTTTTGAACGATTACTGTCAGCTTTCAGAAACAAATTTCTAAAACCACCAAGCAGCTCTTTCGAGTACCTCAGCCGAAAATTGGTGCGATTTTATCGCACTAATAATACTCTCAATGGCGGAGTAACATTTGAGGAATTTGTGAGGTATTTAGTTGATCCCGCTAGAAAAGTACCCACCAACTCACACTGGCAACCGTTCTACCAGCTGTGCAGCCCATGTGATGTTAAGTACGACTTTGTCGGCAAACTCCAGAACTACAATGAAGATACGCGTCATGTACTGGAGGTAAATGACCTGCTCAGAGTTGTAGATTTTCCTAAGATGCCGGACACATTCCACAGCCTTCACAAAACCGATCTCTTTTTGGCAAAGTATTACTCAACTGTTCCAAGACAGATACTTCTTGAGTTGTACAAGGCTTATTATCCTGATTACGCCATTTTTAATTTGCCTGTTCCTCCTGTGATTCAGTTGCTGATGGGTGAGAACGATGGCAAAAACAAATAAGATGAAACTGAAACTCATTTTTGCATTTTGAAAATTGTATGTTGTGCTGAATGTGAATATACAAAAAAGATTGAGAGTGTCAGAGAAAGAGTGAGCGAGAGAAGCTAGAGAAAGCAAGAGAGAAGATAAAGAGAGCAAGAAAGAAGATAGAGAGAGGAATAGAGAGAGAGAGAGAGAGAAAGAGAGAGGAAACATAATTAAACATAGAAACAGAAAGATGTGTACAACACAACTGAAATAGATGCATTAGGAGTTGGGAGAAACAGAAAGACGGAGAGAGAGATAGAGAGAGAGGGAGAGAGAGAGAGGGAGAGGAAACATGAATAAACATAAAGAGAAACAGAAAGATATGTACAAAACAACTGAAATAGATGCATTAGGAGTTGGGTGAAACAGAAAGACGGAGAGAGAGAGAGAGAGAGGCAGAGAGCGAGAGAAAGATGACAGAGATAGGAGAGCGCAGAAAGACAGAGAGAGATAGAGTGTGTGCGTGTATGTGTGTGTGTGTGTGAGAGAGAGAGATATAGAGAGAGAAAGAGAGAGCAAGAAAGAACGGGTACAGAGAAGTAAACATAAAGAGAAACTGAAAGATTTGTGAAATAAACTGAAAGTGATACAATACAGAAAATGGTGGTGGAAGAAACAGAAAGAGAGAGAGAGAGAGTGTGTGTGTGTGTGAGAGAGAGAGAGAGAGAGAGTAAGGGAGGTAGAGGGAGATAGACAGACAAACAGAGCAAGGCAAAGAGATGGGACGGGAAGGAAAAAAAAAGAAAAAAAAGAGGAAAAAACTAAGAGTTGAAAAGGAAAAAAAAACCGAAATTGAAACTGAGAGGTAAAGAAACAGAATGAGACAAAATGCAAACCTGGACGCAGACTGCACTGGCTGGCTAAAATAATAATGAACGCATTGTGAAGGCAATCGCGGTACTCAAAACAGTTCGTTGAAACCGGATGCATCGAAACGAAAGGCACGGATATCGCAGCCTCGCTATAAATTACGACAAAGCGCACCATCTTCCTTTTCAGGACGAACGCCGAAGAAGTAAAATAAGAAGAAAAGAACGTCGATCAATTTTTTAAAAGTCAAAGACGATGCTTGAAGGGAAGTAACATAGCGTGAAAGATCTGAAGGTCTGATTTTAAAACTGTTGCTTCCCCTTAATATCATACGCTATTAAAAAGTTCACCGGCGACTTGAATTAATTACATTAAGTACATGAATTAATTAAAGTGGATGTCTCTCTCGGCAAAAGAGCTGGTTTCGATTCTAGATCTTATTTAGCTTCAGTTTACCCTGTTGTAGATGGATACTTGACTTACAGTTAAGGCAAGCAGGACACGAAGAAACTGACAATCACACCCAAAATAAATAAAAAATATGCTATTAACAATATGAGCAGAAGAGACCAGAGTACACTTTTCAGAATGCGAGCAAGACATTTGCCCCTGGACAAACTGCCACAAAGAGTGACCGAAGACCATACATCATGCTGCAGCCACTGCGACGGATAGGAGGGATCAGTGTAACAGTTCTTTTTTTTTCTGGATTGTCCATCATTGTCAGAATTGAGGAAGCAACTATCCACAAATCCCCGCCCCACCCTCCCATTCGTCCCACATCAAGTATCGAGACACAAAACAAATCCAGAAAACATATAGATTTCACTAGATGGCATAGAGGAAAGAAGAGTGAGCACTCTTTATTCCGGAGATTGGAAGAATCAGCGTTAAAACGTGCAAATACTGTCATAGCAAGTAGTGGAGTGAGGCATACGCTTTCCAGTCCCAATTAGCGGTTCACAAAGGGCAACAATCGAGTGTGGCGCAATCAATAAAGGATGTTTCGGATAGATGGATCTCGTCTGCTATATCCAGGAGAAGTATACACAAAAACATGTATATGTGTATTTCAGATACAGCGCTGCGAACAAATGAAGAACGAAACATATGTAAACCCCTAAAAGGCCTTCCTCAGGAACAACGGATAATACACATATAAAGTTTGTGGGGACGGCGTGGCCTAGTGGTTAGGTGGCACGGCTCACAACCCGAGGGTGCTGGGTTCGATCCCCATCACAGCACCGGCCGTTACCCCGGGGAAGCAAACCCTTAGAAAATGCAGGAGGAAGCAGACCCTTACATAAAATGCATGCTGAAGTCGGATGCACTGGGCCGACAGGCGTAAAATAAAAACCACAGTGTAACGCACACACGCCTTGGCGAATGGATGGATAAGGCGAACGCAAAAAAAAACCCACAAAAAAAACAAAAAAAAACAAAACAAAAAAAAACAACACATATAAAGTAACACATCCTGGAAGAGTATTAATGAAAAATAGATAGGAAATAATATGAAATAAATATTAAGAAGATGGTTAGTGAATGCCATATGCGAAACTTATCGAGGAAAAATAAAACCTTTTTAAAAAAAAAACACCTTCTAGCGCTGAAAACGAAACAGTGCATAAGTTGATAGCAGCCAGTAACTCAAAACTGGGTTCTGGCGTTGGAGTCAGCTAACCATAGCTCACAACTGAGTGCTTGCGTCAGGGTCAGCGGAACATAGCTCACACCTTGAGGCTGTCGTCGGAGTCAGCGGACCATATCTCGAAGATGGGTGCTTGCGTGAGTGTCAGCGAACCATAGCTCACAGCTGGGTGCTTGCGTCAGGATTAGGAGACTATTTCTCATTGTTGGGTGCTTGCGTCAGTGTCAGCGAACCATAATTAGACACAACTCTATTAGGCCTTCAAGAGACAGTCCCAGAAACAGGCTGCTCTCGTGTAGCCTGACTCAGAGAAAAGCAATCACAGAAGGAAGGCAAATCTTTTCTCAAAAATGACACAATGAAGCCGAAAAGTCTAGTCAAATGCGCAGATACCGCAGCCTCGCTGAAAACTTCTACACAACGTTACAACGCCTTTTTCTTGAACAAGCACAAAAGAAGACGAAGAAGCCTCCTGTTCCCTTATAGACGATATTTTAGCGTATCAAAATCAACCATTAAAAAACCAAACAGAAATTAGCCCTGAAAATGTGCGAACCTGGCATACCGCGGGCAACCATTCTGTACCTTCCCCGCAGGGTCTGATATTCTGAAATGATAACTAATCTTATCAAAGAGTTTCGGAGAGCCACCAGAGAGTCAATGCACTGGCTGCAGCTCTGATTGTTATCTGGAATCTTTTCAACTGGGGAATTCATCGTTCCAGACTCCAAACACTGGTTGCGGAAGGTACATAAGGGATGGCTAAGGTGCGGGCGGATGGTAGCTGGAGAGTTATCAAATCTAACGAGACTGGGGTGGATCTACTAGACTGGTCTATCTAGGGCACAAGGCAATGAATGAGCTAACGTACTGGCTCCACATACACATCCTGGCTCCACATAAACATCCTGGCTCCACATCCTGGCTCCACATACACATCCTGGCTCCACATCCTGGCTCCACATACACACCCTGGCTCCATATACACATCCTGGCTCCACATACACACCCTGGCTTCACATCATGGCTCCACATACACATCCTGACTCCACATACACATCCTGGCTGCACATACACATCCCGACTCCACATACACATCCTGGCTCCACATACACATCCTCACTCCACATACACATCCTGGCTCTACATACACATCCTGGCTCCACATACTGGCTCCACATACACATAATGGATCCACATCCTGGCTCCACACCATGGCTCAATACCGTGGCTCCACATACACACCCTGGCTCCAAATACAACATCCTGGCTCCACATACACACCCTGGCTCCACAAACACATCTTGACTCCACATACACACCTTAGCTCAACATACACACCCTAGCTCCATATACACATCCTGGCTCCACATACACACCCTGGCTCCACATACACATCCTGGCTCCACATACACACCCTGGCTCCACATACACATCCTGGCTCCACATACACATCCTGTCTCCACATACACATCCTGACTTCACATCCTGGCTCCACATAACACCCTGGCTACACATACATCCTGGCTCGACATACACATCCTGGCTTCACATTCTGGCTCCACATACACACCCTGGCTCCACATTCTGGCTCCACATAACACATACTGACTTCACATACACATCCTGGCTCCACATACACATCCTGGCTCCACATACACACCCTGGCTCCACATCCTGGCTCCACATACACCTCCTGAATCCACATACACATCCTGGCTCCACATACACACCCTGGCTTCACATACACATGATGGCTCTACATACACACATTGGCTCCACATCATGGCTCTACATACACATCCTGAATCCACATACACACTCTGGCTCTAGATCCTGGCTCCACATACACATCCTGAATCCACATACACATCCTTGCTCTACATACACATCCTGGCTTCACATACACATCTTGGCTTCACATACACATCCTGGCTCCACATATACATCCTGGCTCCACATACACATCCTGGCTCCACATACACATCCTGGCTCCACATACACATCCTGCCTCCATATATACATCCTGGCTCCACATATACATCCTGGCTCTACATACACATCCTGGCTCCACATACACATCCTGACTCCACATACACATCCTGGCTCCATATACAGATCCTGGCTCCCCATCCTGGCTCCCCATCCTGGCTCCACATACACATCTTGGCTCCACATACACATCCTGGCTCCACATCCTGGATCCAAATCCTGGCTCCACGTAACATCCTGGCTCCACATACACACCATGGCTCCACATCCTGGCTCCACTTACACGTCTTGGCTCCACATACACATCCTGGCTCCATATACACATCCTGGCTCCACATCCTTGCTCCACATACACATCTTGGCTCCACATACACATCCTGACTCCACATACACATCCTGGCTCCACATACACATCCTGGCTCCACATACACCAGTAACGGGTACACTAGATACGGATTGGAGTGAAATGTTGAAGTCTTTCAATGACATCCTTTTAGACGATGACAACTCAATAAATGAGTCAGAAATTCCCAGACTGCAGATATTTGATATAAAACGTGGTTCCAGCGAACTTGGGACGTAAGAGAGAATAATTGTGTTCAACCAGCGAGCTGGGAGAACTATCAGTTTCCACACTCTTCGCCATTTGCTGAGAGATACTGAGCACCCATGGGTATGCTCAGAGTGCAGTGAAATCTATTCTTAGGAACAGAACAGAAATAGTGTGAACTACTGCATTAGAGCTGAAAATTAAATTTATTACGCTTAAAATAATCGTACATAAAGTTTATTAATATTTCTCAAAAAAGGCTGAGCGTACATTATTTTTTATGGTATTTAAAACCCAAAGACCATAACAATGTACGCATTGTATATAAGTAGAAGATCGTTTTCACGCACAGGGTTCCAGAGCATGACAGTTAGTTAGCAAGCAACACATAAAAAAAATATTTTTTTTAAACCGCGAAGGAAAAGGAAAATAGTTTCGACAAGTTATTAAAACTTGAAATAAATAAAATGGATTCCAAAGAAGCACTGACTTAACAAAATTCGCATCGCCAAATCAACATTGTTGAGAACTGTACGAAATAGATGGCTTCCCATTTCGGTAATATACAGATGGTAGAAGTATAATATGTGAGAAGTCCCATCTTGATGTTTCTAGAAGTCAATATTTACCTGAGGTAGGGTGCTGGATATACGTGCTGCAAATGGCGACATAGTCTATATAGATGAAACATGGATAAATGTCTATCATGATAATGATAGAGAGAATCGCAGTAAGGAGATGGAACGATAAGACGATTTGTTCAGGTAACAAAGAACAACGTTTGATAATAGCCCATGCAGGAAGCAGTATAATGGTTTAGTGAAGAACTAGTTTCCCAATCAAAATCAACTGGCAATCGTGATTATCAAAATGAGATGAACGGACACACTTTCAGAAATTGGGTTGAGAAAACGTTTCTTCCATCTTTAGGAAGACCCTCATGTCTGATAATGGACAATACTTCATACCACAATGCACTGACATTAGAAAAACGTTCCGACTTTCTCAAACACTAACAATGAAGTAAAGGCTTGGCTTGCTTACCAAGGAAAACATTCATGTCAGTGAAATGTGCTTAAAACACTACTGACTCTTGTAAAGAAAACACACAGGAAGAAAATATTTCGCATTGCCAAATAATACAAGAGCATGGCCATTTTAGTTATATACTTCCGCCTTACAATTCTCATTTATTCCCACGAAGATTGTGTGTACTAAAGTGAAAGGTCAAGTGGCTTTTCAAAATACATTTAAAATATGATATGTTAAGAAACTGACACATAATCAAACATACATAAAGATATCTAGACTTAATGTGATGATCGTGTGTAGGAAGAGGACTATTGACAAAAGAATGGTTTAAGATTCACTCAACTTGTTACATTCGTCAATCTATCTGACTCGTCTGATTATGATTAGAGCGGGTGCGTTTGTCTAATGAATCAACTATGCGATAGCTTAATGAATGGTGACTTTATTACAATTGCATTTATTCAATAAACAGTTTTTTTCCACGCTACCTTCAGAGGTCCTTCCACTAGATTAATAAAGATACACCAAGAAATTTCAAAAACTATATCTCTTTGCAATAACTGTAACAATGCATTATGTATATACTGATTATTTATAAAACCCAATGCTGGAACTTAGAAATCGGTCACCCGGATTCTCTGTGACATCATTATCAATTGCCACCCTAATGTCTTTTTGATTGTAGGACGGCATGCCAAAAATGAGCTGTTCAGATAATTTTTTTGGGTCTGATGTTGGCTCTAATTTAAGAACATAAAGAGAAAAAAGAAAGTAAATATCCCGATTTCACGCCATTCTGGCATTTTGGGAATATAATGTTAGGCCCATATTTTGTTCACCACCAGCACCATAGGGGTGATGTGGCCAACAACATGCCGCAATGTGTGAAGGTACTATAACATAAACTACCACGAGTCGCTTAGTCTTTTCTATCTCACTAGCGCAATCAAATAAGGAAATATAAAGAACATTTAATTTAAAGAAATGGGTTTATTTGGGCTTACAAAAATATGAATACAAAAATAAGTATTGAAAATAATAGTCAATAGTAACAGAGAAGTCATGACAACAAAATAACATAACAAATATATTCCTGAAGCTCTTGATATACCGCTAGTCCATTATATTGTAGCGGGGGCGGGGGGGGGGGGGGGCAGGGTTTGAAAAAAACTGTTGTCTAAGAGGACGGATAGTGGTGAGGGTTGGGGACAGGGACAAATATCCCCCAGACTAGAGGTCCTGCTCAGTTTGAACTGCCTCTGCATGCGCCTGGAAATAAACTATCTCACAGCAACCTGGACAGGAAGGGATCATTACATTGATCCCCGTAGAGATGACTCTGGCGAAATATAATATGGTCCTAACACTATATTCCCAAAATGCCAGAATGGCGTGACATCGGGATATTTACTTAATTTATTTTAGTAGTGCTGATAGTACAAGTAGTAGTAGTAGTAACATCATCAGTAGTAGTAGTAGTAACAGCATCAGTAGTAGTAGTAACAGCATCAGTAGTAGTAGTAGTAACATCATCAGTAGTAGTAGTAGTAACAGCATCAGTAGTAGTAGTAACAGCATCAGTAGTAGTAGTAGTAACATCATCAGTAGTAGTAGTAGTAACAGCATCAGTAGTAGTAGTAGTAACAGCATCATCAGTAGTAGTAGTAGTAACAGCATCAGTAGTAGTAGTAGTAACAGCATCAGTAGTAGTAGTAGTAACAGCATCAGTAGTAGTAGTAACAGCATCAGTAGTAGTAGTAGTAACATCATCAGTAGTAGTAGTAGTAACAGCATCAGTAGTAGTAGTAGTAACAGCATCATCAGTAGTAGTAGTAGTAACAGCATCAGTAGTAGTAGTAGTAACAGCATCAGTAGTAGTAGTAACAGCATCAGTAGTAGTAGTATGGGTGGTAGATGTAGTAATAGTTGCCGCAGCAGCAGTAATGTTAGTAGTAATAGTATGGGTAGTAGTAGTAGTAGTAATAGTAGTAACAGCAGCAGCAGCAGGAGTAGTAGTAGTAGTGGTAGTAGTAGTGGTAGTAGTAAGGGTGGTAGTAATAGTAGTAACATCAGCAGCAGCAGCAGTAGTAGTAGTAGGGGTGGTAGTAATGGTAGTAACATCAGCAGCAGCAGCAGTAGTAGTAGTAGTAGTGGTAGTAGTAGTGGTAGTAGTAGGGGTGGTAGTAATAGTAGTAACAGCAGCAGCAGTAGTAGTAGTAGTAGTAGTAGTGGTAGTAGTAGTGGTAGCAGTAGGGGTGGTAGTAATAGTAGTAGTAACAGCAGTAGTGGTAGTAGTAGTGAAAGTAGTAACAGCAGCAGTTTTAGTAGTAGTAATAGTAGTAGTAGTAGTAGTAATTTTATTAGTAGTAAGGTGTAGCAGAGGTAGTAGTTGTAGTATGTAGTCGTAGTGGTGGTAGTAGTAGTAGTAGTATAACATCAGCAGTAGTAATGCTAGTAGTTGTTGTTGTAGTAGTAGGAGGGATATTAGCAGTAGTAAAGAAGAAGACAGAGACAAATAAAAAAAAAAATAAGAAGAAGAAGAAGATGAAGAAAAAGAACAAGTAATCGTAGAAGACGAAAACTAGGGAAGATGAAAAAGAGCAAGCAGACGAACAACAACAAGAACCAGAATAAGAAGACCGGAGCCATAATATTAAACGTTGTGAAGAAACAGCTTGGCAGAAAAAAAGGAGCAAAGACGCACTAGCAAACATTTTTGTGTGACGTAATTAATGAACGCCTAAAATCCTGGCGACGAGACATATGGAATGATATCCATTTCCTGTTTTGGCAAACCAGCTGCGTGCGGCTGTGTTGTTGTCAGAGATGAAAAGGGCACAGTACAAAGGGCACATTACAAAGGGAAGAATATTGTCTGAGGTTCCTTAACTGTCAACGATATTTCACGTCACTTGGTAAATATTATGTTGCAAAGTGAGTTAACCCTTTACACCCTAAGACTTAAAACAGGAAATACATATTCATAAGAGCTGTGAGATACTTCTTTGCCTTATTCATATACTATTTGTTTATATATGAGATGTAAATGCTTTCCCAGAACATGAACAGAACAATTACATTGAACATAGTAGTAGTGTTTTCAGTTTCCAAACAACATACACTGGGCAGGTTAGGGTGTAAAGGGCTAAGTGAGGGCGTCACTTGGGACAGAACGACCTTACCGTACATGGCCTGCACTTGTCAGCATCGCCATATAGTGTTACCATCTGCCTGTCACTCCAAATGATGGAGTTTAGGTCCAACACTGGATTTGGTTTACACTAAACGGCTTTCAGGGAATCATGAACCGAATTGTTCACAGTATAGTTTTGTTAGTTGACGAGTTTGCATGGTGAGGTTGTTCCTATTCATTATCAAATCATTGCAACGGTGTTTTCTTGAACTTAAGACAAGATAAATATGTCAAGAAAGTAGCAACAACAGTCGCAACTTCAAGTATTTTATAAGTGCTTGAAAACATGTGCACCAGACAGCAGAAAACATGTGCACCAGACAGCAGAAAACATGTGCACCAGACAGCAGAAAACATGTGCACCAGACAGCAGAAAACATGTGCACCAGACAGCAGAAAACATGTGCACCAGACATCAGAAAACATGTGCACCAGACAGCAGAAAACATGTGCACCAGACAGCAGAAAACATGTGCACCAGACAGCAGAAAACATGTGCACCAGACAGCAGAAAACATGCGCACCAGACAGCAGAAAACATGTGCACCAGACAGCAGAAAACATGCACACCAGACAGCAGAAAACATATGCACCAGACAGCAGAAAACATGCACACCAGACAGCAGAAAACATATGCACCAGACATCAGAAAAAACATACACCAGACAGCAGAAAACATATGCACCAGACAGCAAAAAACATATGCACCAGACAGCAGAAAACATGTGCACCAGATAGCAGAAAACAAATGCACCAGACAGAAAAAACATACACTAGACAGCAGAAAAACATATGCACCAGACATCAGAAAAAACATACACTCCAGACAACAGAAAACATATGCACCAGACAACAACAAAAATATACACACCAGACTAAAACAAATATACACACCAGACAGCAGAAAACATCTACACCAGACAGCAGAAAACATGTGCACCAGATAGCAGAAAACATATGCACCAGACATCAGAAAAAACATACACTAGACAGCAGAAAAACATATGCACCAGACATCAGAAACAACATACACCAGACAGCAGAAAACATATGCACCAGACAGCAGAAAACATATGCACCAGACAGCAGAAAACATGTGCACCAGATAGCAGAAAACAAATGCACCAGACATCAGAAAAAACATACACTAGACAGCAGAAAAACATATGCACCAGACATCAGAAAAAACATACACTCCAGACAACAGAAAACATATGCACCAGACAACAACAAAAATATACACACCAGACTAAAACAAATATACACACCAGACAGCAGAAAACATCTACACCAGACAGCAGAAACCATCTACACCAGACTGCAGAAAACATCTACACCAGGCAACAGAACACATCTACACCAGACAGCAGAAACCATCTACACCAGACAGCAGAAAACATCTACACCAGGCAACAGATAACATCTACACCAGACAGCAGAAACCATCTACACCAGACTGCAGAAAACATCTACACCAGGCAACAGAACACATCTACACCAGACAGCAGAAACCATCTACACCAGACAGCAGAAACCATCTACACCAGACAGCAGAAACCATCTACACCAGACAGCAGAAACCATCTACACCAGACAGCAGACAACATCTATACCAGGCAACAGAACTCATCTACACAAGATAGCAGAAAACATCAACACCAGTCAACAAAAAACAAAAACAACAGTGAAGCACTGCCCACTTCCTCCCCTAGCCAATCCCTTCACTACCCACTCCCTCCGATACTTGCTCCCTTCACTACTCGCTCCCTCCACCACCCACGCAATCCGCTATCCATCCCCTGTGTCATGCACTCCTCCGTCCATCACTCACTACCTCTATCACCCACTCCCTCCACCACCCACGCAAACCGCCATCCATCCTCTGCTACCCACCCTGTGTCATGCACTCCTCCGTCCATCACTCACTACCTCTATCACCCACTCCCTCCACCACCCACGCAAACCGCCATCCATCCTCTGCTACCCACCCTGTGTCATGCACTCCTCCGTCCATCACTCACTACCTCTATCACCCACTCCCTCCACCACCCACGCAAACCGCCATCCATCCTCTGCTACCCACCCTGTGTCATGCACTCCTCCGTCCATCACTCACTTCCTCCATAACCTACTCCATCTGCCACCAACTGTTTTCCTCACCAACTGCCTCCGGCAGAAGTCCTTCTGTCCCAATTCATTTCGCCTTCTACTCCTTTCGCGATCCATTACATTCGCTACATACTCTCTGTACCACCCACTCCTCCCGCCTCACATTCTGTCCGCCAACCATTCCTTTAGTCCCATTTCCTTCCACCACCCACTCCTCTCACCACCCACTCTTTTCGTCATCTTCAGTCAAAATCCTTTCCACCACCAACTCCATCCACCACCAACTCCATCCACCACCAACTCCATCCACTACCAACTCCATCCACCACCAACTCCATCCACCACCAACTCCATCCACCACCAACTCCATCCACCACCAACTCCATCCACCACCAACTCCATCCACCACCAACTCCATCCACCACCAACTCCATCCACCACCAACTCCATCCACCACCAACTCCATCCACCACCAACTCCATCCACCAACTCCATCCACCACCAACTCCATCCACCACCAACTCCATCCACCACCAACTCCATCCACCAACTCCATCCACCACCAACTCCATCCACCACCAACTCCATCCACCACCAACTCCATCCACCACCAACTCCATCCACCACCAACTCCATCCACCACCAACTCCATCCACCACCAACTCCATCCACCAACTCCATCCACCACCAACTCCATCCACCACCAACTCCATCCACCACCAACTCCATCCACCAACTCCATCCACCACCAACTCCATCCACCACCAACTCCATCCACCACCAACTCCATCCACCAACTCCATCCACCACCAACTCCATCCACCACCAACTCCATCCACCAACTCCATCCACCACCAACTCCATCCACCACCAACTCCATCCACCAACTCCATCCACCACCAACTCCATCCACCACCAACTCCATCCACCAACTCCATCCACCACCAACTCCATCCACCACCAACTCCATCCACCACCAACTCCATCCACCACCAACTCCATCCACCACCAACTCCATCCACCAACTCCATCCACCACCAACTCCATCCACCACCAACTCCATCCACCACCAACTCCATCCACCACCAACTCCATCCACCACCAACTCCATCCACCACCAACTCCATCCACCACCAACTCCATCCACCACCAACTCCATCCACCACCAACTCCATCCACCACCAACTCCATCCACCACCAACTCCATCCACCACCAACTCCATCGACCACCAACTCCATCCACCACCAACTCCATCCACCAACTCCATCCACCACCAACTCCATCCACCAACTCCATCCACCACCAACTCCATCCACCACCAACTCCATCCACCACCAACTCCATCGACCACCAACTCCATCCACCACCAACTCCATCCACCAACTCCATCCACCACCAACTCCATCCACCAACTCCATCCACCACCAACTCCATCCACCACCAACTCCATCCACCACCAACTCCATCCACCACCAACTCCATCCACCAACTCCATCCACCAACTCCATCCACCAACTCCATCCACCAACTCCATCCACCACCAACTCCATCCACCACCAACTGAATCCACCACCAACTCCATCCACCACCAACTCCTTCCCCTACCCACTCTTTCCACTACCCACTCTTTCCACTATCCACTCTTTCCACTTTCCACTCCTCTCACTTACTAACTTAAGGGAGCCGCGTAGCGCAGTGGTTAGCGCGCTGGCTTCGCATCTGAGTGGTCCTGGGTTCATTCTCCAGTTGAGGCGGTAATGTTTTTTTCAGACCGCAATGTCTGCCGGGTCGACCCAGCCTTAAATGGGTACCGGTTCAGTCCGGGAAGTAAAAGCGGCGAGGGAGAGGAGATGGCTACCGCCCTCATATAGCCGAGCCTTTGAAATGTGAGATCGCTAACACCTCACACCCCTACGGCAGTAATGCTATGGGATACTTTACTTTACTTTACTTTACTTTACTAACTATTTCCACCACCCACTCCATCCACCACCCATTCTTTCCACTATCCCGTCCTCTCATTACTCACTTTTTCCACTACCCGCTCCTTCCATTACCCATATCTTCTTCAAGACATCAAAAATCCATTATCCACTCATTCCACTATCCAATCCTTTTCTATCCTCCTTCGTCTAAGCGTCATCCCTCAACTGCTACTTCTTTTATCCAACCGTTCATCTTGTGTTCAGTCTTTTTACATCTTAACCCACCTCTTCATCTATCTACTCTTCCATTTACCCACTCTCATCAGTCTATCTACTCTTCCATTAACCCACTCTCATCAGTCTATCTACTCTTCCATTTACCCACTCTCATCAGTCTATCTACTCTTCCATTTACCCACTCTCATCAGTCTATCTACTCTTCCATTTACCCACTCTCATCAGTTTATTCTTCCATAAACCCACTCATCAGTCTATCTACTCTTCCATTTACCCACTCTCATAAGTTTATTCTTCCATAAACCCACTCATCAGTCTATCTACTCTTCCATCTACCCACTCTCATCAGTTTATTCTTCCATAAACCCACTCATCAGTTTATCTACTCTTCCATTTACCCCCTCTCATCAGTTTATTCTTCCATAAACCCACTCATCAGTCTATCTACTCTTCCATCTACCCACTCTCATCAGTTTATTCTTCCATAAACCCACTCATCAGTTTATCTACTCTTCCATTTACCCCCTCTCATCAGTTTATTCTTCCATAAACCCACTCATCAGTCTATCTACTCTTCCATTTACCCACTCTCATCAGTTTATTCTTCCATAAACCCACTCATCAGTCTATCTACTCTTCCATCTACCTATTTGTCAGTCTATCTACTCTTCAATCTACCCACTCGTCAGTCTATCTACTCTTCCATCTAATTATTTCTTCCTTTATGCATTCCGCCAGATACCCACTTCTTTTTCTTTTTACAACTTAATATATCCACTCCATCCGTTATCTACCTCTATCTCTACCATCTCTTTCATCTTTCTACTTTATCCTTTATCTACTATATCTTTTCCTCCCACTTTTCATTCATTCCTCTATCCTCTTATCCATATTTCTACACCTCCATCTACCAACTCCTCCTTCTGTCCACAGCTTTCTCTACTCCTTTCTGTAGCCATTCCTTCATCTATTCACACATCAATCTATCCACTCATCTATCCACTAATTTCTCCATCCACTCATGTCTCTACCCCCGCCTGCCTCTATCCACTCCTACATCTACCCTCACATCTATCTATTCACTCCTGCCTCTATCCACTTCTACATCTACCCTCACATCTATCTATTCACTCCTGCCTCTATCCACTTCTACATCTACCCTCACATCTATCTATTCACTCCTGCCTCTATCCACTTCTACATCTACCCTCACATCTATCCATTCACTCCTGCCTCTATCCACTCCTACATCTACCCTCACATCTATCTATTCACTCCTGCCTCTATCCACTTCTACATCTACCCTCACATCTATCTATTCACTCCTGCCTCTATCCACACTTTTAATCCTATTTTCATGCACAGACCCCTTTCTTTAATCACCTCTTTTATCCACCACTCCTATTACATCATCCTCTATCCGTCCTTTTTCCTATCCAGTCACTCCTCTTGCTTTATCCACTCCTTCCTCTAGCTCCATCCACGTATTCCTCTATCCCGTCCTACGTCTAATAATTCATTCAAATCCTCTCATTTATTTCTCCGTTATTCATCCTGACTTCCTTTCTCCTTTCTTAGAACTCCCTTCCTCGCGCGCCAAGCGGCACGCGTGGCCAAGGTTATGAACTAAAGATGTCGACATACGCGACTGCTGCTCTGTGTCAGTGTTGGAAAGTATTCCATTTCGTTAGATGGTGTTGCTCTACGGTGTTTTTTCTCTGTTAAATCGTCATTTTTCGTAGCATAGTGTTTTTAGAAATGTAACTTCGGTACGATAAATTTTGCTCCGAGTCACAGCCATTTATTCATTGCGTATTATATATAAATGCTGCACAGTTGTGGTTCATATATAGGGTAAACTCATAGGAAAGGTATGTATGGAGTTTCGATATATTAATGTGTATGTTATTTCCTAGGAAACTCGTATATATGATCAAAGATCAAAACCACTGCTCCCTGACACAGGTGATGTAAAAGGCTACAAAGTAATTTGACAACCGCATTATGTTAAAAATAGTGCTGAAGAGGTACTTGCGTTACAATTCACCCCAAACAAAATATATATTTTCATTTGAGGTAGTGAAGTACACCTTTCAACTGTTGGGGATGTCAAACATTCTGCGTGAGTATACGTGGACTTCTGTTACCGCTTTGTCCTGCCGTCTATGCAATTAATTGCCGGAGTCTGTCCAGGATAAGGAGAGTATCATCCAGGGAGCCCAGGGAATACAGGGACCTCTGTTTGGTGTGAATTCAGATACTATCTCAACAAAATCAATTATTAGAATTTGGGATTTCTGCAATGAGCACAACTGGGCTAGAGTAAAAAGGAACAAATGAAGAGATGTTATTATTATTATTATCATTATTATTATCGCTTGTATGTTACCGATGCTCAAAAGGGGACACATAATTGTGAAACTAATCTGTCAGGCAGGTCAGCTTGTGAAAAGCGACGAAGAAGGGTTAGACGAGGACGGTTACTCTATCCTGTAGAAACTTTAGGCAAACACGAAAGGGAGAAGAAGTCATCTAGTTTCCATGGTAGAAGACTCTACAAGCAATGGCTGAACATTGTATGCCCCATTCATGTGAACTCTACACCACATGGTAAAAGATATCTGAAAGACATCATGGGATTGTCCAAAGCCTAAGACAGACTTATTAACAGCACCAAGGTATGCATTAAATAAATGTCATGAACAAAGGGAAATAATTATACAGGTTCGATAACACGATGACTACTTACTTACTTCACTTTTCCGTGAGCTTGTGCGGTTAGCCATCGTGGGGAATTTGCTTTTCTCTATGTTGAAGGATTCCTATTATGTCATCTATCCATCTGTCACGTAGATTTCATCGTGCATTGTTGCTAGATCTTCTTGTTTTGTAAGTGTAAGTGTGGCCATATTATCTCATGTTCCTGTCAGATCTGGCTCAATCTGTCCGAAATCTAAAAGGAAAAACAAAATTAAAAAAAGATTTCTGCGTAGTGATAAATCTAGCTAACAATATCATCCAACACATTTTAGCCGATTTAATTTAATTTTGTAGCTAACCTCTGTCTTGTAAGTACATCTCGTCATGTATGAAGATTTAGTTATGTATGTACAGTTAGTCTTATTGTGCACTTAATTTCATGTGCTCATGTGCTGAGTGATGGGGAAACGTTAAATGCCTTTCCTCTGACAAATGGCGTCAAGCAGGACTGTGTACTAGCTCCAGCACTCTTCAGTATAATGTTTGCTGCCATGCTCAGGGTTAGTGGAGTGTAAATAAAATACAGGACTGACAGAAAACTTATTCAATTACAGGCGACTACAAGCTCACAGCACACACAGACACAACCATCTCGAACTTGTTTTTTTCTGAAGACTGTCCTTGCTGTCATCACCGAGAGAGACATGCAGACATATATGGACATCTTTTCAACAGCCTGCGACATGTTCGGCTTTACAATTAATAAAAAAAAAATCGAAGTCATGTTTCAGCCTGCCCCGAGTGACTTATATCGCGAACCAGATATCAGAGTCAAGAACGAGCGCCCCGAATCAGTAGACAGCTTTACGTACCTTGGTAGCTCTCTTTCCAGGGAAACTACTATAACTGCGAGGTCAGTAACATAATCTCCAAGACTAGTGAGGCCTTTAGGAGGCTGCGCAACAGTGTTTGGAATCGGAGGGGCCTTAGGCTTGATTCGAAACTCAAAGTCTACCAAGCCGTAGTGCTCCCCGCCCTTCTGTATGCCAGTGAGACATGGGCTGTGTACAGCAGGCATGATAGGAAAATAAACCACTTCTATGCAAGGTGCGTTTGCAGATTTTTCAAAATAAAGTTGCAGGATATGGTACCAGACACCCAGATCCTCAGGAAGGCAAAAATGCCAAATATTCACACACTGTTTGCAGATGAACCAAATCAGGTTGGCTGGCGGCGTGGTGCGCATGCCAGACACTCACATCCCAAATCAACTAATTTATGGTAAGCTGAAAGATGTCCTGCGTCAAGCCGCGGCCAAAAAGAAACGTTTCAAAACTCCTTCAAAATATCTCTGACACGCTTCAGCATCGATACACGCTTATGGGAATGTCTCGCACAGGACTGCAAGGCATGGCCTAGAACCACCATCAGACTGCTGTTACCATCATCGCTTGCGATGAACAGCTATTACTATTACACATAGTCCAAGTTTACACTTAGTCATATGTTTACATAGTCCACATTTACACTTAGTCATATGTTTACATAGTTCACATTTACACTTAGTCATATGTTTACATAGTCCACATTTACACTTAGTCATATGTTTACATAGTCCAAGTTTACACTTAGTCATATGTTTACATAGTCCAAGTTTACACTTAGTCATATATTTACATAGTCCAAGTTTACACTTAGTCATATGTTTACATAGTCCAAGTTTACACTTAGTCATATGTTCGCATAGTCCAAGTTTACACTTAGTCATATGTTTACATAGTCCAAGTTTACACTTAGTCATATGTTCCCATAGTCCAAGTGTACACTTAGTCATATGTTCACATAGTCGAAGTGTACACTTAGTCCCATATGTATACATATAGTCCAAGTTTGCACTTAGTCATATATAAACACATAGTAAAAGTGTACACTTAGTGCCATATGTACACATCCTATAGGTAAACTGAGTCAATATTGTACACTTAGCCCCAATATGTACACTTAGTCCCATATTTAAACTTAGTCCCATATGTACACTTAGCCCCCCATATGTATACTTAGTCCCATATGAACACTTAGTCCGATATGTACACTTAGTCGCATATTATATTTAGTCTTTTTACACTTAGCCGCATATGTGCACTTCCTATAGGTAAACTTAGTCAATATTGTACACATTGTCCCATCTGTACACTTAGTACCCTATGTATACTTAGTCTCATCTGTACAATTAGTCCCAGATGCATACTTAGTCCCATCTGTACACTTAGTCCCAGATGTACATTTTGTCCCAGATGTATTCGTAGTCCCACCTGTGCATTTAGTCACACATGTACACTTAATCCCATCTGTGTACTTAGTCACATATGTACATTTAGTCTCATCTGTATAGTTAGTCCTATCTGTACACTTAGTCCCAGATGTACACTTAGTCCCATATGTACACTTAGTCCCAGATGTACACTGTGTCCCAGATGTATTCGTAGTCCCATCTGTGCATTTAGTCACACATGTACACTTAATCCCATCTGTGTACTTAGTCACATATGTACATTTAGTCCCATCTGTATACTTAGTCCCATCTGTACACTTAGTCCCATCTGTACACTTAGTCCGTATGTACACATCCTACAGGTAAACTTAGTCAATATTGTAGACTTAGTCCCATCTGTACACTTAGCCCCATGTGTACACTTAGTCCCATCTGTACACTTAGTCCTAGATTTACACTTAGTCCCAGATGTACACTTAGTCCCATATGTACACTTAGTCCCATCTGTACACTTAGTCACATATGTACACTTAGTCCCATCTGTACGCTTAGTCACATATGTGCACTTAGTCACATATGTACACTTAGTCCGTATGTTCACATCCTATAGGTAAACTTAGTCAATATATTGTACATTTACTCCCATATTTACACTTTGTCCCATCTGTGCACTTAGTCTCATGTGTATACTTAGTCACACATCAGTCACTGCAATCGGGGAGGAAGTGTTAGATACCTTACTGTATTAGTCTCCAGGTTGTTATTCCAATCCTCGCTAATTGCCTTCTCTAGCCACCTAATTACATCTGCGTCGACTGGAGGGTGTCAATAGCCGGGATTCAGCCTCGCACTTTTGCCATGGGAATTGAAGGCTCTTTCCCTCATATTTGGACGCTCTAGCAGACGTTGAGGTCTCCAACGTAAACGGAGTTGCCAAGATCTGTGTCGGCCATGCTTGGTTTCGTGACAATCAGAGCACTTCTTCTTCCTCCTTTTGTGTCCGATAACCATTTTTGCACCGTCCCACGAGTTCCCGTGATAAACCCTACCATTGTCAGAAGCTTCTCGCCATCTCCGCACAGATTTGAGTTTAATGTTGAGCCATTCGGCCAGTGAGTCTTCTTAAAAATGCTAAACTGAGGGCAGTTCTGTAGAACATGCTCTGCCGTATGTTCGCTCTGTCCTCACGCGCAAAGCAGTGAAGCAGACAGACGAAGTCGTACACGTGTTTATTTTGTACGTTATGCCGTGTTCTGACGCGAAGAACGGTGATCTGTCTCTGCAAGTCAAGAGTATGGTAGTCGTCACCCGGTTGGCTCTGATCTCTTCTGACAACCTGGATAACTCTCTTTTTATCAAATTATGTAATCTCACTGTCTTCCTGTTGACATTCTCCTCCTATTTTTGCAAGCCTCTTTCTTTTCATTCCCGTGTAAACACCCCCCCCCCCCCTTCTAAGGGATGTAAGGACTGAAGTATGGCTCGTTTATTGGTAGATACCCTACCTAGTTTATGAGAGGTGCTAGTGTGCTACCCTTACGGGCTAGCAGTACCGACAATGCGCCTGTGATAATGTCGTTAGAGAATTTTTAATCTGCCTCCAAAATTAATCATAGTGGAGATATTGTATGTGGATAAGTAGATTATCCTGTATTCAATGAATGATCGCCGTTTAGATACAGAAAAGGCAAACCATGAATCATGAGCTCACAGACTGAAGGAGTTTTTAATCAAACAAGAGTCAAAAACGGACATGCGCTTGCGAGATTGGATCAAGAATGTGTACAACCAGTGAGCTACAGGAATCGTCAATATGTATTCCTTACGACATCTTCTGTAAGAGAAAAAAACTTATTGGTCTATCGTAGAGCATTGACATCGTTTCAGCACAACGTATAAACATACATTGATTGAGTGAAATCAGGATAGACAGAAGGAAGAACAATGAAGCTGAAAATTGAACACATCACGTAAAGGAGCTCCAACTTGATGAAAGTTTGTAGGAAATAGTCGAGACAAAAGCGAATGGCCGCCAAAACGTGTGACAGATATTGAGGGGTTTGTAGAAATACGTCATGATAAAGCTAATTGACTATCTCCATAAATCCTTTCCTGATTTATTTGAATCGAATTTTAAAAACTGATGTTCGTGTATTTGTTTCAAACTGAAACGTTGCAAAAATGGTTCTTCTTTTTCAGGCAGCAGTTATTATTACTCTATTATTTCTACATTAGTTTTTGACATCAGAAACGTTTTCTAATCGAGTGATACTTGGTTAAAGATTATGATCACTGTAACCTTCTAGTAGAAGGTAAAATGCCACTAAACATAGTTATACAAGGGGCTTGCAACCTCATCTTGCAAAATCATTACTATGAAATCACCACTGCAAATACTCAGATACATGCTTCATGTAAAGGGGCCAGCTGTAGTTGTATCCCTATGCTTTATTTGGAACGAAGAGCGGAATCAAAGCTATCTTTGTCAAAGAGAAGTTACTTTTCATTTTTCTAAAATATCATATGATAATAACAGCTATCCGTCGTTGTCGATGAGGACCGCCGACATCATCCTTGTCACATATTTCCTTGTTGGGTGTGGGTGGGAATGTGAGTTCCGTCCCACCGCAACATCCAAGGCAACGAGGAGGCAGACAGACTGGCAAAAGAAGCTGGAAAGTTACCACAACCAGATTCTAGTGTGACCTACGAAGAGTCCAAAAGTTTTATTAGGTCTAGATACATGGCCAAATTGGAAACAGAGCATACTGGCTTATTCAAAAAATGATGCTTATTACCAGTTGAACAGAAGAGAGCAGGTCGTGCTTTTTAGACCCCTCACATGCCACAACAGACTGATGTACAATCTATTCAATAAACTGAAGATACTGAAGATAGTTGGCACTGACGAATGCACTTGTGATACAGGAAAAATGACCGCTAAACATCTGCTGCAAAATTGCCCAACAAACGAGGACCAGAAAAAGCATATGTGGCCGTCACCATTGCCAACATTAGACAAGCTCAATGGCAGTGTCGACAGCCTCAGGCTCCTGCTTTCTTCGAACAAATTCAAGTTGACGTCTGACAGCGTACGAAGAAGAAGAAGAAGAAGAAGAAGAAGAAGAAGAAGAAGAAGAAGAAGAAGAAGAAGAAGAAGAAGAAGAAGAAGAACAATTTCATTGGTTTAGCTATCCACAAAACGAAAAAAAAACACTAAGGACAGCAGAGGTAAAAAATATGGCAAAAAAACGTGAATGCTGACATGGAAGGGGATGATGGTACGTAGCTGTAAAAAAGGAACGTGAATTTCTTGCGTAAAACGTCAGAGCAGAAACAATTTTAAAGAAGTATTTAAGATAATAAGTAATTGTCAACACATGTTGGAGGCTGCATAGTCTAGGGATCAAGCGTCCGTTTCACAATCCCAACGCACCAGTTTGGAATCACGCTCGTGTTCAGTTTGACAGACGTTGGTATTGTGTTGCTCCTTCTCGTACGAAAAGTAAGGGCAACTTACCGTCAAGAAATATATAACAGCTAAATAGAATGCCGGTTGTAAGAAGCGACGTTCTGCAAAGAACATTCTGCTTACTTACATCACATGTTACAATTTGGGTTTATTATGAGTGCGTTGTGTTATATCATGTTATGTAAGGAGAACCGACATCACTGTACTACAGGCAAACCTTTTCCGCAGTTTATTTTTTGAATATGGATGTTGCGTTTGATTTTGTAGCTCCTCTATAGTACAAACACATTATCCATACCTTCATTGATTGCTGACGATATAGAAAAGACGACATAGAAAACAATATTAGCTCTGACCCAATGCCCCATTTTGCTTGACTGAAAGTGTGATGCGCAGGGCCATTTGCTCTCTTAACACAGATGATCTACTTTTGTTTTTGGATGATTGAGAACGATGAACAAGGGTGGGATATTGAGGATGGCGAATGGAGAAATTGGGCATGTTAAAGAGTGAGGAAATGTGCGGCCAGTAGGCTGGCTGGAGAACAAGATTAATTGGTGGTGGAGGGTGGAATAGTGATGGGGGAAAGTCATGGGCACATTGAGATAGAAATCAGAAAGATAAAGGGCCACATCTGTTCGCGCTAATGTGAGTCATAGAGTGACATTCAAACAGGTCACTCCCAAATTTAAAATGAGGGCGAACAAGTATCATGTGTACGTTCGTCCTTACAGAAGGGAGTCGAAACATTGACAATGAAAACAGGATTGGAGAAGAAAATTGATGACTTTGAAATGTGAATTTAAAAAAATACGAATGGGGCGCATCCCATGGAAAGAAAAGAAAACAAATAATTCGGTCTTGGATAAATTAGGGATGCAAAGAGAATTGATGAACGAAACCGGAATCAGCCAGTTAAGATATTTTGATGACATAAAAAGACAATACTTTGCTGAAAACTATGCTGGAAAGAAAAGTGGAAGGTCCACGCGTTAGAGCTAAATAGCGCTATAAGCGGACTGATAACATCAAAAGATTATCAGGGAAAATCCTGGCAGAAGGCACGATCAAGACATGGGACAGAGGACGTAGGGGATCCATTATAGCCGACTTGCGATGAGACAATGGTATCTGAACTGAGCAAGGCAGTCTGGTACTGCGATAGAGATCGATATTGTGATTAACATAGTGGTGATCTTACTTAGGAGCTCTGCATTGATGTCCCTACTCAAGTACGCTTTTTTAAACTGAGACCTACATATATAAAAGTATTAAGCACAGAATCCCCGCTGGCATTGTCTGGTGGGACACTACTTTTCGGTGGGAGATTCCATAGAGATGTGTGACTACCTCAAGGCGTGAGGCTACTTTTAGATATGAGACTACTTTTAGCTATATGACTACATTTAGCTGTGGGACTACTTTTACCCGGGGGGGATTACTTTTAGCCGTGAGATTGCTTTCACCTGTGGGGTCTACTTTTAGCTGTGGGACTACTTTTAGCCGTGGGACTGCTTTTAGCTGTGAGACTACTTTTAGCCGTGGGACTGCTTTAAGCTGTGGGACTACTTTTAGCCGAGGGATTGCTTTTAGCTGTGGGACTACTTTTAGCCGTGGGACTGCTTTTAGCTCTGTGAACACTTTTTGATCTGTGACTACTTTTTAATTTAGAAACTACTTATATGTTACGACTATATTTAGCTGTGGTACAATGTTTACCTGTAGAATTACTTGAAGTGGTAGTACTACTTTTACCACTTTACGTCCTTTTCAGGGCCCACAAAAGATTAAGCCTGCTCCTTGTGGGCATTCAACAATAACAATAACAACAACCCATGATTACTTTTAGATGTAGAACTACTTTTAGCTGTGAGATTTCTTTTACCTATAGAGCTACTTTTAGCAGTTGAGTTACATTTACATTTGAGACTACATTTAGCTGTGAAACTACTTTTAGCTATAGAACTACTTCTAAATTAAATGTGCAGTTCTTATTGTGGAATCCACTCGAACTGAGTTAAGTTTGATCTTCGCGACGCTACGTTTTTGGTAGCTCTATAGGTAAAAGAAATCTCACAGCTAAATGTAGTTCTACATCTAAAAGTAATCATGGGTTGTTGTTATTGTTGTTGTTGAATGCGCACAATGAGCAGGCTTAATCTTTTGTGCGGCCTGAAAAGGAAATAAAGTGGTAAAAGTAGTACTACCACTTCAAGTAATTTTACAGGTAAACATTGTACCACAGCTAAATATAGTCGTAATTTATAAGTAGTTTCTAAACAATAAGTAGTCACATATCAGAAAGTAATCTAACAGCTAAAAGCAGTCCCACGGCTGAAAGTAATCCCACAGCTAAAAGTAGTCCCACAGCTAAACGTAGTCCCACAGGTGAAAGCAGTCCCACGGCTAAAAGTAATCCACCAGGTAAAAGTAGTCACCAGCTAAAAGTAGTCGCATATCTAAAAGTAGCCCCACTCTATGGAATCTAACATTGAAAAGTAGTTTTTCCACCAGACAATGCCGGCGAGGATTCTGTGCTGAATACTTTTATGTATGTAGGTCTGTTTAAAAAAAATGCACAAGCTGGCAAGTTTCTTTCCTCGCTGACTGGTCTTTCCTAACAACAAATATGATATCATTTGGTTAATAGATAGACAAGATGAAGTTAATACCGGGCATCGAACTCTGCATCTTTGTCTCGCAAAGTAAGCTTTCGAATCAATGTGTTAATCAAACGCTGGTACTATCGTTCAATAGTTAATGCAATTATTTCAATACATAGATCACATAAATCATGTCTACAGAAATAGCTAATCCACAGGCCAGTGACAACAGTTAAATACGTATCAACATTTGTATTTATTGGGATGGCGTTTATAAATACCAGTAGGGTTGTTGTTGTTGTTGGTAATGTCCCTTGTACTTGAGTTAGCCGTTCCTTATGACTTTTTTTTATAGTGGATTACAGTGGCTCTCATCACATCTCGGTACAGACTTTAGAAGGTGGCTTTACTGCAATGCGAGACTCCTAAGTAAGCTCATCACTATGGGGATAAAAAGTGCGGATCCTGGCTTCGTTAACTGGGCTGTCATGGACATCCTGTTTTCAGAAAGAACTGCTTAGAGGTGTGGTGAAGGCAACGATCAGTATGTTTCACCTGACCCAGATACCGTCCTTGGTAAGCCGACCCATAGCAAACCAGGCAGCCGAATATATAGAAGAACCAATCCGGCGTACACAACATAGACCAATCTCATGCATGATTAAACATGTGCTCAAACCTGAGATGGTGATTTTTAAAAGACGTTTTTGCTGAAGTCAGATGTGTTGGACCGAAAGGTGCAAATATCGCAGTCAAGCTGTAAATTACAACACAACGCATTCCGTTCTCTGGACTACATTCTGCTACTTAAGCCCTATTAGGTTTTGGTAGCGGGAGATTGAGAACGAACGAAGCCAAGCCAAAAGACGTTTCAATTTCAAACGTTGAGTAGTTTACTTATCTGAAGAGTTACAACATGTATATATCAACACCACGACGCGACTTCAACACAGAAAAAAACAAAAGTAACACTATCCTGACCATAAGACACAGTAAAGACTTTCCTGACCACCATAAAACACAGGAAACACTTTCCTGACCATAAAACACAGAAAACACTTTCCTGATCATAAAATAAAACAATATAATTTATTACAAGAATAATCGTTGCACAATATCACCAAAAAGCAAAGAACATCTGAACTAAATAATCATCATATATATATATATATATATATATATATATATATATATATATTAGTACTCCAGAAATTTCAAGCAGATGCTGTTGATGATGTTCCTGTAACTGCGTGTCAACCCAAATTCTACGTTTAAACCTGCAGCAATAAAACTTCCCACCCTCAAGAAATATTATAGGCACAACTAAATGACTCAAGTTAGCTCGCCGTCTTTCTTCTGCACCCTCAATCACAAACTCGTCCTCGCGATCGGATTACGTACTCAGTCGTTCTGTGCATTCACATATAACAGATCACTTTCAAACAGATGATCTGTACATTTACGGATAATCGGTTCACGTATGATCAGGCGATCTGTGCATTTATTTATAATTAGATCACGTCATTTATAATCGGATCACGTACTCATTTGTGATCTCGTCCTCACTCGATCTGTGCATCCACATCTCATAAGAACACACATCGTTCCCAAAGTCCCCTGCACATACAACACACATTCATAATTTGTCCTTAGGCGATCTGTACACTCGTGTAACCGTTCAGAACATACATCGTTCACAAGGTGTCTTGCAGGTACAACACACATTCAGATCTCCTACTGTTCACAACGTGTCCATCATAAACAACTATTTAGCGTGACTGGCCAACTCAAGATGTATGATGGTACAGTCATCCTGCAAATTCTCTCACTTCCAGACTCACTCTCAGACTTCCTGACAGCCTCTCAGCCTTCTAGACTCACTCTCAGCCTTCCTAACAGCCTCTCAGCCTTCCTTCCAGTCAGTTTGCTGAGTTTTATCCCTGCAGAGCATTTAATAGTCTTAATCAGCAACATGTCTGTCTAATGTACTTTTGTTGGCTGTCTGACCTAGCCATCACTCCAATTTAGAACTACACTCAACTAAATGTTATTGGTTGACTATTCACGTGTCACGATCACTCTAAATGTCGTGGTCAGTCGTGGCAGCATCAGACTGTCACCAACCTCTATCCACGTTAGGTCCGACACTCACCCCTGTACTAGACAGAGTCTTCTACCTAAACCCTTCGTTTACTTTGTCGACATAGTGTCGAAACGGTGATTCACCCTGGCCTGACCTGCGTTCGTCCAACGTATTCAGGCAACCTTTGTTTCTCAGAGTCGCCATCCCAATCTCTCCTCTTGGAATTGTCACATTAAGACCAAAGTTTAGTTCGCTATACTTCTGACTCTTATCAAAATCATACAAACAATTCTTAACAAACACTACTGACAGACTAAAAACACAACATACAAATGAACAAAACGAAACATTCCTCATTCCCTACCGTTGCATAACAGTATAGTTAACCTTGAACTCATGTTCATTATATCGACACATTCCAAGCGGGAGTTTACAGCACACAAAACAATCTGTGTAGACAATGATTTCAGACATGGCCGGCACAACAGCCATAACGTTATGTGTTTTTACTATGAGTTGGGCTGTTATCAATATCGATCTTTTGAATTTGCTGTTGAACTAATGCATTCTTGGCTCAATTAGACAATTAAATGACTAATGAACTTGTGGCTCAGCTAGGATAACACGCACACGCGATATAGGTCCTGTGTGGGTCGATAGCGAACGCGAGAAGCCTCAGACCTTCAATGGTTTATGTTCTTCTCTCGTCCGCCATTGTTGTAATGTCTACACGCTAAGGTCAGCTCTCTGGATAAAGGTTGCAGTGGTTGATGTTGATCTATTGTCCTGGTCCTATTGGGAGTAACTGTAATGGAACAGCTGACACAAAGCCGAACATATTGTACGGGCATTATAAATGGATGATGATTGGCTGAATGGCTTCAGGTGAAGCATATGGCCATCACTACTGTTAAGCTCTTTACAAAACGCATGTATCCGACAATTTGCAGTGACAGTTTTAACAGCAAACAGTTTACATGATGAGGTTGCTATTCCCATGCACAACTCTTTTTAGTAACCGTTTTAAACATATTTGGGTTTTACACAGGTCCTATTCCTTTCTACCTGAATACAGTGTAGTATGTGTGTAAGTGCGAGTGTGTGAGTATGTATGTGTGTTTGTACGTGTGTGTACAATTGTTTTGTATTTACGAGTATATATATATATAACTATATATATATATATATATATATATATATATATATATATACACACATACATACATACATACAAACATACATACACACACACCACATACATACACACAAACGCACACATAAACACTTACACACACACAAACGCACACATACATGCTTACACACACAAGTTGCTCACAAATTAATGATCTGCAATTTTTCCTCTGATACTATGTACTCAAAACCTATGAAAGTGACGTTTAACATAACTAAATACTTCCTGTACAGTACAACTGCTATTTTTTCACATAATGTTCTTTCACTTTTACTGAAGCGTGAACCGAGGAATTTCGCGCCTTTCTTGTACCAGCTCATTACCTGTTCACAATGCCTCACTTTCCTTTCATCTCTGTGGTCGGTGTGAGACATCGACTGCACATCTCCATATCTTCAAATTTCAAAAATCGTAGCAAGTTGCCTTCGTCCGTACATTGCAGACTGGAAACGATTAGGTAAATTGTCGACCTTGGATGCAACGGTCGTCATGCATATTGACCTTGGCGTTGCTACAACATGGTTGGGCTAGAGGCTGTAGAGACTCACTCACACCGTGGCCAAAGATGCAGCCCCATTTATGTACTTCCTGAAGTTGTAACTTTCTCAACCCATCATCCAAGAGTGTTCTTATCGGCTGCACAGCTTTCGTCCACTTCACACTTACGTTTGTGAATGTGCCCCACGCTTTCCTTCATCGTCACCAAGAATTCAGTTACATCTAGTTGTTTGTAACGCCATTTCAAAGGGCCACTGCAGCAGCACTGTCTGTGCCACGCAATTGCGCATGCGTCCACCGCAAACACGTGTGTTGAAACCTGTGATTTTCACTTCGCTATCTGTTCTGGGCTTAGAGAAGAAATGCGGGGCACTGCCTTCTAGGCAACTATCGCGCACGTGTCTGTGTGTGTAAGTGAGTGTGTGAGTGTGAGTGCGTGTGTGTGTGTGTGTGCGTGCTTATATATATATATATATATATATATATATATATATATATATATACGGATACAGAGAGAGATAGAAGGCAATAGAGAGAGAGAGAGATAGAACGAGAAAGAGAGAGATAGAATAAGAGAGAGAGAGAGAGAGTGTGTAAGCGAGAGAGAGAGAGTGATAGAGAGAGAGAGAGAGAGAGAGAGAGAATAAGAGGATGTGTGGAAGTGAAAAATAAATTCACAAGAGTTATTGAAATCGTCCAGTGTCCGTCTGTATGCTGAATTGGATCATGGCCTTCGATAAATTGATGATTTGCAGATGTCATAAGTTTGATATCAAAGGATGATAGAGATAGAAAGCGGGTCTGAATAGAAACATAGAACAAGACGTCAGCTTGTGAGTTACAGGAAGCATCAATTTTCTTACCATGTGTCGTTTTCTTAAGAAGACCGAGTACCTATGGGTTTCTCTAATTTCTGTGATGTTGCTTCTGCATAAGAAAATACATAATTTTTTATTCGATTATGTGTTACCGAGGTCCAAACAGGGAGCATCACAAAGCAACACTCTAACCTGCCAATCATGTTATAAAAGGAGTGAAATGTGGATTGACAAGGAATGGGTTAACACACCCTGGAGGAGGTTTAATTGCAAGAAGGATAAAAGAAAACATTACCACACCGTGGTAGAAGATGTACAACCCCATGGTAGAAGATGGGCGACTTAACTATCCCACCCCATGGTAGAAGATGTACAACCCCATGGCAGAAGATGGGCGACTTAACTATCCCACCCCATGGTAGAAGATGTACAACCCCATGGTAGAAGATGGGCGACTTAACTATCCCACCCCATGGTAGAAGATGTACAACCCCATGGGAGAAGATGTACAATCCCATGGTAGAAGATGTACAACCCCATGGGAGAAGATGTACAACCCCATGGTAGAAGATGTACAACCCCATGGGAGAAGATGTACAACCCCATGGGAGAAGATGGGCCACTTAACTATCCCACCCCATGGTAGAAGATGGGCGACTTAACTATCTCACCCCATGGTAGAAGATGGGCGACTTAACTATCCCACCCCATGGTAGAAGATGGGCGACTTAACTATCCCACCCCATGGTAGAAGATGGGCGACTTAACTATCCCACCCCATGGTAGAAGATGTACAACCCCATGGTAGAAGATGGGCCACTTAACTATCCCATCCCATGGTAGAAGATGGGCGACTTAACTATCCCACCCCATGGTAGAAGATGGGCGACTCAACTATCCCCCCCCCCCCCCGCCATGGTAGAAGATGGGTGACTTAACTATCCCACCCCATGGTAGAAGGTGGGCGACTTAACTATCCCACCCCATGGTAGAAGATGGGCGACTTAACTATCCCACCCCATGGTAGAAGATGGGCGACTTAACTATCCCACCCCATGGTAGAAGATGTACAACCCCATGGCAGAAGATGGGCGACTTAACTATCCCACCCCATGGTAGAAGATGTACAACCTCATGGTAGAAGATGGGCTACTTATTAACTATCCCACCACATGATAGAAGATAGGCGACTCAACCATCCCACCGAATGATAAAAGATAGGCGACTAAACCATCCCACCGAATGATAGAAGATGGAGGACTAAACCATCCCACCGAATGATAGAAGATAGGCGACTAAACCATCCCACCGAATGATAGAAAATAGGCGACTAAACCATCCCACCGAATGATAGAAGATGGGCGACTAAACCATCCCACCGAATGATAGAAGATAGGCGACTAAACCATCCCACCGAATGATAGAAGATAGGCGACTAAACCATCCCACACCATGGTAGAAGATAGGCGACTAAACCATCCCACACCATGGTAGAAGATAGGCGACTAAACCATCCCACACCAATGTAGAAGATAGGCGACTAAACCATCCCACACCATGGTAGAAGATAGGCGACTAAACCATCCCACACCATGGTAGAAGATAGGCGACTAAACCATCCCACACCATGGTAGAAGATAGGCGACTAAACCATCCCACGGAATGGTAGAAAATGGGCGACTAAACCATCCCACCGAATGATAGAAGATGGGCGACTAAGTCAAGTCAAGCTGTTTTATTTTATATTATTCTTCTGCTGTTGGCTATATTGAATTTCGTTTATCTTTAACACAGCGACCAACGAAAGCACAGAAGGGTTGTCTATAGAATGTACGAAGATAAAAGACACTGGAGAGGTCTCACACCTCAATGGGCTGGCTATATAATGCGCTGATAGATGTCTTAGAGGTTCCACACCTCCAGGTCAGGCGCTGGCTATATAATGCGCTGATAGACGCCTTAGAGGTTCCACACCTTCAGGTCAGGCGCTGGCTATATAATGCGCTGATAGACGCATTTGAGCTCTCACGCCTCCAGGTCCGGCGCTGGCTATATAATGCGCTGATAGACACCTTAGAGGTTCCACGCCTCCAGGTCAGGCGCTGGCTATATAATGCGCTGATAGACGCCTTTGAGCTCTCACGCCTCCAGGTCAGGCGCTGGCTATATAATGCGCTGATAGACGCCTTTGAGCTCTCACGCCTCCAGGTCAGGCGCTGGCTATATAATGCGCTGATAGACGCCTTTGAGCTCTCACGCCTCCAGGTATGGCGCTGGCTATATAATGCGCTGATAGACGCATTTGAGCTCTCACGCCTCCAGGGCAGGGGCTGCTAAAGAAGGGGTAGATAGACAAAAGAGTAGTCATACTCATTGTGGACATTCAACAACAACAACAACAACCACTCCAGTCAAATGTTGATGACAGAATACGATTCTGATGTCCCGAGATCAACTGATCTGGTTTGTGGGAGACGTGTATCATGCATACGAACTACAAATCCAGTCTGTCTGATTTGGGCTCTCTCTTTAATTATACACAACTTTGTACAAAACATGTTAAAGCTTTCGTGTCCAGGGCGCCTTGACGCTTCGTGTCACAAGTTCCTGTTGCGACGGTAACTCTCAACCCACTTCAACTCACCATTGATCCGTCGGCACGATCTCTATCTGGTTGAGTGCACCAAATATATTTGTCTTTGCGGTTGTAGAGGGAACAAGGTGGTTGTGTATTCCTGTGTGTTTGCAGAATGCTGCTAACTGAGAAACGTCTTATAACTGTTTCAATATAGTGAAGTGTATAAATGCGTAATTTTATATAATTTTAATTGATTGTTTTGTATATCTAGCTATGTAACTTTATCTATTTTGTCTTCAAATATTGATTTTAAAATGTTACAATTTTTAGTATTGGTTTTCTTTCCATTGTAACAAAAAATTAATTTAATTTATTATTCATTAAAAACAAATAACACCGTGGTTTAAGAAGTACACTATAATCTATACATTTAAAACTTTGCTCTAAGAAGTACACTTTAATCTAAACATATAAACTTTGCTCTAAAAAGTGCACTTTATTCTAAACATATACACTTTGCTCTAATTGTACACTATGATTTATACATTTAAAACTTTGCTCTAAGAAGTACACTATAATTTATACATTTACAACTTTGCTCCAAGAAATACCCTATAATCTATACATATGAAACTGAAAGACTGTTTGTTTGATCATTTATTCCTTACGAAATTGTAAACCGATCCACTAATATGGACGAAATTTGGTAAAGTTACCTTTTAGAGCACTTAGGACATGGCTGAACATAATATTTGAACTCCCCTGCACTATCCTTGAATTTGATCCCCTTGACACATGAGGTAGCTATGGTAGTTATCAGCCCATGAAGACATATCGGTGAGCCCAAATAGGAGATCGTAGTTAGTTTTAGTATCAAATATCCCATAGCGTTTGCTAGGAGAAACTGAGTGGCCATGATTCTGTTTGGTGTGCAGTCCTGTGTTCATGAATCTGTTCGGTGTGCAGTCATGGGTTCATGAGTCTGTTCGGTGTGCAGGCATGTGTTCATGAGTTTGTTCGATGTGCATACATGTGTTCATGAGTCTTTTCGATGTGCATACATGTGTTCATGAGTCTGTTCTGTGTGCAGTCAAGTGGCTTTAAGTGTGTTTGGTGTGCAGTCATGTGTTCATGAGTCTGTTCGGTGTGCAGTCATGAGTTCATGAGACTGTTCGGTGTGCAGGCATGTGTTCATGAGTCTGTTCGGTGTGCAGGCATGTGTTCATGAGTCTGTTCGGTGTACAGGCATGTGTTCATCAGTCTGTTCGGTGTGCAGTCATGTGGCCTTAAGTGTGTTTGGTGTGCAGTCATGTGTTCATGAGTCTGTTCGGTGTGCAATCATGAGTTCATGAGTCTGTTCGGTGTGCAGTCATGTGTTCATGAGTCTGTTCGGTGTGCAATCATGAGTTCATGAGTCTATTCGGTGTGCTGTCATGGGTTCATGAGTCTGTTCGGTGTGCAGGCATGTGTTCATGAGTCTGTTTGATGTGCAGTTATGTGTTCATGAGTATGTTCGGTGTGCAGTCATGTAACCTTAAGTGTGTTTGGTGTGCAGTCATGTGACCATGATTCTATTTGGTGTGCAGTCATGGACATTCTGTAAAACATAACTAGTAAAAATTTAAGGAGCCAAGTCAGAGTCAGACCATTTAAGTGTGTAAGCCATATAAAGTGACGACACATCTTGATGCAAACCAAAATAAAAGGCAAAATAAGGTGAAATGTTCAAGAGAAATACAAGGCTATAAATTGGAGATATCATAACAATTGGAGAGCACAGAGCATTCAATATTGTACCAGCAAGGCAGGACACAGAAGACATTAAGAATTCATTTCAGCCGACCTGCCATGTCGGAATGCCAATGATTCTTACAGAACATACACAATCCATAGATTTATTTAAAATGTGCTTTTTTTCTACTAGGTTTTCACGAAGAATACTACTTTGCTGAAATCGTTTTAAGACGGCAGTTATCTTTGAACGTACCAACACTACAGGCTCTGAGATATACTGCACATATCTGTCACTTTTCATGAACGAATACTACTTTGCTGAAATCGTTTTAAGACGACAGTTATCTTTGAACGTACCAACACTACAGGCTCTGAGATATACTGCACATATCTGTCACTTTTCATGAACGAATACTACTTTGCTGAAATCGTTTTAAGACGACAGTTATCTTTGAACGTACCAACACTACAGGCTCTGAGATATACTGCACATATCTGTCACTATTCATGAACGAATACTACTTTGCTGAAATCGTTTTAAGACGACAGTTATCTTTGAACGTACCAACACTACAGGCTCTGAGATATACTGCACATATATGTCACTTTTCATGAACGAATACTACTTTGCTGAAATCATTTTAAGACGACAGTTATCTTTGAACGTACCAACACTACAGGCTCTGAGATATACTGCACATATCTGTCACTTTTCATGAACGAATACTACTTTGTTGAAATCATTTTAAGACGGCAGTTATCTTTAAACGTACCAACACTACAGGCTCTGAGATATTCTACACGTGTCACGCAGCAACATACTGGATGCATCTTTATTTCCGTCTTCGTGGAGTATTCCCAGCATATAAATCTGTCTAAAAGATGTAACATTTCGCCCACATACCTGAATAAAACTTTGACTGATATTGGCATCTAGCCATAATATAACGAATTAAAAACATTTTGTTGTTTAAAGTAATGTCTCTACAACAGAATAATCAACTTAGCAGACAAACAACGGTCTCTGGTTGAATGGGGCTTGCCGCTTCACGTGGAGGATTATGAACAATGCTAATACAAGTAAATATTTTAATTTATAAATAATCACTGAACAGACGGGGACTTCACAATATTTAGCCACAAGAAGCACATGAATAGCCATGAACCAGTCAGGACTTAGCTGGTGCACATGTTTTAGCCAGCGCTGTTGTGGGACGGTTCGGCTCACGGATTTCATACTTGTTATTCTGATGTGGACAACAGTCAGACAGAGTTGCTGCTTGTTAATTGGGACGCGGAGATATGAAGGTAAGAAATGAATTTATTTTATGACAAATGATTGGCCTGGCTTCGTTCGTTTTCAGTCTTCCGCTACCAAACCCTGAAAAAGACTTAAGTAACAGAATATAGTCCAGAGAACGGACGGCGGTGTGTCGTATTTATAAAGCTTGACTGCGATATTTGCCACTTTCGGTCCAACACATCCGACTTCAGCAAGCATTTTTTGAGTACCGGGTAAGCATTCCCTCTTCGATTCCTTCTCGTTAGCCAGTCTGCCCTGTTGCAGCCTGTTATCAATAATCACCACGTGGAGGTGTAGAAGGGTCTTGGCAGCTCTGGTTCACAGGCCCTGACGTTAGCAGTTAGCACAGCTATGGGTCGCTGACCGCTGCAGCTCACGCTCTGCTCAGCTCTGATTTACAGGCCCTGACGCTAGCAGTCAGCTATGGGTCGCTGACCGCTGCAGCTCATGCGTTGCTCAGCTTCTTGATCTTGACAAATGATTGATACTAGGCCGTTTGTTGGCTGTCGTAGATTCTTTTTTCTTCTTATTTTTTTACTTCGTCTTCTTCTTCTTGTTCGTCCTTAAAAGGATATTTTATTACGTTGTTTTGTAGTTTACAGCGAGGCTGACATATCTACGCCTTACCAGCCGGCACATCCAGTTTTAGCCCATCAGATTTTTAAGCCCGAGTTTGCATATCCACTACCCTTCTCTCCTCCCCACCCGATCCCTACTCTCTCAGCCATGTTGCGCGGATAACGCACGTTTCCAGGGTCACAACATGGTTGACGGAATAGGGTCTTCGCCAACTCTGGTCTGCTGATCCGAACACAACGAGTCAGCTATGATTCGCTAATTCCTGCCATCTCTTTTACTGCGTCTTAGGTCCCTTGACGATTCAATGACAGATAAACATGGACAACATTACGACATTCCTTCATCACCAAATTTCGACAAGACAAAGTAAACGTGTGACCCAATGCTTAGAATTCAAGAAATGTGTCCCCATCCTTGGCCTTTGACTAATAATAGCTCATCAGCTGGGTGCCACTGTCTTGCTAATTCTTACCCAGCGGATCGAACAGGGTTTGTATGTATGGGGTTTGTTGTTTTTAGAAAGCTAAGAATCTTGTGTTTTGTACCTGATGTCCAAACATTTGGTTCCTTGGGTCGTGCTCCTGTTTTCCTCGTTCAATTTCTGCTGCGACGCTTCTTCGGATTTGGGGTATATTTTATCAATGGGGGTGAGTTTTAGACACCCTGATACTATCCGATCCGACTCATTTATTGCTGTATCAACTAGTTTCGCATGAGCAGAGTTTTTTTCCAGACTGGCGCAGCGTATTCAGCTACGGAGATTTCCGAAGGACTGATGGCTGTGCCTCCCCCCCCCCCCCCCCCTCTCATGTTATGCCGGTCAGTATTCTGATATTATTTCTTGCGTGTATCTTACGCTTTGTGTCTTGGCATTGCGTTATGTAGGACAATGTGCGGTCTAATTTCACGCCTAGATATTTGGGAGCCATGCCGTGTTCAAGCTCCTGCCCTTTCCACCTAATCTGAAGTTTTCTTTTTGCCTCTCTGTTTCTGAGATATATAGTTTTACTGGGATTTGGTTTAACGTGATTCTTGTGGTAGTATTCTACAAGGGTATTGAGAGAACTTGACAGTTTGCCGAGAACTTGACAGTTTGCTGAGAACTTGACAATTTGCTTTCCACTTCCTCAAACCCTTTTCCCTGGGCAGCAACTGCTGTGTAATATCCGCATAGATGAATTTCCTTTTGTCCATGGGTAGATCATTAATATATGTTATACAGCATGGGTGTTAGGACACTTCCTTGTGCCCACTTTCGTTGTTTTGGTTTCGCCATCTGCTGTCTTTTTTCCCCCAGAGTTACATAGAATCGCCTATTTTCCATAGACATTTGATGATATTTGTCAAACGCGTCTTTTGTAATGGTGTATAGCTTTGATAGTAGTTTCCGGTGGTTTATTGTGTCATATGCTGCACTTAGATCAATATAGACCACTCATGTAACTTGCATGCGTTCGTAACCATCCTCTATAAATTGTGTTAGGTTGATTATATTGATAACGCCTGAAAGAAACTGAAAAAAAATCTCTCGTGTCTTTCTATCTGTTGGTGTCATTGCATGGCGTATACCTGCATTGTTGTTTTCATTTTCTCGCCTTCTACTGTTTGTATGAATTTTAATGTTTTACTGTATTGTTTTTCTGTAACAAATTTGCTTATTCTGCATGAATTAGAAAACCCACACTATGTATGGCTATACCCTTTGGTGTCGACACGGCTCTATACCAATTCATAGCTCACATGGGTTTCTTTGGTGTAATGTTCATTTGTTCTTATACAAGCATATCTCCATCTACTCGTATGTCGCTCCGATCCAAGGCGTTATAACAGCGCTATTTTCCTTAGCCTAGTGAAACTCCATTTCCCGTTGCTACGAATGTCAGAATAAGCTACAAAAGTAAATGCAATGCACAATTATGTATAATATAACACAAACCAGTGAAATGTAGACTATATAATTGTAAAACTAATGCCTTTTTACAGTTATATGTCAGTTTGTCATAGAATAACTAAACAATCTTCACATAGATTGGGCAAGTTTCCTTACCTGAGTTTTATAATGCACGACAAAAGTTCACCGCTCAAGTCAGAACTTTTATATAAATCGCATGTAATACTACTCTTTAGAACTAAATAATTACATTAGGTACCCTAATAAAGCTTTCAATTAGTTAATTATTAACAGTCTTCATCATACAAAAATGTTCATTGATCTCAGCATAAATCATGTCGGTGGATCTCATCATAGAACAAGTTGATGTGTCTCAGCATAAAACATGTCCACGGATCTCAGCATAAATCATGTCGGTGGATCTCATCATATAACAAGTTGATGTGTCTCAGCATAAAACATGTCCACGGATCTCAGCATAAAACATGTCCACGAATCCCAGCATAAAACATGTCCATAAATCTCAGCATAAAACATGTCCAGGGATCTCAGCATAAAACATGTCCACGAATCCCAGCATAAAACATGTCCACGAATCCCAGCATAAAACATGTCCCCGGATCTCAGCATAAAACATGTCCCCGAATCCCAGGATAAAACATGTCCACGGATCTCAGCATAAAACATGTCCACGGTTCCCAGCATAAAACATGTCCATAAATCTCAGCATAAAACATGTCCAGAGATCTCAACATAAAACATGTCCACGAATCCCAGCATAAAACATGTCCATAAATCTCAGCATAAAACATGTCCAGGGATCTCAGCATAAAACATGTTCAGGGATCTCAGCATAAAACATGTCCACGAATCCCAGCATAAAACATGTCCATAAATCTCAGCATAAAACATGTCCAAGGATCCCAGCATAAAACATGTCCACGGATCTCAGCATAGAACATGTCAATCGATGTCAGCATAAAACATGTTTATGGGTTTTGAGCATAAAACATGTTTATGGGTTTTGAGCATAAAAACATGTTTATGGGTTTTGAGCATAAAACATGTTCCTTGATCTGAGCATGAAACATGTCTATAAATTACACTCTACTCTCTTATCAGCTTTATAGCATCCCTGTTTACTAGACATCAAACAAAAATGTTCGGATAACTATATACATTTTAAAACAGTGTTCACTAAACATTTCAGATGTATTATTCACTGTAAGCAAAAGACACAACTATTTGAAGGTAAACAAGGAGAAATGCGGAATTCATTTTACTTTAATAACGTTTCTTTAGAACCAGCTCTACATCGCACTTAATAAATAATTGTGTAAACACGCTTCTGGGCACTTACTTGCAAAGCCAAATGTGAAAAGGGCTGTCATTTCATTTTTCTTGTTAACGGCGCCTGACACCCAAGCCGCCGCTATAGAGGGACATGTCTGTGTCTGCCACGTCTAAAAGTCGTTGTAGTTGTTTAATTCTCTCAGCTCGAGCTGCTTACAACAAAGGCCCTTTCATTACGCGCCACATTTCTTAAAAAACAGCCTTAATGTGTGTTCGAAGAACTGTTAGCGGAAGGTTATCAGTCAGTGACCCATAGCTGACGGCTGGCGTCAGGAACAGAGAACAAGATATGTCCAATGTCCTATTCTGTCTTAAAGTGACGGCACTGGAAAGAGATTGCAGTCTTGCAGCCCGGCTGAGAGAATAGGGAAGGTGAAACCCGGTCCCATAATTGGCTGTGCAGAAACCGTATATGTGGGTCTGTATGTGTCGGCTCGTATGTGTCGGCCCGTATGCGTCGGGACGTATATGTCGGCCGTATGGTCGGCTCGAGTGTGTCGGTCTGTAAATGTCGCGTTGTATGTGTCGGCCCGTATGTGTCGGCCCGTATGCGTCGGGACGTATATGTCGGCCCATAAACTACGGCACAAGAAAACAATACTTTCTATTCAGGGCGAACGATGAAGAGGAAGATGAAGAATATTTAATGGACACACCTGAAGAAAGAAATTGTCTCACAGCATCATTGCGCGCATGTTGTAAAAAGAGACTACGGTCCAACATAGGACTGACAATGCCATATTGTATTATAAGATGCATTATTTCAATAACACATTACGTGCTTTGGAGCTGTCTTCTGAAAGGAAGTTTACTATTGGACCTAATCAATCCAGAGGGATCAGCGACTGCAGAAGAAAATCACCATTCTAAAACAGAAGCGTCCTCGACTGTTGGTAAGGAAGAAGGTCGTAGAGGCACTTCACTCCTTATTGTGTTATGTATGTTATTTCCACTGCCATCTGTCTATCCTCAGCGTTCTCTCTTTCTCTCTCACTGGTGTCTCCCCCCCCCCCCCCCATTGTCAAAATATTACCTTGCCAATGCATTTTGGGTCCTCCTCTCTTTATTGAGCCTGGGACTTTTCCCTTGAGTGTATTTCATCTCTCAAATAATCGCATCTATTTGGCTCGTCAACCTGACGGTCCGTCTCAGGCTTCTGTTACCATCATACTGTTTAACCCGCAATTGAGGTGGAGAGGGCCATGATGACACTCTGCGCTTCTCGTGGAACCGACAGACCTGTAGAACATATAACACCAGTTGTATGTTCTGTCTGCCAAATATTTAAAATGTTGTTAGCACATTTGGCCAGCACATTCACGTTAGCACATTTCGTCAGCACATTCACGTTAGCACATTCAAGTTAGCACATTTACGTTAGCACATTTACGTTAGCACATTCACGTTAGCCCATTCACGTTAGCACATTTGACCATCACATTTACGTTAGCAAATACACGTTAGCACACTTGGTCGGCACATTCACGTTAGCACATTCACGTTATCACATTTGGTCAGCACATTCACGTTACTACATTCACGTTAGCACATTTGGTCACACATTCACGTTAGCATATTCACGTTAGCACATTCAAGTTAGCCCATTTGGCCATCACATTACGTTAGCACATTTGGTCAGCACATTCACGTTAGCACATTCACGTTAGCACATTTGGCCAACACATTCACGTTAGCACATTCACGTTAGCCCATTCACGTTAGCACATTTGGTCAGCACATTCACGTTCTAATATCACTGTCCACGTGAGAGAATAAGCAAGCTACAATCAGGATTCCCTATTTTGATATGACAAAATCCCAGGCTTGTTGGATAAAACCAACAAATACAATTCTGAAAACAATTACTTGATAGAAGAGCTTACTATCGACTATACGACGTGAACAATGATACTATTAGAAGGCAAAGACTTGATATTCGCCAAGATCGATAACCAAGATCCTTAACTTTGTCTGAGAAAGCTGGGATATGTTGAGCTAGAAACGTCTAATGTGGAGGACAAATCTACTTAACAGATATGGCAAGATGAAAAGATTGTCAACTAGAAAGGTGACTGTTAATAATTGGATTTTAGATAACCTTTAAAAGATTTTTGGAACGAAAAGGAACAAGAGAAAGAAAAGATGAAGATTTTCAAGTCGGAATCAATTTTTGTGTAATGGGTTCTATGTTATATGAGAATAATGGAAGCTCTTATTAGCTAAAAATAAGAGATACATTAGACTGAAATTCATGCCATAAAACACAACTAAAAAGAGTTTCTCACGCGGCTAGCAACCTCATCATGCACAATACACCACTGCTGTAAGAGCGTACGCTGCCTTGATGCAGACTTTCTAACTGCAGTGGGGGTCCTATATTCAGGCTTGAATGAAGGGGACCAGAAGAAGAAAAGGATTATCAGACTCTATGTGGTATCTGTGCCATTTGTCTGTGGGAATGTTCAACTGACAGTCTGCAACTGCAGATGCAGGTACTTCGCTTTCAGGTATACTTTTATTTATCAACTTGAATATATCTAAAGATTGCAGGTTGCAGCTTGTCCAGGAATGTTATTGGTGATGGCTACCCGTGGTTTCTTTGTTCCTCGTATGTTGGGCACCTTCGCTGCAGATGTTAAGCTGCCACTTTATCAATGGGACAGACACATTCACCAGCATGTCCTATTCTTAGTTTGTTGAACAGATGCTATCTTTGCCTGTTATGTCCTATGTCTAAAGATTACTAGCAGTTCAACTCTGCTGAGATGGTAATATGTGTCATTTGGTTGAGGGCCGGTGTACTCTGCTTCCCACTTGTTCCTGTTTCTACACCTGGTAAACCTCTCCATAATTAATACATATATCAGGTTAGGTAGCTTTCCACCTTCACTTGGCAGTCTATCGGCCTCAAACAAAAACAGAATAGGCACACGGGTCATGATCAACGACAACAAAACAACACCTATATAAGCCAACACCTCAAAGATAGAGATGAAATCTTTATCTCTGATGAAGGCCTTCAGGTCGTAACGCAGGCTTCGTTCTTGTCCTCTTCCTAGAGCTATATGTGAGCATACTTATAAATGTTGTTTATTTTGTAAACACTTGAATTTAATCCACAATATCGTCCCAGTCTCACCTTATTCTTGCTATAAAACACACAATTGAACATATTTTTTTATTCATGTCGACTCTTCGAGAGGAGCAGAGTGACAGCTGAAGGATAAACTGTCCGATGACGACGGAAACTTTAGACACACTGCGAAGTTTATGAGGGAAATAGATGGGATTATTGGAGGTATGGACTGTATGGGGCAGAAACTTTTCCCATTCTCATCTCACTCATTTGACTCTGTCCAACAGTCACACCCTTGCACAACTTTCATACGCGCCCTCAGGTTGAGGCTCTGCCATTGCACTTTGGTTGGGCTAGCTTCTGATGGCGGACAAACCCAGCATAGGTACATACAGACGCACACATGCATCAAAGCACTGGTTTATGCGTCCTGATATCGCCCAATGGACTACGGTCTGCGGTGGAATGGGCGGGCCTCCGCCAGTAGAAATTAGTGAGGCAAACATCTAAGCAACACAAAAAAAAAGGTATAGACTGTATGGGACATAGAGAGACAAGACAGACCATTGAGTTTATGAAGGAAATATATACCAACATGTGGCGTGGCTTCGTTCGTTCTCAATTTCCCGCTACCAAACCCTGAAATGGGCTTAAGTAGCAGAATGTAGTCCAGAGAAAGGAATGCCTTGTGTCGTAGTTTACAGCTTCACTGCCATATTTGCACCTTTTGGTCCAATACATCCGACTTCAGCGAGCATTTTTTTATTACCGGGTTAGCATTCCCTCTTCGATCCCTTCTCCTTAGCCAGTCTGCTCTGTTGCAGCCTGTTATCCAGGATCACCGTGTAGATGTGTAGAATGGTCTTGGCAGCTCTAGTTCGCTGGCCCTGACGCTAGCAGTCAGCTATGGGTCACTGACCGCTGCAGCTCATGCTCTGCTCAGCATCTGGATCCCAATGCCAATATTTGAGAATGAGCAAAGTAGGAGGTGGATAAGTGTTAAGGCTAACCAGAGCGACAAAAAACAAAACAAAACATACAAACTTCCAACGGGGAAACAGGAATTCGGTTAATGACAAGGGGAGCTAACTCTAGCCGGTTATCAAACAGTGCAAAGTTGGCATATATTTTTACGGAAAGTGGCGAGAAACTAAGTTAAAAGTGACGAAGTAGAATTCACAGATGCCTATTCTTATATATATATATATATATATATATATATATATATATATATATATATATATATATATATATATATATATATATATATATATATATATATAATGATACTAATAATAATTATAGATTCTCTTAGGAGACTTAAGGCCTGTTCCATCGATCGGACACATCCATTATTCAGCGTTGCGGCACGGATCTAGGGCCTGTCCAAACTGATATCTGCTGAAGCTATACTGTGCGGGTTTAGCCTCTTCTGCGCATCTATTCGTTTGGGGAAGTCCTTTGGCGCTAAGGACGACCTCCAAAATATCTTCTAGTCCAAGGTTTCTTGGTCCAGCCTTACGACACGACCGAACCAAGAAACTCGGCGACGGTCCAGTGTTTCCTAGATTTGGTGAGACCTATCTGAGCAAAAACTTCCACGTTGTGGATTTAGTCATGTCATCGGATGACCAGGACACGCCACTGGCTGCGTTTGTGGAAGACCTTCAATCTTGATATGTCATGTTTTAGTAATGCCAATGTTTCGGAGCCATAAAGTAGGACTGGGAGCACGCAAGACTGGTAGATGAGAATTTTTGTTTTAAGTGAAATCTTTCCGTACTTTATATATGTCGGAGGTGAGGTCGTGCATTTCAGGTGCAATTAGTCTGATCCGTTTCGGCCCATATCGGATACGATCTTGCTGCCGAGATGGGTGAATTATTTGGTGCCTTCCGTCGTGTGGCCTTAAGTTTCAATTCCCTGGTGTAATGTCTCGGTAATGAGGTTCTGAACGATAGTTTTGGTACAGGATACAGACAGGCCCGGAAAGGACCTGTTGTTATCTATGATTTCTAGAGAGCGCAGCAGCGCAGAGTTGTCTGTGCCGTAGAGACAAATGGCACAGAGAACAGCCAGTCTGATTCTTCTTCTATCCTTCTTGTTCTCTATCACTCTAGCCTAGATAGGGCCACCACTACAGTTAGAAAACCTCCAGCGAGTAAGTGTGTGCGCTCGTGCAGTGTCAGTGTGTGCGTTCGTGCAGTGTCAGTGTACGCTCGTGCAGTGTCAGTGTGTGCGTTCGTGCAGTGTCAGTGTGTGGGATCGTGCAGTGTCAGTGTGTGCGTTCGTGCAGTGTCAGTGTGTGGGTTCGTGCAGTGTCAGTGTGTACACTCGTGCAGTGTCAGTGTGTGCGTTCGTGCAGTGTCAGTGTACGCTCGTGCAGTGTCAGTGTGTACGTTCGTGCAGTGTCAGTGTGTACGTTCGTGCAGTGTCAGTGTGTGCGTTCGTTCAGTGTCAGTGTACGCTTTTGTGCAGTGACAGTGTGTACGCTCGTGCAGTGTCAGTGTGTGCGTTCGTGCAGTTTCTGATTGTCTTATCGATAACTATAGCCTCTTGTGCGCGCTTTGGCCAATATGTCAGTCACTGCGGCTGTCAAGATGTCAGTCAATGCGGCGGTCAAGATGTCAGTCAATGCGGCGGTCAAGATGTCAGTCAATTAGGCGTTCAAGATGTCAGTCAATGCGGCGGTCAAGATGTCCATCAATTAGGCGGTCAAGATGTCAATCGATGTGGTGGTGAAGATGTCCGTCAATTAGGCGGTCAAGATGTCAGTCAATGCGACGGTCAAGATGTCAGTCAATGCGGCAGTCAAGATGTCAGTCTATGTGGCGGTCAAGATGTCAGTCAATGCGGCGGTCAAGATGTCAGTCAATTAGGCGTTCAAGATGTCAGTCAATGCGGCGGTCAAGATGTCAGTCGATTAGGCGGTCAACATGTCAATCGATGCGGTGGTCAACATGTCAGCCGATTAGGCAGTCAAGATCTCAGTCGATGACCCGGTGAAGATGTCAGTCGATTAGGCAGTCAAGATGTCAGTCGATGATCAGGTGAAGATGTCAGTCGATTAGGCAGTCAAGATGTCAGTCGATGACCAGGTCAATAAGCCAGTCGATGACCCGGTCAAGAGGCCAGTCGGTGACCAGGTCAAGAAGCCAGTCGATAACCCGATCAAGAAGCCAGTCGGTGACCAGGTCAAGAAGGTTGTCGTTGACCAGGTCAATAAGCCAGTCGATGACCCGGTCAAGAAGCCAGTCGGTGACCAGGTCAGAAGCCAGTCGGTGACCCGATCAAAAAGCCAGTCCATGACCCGATCAAGAAGCCAGTCGATGACCCGATCAAGAAGCCAGTCGATCACTCGATCAAGAAACTAGTTGACAACCCGGTAGAATAGGTCGGGAAAAATAACACAGCACTGTCTGACATCCGAAGTCGTTGGACATCTGTCTGAGAGAGAGCCGCCCGCCCCAATTCATGCGCCAGTATCCTTGTATAACTCCTTGGTCAGGTTTAAGTGTGTGTGTGTGTGTGCGTGCGTGCATGCGTGCATGCGTGCGTGCGTGTGTGTGCGTGTGTGTGTGTGTGTGTGTGTGTGTGTGTGTGTGATAAATGAAGTGTTGGACCTTTGCTTCAATAAATGAAGTGTAGGACCTTTCCTTCAATAAATGAAGTGTAGGACCTTTCCTTCAATAAATGAAGTGTAGGACCTTTGCTTCAATAAATGAAGTGTAGGACCGTTCCTTCAATAAATGAAGTGTAGGACCTTTCCTTCAATAAATGAAGTGTAGGACCTTTGCTTCAATAAATAAAGTGCAGGACCTTTCCTTCAATAAATGAAGTCTTGGACCTTTCCTTCAATAAATGAAGTGTTGGACCTTTCCTTTAATAAATGAAGTGTTGGACCTTTCCTTCAATAAATGAAGTGTTGGACCTTTCCTTCAATAAATGAAGTGTAGGACCTTTGCTTCAATAAATGAAGTGTTGGACCTTTGCTTCAATAAATGAAGTGTTGGACCTTTGCTTCAATAAATGAAGTGTAGGACCTTTGCTTCAATAAATGAAGTGTTGGACCTTTGCTTCAATAACTGAAGTGTTGGACCTTTGCTTCAATAAATGAAGTGTAGGACCTTTGCTTCAATAAATGAAGTGTTGGACCTTTGCTTCAATAAATGAAGTGTAGGACCTTTGCTTCAATAAATGAAGTGTTGGACCTTTGCTTCAATACACGAAGTGTTGGATCTATGCTCCAACAAATGTAGTGTTGAATCTTTGCTTCAACAAATGTAGTGTTGAATCTTTGCTTCAACAAATGTAGTGTTGTATATATGGTTCTAACAAATGGAGTGTTGGACCTTTGCTCCAACAAATGGCTAGATTGAGGTTTTCCTGAAAGCTAGTTAGTGTTAGCCAATTGCAATGTTGAATAATGCTTCAACAAATGGAGCGATTTATATTTTCACGATCTCTGACCAGAAATGCTAGTTAATTTTTAAAAACATTACTTTATTAAAATACAGCCACGAAAATCTGATAAACCATGTTTAAGCCTTCTAGTTTTATCTTAACGTATACTGCTAACAGAAGATGAAAAGAATATGCTTGCGCAAAGTAACCAGAAAATATTTGGAGATATTCAGGATTAATATATATAAAATATATATAAAATAAATATATATTAAATATAGAATTGGCCGTGGCCAGGCTAGTTAAAAAGAGCCTAATTTCAATAAGGTTATCCAATCTGGCAACACTGATCACGTGATACGAGAAAAATCGGTCAAGTCACACAAGAATCAATTTCAGTTCAAGGAGAAGAAATATGGAGAGTGTCGAACTGAAGAGGGAAATCTCATTATTTGCAAGTGAATCAACACGCATGACCGACTCAATGCGCTAAAGCCTACGGGCGTGGAGTTTTTTTTGTGGCACGTGCATGAGATACAAGAAAATTATACTAAAGTTTCACCATTTTGTACGAAAAGATAATGTTTGCACTTTGCTTTTGCAAAAATTACGTTCTGAAAGGAAGGCTTAAAAGATATATTTGCCCATCAGCCAGATTAAAAGGGACCTAGGGGTTATAATAGATCATACAGGAAAGGTGAGTGAGCAAGTTAAGGTAGCAGTGAAAAAGGCAAATGCAATGTTAAGTATGATAAAAAGAAATATTAAACATAGGAGCAAGGAAGTGATCGTCAAACTGTATAAAGCATTAGTTAGACCTAGATTGGAGTACTGTGTACAGGTGTGGAGTACTTATCATAGAGGGTACATGAACATGCTAGAAATAATACAAAAAAGAGCGACAAAGATGATAGTGGTATTCCAGAATTACAGTTATGAGGAACGACTCAGAAAAACCGGCCTACAGTGTCTCGAAGAAAGAAGAATTCGTGGGGACTTAATACAGGTTTATAAGATGATCAGAGGAATCGATAAATTAGACTATAACAAGTTTTTTAAAATACAACCACCTACAATAACACGAGGGCATAGCTACAAGCTGACTAAAGAGAGGTCCAGGTTAGATATTAGGAAATATTTTTTTAGTCAGAGAGTGGTGTCTGCTTGGAATGCATTAAAAGGGGAGGTAGTGGAGACAGGGACAGTTAATGCATTTAAGAATAAACTGGATGCGCATAGCTTTTAGAGCAAGGTGATGTAAATGTAACTGGTTGTATACAGACTCTGCAGGGTCTTCTAAACCAGTATAAAGACGTTAAGTTAAGTTAAAACGGCACGTTAAAATGTTCTTCGCGACTAGCAGCCAATTTTTTTTTTCTTCTTTCCATATTGCAGACGCTGGTAAACAACTTTTTTGTTCTCGGTGCAAACTGTTTCTAACAAAGGATAGCTCAGCTCAGTGCAGGAAAGTAGCAGATCTCACAGGGAAGCTGACATCACTCTATATCAAAGAACAAATGCTATTATCTTTGTCACTGGCTTTGTTAGACAACAAGATGAACAAGTTAATCGAAAATATTTTCTAGATCGTATATCTCGTCTCATCTTTCGCGTGACCCCAAGAGGTCGCTGTGACATCACATCTCTCTACTTCTTCTTCTTCTTCTTCTTCTTCGTACGCTGTCAGACGTCAACCTGCACTTTTTCAAAAAAAGCAGCGGTCATTCTGAGGCTGTCGACACTGCCATAGAGCTTGTCTAGCGTTGCCACTGGTGATGGCCACATGTGCTTTCTCTGGTCCTCGTATTTCGGGTAGTTTTGCAGCAGATGTTCAGCGATCATTTTTCCGGTACCACAACTGCATTCGTCAGTGCCACCTATCTTCAGTTTATTGAATAGGTGGTACCTCAGTCTGTTGTGGCCTGTGCGGAGTCTGAAGACCACGACCTGCTCTCTTCTGTCCAATTGGTAATAGGCATCATTTTGTGTGTAGCCAGCATGTACTGTTTCCCATTTGACCATGTATCTGGCTGTAATGAGCCTTTTTGACTCTTTGTAGGTACTGCTTATTCAACGCGCGAGTGGTGTGTCTTAGGCTTTTTTCTAACCGGGCGTGGCCCAACCCTCACCCGGCGGAGTTATCACATATCAATTAGGTATTTGTGCTTAGTCTTTTTTGTTTACGCCTTCTGAGTTGTTTTCATCAGGTATCCCTAGTGGTACAGAAGATTTATTGGCTCTAGGGATGAAGAAAACCTCCAGTGAAAATGGTTTGTAGTGATGTGCAGACGTCCTGAGTGCAGTGTGAGTGTCCCTGATGTATTTAGCTGTGCTTGTATGGTCTGTATGATGTTCGACACGGTTGTTGAGCCGGATGTTGAATGCCTTGTAAACCTCGTTTTATGGTCTATGGACGCCATTTCGAATATGTTGTGACCAGTCTTCACAATGGCCACGAAAACACTTCACAATGGCCACGAAAACACTTCACAATGGCCACGAAAATACTTCACAATGGCCGCCAAAACACTTCACAATGGCCACGAAAACACTTCACAATGGCCACCAAAACACTTCACAATGGCCACGAAAACACTTCACAATGGCCACGAAAACACTTCACAATGGCCACCAAAAGACTTCCCAATGGCCACGAAAACTCTTCACAATGGCCACCAAAACACTTCCCAATGACCACCAAAACACTTCACAATGGCCACGAAAACACTTCACAATGGCCACCAAAACACTTCACAATGGCCACCAAAATACTTCACAATGGCCACGAAAATACTTCACAATGGCCGCCAAAACACTTCACAATGGCCACGAAAACACTTCACAATGGCCACCAAAACACTTCACAATGGCCACCAAAACACTTCACAATGGCCACGAAAATACTTCACAATGGCCACCAAAACACTTCACAATGGCCACGAAAACTCTTCACAATGGCCACCAAAACACTTCACAATGGCCACGAAAATACTTCACAATGGCCACGAAAACACTTCACAATGGTCACCAAAACACTTCACAATGGCCACGAAAATACTTCACAATGGCCACCAAAACACTTCACAATGGCCACGAAAACAATTCACAATGGCCACCAAAACACTTCACAATGGCCACGAAAACACTTCACAATGGCCACCAAAACACTTCACAATGGCCACCAAAACACTTCACAATGGCTACGAAAATACTTCACAATGGCCACCAAAATACTTCACAATGGCCGCCAAAACACTTCACAATGGCCGCCAAAACACTTCACAATGGCCACCAAAACACTTCACAATGGCCACCAAAACACTTCACAATGGCCACCAAAACACTTCACAATGGCCACGAAAATACTTCACAATGGCCACCAAAACACTTCACAATGGCCACGAAAACTCTCCACAATGGCCACCAAAACACTTCACAATGGCCACGAAAACACTTCACAATGGCCACGAAAACACTTCACAATGGTCACCAAAACACTTCACAATGGCCACGAAAATACTTCACAATGGCCACCAAAACACTTCACAATGGCCACGAAAACACTTCACAGTGGCCACGAAAACACTTCACAGTGGCCACTAGAACACTTCACAATGGCCACCAGAACACTTCACAATGGCCACCAAAACACTTCACAATGGCCACCAAAACACTTCACAATGTCCACTTCACAATTGTTGAATTACTGTGACTATATGTACAGTATTTTTGCAGAGAATATGGCCTCGATTGTGGACCGTGATGGTATTGGTTTGAATCCGTTTACTCTCGTGTTATCGCCTGTGTGCGCTGTATTGCTGGGGTATTGATCGTATAGCTACTATATTCATAGCTGAACGCGGATAAGCTATCTGACGTAAATACCAGGTGTTTGTGTCACCAACCAATGGCAACTTTTTGGACCCTCTAAAGTAATTAACACAGATTGAACACTTCTTAACTTCACATACAGTGACATTCTATGAGTAGGAGAAATACACAGTATCCAATACGTGGAATGAAACACCCTACAGAAGGAGATATACATGGACATCCCCAGGAGACAGGTGGAGCCAGATCGATTATATCTTGGCGAAATCTAGGTTTATGAACCAGGTAAAGAAAAATCGATGGCCTACCCCGGTGTAGATGCAGATTCAGACCACAATCTGGTAATGATCAAATACCAGCTACAATGGAAGACGCAAGCAAGGCAACCAAAAAGATGCAAGTGGAATTTTAAAGTCCTGAGGGAGGATGAAAAGAGGGCAAAATTCCAAAGAGATGTCGAAATGCTGATAGGATTCCCACAAACCACACAAGAAAAACCAGAGTAGCAATGGCAAAGGCTGAAGAATAGTGTGACAGAGTGCGCAGTAAAACAGTTGGGAAAATGGAAATTGCAGAAAAGAAGCCCTGGATCAATTCGGAAATAATTCACAAAATGGCACAGCGCCACAGTTGTAATAACGTGAAAATCAAAGCAGGCAGAGGGACTTACACGAACCTCAAAGATGAAATAGACAGAGAGTGCAAGAAACCAAGAGAAGAGTGATGGGAGGATGACTGTAGAGAAATCGAACAAATGGAAAAAGAAGAGAAGTCGGACCTGATGTATAGGAAAATTAAACAAACCAGCTCCCATAATAACGGAAGTTCAGTCACGTGCCATTCAAGATAAACTGGGTAGCATCATTACAGACCTAGATCAAAAGAAAGAGAGATGGAGAGAATATGTGGCAGAAGTATTTGAAGAAGAAGATAACTATATTTTAAATTATATATATAATGTCTGCATGATGAGGTAGCCAGCTCATACACATCCTCTTTAGCCAACTCTGACGACATAGATGATATGTTACAGTGTTACTTTTATATGCTCACATTTGGGGCTCCAGGCAAACCTTCCGCCAATCTTACCGTGCTAATGTGAATATGTGTGGCTCAGTTATTGCAGGAAATAGAAATAAAAGAAACCTAATCCTACCTAACTGTAATAGGTTTTCTTCAGGGATGAAAAACAAAACAAATAATAACACTTAACCAATCACAGCAACACATAGCATAGACTGGACACACAATACGATACGATCTTTAGCTCCTGTTACACGTGTCACTCAGTTCCCTTGGCCTCTACATCAGACATTAACAGTATTGATCAGTCGTGCTTCATATTACCTGCTTAACTTAACGTCTTTATACTGGTTTAGAAGACTCTGCAGAGTCTGTAAACAACCAGTTGTCATTTGGGCTGCTGAATGTACACACTCGTGTTCCGTTCTCACTGTTGCTCGACACCTGCAGTCAGCTTATTGCTGATTCATCGCTTGCAGTTATTCTGTAATAGGCGTCCCTTGACTGGTTTCAGCGTGTCTTCCTTATATATATATAATTAATCAAGTGATCAGCCAAGCAATAAAATAAATTAAACATTAATCAACCAATCATTCAAAAAAGTCAATTAATCGATATATCAATAACATAATAAATAAATAAATAAATCCACCAGGCAATACAATCAATTAATGAATCGATCAATAAATCAAAACAATTAATCAATAAGTCAATCAATCAATCAATCAAACAATTCCATCAATCAAGCAATCAATCAACACATCACTCAATCAAATAATAAAACCAATAAATCAATAGAGTCTGGAAACCACAAACCACAAGAGCAACTTATTTCCCAGGCAAGTGAGTGGTAGGAAGGAAGACATACAAACTTACTACTAATAACTTATTTATAGTCCGACCAGGGAAGAAACTGGACGCCTCCTTCTTAAGGCAACACATATGGATTGCAGAACAAGATGATAGCTTACGGCTATCTGGCATCAAACCAATATCTGCTTGATGGAATACTTGGATTCACCACTACTGTACGAAAACCTACCTGGAGGCAGGATATAATTCCAGAGGTGGTAGAAAATATACCAGGTATTGGAAACAAAAACTGCCAGACTGAAAAAAAAGGAGAGATACTACCCTAAGCTTTACATCAAAAAACTACCCAAGCATGGACTGGACCCATGCATACACCGACGGTTCTGTAACAAACACTACACAGAACGGAGGGGCAGGAGCATTCCTGAACCTACTAAATGGCAGAAAAATAACACTGTCATTCGCTACTGGTAAGTATACAAGCAATTTCAGAGCGGAGGCAGAGGCACTGAGGGCGGCAGTGGAAGAAATGGTGACGCATAAAGAAAATGAAAGCCATATAGTCCTGCTTACAGATGCTCTCGCCGTAGTCACAGCGCTAAAAAGCCAGAAAAACACTGAGCTTAATGACTTAAGAGCAGCACTCTGCAAACTGTGCCAGCAGTCCGCACCAAAAAGGGTAGTGGTACAGTGGGTCCCATCACACTGCAACATCCAAGGCAACGAGGAGGCAGACAGACTGGCAAAAGAAGGCGCAAGACTACCACAAACAGATACTAGTATGACGTACCAAGAGTCAAAACGGCTTATCAAAGCCAGATACATGACCAAATGGGAAACCGAACATACTGGTTACACCAAAAACGATGCCTATTACCAGTTGAACCGAAAAGAGCAGGTCGTTGTCTTCAGACTTCGCACTGGCCACAATAGACTGAGATACCACCTATTCAACAAATTGAAGATAGGTGGTACCGACGAATGCCCGTGCGGTACCGGTAAAATGACCGCTGAACATCTGCTGCAGAACTGCCCGACATACGAGGATCAGAGAGAGCAGATGTGGCCATCACCAGTGGAACTGCAAGACAAGCTCTATGGCAGTGTCGACAGCCTCAGGATGACCGCCGCTTTTTTCGAAAAAATAATGGTTACTGTCTGACTGCGTACGCAGAAGAAGAAGAAGAAGAATACTTGGATTCAAGGATTCCAGTAAAAAAGACAAAAAGCTTGGATGATTATTGAATAATAAAAAAAAATAGAGTTATCATTATCGTAATAGTTGTTTGTTTGGTTCTGATATGGAGCATGAGCTTCCATCAGTGACTAAACCTGTATCGGTAACCGTGCGGTAGAAGAAGACTGGCAGTTAATTATTATCGAATGGCTATTTCTGATGTTTTCACATGTGGTATCCAAGATGTAAAATAAATAGGACGACTGTGAACTTCTACTAAAAATGTCGTAAAAAGAGACTAAATAGAGTTGTACATGGGACTAGCAACCTCATCGTATTAAATAAACACAAGAACGTTACAAATATAATCAGCCTCTGCAAAAGCTCGGAGACAAGACTTCCTTTATAAGGACCACTTGTAAGTCAAACCTTCTGCTGTTTATTGAAGCGGAATGCTGAATGAATACAAATTGCTCATTCGTTTGACCTATTTTGGCAAATGTGCACGGCTTTAATTATTACACATAGTCTTTTGGGCCATATTAGGACGTATAGGTCGCAGTGTTGCCATTGCCGTGCACCTGCTCAGTCGATTGTCCCCAGCCTGTACGATCCAGCCCGCTAGCTAATACTTCAGGCATTCCATCACTGTGCTTGTCAAGACGACCTACTACGTCTTTCAGGGCCAACTTTGGTCACTTTCAGGACCATTTCTGTCTCTTTCATGGCTCACTTATGGGGATGTGAGGATTTGTCAGAGAGTTCAATGGCAATACTAGAGAGAGGAACTTAGTCAAAAAGATAATTTAAATGTAGGAAGGGTATGGATTAAATATCAATGCAATCATGAATTTATGAATAGGTAGAGGATGGATTAAAGATGAATGCAAAAATGAATTTATGAATAGTAAAGTAAAGTAAAGTAACCCATAGCATTACTGCCGTAGGGGTGTGAGGTATTAGCGATCTCACATTTCAAAGACTCGGCTATTTGAGGGCGGTAGCCATCTCCTCTCCCTCGCCGCTTTTACTTCCCGGACTGAACCGGTACCCATTTAAGGCTGGGTCGACCCGGGAGCCATTGCGGTCTGAAAAAAACATTACCGCCTCAACTGGGGAATGAACCCAGAACCACTCAGATGCTTAAACGACGAGGGCTCGTTGCGTCAGCCGCCCATGAGAACGATGAGTGGCTGAGTCCCAGACTGCGTGCAATGAAGCTGATATCTTTCACGTTAAACCTAAACACTTGGTACGTGAACAGTCGCGCGGACGGAACCATGCTGGAGGTGGTCGTTTCCCATCCTTGACATAAATGGCCTGATTTAAGAGCTGGTGGGCAGGAACGTCATCTACACGGCTAGTTACGTATCTAAAAATGGACAAATGGCGAAGGTCTAACATGTGAGTGTATTTCCGATGCTTGTCCGCCAGGTAACTTAATCGTTTGAGGCCTAGTCATATGCATGGATCACAAGAATGCGCCTTTGCCAAAATGACTTTAGTGTAGCTCATCATTTGTGTAAGAACTGCTGCGAATTTTCATTTCGTCACCATATTGCTGAGATACGTTGGTCAGTGTATAGGGCTGGGGAATGTAGGCCGCTAGTAGTTCAGTCTCCTTCAGGAGGCCTTGACAAAGTTTGCCGCACAGGAGTACTTGTGACGGTTTTTAGGGTTTCTCTTAGACCGGTTGTACCATTCGGGTCACATGTTTCTCTTAGACCGATTGTACCATTCGGGTCACTTGTTCTTATTGTCCTCGCAGAAGGTAAGAAAATGTTTAATTACAATAAGAAAACATAACTGAAAACATAACTGAAAACATAACTGAAAACAGAACAAAATGGAAACAGGAACATTTTAAAAAATGAGAGAAATTAATTTTTGTCCCTTGGAATTTGGATCGCGAATCTACAGTAAACATGTCATACTTCTTCTTGTCCTTATTTCACATCAGCCGGAGCATAACACCACCAATTTAAGTTGGCCTCTTCTAGGAAATCTGCGCCAGTTTGATGTGGTGCTTTCTGTAGCGATTTGTTTTATGCCATGAGGTTGTAACTCCTTGCATAACACTTTACAACTTGCATGAAGTAATAGTGGCTAATTCTTTCTTCTCCAGTGAGGGCACCTGCGATCAGCTTGGGAATTAAAACAATAACAACCTCGCCAATGTTGACGCCCACAAATTCGCGCGTCAAATCGCAGTTGTGTGTTCACTGTGCTGTCGTTTGGTAACTTTGTGGTCGTGTGCTAACCCGTTCGGTCGTGTGCTAACTTTGTGGTCGTGTGCTAACCCGTTCGGTCGTGTGCTAAATATTCCTTTTTTTGTTAATTATGTAGTCGTGTGCTAATCGTATAATTGTTTGTTATTTGTGTAGGTGTGTTTTAGTTATGAAGTCATATGTTAACTGTGTAGTTGTGTGTTAACTGTGTAGTTGCGTGTTAATTATACAGCCGTGTGTTTACTGGGTAGTCGTGTTTTAAGTGTGTAGTGGTCTGTTGACTATGCGGGTGCGTGTTAAATATGTAGTCGTGTGTTAACTATATAGTTTACTATGTAGTTGTTTGTTGAGTGTATCGTCATCATCATCATCATCATCATCATAGGTGTCTCAGTCTCCATAGACCATGCGCGTGGCGCTCTGTACGTTTTGTCCAGCTCTGTCTCCTGTATTTCGACACTGACTGATATGGCTGTGAAGGCCGATCCTCGAGTGGCAGTCCCTACCGTACAACCATATTGAGAAGGCTGGCTTGCCTGGCTGTTCCTTGATCTCTTCAGTCTTTCTCTTTTCTCTGCAGCCAGAAGACCTCTAAGAGCGTCAGCAGCCACTTTCCCCCCTCCAACTGACTGTCTCTAAATAGCTCGATCCTGAGCAATTTCTTGCCAGCCCTCGGATGGGACGTCACATGACTTCATGTCCCTCTTGCATACGTCCTTGAATCGACGTGTGGGACGGACGACTCTTCTAACTCAAATGGCTAGCTGTCAGTAAAGGATATCCTTTGGCAGCCTCTCGTCTTCCATGCGAAATACATGTCCCAACCACCGCCGAAGTCGCTGGCTCAACATGGAGTACATGCTGTGAGTGTTTGCTCTTTGTAAGACCGTATTATGTGATACTCTCTCTTGCCACCCAATACCCAATATACGCCGTAGATACCTCATGTGAAAGGTGTTCAGCCGCCATTCCTGTTTAGTGTAAGTGTTCCAAGTCTCGCTTCCATACATGAGAGTGCCAACAACGCAGGTCTGATAGACCAGTCTCTTCGTGTAGTGAGAAAGCGCAGTGTTTTCCCAGACTCTCTTCGTCAGGCAGGCCATGACGGTACTTCCCCTGCCAAGCCTACTGTCAATCTTCTTTTCGAGCGAGAGAGTGTTACTGATGGCGGGCCACGACGGTACTTGCCCTGCCAGTCCTACTGTCTATCTCCTTCTCGAGCGAGAGAGTGTTGCTGATGGCGGGCTATGACGGTACTTGCCCTGCCAGTCCTACTGTCTATATCCTTCTCGAGCGAGAGAGTGTTGCTGATGGCGGGCTATGACGGTACTTGCCGTGCCAGTCCTACTGTCTATCTCCTTCTCGAGCGAGAGAGTGTTGCTGATGGCAGACCCCAGATAAGTGAATCTGTTGACGATCTCCAGAGTGACGCCATCAATCTTTATGGGAGGCGTAGTGGTAATGCCCTGTGCGCAGACCTTTGTCTTTTCCAGGCTTATGGTGAACCTAAACGGCTTGCACCCCTCGGCGAATCTGTCTCCCAGTCTCCGCAGGGCCTCTTCACCATTGGTCGATAGAACTGCATCATCCGCAAATAGCAACTCCGTAATGACCACGCGTCTTCACCTTGGTCCTCGCACGCAGTCGGGACAGGTTAAACAGCCGCCCATCTGACCTGGTGTGCAGATAAACACCGTCCACAGATGTGTCATAAGCGTAGGATAAGAGCATGGAGAAGATAATCCCAAAGAGGGTCGTCGCGAGCACTTCTGAGCACTTCATATCAGTGTAAATAGAAATTATCATGCTTCGCATTTTTTTAAATTTTTTTTTTGTTGGGGGGGGGGGGGGGTGGGTGGGAGAGAAGCGGGGTGGTTGGGAAGCCGACCTTCTCGAGGAGTTTGAATATACACTTCCTACTAACCAAGTCAAAGGCTTTGGTGAAGTCTAGAAACATTATAAAGAGCGGCTGGTCTTGTTCTCTGCACCTCTCCTGGATTTGGTGAAGCCAGAAAATCAGACCCATTGTTGATCTACCTACTCTTAAACCAAACTGGGATTCTGGGTACACCCTGTCCGCGAGCAGTCTCAACCTGTTTAGTAGCATGCGGAAGTAAACTTTGCCTACAACGCTCAGGAGCGAGATACATCTTTAATTATTGCAGTCCCCGCGGTCACCTTTGTTTTTGTAAATAGTCACAATGGTGGCGTCACGCATATCTTGGGGGGGGGGGGGGGGGGGGGGCTGCACCTTCCTCCCAGCAGAGACATAGAAGGTCGAACATCGGCTGAGCTGGTGCTGATTTCTCGCATTTGATGGCTTCGGGTGGGATACCATCTCCCCCTGGTGCTTTGCCATTTGAGAAGTAGTTGATAGCCTTATCAAGCTCATCCAGAGTAGGTGGTCTGTCAAGTTCATAATGGGCAGGACCTGCAGGCCTGCACAAGACCTCATCAGTGACCACCGTTTCCCGAGAGTAGAGCTCAGAGTAGTGCTCCACCCATCTGGCCTTCTGCTGGTCACGGTCTATGATTTTCGCACCTGTCAAAGATTTCAGGAGTGTGTACCCGTGTATTAACTGTACAGTCGTGCGTTAACTGTTTAAACATGTGTTAACTGTGTTGTTGCTTGTGTTGTCATGTTTTAGTTGTAAAAACATGTGTTAACTATAACAACAACTACAATAAACACAACATAACAACGAATTTAACAGCAACAACAACTACAATAACTACACCAAAAGCAACTATGACCATTACTACAATATCTGCAACAACAAAAAAACAGCAACTGCACCAGCAGTTACAATATCAGCTACAGCAACAGTTATAACAGCAACTACAACAACTATAACACCAATGAAACAACAAATTCAATAATAACTACTTCAACAATTGTAACAACTATAGGGACAACTGTAACAACAGCAGCAACAATTATCAACTGTAACAAGAACTGTAATAACAACTATAACAAAAATAATAGCAAAACTACAACAACTACAATAAAGACAACAGCATGTATAACAACAATTGAAGCAACAACAACAAGTACTACACAAAAACTGCAACTTTAACAACAACTATAAGAACCACTGCAATACCAACTAGGACAACTGCAACAACAACTATTACAACAAGAACTACAACATCACTCAAACATCTACAACAACAACTACAACAACAGCTGCATTAACTACATTAACAGCTATAACATCAACTACCATAACTATAACAACAACTAGATCAATTGCAACAACCTCAGTAACAACAAAAGCAACATCTACAACAACACAAACTACTATAACAACAACTGCAACATGAACTACAACACAACTATAACAACAACTACTATAACAACTACTGCAACACGAAATACAACACAACTACAACAACAATTACAACAACTGCTACACGAACTACAACACAACTATAAAAACAACTACTATAACAACAATTGCAACATGAACTACACCACAACTATAACATCAATTACAACAACAACTGCAATATGAACTACAACACAACTATAACAACAATTACATTAAAAACTGCAGCATGAACTACAACAGAACAACAACAACTATAACAACAACTACTGCAACACGAACTACAACACAACTACAATAACAACTATAACAACAATTACAACAACTATAACAACAACTACAACAACTGCACCAACTACAGCAACAGCTACATCATCTACAATAACTACAAAGCCAAATACGACATCAAGTACTACAACTACAATTGTAATAACTGCTACAACAACTGCATCAACTACAACAACAACAGCTAAAACAACTACAACAACGATCAGGGTTAACGATCCAGTTTTGATCCAATGTCGTGTAGTGGAAGGAGTGTGGGAAGATTCAACAGGAAGTGAGCGAATGTATCCCACATAAATAGGTCAAGGATTTTCCCGTGTACAACATTGTGAAGCTTTGCTTTCAAGCTGACGGAACACCTGCCGTTGTCAATCTTGGAATGTTTTATAAATACTTTGCAGATTTGTTCACTTCGTTCTAAAATATTTCAGGCACAGTGGCGTAACTATCGTAGTATAAGCTACAGCTGTGCTGCGGGGCCCATTCGTATTGGGGGTGCGGGGTCGTGGTGTATGGTCAATAATAAACAAAAAATTAAATGATAAAATGTGAACTTTTAATAGGTTTCACGATCTTTGGTCTTGTTAGTAGGCATGTTCCATTTTTCTTTTAATTGAATTATGTGTGCAAGACAAAGATATAATACTGAATACGTGCAGCTGACTTACGTATGACTATCATTTAGTGTATTACAACATTTAACACTGTATGGTAAGACTTTCTCAAAGCAGAACAATAAAACTTCTGTTAAACATAAAATCAAGATATTTATTTATTATAAAAATATTTTTTTTGTTATACGTTGATACAAGCCTCAGGTAACATTAGTATGAGCTAGATGGAATCTCTGAAACTGTAAAACTCAGCTCTATAGTTTAATCTAAAATACAAATGAAACAGTAATCTTGTCCTATCTACTTAAATACTATCTTGTCTGGAATATCTTGTGCCCATTTTGGCAGTTGGTGCTGATGTTGATCTCTGGTGGTCGCGAGTTTTGCGTCGTGTAATGATAGATTCTTACAACGTTCGTGCGTTTGCTCCTTGATGAGTCTTTAGATGCATCTCACTTCATCTCTGCATGCGTCTTTCGTCACCACAGATCAGCGCGATCACTGTGAAGACTACGTATACGTTATTTTATCTCTGCCTGTATACATTCTCTATCTTTCGTCCCCAAAGATCAGAGCGTTCATTGTAAAGACTTCAGATACGTTCATTTAATCTATACATGCGTATGTTCTCTTATCTCTCGTCATCAAAGATCAGAGCGTTCACTGAGAAAACTACATATATGCTCACGTATCTCTCTTTGATCGTTAAAGAGCCACTATTTCATTCCAAAAAACACAAATGCAAAGCCCTTGGATCATAGTGAAATAACCTTGAAATCGAATGCTTTACATCTCCTATGCGCGATCGTTTAAAGGCACACTCTAGCACCCTTAGCTAAGATGACAGCGAATATTCCCTCTGAGTCGACCGGTCAACTGTCAAGCATACATTGGCTCCTCCCAAGTCGAAATCCTACTGGTCACTGAGATTCTCGGCCGCAGCCGAAGGGGCGTCCACTAGTAAACACGCTGCCTCTTCTCTCACCCGATTCCAACCCAATCTAACTATGGGGTTGTTTTGATCCTAGCTTTCCTCAACCTCGCATTGCTACATACTTTCTGAACATTTTATGTATCTTAGAGAATAAGTCCCCATCTCCAATCTCCACTGCTAATCAAATACATGTTACATAATCAGAGGAAGCATGCAACGCATTTCAGCCTATCTCACCTTAAGCCATAGTTGTTTCCAACATGTTGGCTCTTTCCATGGCCAACTGCTAGTCGCACACCTAGGTTCTTGTTCACTCTAAGCTTGATTCTAAAAATAGACAAAGCTAAGCGAGCGTTTTATTCTGTTAATGTTGTACTTGTGTTAGGATAAAGGGTTGGGCTACAGTTCGTTATTTTTTAAATTCAAAATTATTTGTAGACCGTTTAAGAATCCACATTGAAAGGTTACTAGAAACGCTTGTGTTTACACCAGAGATTTCCCTTATCTCGCTAACAAAAGAAGGTATGTTCTATATAAATTGGAAATTACATGACTAAATCGGATTCTAAATTGAAATTTGATGTAAGACTACATTACTTTTTTTAGAGATTTGTTTGACTTTTCTGATGATTTTTAAAGCGTTAAATAAACTCAACAATGTTTGGATTCTAGAACTAAAAGAGGTCTAACTCTATCATTTTGGTGTAGTTTTTAGTCAAACCAATTTTATTTGTTGATTGGTCCAGAGGAATGCAGACTGCGGTAGATACATTTGGCGTACTGAAGTCCCGAGAATTGATTGTGTCCATTGATGAGCTGTTTTCAAAGGTGACAAAACTTCAACTGCAGTGTTCAAATGATATATCACCGTCGTTCTTTGAGCAGCTGATGTATTCAGAAAACATTTCACAATATTTCTTCAAGCAGTTGTAACTGTAAACTGGTTCTCAAATAGGAAATTGACAGAAAAAACAAACCAATACGATATAGTTGAATAGTTTTTGGAGCACCGACAATAGTTCTCTCTCTACATCACTTCCGGACGTCTGCTTTACATATCTTCACTTCGTCTCTTTATGAGTAACTTGGCAACAGCGGAGAATTCGTTTTCGGAGCTGAAAACCAACAAAAACTATCTACGTAGTGCGATGTGACAGGACACACTGTCTAGTTTAGTTGTTCTCAAAGCTAAAACTCATCCAAAACTATCTACGTAGTGCAATGTGACAGGACACACTGTCTAGTTTAGTTGTTCTCAAAGCTAAAACTCATCCAAAACTATCTACGTAGTGCGATGTCACAGGACACACTGTCTGGTTTAGTTGTTCTCAAAGCTAAAACTCATCCAAAACTATCTACGTAATCCGATGTGACAGGACACACTGTCTGGTTTAGCTATTTTCCGAAAAGAACATGAACACGTAAAGCAAGTGGACGTTGATCAACTTGTTACTATTTTTGTAAAGTAGACGGGCGGCAGAAAGAAAATCTTAACTGAAAGGTATTTTGATCTATAAACTAACAATTTTACAGTAATTTATATTTGATGATCAAGTGTAGTGAAATAACTGTTGGAAGAAGTAACGGGCCCCTAAAGAAACATTTGCTGCGGGGCCCGTTGTGAGATAGTTACGCCACTGTTACATTACAATTTAACTCATTAAGATTTCACGCAAAAAGGCAGGTGTCTTCTTGATCTTCATCGTCTTCTTCTTTAACTCTCCTTTATCTTATACTTCTTAATTCCTTATACAATTTTAACGTAAGGTCTGTTACATCTCATTATACAGCTTCGAACCTGCTTACTCACTGCCTGATAATAATCAGTCTTATGAAACTTCCAATATGTTACTATGTAATTATAAATCATCAAACGATTGACAAAACGACACTACCATCTGTTGCTCGTGAGATATTTCATACCGAAAATCACTTAACCGCGACGTCACTGTGGCCATATGAGGCGTAATGATCAATAACAAAACATAAATATATAATTCCAGTCTGAATAGCTACTGCTAGCGTACAGCGGGAGGATTACAGTGTACGGACTAGGTTTTTTATTTTTACCACCTGAAGGAAAAACCTATATGTTGAAGGGGTTTTAACACTTCCTACCTTGCGATTACTTAGAAACCGTTAGAAGTTCAGATTGGCTGGTATACTGGTATCATGGTATTAAATCGGGTCGATCAGGACCTGATGCCATGTAGCCAAAAGATATCCTTTTGATCTGCAATTTCATCCTGTCGGTTATTAATGGTGACACCCCTTATCTGCGGAGACTTGAATTGGTCGGCTGCCGGGTTAGCGATGGACATGGACGATTGAATAAACAGCAGTGTGAAACGTCTGTCCCACAAAATTTTAACACAGGTGACGGATTCATGAAGGAGCGTTAATCAACATAATTGGAGGTCATAACTAAAACACCAGGCGAGATGAACAAACAAGCCTGGGGATCAAGATGCGGAGCAGCGCATGAGCTGCAGTGGTCAGCGACCCATAGCTGACTGCTAGTGTCAGGGCCAGCGAACCAGAGCTGCAAAGACCCTTCTACACCTCCACGCGATAATCCTGGATAACAGGCTGTAGCAGGGCAGACTGGCTAAGGAGAAGGGATCGAATTGGGAATGCTAACCCGGTATTAAAACAATGCTTGCTGAAGTCGGATGTGTATGACCGAAAGGTGCAAATATCACAGTCAAGCTGTAAACTACGACACAACGCATTCCGTTCTCTGGACTACATTTTGGTACTAAAGCCGTTTCAGGGTTTGGAAGTGGGAGATTGAGAACGAACGAAGCCAAGCCAAGCCAAGCCAAGCCAGCCAAGCCAAGCCAAGCCAAGCCAAACAATCCCGGAAACAAACGGTCGAGCAATTAGAAACAGCTAACAGGGCACACAAGGGTTTGCGCTGAGTTCTTGGCTACTCCACAGAGTCCGTCCGAGGTAGGCGTTACTGCTAAGAAATGGCGTATGATGTTAGCATACATGAAGCCCATGGAAGCCGTAATGCTTCAATTTTAGGTGCGTCGATCGTTATACAGACTGTAATAACAGTTACATAGGTAATTAATTATTAGAAACTCGGGTTTACGTATAAATTTACATAAATTCGTTTTATATACGCTTGTCTTTGTGTAGGGGAGATTTGGGAGTATGTACCATTGTCTTTGTGTAGGGGAAATTTGGGAGTATGTACCATTGTCTTTGTGTAGGGGAGATTTGGGAGTATGCACCATTGTATTTGTGTAGGGGAGATTTGGGAGTATGTGCCATTGTCTTTGTGTAGGGGAGATTTGGGAGTATGTACCATTGTCTTTGTGTAGGGTAAATTTGAGAGTGTGTACCATTGTCTTTGTGTAAGGGCGATTTGGGAGTACGTACCATTGTCTTTGTGTAGGGGAGATTTGGGAGTATGTACCATTGTCTTTGTGTAGGGGAGATTTGGGAGTATGTACCATTGTCTTTGTGTAGGGGAGATTTGGGAGTATGTACCATTGTCTTTGTGTAGGGGAGATTTGAGAGTACGTACCATTGTCTTTGTGTAGGGGAGATTTGAGAGTACGTACCATTGTCTTTGTGTAGGGGAGATTTGAGAGTACGTACCATTGTCTTTGTGTAGGGGAGCTTTGTCTGGACTGTCTAGTATTACTATCATTACACAATTAGACAGTTGGACGAGTCACTGTTGGACACAGGGTTGGCAGTAGTTTTAATCATATGAAGATATAAGTTAACCATAGTGCAGGTAATCTACTGTGGAGGGTCATTGTCGGGTACTCACATGTGTATGGAGGGTTTAATGCTAACGAAGGAATACATTTTTGTAAAAACACTTAGAAATTTGGTTGTTGTTAATGTTGTCAATTATATCATTTGAAGTTGTTTTTTTGTTTGGTATATATGTTTACAAATACTCCAGCAAACAGTACAGTTATATCTTTGAGATTTGACAGACTGGGGAATGAGTGAGGCTGCTTAGAAAAATGATTTCAAAGGGGATATTTTTCATTAAAGTGATGTCCAATATGTTGGGAAATACTCTGATGTTGTAACACATTTTGCCGTTTTTTTCGAGGATGGGAGTTAGGGAGAAAGAGCTAGCTGCTCGGAGGGAGAATGTACACACTACAGCATCTATGAAAATGGGTAATGGATATGTTGTTAAGAGAGACACGTGTTATTAGCTTTAGGATAAAACACGTCATTTTGTGACCTAACATGACTTAGTATAGCGGAGACGACTGTCATAAGACGAAAATGAATGCATGTAGCAACAATCCAATATGGATACACAACAATCAATTGTAATGAGAGTCGTGTTAATGATACCGCGACAGGCAAGGGCCCTAGGGAATTTGGTTTGAACAGTTCGGGTCAAGTCCTTAGAAAAATGCATGGATCCAGGGCGGAGATCACAGGGGAGTAAGTTTACCTCAACGGTTGAGGCAAAATCTGGCAAAGATGGCGCCGTAACTGGCTGCGAGTCTACATTTCTCTACTGTTTTGGATCATTATGGATGCCGCCAGACCACGGATTTGCCTGGAATGCACACTAGTCGACGACTTACACTTGTGTTCACGGATGCGTGGAGTTGTTTTCCGTCTGGACTTGTTATTTCGTTCTTTTTTGTGATTTCTTCCATCCGTTTATCCTGGTCTGGACGCCGGCTGAATGGCGCTACGCTGAAACTAGTTATACCTGTGTCGTATCTCACGGGTTAGTTCTGCCGGTTCACCTTCACGAATATGGCGTGTGGGAATTTTAGATGCTACTATGATGAACTGAATACAGCTGGGGAGAGATGCCAGAATCACTCACACGCTGAGTGTTGTCCATACGACCTCTTGTGGTTATCGAAAAGGCACGACAAACTGCGTTAGATGCCTTCCCACCTTTCTACCCTGCGGGTTACATGTTTACGGAAAGGCTTCGGTGGTAACCCTGAGGCAAAATCTGCATCATATGCTATCTCCAGTCGTCTCGATGAATGTCTTGCCACTGGCAAAAGGTAGCTTAGGCTCTGTGAGTGAGGTTGACAAAAGGCGCAGTTTCTTCCTCCAAATCTCCGCGCAAGTCACCCATTTCAGCGGACACAGCAAGAGATACGACTGTCCACACGGCTGAACAAAGAGAGTGGTCTTCATCACTTGTGATGGACAAACTGAGGAGCAATCCTTGAAGGATTGTTTTTTTCGGGTGGTAGGTAATACAGGGACAAGTACGGGAGTACTAAATATAAACAGGCTTACATTTTTGTTGTTATTGTCGTTGGTTGTATTTCAAGGGTTGAAATCGAAGATGGTCTTTAGGTATTAAGTAAAATTTATGCATGTATAAAAGGTGAATATATGTTTGTTCCATTATGAATAGTTAAGACAAAAAAGGTGATCATTTTCCAGGTGTAAAATGACCACCCATGTGTTGTTTTGAATTTGGGGAGGTATGTAACAGTTCCAGCTGTCACATAGGCGTTTAGGGCAGGAGAGATTGGGCTGGCGACTCTGAGTAACAAAGGTTGCCTGAATGCGTTGGACATACGCACGTCACGACAGGGTCAATGACCGTTTTGACGCTAGGTCGACAAAAGGAAACGAGGAGTTTAGGCGGAAGACTTTGACCTAGTACAGGGGTGAGTGTTGGACTTCGGGTGAACTGGGGTTGGTGACAGTCTGATGCTGAAACGAACTGCTACGACATTTTAAGTGACAGTGACTCGTGGATAGTCAACCAATAACATTTAGTTGGGAGTAATTCCAAATTGGAGGGATGGCTAGGTCACACAGCTAACAGAAGACCATTGGACAGCCATGTTGTTGATTGAAACTATAAAATACTCTGCAGGGAGAAACTCCGTAGACTGCCTGGGAGAAAGGCTGAGAGCCGCCTGGAAGGCTAAGAGTGAGTTTGGAAGTAAGAGAGTTTGCAGGTTGACTGGACCATCATACAGCTCGATATGTGTTTATGATGGACACCCTGTGAACAGTAAGATATTTGAATGTGTGTTTTACGTGTAGGACACCTTGGAAACGATGAAAGTTCTGAACGGTTACACGAATGTACAGATCGACGAGATCTGAAAGTGTGTTGTTTGTGCATCGATCGGCTCAGTACGTGATCACAAATGAGTACGTGATCCGATTATAAGTGACGTGATCTAATTATAGTTCTGAACGATGATAAACTATTTAACATACGCCAGCAATGCTAAACAATGATAAACTCCCTGACCGACACAGCAATGATAACTCCCTGACAGATACTAGCAAAACTAAGCGATGATAAGTCCATGACAGACTCCAGCAATCCTACACTCTGTGACAGACGTCAGCAGTACTAAACGATGATAAACTCTCTGACAGACGTCAACAATGCTTCTTCTTCTTCTTCTTCTTCATCGTACGCTGTTTACAGCGATATTTACGTTGCACTGTTTTATTTTGTTAAGCCTGTGGCTCAGTGCATCCGATTTCAACAGGCGTTTCTGTAGGGATGCCCTCCTTAGCCTTTGGCTGTCCCCAGCCTATCTGCAAGGCAGCAGTTGTTTTTGGACAGAGTTGTCTCTCTTAGGGAAGTTGTCTCGCAGGACTAACGAGTCTTCCCCACTCGTGTCTATAGAGTTTGGCAATGATATGATATGATGGACTTTGTACTAGTTTGTACTATCCCGGAAGAGAGGCAGTCCAGTGTGACTGTGTCTCAGGATCGTCACGTCCTGCCAGAAACGTAGCATATGCATGTGAGTGAGGTATCTCTTTGCTGTCAACAATGCTAAACGATGATAAACTCTGTGACAGACGTCAGCAGTACTAAACGATGATAAACTCTGTGACAGACGTCAGCAGAACTAAAAGATGATAAACTCTGTGACAGACGTCAGCAGTACTAAACGATGATAAACTCTCTGACAGACGTCAACAATGCTAAACGATGATAAACTCTGTGACATACGGCAGTAGTACGAAATGATGATAAACTCTGTGACAGACGTCTGCAGAACTAAACGATGATAAACTCTGTGACAGACGTCAGCAGTACTAAACGATGATAAACTCTGTGACAAACATCAAGAATGCTAAATGCCTTGACTGATGTCAACAATGCGGAACGATGATACACTCCCTGACAGACTCCAACAATGATAGACGATGAAGAACTCCCTGCCAGACCTCAGCAATACTGAACAATGAAGAACTCCCTGACAGACCCCAGCAATACTGAACACTGAAGAATTCCCTGACAGACCCCAGTAATGCTAAACAATCAAGAACTTCCCGACAGACCTCATCAATGTTAAACAATGAAGAACTCCATGATAGACTCCAGTAATGCTAAAGGATGATAAACTCTCTGACAGATGCCTGCAATGCTAAACGGCGGTAATGATAGTTTTAATGGGGTAGTTCATCCTTTTCTGTCCCGAAAACTCAGGCACCACTTCATTCTACATTTGCAATTTCTTCTTCTTCTCCTTCCTATTTTAAAATTTCTTCTCTTTTCTTCTTCTGCGTATTATTATCATATGCTGATATGTGTCTTGTGCTGATATGTGTCTTGTGCTGATATGCGTCCTGTGCTGATATGTGTCTTGTGCTGATATATGTCTTGTGCTGATATGCGTCATGTGCTGATATGTGTCTTGTGCTGATATGTGTCTTGTGCTGATATGCGTCTTGTGCTGATATGCGTCATGTGCTGATATGCGTCTTGTGCTGATATGCGTCATGTGCTGATATGCGTCTTGTGCTGATATGCGTCATGTGCTGATATGTGTCTTGTCTTGTGCTGATATGCGTCATGTGCTGATATGTGTCTTGTCTTGTGCTGATATGTGTCATGTGCTGATATGTGTCTTGTCTTGTGCTGATATGCGTCATGTGCTGATATGCGTCTAGTGCTGATATGTGTTTTGTGCTATCTTCTTCTTCTTATTCTTCTTCTTCTTCTTCTTCTGCTTCTTCTCGCTGTTCTCCTTCTTGTTCTTTTTCCTCCACTCTCTCTTCTATTTGTTATCCCTCCTTTTCCTTTTCTTTCCTTATTTCTCTTTTCCGCTATCTTTCTACTCCTCACTCGTCTCTTCACGTTCTATCTCTAAAAAACTGAACCACACCACCAGAATTTTCTCTGCATCCACATAATTCACAAATATATCACTTTGTGACAGTTTCCCAGGAAACAGACTCATTTTATTCATCGTGCACGTCATCAATGGTAATGTTTTACATTTCGGTTGCCAGACATCATCTCTGCATTGTCCTGTTTCTACATATCTGGATCTGTGAATGTATCATTCATCTGGATTAACCTGATTTTGTTACGAAACAGGTTATATTTAAGGAAAGCTTGGGACAAGCGGTTAATATTCAATGACCATCTCCCCATCAAAGGTGGGCTCCAATGGTTCCTCTTGTCTCATGCCATTATGGTACAAAGTGATTTGTTATTCAATAGTCACATCTCAATGTTATCCTACCACTGTTAGCATTGCTGTCTTCTGAGACGTCTCAGAACGGCTTTCAGGAAGGTGTTATGTCATTTGATATGACCAAATTATCATGACTGTCTGACTTTGATTTCGTGTATTCATTCTCGTATCAGCACAAGGCAAAACACATCTCGGCACAAGACACATATCAGCACAAAACATAACACATATCAGCATAATACATAACTCATATCAGCACGAGCCGCATATCTGCACAGGACAAGGCACATATCAACACAAAACACGTATCAGCACAAGACAAGACACAAATCAGCACAAGACACATATCAGCACAAGACACATATCAGCACAAGACACATATCAGCACAAGACAAGACACATATCAGCACAAAACACATATCAGCACAAAACACATATCAGCACAACAACACATATCAGCACAAGACACATATCTGCACAAAACATATATCAGCACAAGACACATATCAGCACAAGACACATATCAGCACAAGACACATATAAACACAAGCCACATATCAGCACAAGACAAGACACATATCAGCATAATACATAACTCATATCAGCACGAGACGCATATCTGCACAGGACAAGGCACATATCAACACAAAACACATATCAGCACAAGACAACACACATATCAGCACAAGACACGTATCAGCACAAGACACATATCAGCACAACACAAGACACATATCAGCACAAAACACATATCAGCACAAAACACATATCAGCACAAAACACATATTAGCACAGAACACAAATCAGCACAAAACACATATAAGCACAAGACACATATCAGAACAAGACACATATCAGCACAAGACACATATCAGCAAAAGACACATATCAGCACAAGACAAGACACATATTAGCAAAAAACACATATAAGCACAAGACACATATCAGCACAAGACACATATCAGCACAAGACACATATCAGCACAAGGCACATATCAGCACACAACACATATCAGTACAAGACACATATCAGCACAAGACACATATCAGCACAAAACAAGACACATATCAGCACAAGACACATATCACCACAAAACACATATCAGCAAAAGACACATATCAGCACAAAACACATATCAGCACAAAACACATATCAGCACAAGAAACATATCAGCACAAAACAAGACAAATATCAGCACAAGACACATATCACCACAACACACATATCAGCACAAGACACATATCAGCACAAGACAGATATCAGCACAAAACACATATCAGCACAAAACACATATCAGCACAAAACACATTTCAGCACAAAACAAGACACATATCAGCACAAGACACATATCAGCACAAAACACATATCAGCACAAAACACATATCAGCACAAAACACATATCAGCACAAAACACATATCAGCACAAGAAACATATCAGCACAAAACACATATCAACACAAAACAAGACACATATCAGCACAAGACACATATCAGCACAAAACACATATCAGCACAAGACAAGACACATATCAGCACAAAACACATATCAGCAAAAGACAAGACACATATCAGCATAAGACACACATCAGCACAAGACACATATCAGCACAAGACACATATCAGCACAAGACAAATATTAGCACAAGACACATATTAGCACAAGATACATATCAGCACAAGACACATATCAGCACAAGACACATATCAGCACAAAACAAGACACATATCAGCACAAGACACATATCAGCACAAGACACATATCAGCACAAGATACATATCAGCACAAGACACATATCAGCACAAGACACATATCAGCACAAAACAAGACACATATCAGCACAAGACACATATCAGCACAAGACACATATCAGCAAAAGATACATATCAGCACAAAAAACACATATCAGCACAAGACACATATCAGCACAAAACAAGACACATATCAGCACAGGACACATATCAGCACAAGACACATATCAGCACAAGACACATATCAGCACAAGACAGATATCAGCACAAAACACATATCAGCACAAGACACATATCAGCACAAAACACATATCAACACAAAACACATATCAGCACAAAACACATATCAGCACAAGACACATATCAGCACAAGACACATATCAGCACAAAAAACATATCAGCACAAGACACATTTCAGCACAAGACACATATCAGCACAAGACACATATCAGCACAAGACACATATCAGCAAAAGACACATATCAGCACAAAAAACACATATCAGCACAAGACACATATCAGCACAAAACAAGACACATTTCAGCACAAGACACATATCAGCACAAGACACATATCAGCACAAGACACATATCAGCACAAGACACATATCAGCACAAGACACATATCAGCAAAAGACACATATCAGCACAAGACACATATCAGCAAAAGACACATATCAGCACAAAAAACACATATCAGCACAAGACACATATCAGCACAAAACAAGACACATATCAGCACAAGACACATATCAGCACAAACCACATTTCAGCACAAGACGCACATCAGCACAAGACACATGTCAGCACAAAACAAGACACATATCAGCACAAGACACATATCAGCACAAAACACATATCAGCACAAAACACATATCAGCACAAAACACATATCAGCACAAGAGCCATATCAGCACAAAACACATACCAGCACAAGACACATATCAGCACAAAATAAGACACATATCAGCACAAGACACATATCAGAACAAAACACATATCACCACAAAACAAGACACAAATCAGCACAAACACATATCAGCACAGGACAAGGCACATATCAGCACAAGACACATATCAGCACAAACCACATTTCAGCACAAGACGCACATCAGCACAAGACACATGTCAGCACAAAACAAGACACATATCAGCACAAGACACATATCAGCACAAAACACATATCAGCACAAAACACATATCAGCACAAAACAAGACACATATCAGCACAAGACACATATCAGCACAAGACACATATCAGCACAAAACACATATCAGCACAAGTCCCATATCAGCACAAAACATATATCAGCACAAAAAAAAACACATATCAGCACAAAACACATATCAGCACAAGAGCCATATCAGCACAAAACACATACCAGCACAAGACACATATCAGCACAAAACAAGACACATATCAGCACAAGACACATATCAGAACAAAACACATATCACCACAAAACAAGACACAAATCAGCACAAACACATATCAGCACAGGACAAGGCACATATCAGCACAAGACACATATCAGCACAAACCCCATTTCAGCACAAGACGCACATCAGCACAAGACACATATCAGCACAAAACAAGACACATATAAGCACAAAACCCATATCAGCACAAGACACATATCAGCACAATACACATATCAGCACAAAACAAGACACATATCAGCACAAAACAAGACACATATCAGCACAAAACACATATCAGCACAAGATACATATCAGCAGAAGACACATATCAGCATAAGACAAGACACATATCAGCATAAGACACATCAGAACAAGACACATATCAGTACAAGACATATATCAGCACAAGACACATCAGCACAAGACACTCATAAGCACAAGACACACATCAGTACAAGACACACATCAGTACAAGATACATATCAGTACAAGACACATATCAGTATGAGACACATATCAGTACAAGACACACATCAGTACAAGACACACATCAGTACAAGATACATATCAGTACAAGACACATATCAGTATGAGACACATATCAGTACGAGACACATATTAGTACAAGACACACATCAGTACAAGACACACATCAGTACAAGACACATATCAGTACAAGACACATCAGCACAAGACACACATCAGTACAAGACACACATCAGTACAAGATACATATCAGTACAAGACACATCAGTACAAGACACATCAGCACAAGACACATCAGCACGAGACAAGACACAGAACAGCAGATCTAACAAAACGACAGTGTTCTAGTCTAGAGAGGCTACTCACACTGCATACCGTGTCTTTCAGAATGCTTCCCTCAATGTGGCTATGGTCCTATTCTCATATATGTCACACACAACTTTCTACTATAATTAGGTCTACAACACTGTAAAAGTCGTTACTAAATGCACTCAGTGTTGCATACGGCTTATTCTCGTCTCTATCGCAAATGTAAACCACCAGGATACCACAGTGACATACAAATCAACTAAATCACCGGCGATATCCCAACATGGCCATACAGATCATCTAAACCACCAGGAGATACAACCACAGTGACATACAAATCAACTAAAACACCGGCGATATCCCCACAGTGATATACAAATCAACTAAAACACTGGGAAATATTCCCACATTGATATACAAATCAGCTAAAATATCGGGCGATATCCCCACAGTGACATACAAATCAACTAAAACACCGGCAGATATCCCCACAGTGATATACAAATCAACTAAAACACCGGAAGATATCCCCACAGCGACATACAGATCATCTAAAACACCGGCGATATCCCCACAGTAACATACAAATCAACTAAAACATCGGCGATATCCCCACAGTGACATACAAATCAACTAAAACACCGGGAGATACCCCCACAGTGACATACAAATCAACTAAAACATCGGCAATATCCCCACAGTGACATACAAATCAACTAACACACCGGGAGATATGCCCACAGTGACATGAATCAACTAAAACACCGGCGATATCCCCACAGTGATATACAAATCAACTAAAACACAGAGTGATACACCCAAAGTGACATACAAATCAACTAAAACATCGGCGATATCCCCACAGTGACATACAAATCAACTAAAACACCGGGAGATACACCCACAGTGACATACAAATCAACTATAACACCGGCAGATATCCCCACAGTGATATACAAATCAACTAAAACACCGGAAGATATCCCCACAGCGACATACAAATCATCTAAAACACCGGCGATATCCCCACAGTAACATACAAATCAACTAAAACATCGGCGATATCCCCACAGTGACATACAAATCAACTAAAACACCGGGAGATACCCCCACAGTGACATACAAATCAACTAAAACATCGGCAATATCCCCACAGTGACATACAAATCAACTAACACACCGGGAGATATGCCCACAGTGACATGAATCAACTAAAACACCGGCGATATCCCCACAGTGATATACAAATCAACTAAAACACAGAGTGATACACCCAAAGTGACATACAAATCAACTAAAACATCGGCGATATCCCCACAGTGACATACAAATCAACTAAAACACCGGGAGATACACCCACAGTGACATACAAATCAACTAAAACACCAGGAGATATCCCCATAGTGACATACAAATCAACTAAAACACAGGAACATATTCCCATAGTGACATACAAATCAACTAAAACACCGGAACATATCCCCACAGTGACATACAAATCAACTAAAACAGCGGAACATATTCCCATAGTGACATACAAATCAACTAAAACACCGGAACATATTCCCATAGTGACATACAAATCAACTAAAACATCGGAACATATTCCCATAGTGACATACAAATCAACTAAAACCCCGGAACATATTCCCAGAGTGACATACAAATCAACTAAAACACCGGAACATATTCCCATAGTGACATACAAATCAACTAAAACATCGGAAGATATTCCCATAGTGACATACAAATCAACTAAAACACCGGAACATATCCCCACAGTGACATACAAATCAACTAAAACACCGGAACATATTCCCATAGTGACATACAAATCAACTAAGACACCGGAACATATTCCCATAGTGACATACAAATCAACTAAAACATCGGAGCATATTCCCATAGTGACATACAAATCAACTAAAACACCGGAACATATTCCCATAGTGACATACACATCAACTAAAACATCGGAACATATTCCCATAGTGACATACAAATCAACTAAAACACCGGAACATATTCCCATAGTGACATACAAATCAACTAAAACACCGGAACATATTCCCATAGTGACATACAAATCAACTAAAACACCGGAACATATTCCCATAGTGACATACAAATCAACTAAACCACCGGAACATATTCCCATAGTGACATACAAATCAACTAAAACACCGGAACATTTTCCCACAGTGACATACAAATCAACTAAAACACCGGAACATATTCCCATAGTGACATACAAATCAACTAAAACACCGGAACATATTCCCATAGTGACATACAAATAAACTAAAACACCGGAACATATTCCCATAGTGACATACAAATCAACTAAAACACCGGAACATATTCCCATAGTGACATACAAATCAACTAAAACACCGGAACATATTCCCATAGTGACATACAAATCAACTAAAACACCGGAACATATTCCCATAGTGACATACAAATCAACTAAAACATCGGAACATATTCCCATAGTGACATACAACTCAACTAAAACACCGGAACATATTCCCAGAGTGACATACAAATCAACTAAAACACCGGAACATATTCCCATAGTGACATACAAATCAACTAAAACACCGGAACATATTCCCATAGTGACATACAAATCAACTAAAACACCGGAACATATTCCCATAGTGTTACCGTAAAACTCTTGCCTTGTTTTTTTCAAAATTGAAGGACTTAGATAAACTAAAACGTTCTGTTGTTTTGACTCGGGAGATATATCAACAAGTTGTAATGTGAGCTGCTGACATCTACAACCCCAGATGATATTTTAATCACTGACCTAGATTAAAAGATCGTATGGCGTTCAATTTTTGAAACCTAGCCACGAGACAAGAGAAATTTGAATACAAAGGAGTCACTAACATTAATCACCATTACAGCGATGAACGGCACCAGCTGAGACTGTAATCCTTAGATTCCCTCCCTTGTGTGTCACGTCTTGTAGAGTTGACGATCATAAAGTAGATATTTGATCTATACAAATGAATGTTAGAAAAGTTGCTTTTTTCTAGAAAATTCCTTTATCTAAAGTTATTGAATTTAATACAGCAATATCACAACATAATTCGATTCCTTGCAACACGAATCCGCTTAAAAGACGATGCTAGATTTGAACTCACGTTTGGAAAGCTGAGCGTTTTTTGTAATAGTTAATAAACATTTCTAAAACGTAGATTTCTAATGAACACATGGTGACATTGTCACCCTATCACGACATGTAGTTCTTGTTTCACTCGCGAGACATTCTTTTCTTGGAGCGCGTGGCACCTGTCTTGCGTCTTACATTTCACATTACGCCGACAGTCTCATGGGGGGAATTGTATAAGACAATCGGGCAAGCCCAAGAGATATTCTGTCTTGCTCTTCTCACTAACCACAGCAACACGCACGCGAATTTTTCTAGAATTTTCTAACGTGATCCACCCTATCATGATGTGATTACATGGACACTGAGCACCGTGTTACAACTACGTTTGAGACCGGGTTACTTTGCAAGCCTACCTCCAGGAAACCTTATATTATATAAATTCAGCGTATCCATACAGCCGTTAGCTTTACCATGCTAGGTAGTACCTTCACCAAAGCAGCCAATTTTCATTATGGTGTCATAAACAAAATTGCCACGGGAAGCCCTGTGTTTCGAAGACTACACGAAAATGTTTAGAATCGCGAGGAATAGGTGTCGTCATAAAGTTCAAACTGTATCGTGATGTAGCATTAACCACTCTTCTACTATGCCTGAGAAACATGGACAGTGTACAGCAGACATGCCAGGTAGCTCCACCATTCCATATGGGTTGTCTCTGCAGGCTTCTCAGAGGGTGATAGGACAAAGTACCTAGGCTGGTCAGGATCAGGTAGCAGGACAAAGTACCTAACTCCAAAAGCCTCAACAGGTCAAACATGTTGAACATGGAAAAGTTTCTACAGCGAGCCCAAATGTGGGGAAGGGTATGTCCGATAGGGGTGACTTGGGGCAGCTCATGTCCAGTCAGCGAAGACCAGCAGTAGCTCGTCGGTAGACGGAAGAAACGTTAGCGTCTCCTCATATTAATAAATACAGTTTCAGCATCAATGACACCTCCTGGGAGGAGGCACTCGCACAGTACCATCCCGCCTGACGCGCTATCATAACACAAGATTCTCAGTTCGCCGAGTGTGATTTCATCTCAGAGGCTCAGAGAAAGTGAGAATCCAAAAATAAAAGCACACGTAGCCACCTTTAAGATCAACTCCTTACAAATGTATCCCACGTGCGACAGAACCTATGTGCCAGGATGGGACTACAGTCCTGTGAGACAACACCTCGCAGAAAGTCTCAGGATGTACTCTAACGTCATGTGAGACCAGACCTCGCAGAAAGTCTCAGGATGGGACTCTACAGTCATGTGAGACCATACCTCGCAGAAAGTCTCAGGATGTACTCTAACGTCATGTGAGACCAGACCTCGCAGAAAGTCTCAGGATGTACTCTAACGTCATGTGAGACCAGACCTCGCAGAACGTCTCAGGATGGGACTCTACAGTCATGTGAGACCAGACCTCGCAGAAAGTCTCAGGATGTACTCTAACGTCATGTGAGACCAGACCTCGCAGAAAGTCTCAGGATGTACTCTAACGTCATGTGAGACCAGACCTCGCAGAAAGTCTCAGGATGGGACTCTACAGTCATGTGAGACCATACCTCGCAGAAAGTCTCAGGATGTACTCTAACGTCATGTGAGACCAGACCTCGCAGAAAGTATCAGGATGGGACTCTACAGTCATGTGAGACCAGACCTCGCAGAACGTCTCAGGATGGGACTCTACAGTCATGTGAGACCAGACCTCGCAGAAAGTCTCAGGATGGGACTCTACAGTCATGTGAGACCATACCTCGCAGAAAGTCTCAGGATGTACTCTAACGTCATGTGAGATCAGACCTCGCAGAAAGTCTCAGGATGGGACTCTACAGTCACGTGAGACCAGACCTCGCAGAAAGTCTCAGGATGGGACTCTACAGTCATGTGAGACCAGACCTCGCAGAACGTCTCAGGATGGGACTCTACAGTCATGTGAGACCAGACCTCGCAGCTCATGTCTCAGGATGCTCCTATCAACGATCGCGACGGGCAACTATTATTACAACGACAAGAAGCTGTATCGTTTTCTAAGCAATGCTGGACTTTCTAGTACGCGCATCGCTACGTAGATAGCAGTACCGTTCCACGTTACGTTGGTCATGATGCTATAACACCACCTGTTTCTATGTGCAATGGAAAGATTGATTTAAAATTGGATCTTAGTAATTATGTTGTACCTGGGCATGACGTCAGCTACTAGCACCGTAGTAAAATAATTATTAGTGACTCCAAACATGGGAGGGATAATGGTCGTCTAGAAGAGTGTTGTAAGAGAAGAGGTTCGGGTCCAGCTAGACATTTGCTGTGACAGATTGAATAGACTGACATTGGCTGTGACAGATTTAATAGATTGACATTGGCTGTGACAAATTGAATAGTTTAACATTGGCTATGACGGATTGAAAAGTTTGACATTGGCTGTGACGGATTGGATAGCTTGACATTGAATGTGACAGATTGAATAGCTTGAGGTTGGCTGTGACAGATTGAATAGCTTGACATTGGCTGTGACAAATTGAATAGTTTAACATTGGCTATGACGGATTGAAAAGTTTGACATTGGCTGTGACGGATTGAAAAGTTTGACATTGGTTGTAGCAGGTTGAATAGCTTGACATTGGCTGTGACAGATTGAATAGCTTGAGGTTGGCTGTGACAGATTGAATAGCTTGACATTGGCTGTGACAAATTGAATAGATCGACATTGGATGTGACAGATTGAATAAATCGACATTGGCTGTGACTGATTGAATAGTTTGACATTCGCTGTGACGGATTGAATAGCTCGACATTCGCTGTGACGGATTGAATAGCTCGACATTGGCTGTGACAGATTGAACAGCTAGACAGTCTTAAGACAAACAGTAGCAACAACAACAATCAGCTTGCTGGACTATACAACATTGCAGCTGACACACGAAAGGAGTTTACATATTCTACCCACCCCCATCCACAGCTGCCTCCGCTCCTCCCCCGAGCGCTCGGGATTACAGTTAGCAGTTAACAAGCACACGCAGCCCCATTACAGACACCTGCTATCAGAGATGATGTGTTAGAGAACTGTGTTACTAGGTCTCTGGTTTTTGTGAAGTCAAGTAGTCATACTTTTCCACCCTATCAGTGGAGAGCCAGATTTCGTTCCACAGATGGGTTGACTGAAACTTTGATATCGGGGATAGAACCTGTTATTCGTGTGTGCTGTGAAAAGCAAGCGTTCTGCCGATCTGAGACGAGCAGTGAGGAAACAAACAAACTATGATATCTGTTAAAAAGGCAAGTAATTTCACGAGAGGAGCATACTGACAGCATGGCTGTATTGAGAGCGAGTTTTTAATGTGGGAAAAGATACGGTGATATCAAGCCATCAACAACGAAGAAATAGAAATAACACTGCTCTTTAATCTTTTCATGTTGTAAATCTTATTTCTGGATCTAACATAAACCAGCGCTTTTAAGTTCATTTCTAAGGGGCTTTGTGACCAAACTTCCGCTATGCGGTGACGTAGAAGTTGATCACTTCTCGTTGTGCGGGAGTCAATGAATCTACTAAGCCTCTACATATTTGAATGTTTAGAAACAATGAATGAATGTGTTCTTCGTCCTTATAGCTTATCTTTTAAATGTTTGCGGTAACCCGATACCGTTTTGTAAACCTGAGTCTCATATATAGACTACATTAGAATAGCTGACGAGTTTGTGTGAACTGTTCCTCTAAATCAGAGATACGGATTCTTATAGATAACTTAAGCATGCAAAGTGGCCGAGAAATTACAGAAAGGTAAGGTAAGGTAGAAAAAAGCTGGCGTTGTTGTCGGGTATGAAGTGGTTGAGACTTCATTTTACGAGTCTTCAGCTTCCCATGAGGTGGAGTAGCCAGTTCTCTCTCTCACTGTCTTCATTCTGTCTTCTTTAGGTCCGACACATCTGACTTCTGTAGGCGTGTTTGGGTACCGGGTTAGCCTTCCCTCCTCAATCCTTTCTCCTTAGCTAGTCTGCTTTGTTGCAGTCTATTGAACAAGGATCACCACGTGGAGGTCTGGAGAGGGTCTTGGTTTGCTGGCCCTGGGGCAAGCTGTCAGCCTTGGGTCGCTGACTGCTGCAGCTCATGCACTGCTCAGCATCTTGATCCAACTGAAGCTTATAATAACAGCTATAGCTTTCTCGCGTCTAGTGTGTTATAAATAGACAACTAGACTTAACTTGCCTACATTTAACTAAACTAAACTGAAACTAAACTAAACTTAACTAAAGAACTGAATCTTTTTAGTTGCCACACCTTTCTGAACCTGCTTTCACTCCTTCCTTCTTTTTCTTGTTCTGATCTTCGCGGCTATCTCTCTCTCTCTCTCTCTCTCTCTCTCTCTCGCATTCCCTCTCGCTTGCTCTCTTTCTCTCTCCCACACTTCATCGGTATGTGGCTCTTGTATTCATTAACAAAAAATCGCATAAAAGGGAATAGTTAACAAAAAGCCACCGAATACCCAATGTGTGTCGGTACCAGAGATATAAATGGATAAGATGTTCCATACGATTAGACTTCTCAAATCACAGAACGCGCCAAGACTGGGTATAATCACTACATAAATAATTCAGGCAGAAACAAAATACCAGCATTAAAGCCAACTCAGCTAGTCAACAAATGTCTAAGTGAAGGTCAAGACTCTGACCAACATAGAACAAACAAAATAATTTTGAATAACAAGAAAGGAGACACACACACACACAAAAGGCCAACCAGCATTCGATCAGTTTGCTTCCATCCATATACATACTTTTCACTAGAGTGATTGTGATCAGATGTGGGGAGCAATTTGCCGAACCAGAAGAGCGGACGGGGTTTGTGAAGGACTACTCAGTCACAAACCACTTCCTCCTTCCACACATTCCCCCAGTTAATGGAGTGGGCACGGGAAGTACGTATGTCCCTGATTCTTGTTTTTGTGTTTTATGAAAAAGTTCTCGACAACATTTAAATAACTGCAGCGGTAAATGCCTGAACAAAACACAGTATTGAAGAAAAGTACGCTCAGCTGATAGAAGAGAGAAATCAAGGCTGCTCAAGCGAGTGAGTGAGAGATAGAGAGAGAGGGAGAGAGAAAGAGGGAGAGAGAGAAGGAGAGAGAGGGAGAGAGAGAGGGAGAGAGAGAGGGAGAGAGAGAGGGGGAGAGAGGGAGAGAGAGAGGGAGAGAGAGAGAGGGAGAGAAAGAGGGAGAGAGAGGGAGAGACAGAAAGAGACGGAGAGAGAGAGTATCCTATTTTACCAGTAAATCAACACAGCAATTCAACGCCGCGTGCATCTTGGCGATACAGACTCTCCAAAACTCAACAAAAACGGAGAAATGCTCAAACACACAAGATTTGCTGATGACACTGTCATCCCCAGTCACTGCGCCAGAGGCTGGCCAATGTTTAAATGAGTTCAACGAAGTAGGTGTGACAGTTGGCCCTAAAATTAATAGAAAGAAAACCAAATAATATTAAACACTCATTCCCCACATCGAGAACTGTGGCTAGGAAACGATCCAATCAAAAACTTGAATTCGTAAATCTACCTTTCGCAAGAAATTACAAAATCACCAAAAATAAATCGTGAGATTTCACGTAGGATGGTAGCAGGATAGTTCGGCTTCAGTCACGTCAAACTCACACCAACAGATGAGAAACGACGAGTCAAGAGCTCACATCTTCAAAAATGTGGTTAATCCAGTCATGATATATGGATGCTAGGCATGGGACCGACGAAATGCGCATATAAACATTCTTACGAGTGTGTGTGTATATATATATATATATATATATATGTAATTACTTATATTCTACATGATAAAGTAGTTTGCCTCATGCAAACCCTCCTTAGTGATCGATAAAAGTATGCTTGGCAGGTTACAGTGTTATTATTCGTTGCTCCTCTTTCGCGCACGCCACCACATGTGCACGCTACGTAATTATGCGGCTGAAATTTGGTGTCAAGTGTCCCTTCAAAATCATCTGCATATTGAGGAAATTAAACAAGATTGGATCATTGACTTTCATTCAAACGGCTGATATTTGAATATTGATCAAGCAGTTATTTTGTGTTTGCGTGTTTGTTTGAATTTAAAACGATGGAATAGTCTATTCATTCATCTTTGCACTTTTTACACGATAACTTAAATGTTACACAAGAACGGTTGGAATAATCTGTTTGTGTATTTTTGTAAAACAAATATTTCTTTATCTATTTATTTTCTTTCCTCGCCAAATACGGCACATAAGGCAGAAATAAATGATCTCCAGTTGGAATGATGTGACGCCACTGTTTTTAGATCTTGTATGATGCTGAGGCCCTTAGTTGAGACCTCTCGGACGATTGTTCTTCTGAGTGTTGCCTTGGGTCTCCCTCTTTTCCGAACGCCCACTGGTGTCCATTCGAGTGCTTGCAATGGAAGACGGTTGTCGTTCATTCTAAGGACATGTCTGATGTAATGTCCGTCGTTATTTTCCGGATGATGGTCGACACGTATAGTTGGTTTGTCTACTGGTCCCAGCGTATACTCAATAATTTTCTTAAACATTTATTTTCAAAGAGATTTAGTTTGTTTTCCAGATCTTTTGTTGTCTTCCAGCTTTCACGTCCATATGTCAGGACTGATATTACAATTGAGTTGAATTGTCTGAGCTTGGTGTGTTTGCTCAGTGTCGTTGAATTCCAGATGTTGGTGAGCTGATTAAAGGCGCACGAGACCAAAGCAATTCTAGGGGAAATTTACTTCGTGGGATCTCCATCTTGTGTTATTTTGCTTACCAGGTATGTGTATTGTTGGACATTTTGTAGATATTTCCCCTGTAGCTTGATATCAGCCGTTGTGGTTGTGGAAGCCATGACATTCTTCTTTGAGACATTTACTTGACGTTCTGTCTGTTCCGACCATTGGCAAAGTCTGTCTATAATTTCTTGTGTTTTTTTTCATTAGTGGTGCTTAGTAGCACTAGATCGTCCACAAAATCAAGATCTTCTAAGGTCTTGTTATCTGCCCATTCTATGCCTAAATACTTACCATCTGCATAGTGTTTTATAATCCAGTCTATAGCTGTGCCAAATAGTAGAGGTGATCAAATACATCCCTGTTTTACTCCTGTTTTAATGTTAAACCATTCAGTTTTGACTTCGGTTGTTCGACTTCCAACAGCATCGTGAATTATCATATAAGGCCTTGATAATATTTATGTATTTTGAGGATAAGCCATAGTTCATTATAATTTTCCATAATCTTGGACGGTGTAGACAAATATACTACTGTAAAATTCTAGTTGTTCACAACGTGATTTATACTCAGCACAATACAGTTATTTCCTGACAGGTTGTTCCTCGTGTGGATCCTAAAGCCCTTCACTTAGGAGGACATACTATTTCCAACTCACGTCCGGGAATGTCGGGATTGGGAACAAAGAACTGTGTGCGTGGGGTTAGCAACATCATCATGTACACAGTATTGTTGTAGATAAGCCACACAAATAGCACACAATGCTTACACTGTAGTTTGACACATGTTTCTTATAAACGACCACTGATAATGGCGTCCATATGTTTTACGTGCATTGATAATTTTAATGTAGAATCGGACTAAAGACGCAGTGCATCAACTGAAAGCAACCAACAACTCAAAACTGGTTGTATGCGTCAGGGTCAGCATATCAGCGCGAACCAATACCTTACTCATCCTTCAAGTTTGCGGCCCTGGATACCGACTGCATTCGTATAGCCTATCTGAGAGAATAGAGAACGAAGAGGAAAGACAAACTAGGCCCCAATTACTCCGTGCTGAAACTGGAGGTCGTAAATAGCAGCCTCGCTGTAAATTCTACATAAAATAACAGGTCTTCCGTTTTCCCCACGCTAGGATTCTAATAATAATAATAATAATACAAATAATAATAATAACAATAACAATAGTCATAACAATAATAAAATGAAAAATAAAAAAGCAGATAAGTATTAAGATGTAAACAAAGAAGAAATGTTGATGAAAATAATGAAAATAAGAAGATATGTGAGTCAGGCTTGTATTTGTTTCTGTTGTTGACGTCTGTTTTCCGTTGTCTGGTGTGCATGTTTTCTGTTGTCTGGTGTGCATGTTTTCTGTTGTCTGGTGTGCATGTTTTCTGTTGTCTGGTGTGCATGTTTTCTGTTGTCTGGTGTGCATGTTTTCTGTTGTCTGGTGCGTTTGTTTTGCTGTTGTCTGGTTCTGGTGTATTTTTCCTGCTGTGGGGTGTACATGTTTTCTGTTGTCTGTGTATAATGTAAGCAACATATTTTCAGTTGGATTTGTGCGTTTTATTTTGCTGTCTGTGTATATGTTTACACTGTCCCTGCGTTTTTCAAAGTCGCTAAAATACATAATTATATTAGAGCTTTTTTTAAATAGGATTTATTCAGTTTTCCTCTGACGTCAACCTTTTTTGTTAAAGTATAAGCCGCTGTAATAGCCTATTTTAAACTGCCATTTGCGTAATTTATCAATTATCTTAATTTAACGTTATTATTCACGATTTAAAGCGACAGCAGCAAATACACATTATCTCAGCCAGACATAATCACTTATCCTGATCTCATTCAAAGCACAAAGAAACCATCAAACTAGCATTGCTGTGCTTTACACTGAAAACGGAAGCGTTCAAATAGCAAAACTTTCTTGTTTGAAGCAAAGCTGAAAATGTAAAGTTTTGTAAGCAAGTACACGGAACCTTCACTTCAAAAGACATGCTGTCTTAGCTATGATGATAATTGGGATTTATATCAATTACTTCGTCAAGACTCTTGTGTTGTTTCGAAAAAATATAGAATAACAATATCCTGGATGTTTACAGTATTTACTATCAACCTCAACTGTTGGCGTTTGTTGTCCTTTTCTTTTATTATGTCTTCTGTGTATTCTAGAAGCATTGTACTCTATAAATGGGGCTAATATTACAACTAAAATTGTGGTTAATATTAAATTACAATTGTGGCTATTATTACAGCTGCAAATGTGGTTGATATTACAATTACAACTGATGCTTATATTACACCTACAATTGTAGCAATACTACAACCACAACTGTGGCAAATACTACAACTACAACTGTGCCAAGTACTACAATTATAATTGTGGCTAATAATACAGCTACAGCTTCCATTATTGCTGATACTAATACGACTGATGACAATACACTACTACTACTGCTACTACTACTCCGACCATCACCACCACTGCCGATACTACTACTACTACTACTACTACAAATACAATTACTGCTACTACCACAACTACTGCTACAACTACTACAACAACTACTACTAGTACTACAACTTTTACTGTTACCACAATGTTACTATTGCTACAACACTACTACTACTACTACTACTACTACTACTACTACTACTACTACTACTTCTACTGTGGCAAATATGGCACCGTACGGGCTGCAGATTCACATTGCTGTAGTGTTTTAGTACATTATTGATGCCGTCAGGCCACGGATTTGATTGGAGTTCACACTAGTCGACGACTTACACTTGTGAATGGCTAATTTGTTCGTTTTTTGTATTTACGCTTATTTGATTATCCTGCTCTGCAAACCGGCTATATGAATTACCCTACGATTAAACCTCTGTCGTATTTTAACTGTCTAGTTCACACTCCTGAACTTTGCGAGCTTTGTGCCCTTTGTCCTAGCTGCAGACATCCTCGTTTTGTATGTGGCTGTACTATAGACACGACTGTAATGGACTAGAGCACGGCCCGAGAGATAACATAACACACCACTCACACGCTGAGTGATGTCCCTACGACTAAGACCTCTTGCGGTTATGGAAAAGGCACAACACACAAAGATAGATGTCCCCTTTCCGCTGTCCTGCGGGATACCTGTTTACGGGAAAGGCTTAGGGAGTAAACCCTGATAAGAAATCTGCATCCTGTGCTATCTCCAGTCGTCTCGATAACATTTTGCAACTGACCAATGGTAACGAAGGACCAGAGACTGAAGTTGACAAAAGGCACAGTTTCTTTCTCACTTTAATCCAAATCACCGCGCAAGTCATCCATTTCAGCGGACACAGCAGGAGAAAGGACTGTCTACATGGCTGATCAAAGAGAGTGGTCTTCATCACATGTGATGGACGAACATCAAAACTGCTATTACAATGTTATGACAACTGCTACTACCATACAAGTTACTACAACTACTATTACCTACTACTACTGCTACTACTACTACTACTACTACTACTACTACTACTACTACTACTACTACTTTGATTCGATATCCTGTCAGTCACGAGAGGCAATGGAAATCAGCAAGACAGTCAGTTGTTGCCCTAGCTGACGCCGCAAACGTTTGTAGTCTGCATCTTGACGCATCCTGTCTTCCCCTGCCTGCAGACCAACACACAAATCCTGTATCCAGCCAGGTCTGTCCTTGGCTAGTTCTTCCCAGCTGCAGGTGTTTATATTCAACGCCTTAAGGTCAAGCTTGCAAACATCTTTGTAGCGGAGGAAGGGTCTACCAATTTTACGCTTGCCCGTGGTCATCTCTCGTAAATTATATCTTTTGGTATTCGCCCATCCTCCATTCTGCACACGTGACCAAGCCACCGCAAGCGGCGCTGGCGTAGGATCGTAACTAAAATTACAATCTTTACACGGTCCAGCACTTAGTTGTTAGTCACTCTGTCACTCCATGAAATTCCAAGTATGCGTCTCAGGTAGCGCATATGAAAAGCATTTAGTCTTTTTCGTGTTAGGCATACAGAGTGTCCATGTTTCGCTGCCATAGAGCAGGGTACTAATCAACACATAATCTGTACACAGCAACCTTTGTAAAGATGGTCAGCATGTTGTTATTCCACATTCTCTGTGAGAGTCTTGCAAGTACTGATGAGGCCATTCCTAATCGTTTCTGCAGTTCTGTGTCCAGTGAAAGGTTGTCGGTGATGATAGATCCGAGGTAGTTGAAGTGATGTAAATCCATGTACCTCCAGATTTTTATCGTTAAAGACAACGTCTGGTGGATCTGCATAAATTTCGTCTTTTATACGCTGATGGTGAGTTCAAACAGATTACATGATTTTGCCAACCTATTAATGAGGATCTGTAATTCAGCTTCGGTGTGGGCGACTAGGGCAGCGTCGTCTGGGAAGGGTATATCCCGAATGGTAATCTCCCTTCTCTGACTTTTTGTTCGCAATCTGGTTAGATTGAAAAGTCTCAAATCTGACCCAGTATGCAGAAATACGCTCTCTGGGGCAGTTACACATGCGTCGCTAAGCACGATGGCAAAGAAAATACCGATTAGGTTGCGAAAGCTGGCCGATAGGGTGTATCCGGAAACTACTAATACTACTACTACTACTACTACTACTACTACTACTACTACTACTACTACTACTACTGATGCTGCTGCTGCTGCTGCTGCTACTACTACTACTACTACTAATAACACTGGTACTGCTACTAATGCCCCAAATACTACTATTACTACTATTGATACTACTACCAGTACCACTAATATTACTACTACAATATTATAAATAATACCGCTATCACTAAAATTACTTCTATACACTACCAATAAATTGATGTTACTACAATTGCTTAGAATATTTCAGAACTCATCTTTTCTTGAAAATAAGTTTGTGTCACTTCTGCTAATTATTCACCTCACCGATCGGAGGCTGCTTATTTCCATCTTCCCAACCGTTAGTGTTCATCTTCCTCTCTGTTAGCTGATTAGCTCCACTAGCTTCTTATGTCTCAACCCTCCTAAACCCATTCATTTTTTCAATCCTACCTGTTTACTTCCGGTAAGATGGCGACCAGGAAACAGCTGCTCTCATGGTCTGCGATATTCGTGTGGTTTGTTCGTTCCACTTCATGTGTGGGGCGCGGTGTTGTGTGACGATCTTTTTCTAACACGTCCAACGCTATTCACAGGAAGCCTATGTGTGTAAATTTCATCGGAATTCGGAGATACACGATCTGTTCTTCATGTGTAATAGAATACGCGTTGTTGGATAGGACGTCACTACGGATTGCGCACCATCCTTGGTTGGTGTGCACGACCTGCTTGGATATTGCGTGCCATGATCGGAATTTGTAAGGTGTGCTCATGCTTGGCGCCGTATTCCAGTGGCGTTGAGGTCGGCTAGCTCTTCCCTGGAAGAGTGAAAAGTGAAATTAGTAGCCTGCCGATTATAGTGAGCTCACAAGCCAACCTCACCTCCTCGGGGTACACACTGGGCAACTAAAACCGTGAGGCTCTAGGCTAACGAGGCAATGGCTCGCCTGGGGGGACGGGCTCCTTCAGGTTACTTGCAGATGTTGGCCCACCGCAGCTTGGAAAGGAGATGGGCGCCGCCAGGTGATTTCAAGCCTAAGAATCACACATGAGGACAAAATCGAAATCTATTATACCGGATCGGTCGCAACCCGGGTCAGAGAGGGTTGGCGTGGGATTTTCATGTCTTCATGTGTGCCCCAACGACCTGATGGGTTACGGGATGAACTGAACTGAACTGAACCTGTTCACAAAAGAGGGGTCCAAAACTCGCATACAGTGGGCTGAATGCCGCCCGCGATGTCGTTTTCTGTGGTACCAACGTGATTAGAATGTCATCTTGTGATAAGAGATAGTAATGTGTGGGTTAGAATATTGGATATTATCTACCGTATTAAAGGTCAAACAAATAATATTGTATAACTAGACAGAAGATGTCGCTTAGATAGATGTGATTTAATTACTGTGCAAACCTGATTATAAAAGAAAAAAAACGGGTTTTAAATAAAATAAATTAACAAACAGAAACAGAATGTGTCAGTCTCAATGTCCAACTGATATTCTCGTTTGGCCCTCTCTCAGCTTCTGTCGATCAGCGTTCGTTATTCACATAGGGTTCAAATTCATTACGTTTTCATTTGCACTTTAATAATTTTGTTGAGTGCTGGGTGACAGATTTATGATCAACTAAATTGTATTTTCTTCTTGTTTCACCAGTCCTGACAGCATTATTTATTACTTTGTATTTATGTAAGTCTCTTTCTCTGTGTAACTCTCTCTCTCTCTCTCTCTCTCTCTCTCTCTCTATCTCTCTACCTCTTTCTTTCTCTAGCTCAAGAAGCTTGATAAGTATTTTTAAACAACACTAAAATTACCTCGTCTAAAAGTAGAAAGCTGGTAGATGTACAGAAAATTGCCTGCTAAGATGATAGTGTTGATATATTTGCACAGACATTGGAGCTCAGTACTGAGTTTGTCTTCAAACTTTAATTGTGCTGTAATAATATAATGGTCGTCGTCACCATAGCGATACGATATAATAGCGAGACACAATTAAGTCACTAGAAAAATGAGAGAGGACACATTCACGCAACTGAAATAGCATTTATCAAGCAGCGAAATGTTTAATCCAACAGTCATTAAACAGCGAGACGTGATATTCAAAATGATCTCCTAGATAACGGAGAAGGCGAAGAAATATAAAGGTCTCATATGGTGAGGCACAAGACACAATAACAACGTTCTGATGCAGCCCTGGGGCTGGTTTGAGTTTCAGACTACTATTTGAATACCTGACATCTGTCCTCCATCTACCTCCCTTCGATCTCTGTTACACCTTGTTGCTCGTGATACATTTAAACAAAACAGCCAACACGTTGGTTATGAAACAGTGTTTTACAACGAATATACAGAACATTACAATAAGAGGTAATCTGGTCGTTCGGAAATGATCCATTCTTGTGAGAGGTAAACTAATCTTCCTCAACCTGTTTTTGTGGAAAGAAAGAACACAGGAAATACTTGTCAGGTCCCAGGGAAGCCATGCATACACATTATTATACGACTTGATGTCAGTAAATAGGTCACAGGTGGCTATTTAAAAAAACAACTAAATGGGATTCAAACTTTATTATTGCAGTGATAGTTTCTCTTATATTTTAACATAAACTCCACCAACATTGATACTCTCATTCCATCGACGGGATCAGGATGTTGAGCAGCGGATGAGCTGCAGAGGTCAGCGACCCATAGCTGACTGCTAGCATCAGGGCCAGTGAACCAGATCTGCCTAGATATTTCTACACTCCACGCGGTGAACCTGAACAACAGGCTACAACAGAGCAAGCTGGCTAAGGAGAAGGGATCGAAGAATGAAGGCTTACCCGTTACTAAAAACGAGCCTGCTGCCAAAGACGTATGTGACAGATCGAAAGGTGCAAATTGCGTAGTCAAACTGTAAACTAGCAATACAACGCATTCCGTTTTCATGACTTTAACCTGCTATATACAACATTCTGTTCAGAGCTTGGTAGCAGCAGATTGAGAACGAACGCAAAAGAAGAAGTAGAAGAAAAAGAAGAAGAAGAAGAAGAAGAAGGAAGAAGTATCTAATCGTTTTATCAGTCAATCTAAACCTTCAGCGTAGAAGTATTTCGACGGGAGTATCAGCATTCACAAGTGATATATATATCTGCGCTAGCCCACATCAGCTGGCCGTATCAAATGCCTTTGTGAGGTCAATGAACGTAATATAGAGCTCGCGGTTATGTTCTCGACCTTTCTCCTGCACCTGAAGCGCTACGAATATCATGTCCAGTTCCTCAACCAACTCTAACTCCACACTGACTTTCCGGGCTGTGATGGTCTAGCTCAAGATGTTTGTTCAGGCGGTTGAGCAGCACGCGCGAGAGGATCTTACCGCCAATAGATAGCAGTGAAATGTGGCAGTGATTGTCACACTCCTGACGATTGTCTTTTATCTTATAAACATGCACTATCGACGCATCCTTCATTTCTGTGGGACTATTCCTTCAGCCCACATGGAGCAGAAAAGTTAAGTTAGCCTTTTGGTGAGGCATGTTCCTGCTGGTATTGCTTCAGTTCCAGAGGCTTTTATAGTAGAAAGAGATGTGATGCTTTGTCTACTTCATTCTCAGTTATGATATCATCCATAGTCGTATTCATTTCTACCTGGGGCATGAGTTGGATGGCCTCTTCATTTATGGATGATGGACTGTTAGGAACATTGCAGAAATGTTCTGCTCACCTGTCGAGAATCTGAACTTTCTCTCTAATCAGCAATCCAAGGGCGTTGCGAACTGGAGAGTTACCAGAAGGTTCTGGAGCACATACTGATTTCAGCGCCGTGTAGAACCTTTTGAGGTCATGGCGCAGAGCAAACGCCTCTATCTCATCTGCCTGTCTACTTAGCCAGAAATCTTGTAACTTCCTGTCTCTTTTAAACTGTTCTTCGAGCGCTAGTGAAGACCATTTTCTTTAACAAGGACGATGTCTAAATTTGGCTGTCCTAGCAATTGTCTAACTGTAGTGGAACAGCCCCACGAGGACATGCGTGCAAGTGTACTTAACAGCAGCGAGACCTCTCCACCATCCGAGGTCAAGAACTGCGTGAAACAGGGATGTGTACTTGCTCCAACACTGTTCAGTATGATGTTTTCAGCTATGTTGACGGATCCCTTCCAGAATACCAAGTACGGCATACCAATAAAGTACCGCATGGATGGTGGTCTATTCAATCTACGCAGACTGAAGGCGAAGACCAAGGTGATGCGCGACACCATATGCCAACTCTTGTTTGCGGACGACTGTGCTCTGAACAGTAGCTCAGAACGAAAAATGCAGGAGACTATGGGCCGGTTCTCTGCTGCTTGTGACAATTAGCACCAAAAAAACTTAGATCATGTATCAACAGACACGGCACAATTTTATAAGCAGCCAGTAGTTACAGTGAAGGAACAGCAGTTACAAGCGGTTGAAAAATGTGCCTCCATCGGAAGGTCGCTGTCGAGATAAGTAACTATGTTGATGAGCTGGCTAATAGAGTAGCAAAGGCTAGCACAGCCTTTGGCCGAATACGCTCAACAGTGTGGGAACGTCGAAGAATCAGCATAATGACTACGTTGAAGGTTTAGCGCCCCGCCAATGTCCCCACCCTACTCTATGCATGTGAGGGCCAGACTGTCTACGCTGGTGACGCCAGGAGGCTAAATAATTTTCACATAAACTGTCTGAGACGCATATTGCATATACGTTGGCAGGACCATATAAAATATACTGAAATGCTGTCCAGATCCAACATTCAAAGTATTCATGCACAAGCAAAAATTCCAATTGAGATGGGCTGGCCACTTTGCTCGAACGTCAAACGAAAGGCTTCAAAAGAGGCTCCTGTATAGCGAGCAGTGAAGGAGAACGATCACAAGGACCTCCTAAAAGCGTTTTAAGGACAGTCTGAAAGTCTCTTAAGTGCTGTCAAATAGACATTATCACCTGGAAGAACCTGGCTCACAATCTATATATATATATATATATATATATATATATATATATATATATATATAAATATTTAGAATGAAGGCGTGACCGAATGGTTTCGATGTCTGCCTATTGACAAGGAAGAGGCAGCGGATCGAATCTCCGGTAAGGCATATGTTGTTATTCTTTTATGAATGAAATAAACAACAAAACATAGCCATCAAATTATGTGACGACAGCAGTGGCGAAATGACCTGAAGTCATCAAACTAAAAACCCCTTAACTACCGCAGCAATACGAATAAAGTTGTACAACAGTTTACAGTCTGAAAATGCCATAACTCGTAAACCGAACGAACATTTCGAGCTCAACTTGTCACTGTACATTCTATGACCGATATGTAGATCAGTGCAAATTATGTCAAGTCAGTACGTGGTTCCTGTCACGAGTCAAGGGAATTTGATTGAATGGTTTCACGAAGAATATTATTTACAGGCAAATACATCAAAATGAACTGGTTGTACCTTTTACAACCGGTCCAGCGATCTGAACTAAGGAATTATGAAACAGGGGGAAAATAGGCGTGCTGGTGGAAGAGATGGGCACAGGTAGGCGTAGGTTGATAGGGACGAGTTTTATGTGGACGAATTCGAGGATGAGAAAAGATTGGCAGACAAATGGGTTGGCTGAGTTAAATAACTATCCCGATCAACATCCACTAGTACAGCTAGCGAGCTAATAAAACATACAGTACAGTGGGGGAAGGACAGACACATTTAATTATTCGGCAGAAATAATAGTTGTGAAAGAACGATGCAAACGGCGTTGAAACACCGAACGATGGATGGCTTCATACACTGTGAATTGGGAGGTGGGGGGGGGGGGGGGGATTTTGTTTCTGTAATCCCTCTGTGGCCACTGATCGCTTTGATATTCACTGAGCAAGGGTGTATGATTGTAGAAAATGAAGAAGAAGAAGACGAATCTTCGGTTGTAGTACAATAAATTCTGGGAAATAAATGCTCAAGAGAATCTACTGAAAGAAAAAGTGAGAGAGCATGCGTTGTTATGCGTTCAGTGAGTTATTAAAATAGCAGGACACTTGGACACTCAGAAAGTTATCTAGCAATTTAACACAATAGGCACTGGATTGAAACCAATAGAGAAAGACAAAGAATGGAGAGGCCAAAGAGCACCTGTCTAGAGAAAAATAGAAGAGGAGGACAAGACGACTGAAGTTTCATGGAATCATCTCAAGAAGACAGCCTAACTTTGGAATCAGCGGAACGCTAACTGATCGCTAAAAGAAGGGCAGCCATGCAGGTGATAACATTTTGCTTTGACATAACAAGAAACCAGAGAGACAAGTTAGCAAGAGATGGAATAACACGAAAATAAAAGCTCCAAAGAAGACACTTATCCAAGCCATAAGGAAAGTCTACCAGCAAGAGACAACTATCACTACCTAGATATAGCGGAGCAGAGGAGCCTGTTCGACATGAGAAGAGGACATATTCTTCTCTTCTTCTTCGTCTGTTCTAAATCTCACGCTACCAAGCTCAGAACATAGCTATGCAAGTAGCAGGATGTAGTCAGGAGAACGGAATGCGTTGTGTCGCTACTTTACAGCTTGATTGTGATATTTGCACCTTTTGGTCCGACACTTCCATTTTCGATAGAAAGAGCATTTCCGATTGAGTAGCACAGAATTGGTCCTAGTACCCAAACGTACGTGCAGACAAGCAGCACAGACAGCCGGACATGTCATACAAGGCTTAAACAACTTCGTACTGAGCACTGTCCCACGCTAACGAACATTAACACAAAGCTATTTAAGAGACCTGAAGAAATCTCCCCCGCAGCAGCCTTTGTTCAGAGAACTGGTATTCGCGCGTATACATCATTAAAAACCATGACCGGAGAGAAGAAGAAAAAGAAGAAGAAAAAGAAAATATAAGATGAAAAAGAACAGGAGGAGAATATGGCTGTTGACATTTCATGGATTAACTGAGCTCAAGAAGGTCCAACATTTGAAAAAGTGGAACATCTTACGGTATAGCTCCCGTGCTCCCAATATAACCTTGATCCTTTTAATCACAAAAAAACAAACCTCAACCAGTTGGTATCTCTTTTATTTATGTGTTACTAGGGAAATTGATTCTAGAGCTTTCTTTGAAACAGAAGGTTACTCTAAACATAATTAAAGCTTATCTTAATGATGAGTAGGTAGACACGCCGAAGAGGGAGAATGAACTAGAATCAAGTTATATTAAGTGAACCATTATGGTAGGATCATTCAGGTTTGGAGCTATATTTTATTGTTGCAGATTACAGTTTCTCCTTCAATTGCACTATCTTGTTTATTATTTGTTAACCAGCCTCCCTGATAGGCCTCAAAAAAACCTTCACCATGATAAACCGTCGTCAGTAAGGTCCTACTTGGCATGATATCGGCCGTATCGAAGACGTCCCAGCACACAAGCTGTTAGAGCAGGCTTTCACCATCAATAATGGGGAAACGACTTTCTCCATCCTGGGCTTGGCCCCTCGGCCATCCCCGACGACATGGTTAGGTCCAATCAGAAAGACATCACAATAGCATGCAGTCTTAGACCCATCCACTCATCATGCTCATGTCCGTTTAGTGCAACTCCACAGGCCTACCTACCTACATACCTACATACCCTACCTACCAATCCACCTACCCTACCTACCCACCCTACCCTACTTACCTACCACCCTACATACCAACACACCTACCTACATACCTACCTAACTACCTACCTAACCTGCCTACTTACCCTACCTACTTACCTTACATACCTACTAACCTACCTACCTTACCTACCCTGCCTACCTACCTACCCTAACCTACCTACATACCTTACCTTCCTACCTACCTACCCTACCTACCTACCTACCTGCCTGCTTCTACCTACCTACCTAATTAACATACCTACCTTCTTACCTACCCTACCTACGTACCTTACCTACCTACCTGCCTACACTACCTACCTACCTACACTACCTACCTACCTACCTACCTACCTACACTACCTACCTACCTACCCTACCTACCTACCTGCCTGCTTCTACCTACCTACCTAATTAACATACCTACCTTCTTACCTACCCTACCTACGTACCTTACCTACCTACCTGCCTACACTACCTACCTACACTACCTACCTACCTACCTACCTACACTACCTACCTACCTACCTACCTACCCTACCTACCTACCTGCTTCTACCTACCTACCTAATTAACATACCTACCTTCCTACCTACCCAACCTACGTACCTTACCTACCTACCTACCTACACTACCTACCTTCCTACCTGTCTGCCTCTACCTACCCTACCTGTCTGCCTCTACCTACCCTACCTACATATCTACCTACCTACTTACCTACCTACTTACCTACCTACCTACATATCTGCATACCTGAACAGTTTGTCCTTTGTGACTAGATAATAATGATGTGTAGTCCGTGGTTGTCCTTCCCTCCACGACATAAATCAGCAAAGATCGTACTATACCCGACTAAGGAGGGAGCCTTAATTAACACTCAGGTCTGTGTAACGCCGTGTGTTTAGCTAACACATCTGAAGCGCTCGGATAAGCTTACTACCTCCACCACTAAATATAATAATCGAGCCAGCAACAAATGTACTGATTTCAATTATCGAGCCTCGAACGCGTTCCGTATTGCTTTTTATCGCCATTACCTCCTCTTATGCATTGCACTAAACTATGACTTTTTAACTTTATGTCGTCTTTTTATACGATTTATCTACTTTGTCTAATTTCGTGACGTTGAGCATTAACAAAGTTACTTTTTTCCTGAAAATGTTACCTTCTACTGACGAATCACTTTCAACCACATTCACGTTATTGTATTCTTTATATCAGTGAGCTGGCAATTTCTCCTCAATTAAAAATGTTACCTGACTAAAACAGCCCTACTAATTTAAACCGAAAAACAAGCTAATTAATTCTATGGCTTCAACTAATCCCCAGTTAGATCCAGTTGCAGTCTATTTTCGCCGATCCAGAGTTTTCTCTACAATATTATCTTTGACATGTTCTATCTGAAGTGGCTGTATAACGTGTCATTATCCTTGGCCTGTTGTGTCTGAAGTTGTTGTTGCAAAACTTGCCAGTTTTTTAAAATAGATTCCTCAAAAGAATGTTTGCGTTGTTGTTAACCTTCTTCTATGCTGTATTATCCCTGGCTAAACTCTTTCCCGATGCTTTACTCTTTTGTTACTGTAGATCTTGACATAAAACATATATTAACTCTGTAACAGAACGAAAAATGTTTACGGTTTCTTTACAGTGGGATAAAAGAACTCAGATTTTTCATTTTTGAAACAACTGTCATTTCTGTTAAGGGGACGTAACAACTCTAATGTTTTCATTACAGAACAGTACCACTTTCACTTTTTTAGAATAGGACAGTACAACTTTCACTTTTTTAGAATAAGTAAGTACAACTTTCACTTTCTTAGAATAGGACAGTACAACTTTCGCTTTTTTAGAATAGGACAGTACAACTTTCACTTTTTTAGAATAAGTAAGTAAAACTTTCACTTTTTTAGAATAGGACAGTACAACTTTCGCTTTTTTAGAATAGGACAATACAACTTTCACTTTTTTAGAATGGGACAATACAATTTTAACTTTTCCAGAATAGGACAGTACAACTTTCACTTTTCCAAAATAGGACAGTACAACTTTCACTTTTCCAAAATAGGACAGTACAACTTTCACTTTTCCAAAATAGGACAGTACAACTTTCACTTTTCCAAAATAGGATAGTACAACTATCACTTTTCCAGATAAGGACGTTACATCTTTAACTTTTCCAGAATAGGACAGTGCAACTTTAACTTTTCTAGAATAGGACAGCTGTTGTTGTTTTTGCTGTTTTCACATAGCTGCCGAGCAAGCCTGCTCTTGGCAGTCCAATGCCAATCTTATATAAATACAGGTCTTCTTCAGTGATCTCACTGGTCCGTATAGTGTGTTGGAATTTATCGGCAGCTCTTGTAAGAATATTTTCCTCATGTCCGCAAGCGCCTTGCACTCAATGGGTAGGTCAGGTCTCTGACTGTTTCATCAGGATGAGAGCAATGTCTGCACAATAGCAGGTGCTGGGTATTGATGCGGTTCAAGTGGCTGTTGACTCTGGTATGTCCGGTTCGGAACTTCTTTTTCTTCTTCTTCGTACGCTGTCAGACGTCAACCTGTATTTTTTCGAAAAAGCAGAGGTCATCCTGAGGCTGTCGACACTGCCATAGAGCTTGTCCCGTGTTGCCACTGGTGATGGCCACATTTGCTTTCTCTGGTCCTCGTATTTCGGGCAGTTTTGCAGCAGATGTTCAGAGGTCATTTTTCCGGTACCACAGGTGCATTCGTCAGTGCCACCTATCTTCAGTTTATTGAATAGGTTTTACTTCAGTCTGTTGTGGCCTGTGCGGAGTCTGAAGACCACGACCTGCTCTCTTCTGTTCAATTGGAAATTGGCATCATTTTTTGTGTAGCCAGTATATTCTGTTTCCCATTTGGCCATGTATCTGGCTCTAATAAGCCTTTTGGACTCTTCGTAGGTCACACTAGAATCTGGTTGTGGTAGTGTTGCACCTTCTTCTGCCAGTCTGTCTGCCTCCTCGTTGCCTTGGAAGTTACAATGGGATGGAACCCACTGCACCACTACTCTTTTTGGTGCGGTCTGCTGGCATAGTTGACAGAGAACTGCTCTTCAATCATTAAGTTCAGTATTTTTCTGGCATTTTAGTGCTGTGACTACGGCCAGGGCATCTGTGAACAGGACTATCTGGCTTTCATTTCTTTTACCTGTCAGCATTGCTTCCGCTGCAGCCTCTGCCTCCGCTCTGAAATTGCTTGAGTATTTTCCAGTTGCCACTGACAGTGTTATTTTTCTACCATTTGGTAGGCTCAGGAATACCCCTGCCCCTCCATTCTGTGTTGTGTTTGTTACAGAACCGTCGGTGTATGCAGGGTCCAGTCCATGCTTGGGTAGTTTTTCGTTATGTACCTCAGAGTTATGTCTCTTCTTTCTTTTTCAGTCTGGCTGTTCTTATTTCCAATACCTGGTATATTTTCTGCCACCACCGGAAATATATGCTGCTTTTAGGTAGGTTTACGTACAGTAGGAATGGGCTTTGGTGTTCGGAACTGAAAGATGAGAGTTTGATCTCTTCTATGTAGTTTAGTTATGTCATCGTTACTTTTGGCTGTGACTTTTCGCTAAATACGCTGCTACCTGTTGTTCCCGTCGTCTACCTGATAATCCAGATGTCCCGAGTATTATTCGTAATAATTCGTTTTACTGTGAGGTTTGTGTTTTGCCAATCTGTCAGCCATCTCGTTCTACAGTAGCGCACTATGTTCAGGGATCCATTGCAAGGTGACATTTAACCCGCGGGCCATTATGATGTTGTTGATCGCGCTTTCCACCAAGAATATCTCCTTTTCTTTGTAAGGGGTGTTTTCAGCGCCCCCAGAACCGACTTGGAGTAATCAAAAATCACAAAGTCCATCGGAAACAATTCGCCAAAGTCAAGCTGCTGGTACAAATTCCCAACTTCAGTTTTCATAGCCTCAGCCTCCGCTTCATGTTTTGAACGGTTTTCCCTGAAGGAATCACAAAACACGTATATGGATCCTTCCAGATTTTTCATCTTGTCTCCATGGTGGCTGCCTTTTCTGTCAGGTCTGATTTTATGACTGGAAGGCAAAGATTGTCTCAAGGAGTTGGTCCAAAAAACCTATTTTCCATTTCTCTCTCCTCTGGTGGATGTTTAATGTAGCTTTCCTCTTCTGCTACTTCCAGTGGGGACAATTGCTTCAATCTTCTCTTTTGCCCCCATGTGTCTATTTGTATCCTATTTGGCTGTCAATTTTCTTGTATCTCTCTACCGCTTCAGTCAGTTCCCCCTTCTCCCGATATGTAGCAGTTCTATGTTGGCCTCTATCTTGCACACTGCTGTAGGTGTTGATCTCATTCTCCCACAAATTAGTCTGAGAGTTTGATTCTGCACCTGGTCAATAGATGAGATGTTATTTGTACTTACATCGGTCTGCATGGAAAGGCTGTAGTCCATCACCAGTCGTACATATCCAATGTATAGTTACAAAAGGGTTTGTTTATTAGCTCCCCAATTTGTGCTAGTAAGACTCTCCATTAAGTTTAATCACTTGGTTGATTTACCTCTAACATTGCAGATGTGGCTGCCAAATGTCAACTGTCAGTCCAGTGTTACTTCCAGAGAAACTGGGGTATGCTCTTTTACTAGTAATTTCCCATTCATTTCAAACAGGACTTTACAACTTTACCGTTTCTAAAATAGGACTTTACAACTTTCACTTTTACAAAACAGAAAAGTACAACTTTCATTTTTCCAGAATTGGACATACAACTTTTTGTTCCAGAACGAAACAAAATATATCTTATTATTTTAGAATGGACCACACTATTCCTCATTATTTCAGCAATGAAAAACTCTCTAACTATTCAAGAACATCATGACTTGGAGAGACTTCTTTAATAAAACATGAGTCTAAAATTCTTTTTAAGATAATTAAGAAGAGAATCGATGACAAGATAGAGGAAGAGGTGAAAGATAACCTGTTTGAATTTTGCAAGACCAGAGTAGCACGGAATGCCATCCAGTCATTTTGGCTTCTTGAAGGAAAATTGATCAATCAAGGACGATCACTATTTATCTGCTTTATTGGCTACGAGAAAGCTTTGATCGAGTCCACTGCAACAAACTTTTTCAGATGTTACAACAAATAGATATCGAGATGTTAATCATTAGGTTGACCCAGAACCTGTATGAAAATCGAGAAACGATTAATTCAGTCACATAAGGACTAACATTTCTAACTTTAATAAGACATGGGATACGACAATATTGCTTGCTGTCACCAAATCTCAATAACGCATAATCTTAGATGATGATGATGGAAAAGGTTGCTAAGTGGTGTAATAGGGGTGTCAAAGTCAATAGTATGAAAGTTAATGCCATAAAATGTGTCGATGATCAAGCTATAGTGGGAAGATCAGTAGCAATGTTGCATAGACAGCCTGAAAAAATCAACACCACAGTCAAATAGTTTGACATGAAAACGTACACATTGGAGACGAAAACTACGGTAATTGCCAAGCAATATAGGCAACGGAATATAATCATCAATGGCGAAGTAATTGAATAAAAGTTTACATATTTGGGGGCAAACCATTACAGAAGATGTACACAATGAGATGGGTATTAGAACAAGGATTGCACTGGCAAAACAGGCCTTCAGAGAAAACCAGAAATTGCTAACTTCCCAGAATATCAGGATAGAACTGAGGAAAAGAATAATCAGCACCCATTTAGGGTCAATTACAGTGAAACATGGACTCTAGCAAAGACGGATAAATAGAGCTTGGAAGCGTTTGAAATGTGGTGCTGTCGTAGAATAGCAAGAGTGGGCTGGATAGAAAAAAAGATATAATGACAGTATCCTCGATGCGGTACATGCACAAATACAAATATAGAAAATCATACATACAACTAAGATTGAGTTGACTGGTATACAACATGCGACATGAAAGTCGTCTACGGAAGATACTATAGGCAACATAAATTGGAAAAGAAGAAAGCGGCGACAATGACTTATCTTTACACCTCAGGCGTGCACAGACATTAAAGTACGAACTTATGATGAAATAAAGAGAATTGCAGAGGATATTATTCAATGGAGAGGCGTTCTCAGACACCCTTATAGCCAGTCTTAGAACTGACCAACCAGAGGATATAATTCAATGGAGAGGCGTTCTCAGACACCCTTATAGCCAGTCTTAGAACTGACCAACCAGAGGATATAATTCAATGGAGAGGCGTTCTCAGACACCCTTATAGCCAGTCTTAGAACTGACCAACCAGAGGATATAATTCAATGGAGAGGCGTTCTCAGACACCCTTATAGCCAGTCTTAGAACTGACCAACCAGAGGATATAATTCAATGGAGAGGCGTTCTCAGACACCCTTATAGCCAGTCTTAGAACTGACCAACCAGAGGATATAATTCAATGGAGAGGCGTTCTCAGACACCCTTATAGCCAGTCTTAGAACTGACCAACCAGAGGATATAATTCAATGGAGAGGCGTTCTCAGACACCCCTATAGCCAGTCTTAGAACTGACCAACCAGAGGATATAATTCAATGGAGAGGCGTTCTCAGACACCCTTATAGCCAGTCTTAGAACTGACCAACCAGAGGATATAATTCAATGGAGAGGCGTTCTCAGACACCCTTATAGCCAGTCTTAGAACTGACCAACCAGAGGATATAATTCAATGGAGAGGCGTTCTCAGACACCCTTATAGCCAGTCTTAGAACTGACCAACCAGAGGATATAATTCAATGGAGAGGCGTTCTCAGACACCCTTATAGCCAGTCTTAGAACTGACCAACCAGAGGATATAATTCAATGGAGAGGCGTTCTCAGACACCCTTATAGCCAGTCTTAGAACTGACCAACCAGAGGATATAATTCAATGGAGAGGCGTTCTCAGACACCCTTATAGCCAGTCTTAGAACTGACCAACCAGAGGATATAATTCAATGGAGAGGCGTTCTCAGACACCCTTATAGCCAGTCTTAGAACTGACCAACCAGAGGATAGTGTACAACGGAGAGACGTGCTCTGACAACCTTACAACCAGTCTTATGACTGTTCATCTAGATGATGCTGCCTTTTAAAATAAATGGTCCCTTATCATTGGCTCTTCCGTCTTGTCAGACGATAGTAATTATGCTTTGAAAAAAGGGATGTAATTGCAGTCCATGACGATACGAATCTGGCTGGTAAGATCAATCCGAGCAGAGAAGGGTCTTCCACATTATGTGCAAGAATAATAAGGACGGTATCAAGGACAGACATACTGAGGAACGAGGACATTCGCAAATGGTCGACTCCATCCCCTGAGTCGAACTCATGTCCAGATAGAAGGTGCAACAGTTCGGTTATCTTATGAAGATAATCACTGGTCAGTTTTCTCAGTGAGCTTACAAGGAGCGACAGCCGGGCGTCCAAGTGAGAGGGTGATCAAGGGAAAAGTGGATAGACATCGAAAGTACGAATTACACTTGAGATGATATATTCCGCAGAGGAATTAATGCCGCTTGTCCGGGCAGTCATTGCGCAGTGTTCGTAGTAGTATTTGTTTACCATTTAAATAAACAATAGAACAAACTAAGCTGTAACGTCAATTAGTGAGGAAGGAACACGCCATCATGCAGACATGATTTCGACAGTGCTTCAAAACCAGCCAGTCAGCTTTTTAATTTCCAGAACCCCAACATGACCAGGACAGTAGATCCACGTAAGATCTTGAAGGATAGAAACCTCAATGTCCGATATCTACTCCCACCACAGCCTTCCCGTTTGTACATTCCGAATAAGGATTGAGACTAGAAACAATGTTGTCCATAATTAAACAGGTCTTGTATATCTGCAGTAAAGCTTCTAAAGTCACTGTCTCAATATCCATTTTTGGCAACCATCTTGTCTCTCTAGCACTTTAGCTCTCACCCTAATGCCGAACCATGCTTAGTGGCTATTTACGGCATGCTTAGTAGGGCGCTGAGATCTGACCTTTGCTCACAAACACTTGTCATTCTAACGCAAGAAGTCTAATCATGTTTATCATATAGCTGAAAATAGCTCTCAATGGAACACGATGCCATAGCTTGGACATAATAAACGACCGATGAATAGGTTTCCAATTTCCAAAGAAATTTGCTCAATTCTGGAGTTCTAAATGAGAAACTTCCTCCTGTTCCAGTAATCGGGTTAAGGTCGGAGTTCAGATGAATATTATTGGACTGTCAGATTTGTTTTGTTTTACGAAAATACAGTTTTTGGTTCAGAGGCTTTAAATACATTTAAATATTTGATGTCGCATCCTTTCAGTAGCAGGTTTCAAGTGTCTGTCAGCTTTTGAATATAATTTGGAGTCGCATCCTTTAGGAATCAGGTTTCAAGTGTCTGTCAGCTATTGAATATAATTTCGCCTCCCTGGAATTACATGATATTTTTTAATTTTGCTGTGCATTTTCGGAATTTCTAGATTATTAAAAAAGCAACAAATCAAACGCAATCTTTAACAAAAGACCCAATAAATGCCGTATTTCGTCAAAACGATACGTTTCTTCTCTACATCTGCGCTGTAAACAAGTGTGCCAAAGTTAGTAAGCGTTTCTCCCACTAATAATAAATACACGTTTGACAAAGTTAGTTGTCGTTTTTGATATTAATAACAATAAACACGTTTGACAAAGTTAGTTAGCGTTTATCCTACTTAATAACAATAAACACGTTTGTCAAAGTTAGTTAGCGTTTTTCATATTTGATAACAATAAACACGCTTGACAAAGTTAGTTAGCGTTTATCCTACTTAGTTACAATAAACACGTTTGACAAAGTTAGTTAGCGTTTTTGCCACTTAAAAACAATAAACAGCCATTTAAGCCCGCTGAGATGCGAACTGATGTCTGATAGCGATGTGTCGTTGTCTCGTATCGCCCTATATCAGTCTACTTGATATTGACCGGAGTGTGAAGACAACAATATGAACCACACACACACACACATATACACACATATACACACACACACGATCGCATGCACGCACGCACACTCACACAGAAAAATGGAATTCGATGCACCTGGATTTTGTTGAGTTATACCGATGACTTGGCTTTTCTGTCCCATTACCGGAAGTTCAAATAAAAGTATAATTGATTAGAGGTCACATGTACTGGGACTCAGAATTCAAAAAGAGAAAACAAAGATTTTGATAATCAATTCAACAAACGGCAATCAGATTTTTTCGAACGTCAAACTCATTCAAGAAGTTCAATAATTCAAATATTTCTGTTGCAATATAGACAACGTAGGAGAATACCTTAAATAAATAAATCGAAATCAGAGAACAAATAACAAGACAAACTTTAATTCAGTTGCGGAAGTTTTGTAAACCAAAGGGAATTAATTCTGACGCAAAATGAAAGCCTCTTTAATCTGTAAATCTCTAATGTAAGGTTATGCTACATTAAATAGCCCTGAGATATGAACAAAAAACTTGTAATCAAACAAGAACCAAGATAGCAAAATAGGATGTTTGACATAGTAAGGAAAGATCACATATGTAGAGCTATTTGAAAGAACCAGTCTGTAAAGAAGGCAACGGGGTCGATGTAGGGTCTAGGCATAATGTCCCGCCCACATCAAATGAATGCTGATGTGAATCTATAAACTCTCACATCCAGGGTGCAGTGATCGCCCCTGAAGCTGCTGTCCGGCTGACAGCAAATCGCTGGCATAGACCCTCTCCTGCACAAACCTGTCCATAGCAACACCTTCTGGTGGGTGACCCTGTTTGCTTTGGGGGCGACCGAGTACCTTGCGGTATAACTAGGCATGGAGCAGTTTGGGGCTCTATAAGGTGACAGCGCAGTATCCACCGACGAGTGGAATATGCTCCGACTGTTACCAACCAAGATCCCACCCATAGGTTAAATGTTCTTCTCATCTGTCGTCTGCCTTTACTACACAACTTTTCTTTGTCCAACCTACGAAACCCCTTTCACGGATAAAATAATGGTAGAGTCGCACTGAGAGTATCCGGGCCTAGCCCAACATAGACGCTGTAGCGAGAGCATCGGATGATCTGACATCGCCCTATCGTCGGACTACGCTCGGACTCTAAGGGTGGAGAGGTGGCGCGGAGCGATGGGATCTCATTGGAAAGTAAGAGCTGGTGTGGCAGGGGTGGGGAAGATCGTGAAGGCATAGTGGGCAGGACGTGACACAGCCACGGGGAAAGGCCTGAATACAGAATAAAGAAGTGTGGTCAGCAATGAGAGCACCCGTGGCTAGCGAGCGGGAAATGCACTCTGTGAACACCACTTGACACCACATCTCACCTTGACCCCCCCCCCCCTCCCCCCCCCCCCTCCCCCCCCCCCCCCATCTATCGACGCAGCGAACCTCCAAAATGGCCAAGGAAGGTCATGGCAACGCCAAATACATATATCACCATTGAAGAAAGGCTCACCTAGTATGCTCTTTGGGGGGGGGGGGGGGGGGGCAGAAGTCTGCAGCAAAACAACCCAAAACGCAATGCCAGGAAACAATAAACATTCTTCAAACAAGCTCAGACGTCGCTTTTGGTTGCCAAGGCCCGTAATATATTATATACTATTTAAAAAAATAAGATAATTCCCTTGCTCTGTGCGAGAAGTTAGCAAGGGGGAACCTTTACATACTACAGCTTAATATTGCTGGAGTACAAAACAGAGTAACTGAGCTGACCAAAACTCTACAAGACAATCAACTCCTCATAGCCCTCCTCCAGGAAACGATACTTCCACAAAGACAACATCACGGCAATACTCAGCATAAGTGTGAATGCAACAAGTGTCAGGGAATTATGACCCTGGTCAGGAATGATACACAAGCCATTGTAAACAACAATCCTGTGGATGATATTGACCATCAAACAATAAAGGTATGGAGCAAAGATAACACAAAATATATACTACATAACATTTACTGCCCTCCAAAGTCTAAAACTTGTCTACCTGAATTTGAGCCTACGTCAAAGAAAACAGTGTTGGTTGGAGATTTCAATGCCCATATGGCAAATCTTGGATTCCGCCAGTTTAATAATAGAGGCCAGGAAATTGAAGAGCTGTGTAATGGTACTAATGTTACACTGCTTCAGAGTCTGGAAACCCCGACAACTCTTTTGTATAGAGTACACGGTACAGCCAACCGACCCGATCTAACACTTGTATCGACTGACTTGGTAGATAACACTACCTCTAAAGTTTTAGACGATATTGGAAGTGATCATCGTCCTATCCTAACAATTATTAAAACACTGCAGAGGGATAGGATGGTTCGGAGAAAACCATCATGGGATTTCAGAAAGGCTAACTGAGACTGTTATGGGCGGGAAACTGATACCTGGTTTAGTCAAATTAGTAAGAATGATAACATCAATACAACTTTCAAACATACATGTGCCACCATCTTAACAGCTGCAAGGAAATGCATCCCACTGGGCCCGTACATGAAATATAAACCATTCTGGAACCCAGAGCTGGGGGCAGCCGTGAAATAGAGGAGAAGGTCAAGAAGAAGGTAGACAAATCTACAAATATCCTAAATAAAACAGAGTACAATAGTTGGACAGCAGAAGTAAGATATATCCCTAAATAAATGAAACCGGAGACTTGGAGGGAAAATTGTAGCAAGCTGGATCTAAAAAGAAAAGCGAACAAAGCGTGGAGATTATTGAGCAGCCTTGAAGGGAACAAGAGAACGTCAAACCCAACACACCTGGCCAGAGAAACTGCAGACGAAATAATATCAAAAACCAAGAATGTAAGGTCTTTAACAAATTTTACGCTAGTGTAAATAAAGCACAACCAAGAAAACTGCTAGATAAAGAACTTTTAAAGGACTCCTTTTGCATCGACTCCACCAATATAGTTGCCTTTAAAAATCACATCACTTCACAAGAACTGAGCATGACGATGAGGAAACTGGCAAAACATAAAGCACCAGGACCAGATAAAGTTAAAAATGAGATGATAAGTAAATTAGAACCCATATCGAAAGAGCTACTTTTATGGTTTATCAACAGAACATGGGACCAAGGACAGTTGACATCAATATGGCTATCAGCAACTATCCAACCCATACTGAAGAAAGGGAAACAACTTGGAACACATGGAAGCTATAGACCTATGTCGCTCACCTTGTGTATTGGTAAAGTTGTTGAAAGAATGGTAAACAACAGACTATATTAGTGGCTTGAAGACAAAAACCTCCTGAACAGAAACCAGGCAGGGTTCAGGTATGGATACCGCACGAATGATGTTCTCTTTAGGTTTACACAGCATGTGATGGATAGATTCCAAGAAGGAAAAAGCACACTACCAGTGTTTATTGATATATACCAGACACATGACAGGGTCTGGAGGAAGGGCCTTTTGATGACATTGGGGAAAATGAGAATAGAAGGAAAGATGATCAAATGGATATAGGCCTTCCTGACCAATAGAACAATAGATACCAACTATGCAGGTACAACATCAAGTAAAAGAAGGACAGCTACAGGGCTCTCCTCTAAGCTGCACCTTTTCCCTCATCTATATTATTGACCTCACTAAACATCTAAACTTGTCAACGATATTGTTTGCTGATGATCTCGCCATTTGGCAACAACCAAGATCAACAGATCGCTACTGACAATTTCAGTGTATTGCGAACTGTGGAAACTAATGATACATGCACAAAAACCATATACAACATCTTTTGCCGGAGTCATAAAGAAACAAAGAGATCCATTAACATCAAAATGAATGGGGAATTATTAGTAAAAAAGGATACCTCAGTTTATCTGGCAGTAAAACTAGACAGACAGTTGACATTTTGCAGCCGCATCTGCAATGTTAAAGGTAAAGCAACCACGCGATTAAACGTAATTAAGTGACTTGCTAGTACAAATTCGGGAGCTGATAAATAAACTCTTCGGGAACTATACGTTGGATATGTACGACCGGTGATGGACTACAGCCTTCCCATACCGACCACTGTGAGTACAAATAACATCTCACCTATTGACCGGGTGCAGAATCAAGCTCTGAGACTAATGTGTGGGGGATGAGATCAACACCTACTCCGGGGTGCGAGATGGAGACCAACAAAGAACAGCCAGATATCAGAATTGTGGGGCGGGGGGGGGGGGGGGCCCGAGAGTGCACTGATTGAAGTGGTAGAGAGATACAAGAGACAAGGAAATAGCAATCCAAATTGGGTACAAATATACACTTGGAAGCAAAAGAGAAGATTGAAGCAATTATCCCCACTGGATGAAGCAGAAGATTAAAGTCATATTCACCATCTACCAGAGGAGAGTGAAAATACAAAATAGGTTTTTTTCGACCACCCACTTGGGAAAAACTTTGTTTGCCAGTCATAAAAGCACACCTGACAGAAAAGATAGCCACCAAGGAGACTACACCTAATGTCCAGAAGACATGTTCGTTGGAGACAGTCTACAGCTACCTAAAATCGGCAGTCCTGGTCTACGGATAGATCAGCATTCAAATCTATCATTTTTTGCAGTGTATATCCATTAGGAGACCTGGATGGGTCCAAATACGAGTTTTATGATTCATGTGGCGAAAATCGTTGAAATCATGAAGTGGAGGCCGAGGCTATAAACACCAAAGTTGAGATTTTGCACCAACAGCTTGACTTTGGCGAATTGTTGCCAATGGACTGTGATTTTTAGTGACTCCACATCGGTTCTGGAGACATTAAAGAACACCCCGTGTAAAGAAACGGTGATATTATTGGTGGGGAGGGCGATCAACAACATCATCACGGCAAGCGGGATAAATGTTACCTTACAATGGATCTCTGGACATAGTGGGCTACTAGGGAATGAGATGGCCGACAGATTGGCAAAAACAGGAGGTCCGAAACAACAAATGGATAGACTATGCAGTAGCCACACAGTAAAACGAATTTTTAAGAATAATAACCTGGAAATCTGGATGATCAGATGAGCCACGGGAACAACAGGTCGCAGTGTATTTAGCATAATATCACAGCCAAAAGTAATAATGACATAAATAAACTCCATAGAAGAGATCAAACTCTCATCTTTCAGTTCCCAACAAGACATTCCAGAGTCAAAAGCCATTTAAATCGCAACAATCCTCAGCATCTGCCCTCGTGCAGACATTGCTCTCATCCTGATGAAACAGTTAGACACCTACCAATTGAGTGCAAGGCGCTTGCGGACATGAGAACAAGATTCTTAAAAGCGCTGTCGACAAATGCCAACACACTGTACGGACCAGTGAGGCTTTCTCAGCAGCAACAGCAACAACAACAAACGGGGCAACATCATGTTGGCAAAGAAGCGAAGTGTTGTTTACACCACACATTGAGGAAATCAACTGATCGCATTACAAGTCAGGCTCTGTTCACGATCACTAGGTAAGAAAGGTAGAGAAAGACCAAAATACATCAAGTAAAGAGCTGTGGACAGGCATGAAGGCAGCACGGAAGACGGGGATTGCGCTAGAAACGGATGGTTAAATGAAGGGAGATGAGATGTTCTCAACAGGGAGCTGGACATGATTTGATTAATTTAATCTTTTGAGATTTAAAAGTATCAGTTATGACCTCTTAAATCAGGGTAGGTAGCCTACGACCGTCCACACTGATCCGGCCCGCTAGCAAAATATATCACGCGCCGTAATCTAAATATGTTCGTGATTCGCCACAGACTTTGGCCACATCCAACTGTGCCTTGGCAGTAATATTGAAATAATATGAGGTACAGATAAAGATGCCAAATGCAGAGGTACCTTTACATTGTCTGCTATGGGGTTACCTTTACATTGTCTGCTATGGGGATACCTTTATAATGTCTGCTATGGGGCTACCTTTATAATGTCTGCCATGGGGCTACCTTTATATTGTTTGCTATGGGGCGACCTTTACAATGTCTGCTATGGGGCTACCTTTATAATATCTGCTATGGAGCTACCTTTTCATTGTCTGCTATGGGGCTACCTTTATATTGTCTGCTATTGGACTACCTTTACAATGTCTGCTATGGGGCTACCTTTACATTGTGTGCTATGGGGTTACCTTTATAATGTCTGCTATGGGGCGACCTTTACAATGTCTGCTATGGGGCTACCTTTATAATATCTGCTATGGAGCTACCTTTTCATTGTCTGCTATGGGGCTACATTAATATTGTCTGCTATGGGGCGACCTTTACATTGTCTGCTATGGGGCTACCTTTATAATGTCTGCTATGGGGCTACATTTATATTGTCTGCTATGAGGATACCTTTATATTGTCTGGCCTGGGGCTACATTTACATTGTTTGATATGGGGCTACCTTTACATTATCTGCTATGGGGCTACCTTTACATTGTCTGCTATGGGGCTATCTTTATATTGTCTGCTATTGGGCGACCTTTACATTGTCTGCTATGGGGCTACCTTTATGATGTTAACAATTGGGCTACCTTTATGATGTTAACAATTGGGCTACCTTTATAATCTCTGCTATGGGGCTACCTTTATATTGTCTGCTATGGGGATACCTATATACTCTGCTATGGGGATACCTTTATATACTCTGCTATGGAGCTACCTTTACATTGTCTGCTATGGAATTATTTTTACATTGCCTGCTATGGGGCTACCTTTACATAGTCTGCTATGGGATTACCCTTACATTGTCTGCTATGGGAATACCTTTATAATGTCTGCTATAGGGATACCTTTATATTGTCTGCTATGGGGCTACCTTTACATTGTCTGCCATGAGGCTACCTTTACATTGTTTGCCATAAGGTTACTTTTACATTGTCTACTATGGGGGCTACTTTTACCATGTCTGCTATGGGGCTACATTTACATTGTCTGCTATCGGGCTACCTTTACATTGTTTGCTATGGGGATACTTTTATATTGTCTGCTATGGGATACCTTTATATTGTCTGCTATGGGGATACATTTTAATTGTTTGCTATTGGGCTACCTTTACATTGTTTGCTATGGAGTTACCTTTACATTGTCTGCTATGGGAGCTACATTTACATTGTCTGCTATGGGGGCTACCTTTACATTGTCTGCTATGGGGGTTACCTTTACATTGTCTGCTATGGGGCTACCTTTGCATTGTCTGCTATGGGGCTACCTTTACATTGTCTGCTATGGGGCTACCTTTACATTGTCTGCTATGGGGCTACCTTTACATTGTCTGCTATGGGGCTACCTTTACATTGTCTGCTATGGGGCTACTTTTATAATGTTGTCTATGGGGATACCTTTATAATGTTGTCTATTGGGATACCTTTATAATGTTGTTTATGGGGCTACCTTTAAAATGCTGTCTATGAGGATACCTTTATATTGTTTGCTATGGGGCTACCTTTACATTGTTTGCTATGGGGCTACCCTTACATTGTTTGCTATGGGGGATACCTTTATATTGTTTCCTTTTGGGCAACTATAAATTTTGTTAGCTATCGTGCTACCTTTATATTTTTTGCTATGGGGCTACATTTACACTGTCTGCTTTGGAACTACCTTTCTATTGTCTGCCAGGGGCTACCTTTATATTCACCGAATTCATAAGTAATGTTAACAAACTATCTAATTGTGGACCGCCGGTAGCCCATGAGCCCCAACTATTACGAACCCTGTCCCAGTACCCTGGAACATACATTGAGGCTATTGAGTCTATTCTGTCAAGTACAGAAAGTGTAAGCACGTATTTCGATACTATATATTACAGAACTAACTCAATTATTCCATAGACAGTGGAGGGAGAAAGAGAGAGAGAGAGAGAGAGAGAGAGATTTAAGGAAAGGGGAAGCGATAGAGAGAGAGAGAGAGAGGGAGAGAGAGAGAGAGAGAGAGAGAGAGAGAGAGAGTCTGGGGTCAGGCTTTTGACTTGGAGTTATTTCCCTTTTTGAATAGAAACTCCCCAAAATCGCTATTTTAATATATGCACAAGCATTTCGAATTTGAAAACGACTTATTATGGCGTTTAAACTGTCCCTTATTTATCAACTTAATTTTCACCAATATTGGCACACCTATCCGATTGCTTTATTAGTGCACCAAAACCCAGATCATGGAAGTCTGTGGTCTGCTTCCTCAATCACATTTGCACTTCAGGAATTAAGCTCTTCATCAATCGCGAAACGTCTGTCGTAAAAGGTTTTGTAGTGCATTAAAACAGGTGGAAATCTATCAAAGCTAAGCTGAGGCTGTAAGGTGGATGTTCAAAAAGTTGCCACCCTAGTTGGTTAATTTTCTTCTGGGTTAAACGATTCGTACGTGGACTGGAGTTGTCATGATGGTGCAGTACACTTATAGCCAGCAGGCATGGATGTTTTCTTCGAATTGCAGATACATACACACACACATTTATACATACACACATTCATCCATACATATATACATACATACACACATACATACATACATACATATATACATACATACACACATACATACATACATACATATATACATACATATATACATACATACATACATACATACATACATACATACATACATACATATATATATATACATACATACATACATACATACATACATACATACATACATACATACATACATATATATATACATACATACATACATACATACATATATACATACATACATACATACATACATACATACATACATACATACATACATACATACATACATACATACATACATACATACATACGTACATACATACATACATACATATACTTACTTAATAAGTCACTGCACTTCTTTTCTCATGTGTTGAAGCTTGCAGAGAGATGGCCTGACTGTTCTTTCCACCGCCCTGCTCCTAGCCTGGTTTCAGTCCAGTTTTCAATCTATCAGAGGCTGTCGTATTTTTCCTTACTAGCTAACTTCGGGACGGCCTGATGGTTTGTATTTTGGCCTCCTATGACGATCGTGGTATCTGGTTCTCTCTCATTTTACAGAGAAGGCCAAAACATCGAGTTTGTTCCACTCTGGAATGCAGGAATAAGGCTTCGAGATCTTGACATATTGTTCAGTCATGGATCTTGTGCCTTCCTGTCACATGGACTATCTTCCTTATGTACCTCATTTCTGAGGATTGTAAATGGCATATTTGATTTGTAGACATTGCCTTTGACTGAGATCCGTGTCAGAACATGTACATATGAGAACCAGTCTATTACCGCTCCAAGATATTTGATTTGACTGACCTGTTAAAATGGCTGTTCTCCTAATGTAATCTGAAGGATCTTCTCTTCCATGGCAACCATACTAGTTTATGTTTTTAGATGATGGTGGACATTCCTCTTCTCTAGATCTCTTTTTCCCCGACTTGCAAGTTCAGCTGCAAATGCACCCCAGACTCGGTGACCAGGTCACAAAATGACAAATGTCAGCTCCAATATTTGAGATAGTTTCATCTTCCAGAATCTCACTGAGTACTTGTTTGTTCTATCTTTGATGTGTTTGATGACATCATCTACGAGGAACAGGAAAAGGTATGACGACATGATGTCACATGTTGAACTCCGCAAGTGGTTCTGTACTCTCATGACTGATGATTTTAATGTCCGTTAGTCATTTCTACAAGTTGTATATAAAGTATGTAAGGTACATATCAGGAGTCCCGGAATATTGTTCTTCACCAATCCCTCCCACAGCCGCCTGCACACATGAACTTGCTCGAATGATTTCTCAAGTTAATTTTAAAAAACCACAAAAAAAAAAATAAAAATAAATAAATAAAGAGTTGCATCTCATCATCAGACTTAATCTTTCAACTCAGCTTCAGTTGTGATGAGTGTAAATATACGGTCTTGACTACTTCTATTCGCCTGGAAACCACACTGAGCCTTGCCCATTATGTTTGACTCCAATTGGTCTGTTAATCTCTGTTCTACAATTCTATAATAGACTTGGCCAGGCACATTAGGGCGGAAGATACCTATGTGCTTTACACATTACAGATTGTCGACCTTATTAAATATTGGTATTGTTATAGCAATCTCACAATCCTGTGGTATAGCCTTGTGGCATCAGACCTCATTTGAGAATCTTTATGAACAGTAGTTCAACAGCAGTTCACTCGTACTTGATCGTTTGTGGTGTTACACGATCATCACATGCTTTATCCTTCTGACGAGAAACTTTTCTTAACATACTGACAGCTGTACTACGCTGTGTAAACTTATTCTTTCAATCCTGGTATTAAGAATGAATACTGGCCAATTCGTGTCCGTGACAGGAGCGAGTAAAAACAGAGGTGGGACCCGCACCAGGCCAACCACCTTGTTGATTAAGAAGATTAAGATTAAGAAGATGTCTATTATCTGTCAACTTAACGTCTTTGTACTGATTGAGAAGACTGCAAATTCTGAATAGAACATGTTCTTTTACATTTACTTGGTCTTCCTCTTTGTTTTTTTTGGTTTTGTTTGTTTGTTGGCCACGTCTTATTTCTCAATTCTTAAAGGCGGTGTGTGTTGCACTGTGGTTTTTATTGTTGCGCCTGTCGGCCCAGTACATCCGCATGTATTTTATGTAAGGGTCTGCTTCCTCTTGCATTTTCTAAGGGTTTGCTTCCCCGGGGTAACGGCCGGTGCTGGGATGGGGATTGAATCCAGCACCTTCTGTTTGTGAGCCGTGTCACTTAACCACTAAGCCACGCCGTTCCCATATACTTGGTCTGAAAATACTTATGCTCATTCAATATATTCTTTAATGCATTAATTAATTAATTGGCATCCACAATTTCCCGTGGCAATTGCATTCCAAGCATAGACCACTCAGTGGCTAAAAAAATATTTCTTGGTATCTAATCTGGACCTGTCTTTAATTAAATTGTGACTGTGCCCTCTTGTTCTTGTAGGCGGCTGTATTTTGAAAAGCTTGTTATAGTATAATTTATCATTTCCGTTGTTTATCTTCTAAACCTTAACATATTTATACTGGTTTAGAAAACTAGAGAGTCTGTATAGAACCAGTTTCTTGGATGGTGGTTTAACCGATGTGCCATCTTTAATAGACTCAAACACTAGAGCTAAGTAGACCTGCAGCCAGTTAGGCGCCATCTAAAGCTGCTCTTAAAAACTACCTGGGGTTTGTTTAACCTCAGTTTTTGTCCGGGCAGCGGCCGTTAATCCTACTGCCAAGTAATTTTTAACGTGCTCGACACTGAACACGGGAGTCCGATCTCACTACCCAGAGATCAGGATAATTTTTACCAGAAGATCCACATGAAAAAAATCCCGGTCTTCATCGCGATTCGAACCCGTGACCCCGGCACCTGAGGCAGACACCTTACCTCCAGACCACTGAGTCCACCATCCAAGACAGACACCTTAGCTCGAGACCACTGAGTTCCCTTAAACCTGTAGTGTTACCTTGAATTATTTTATTTTCTCTATATTGTAAGCTGTTTTACTGAGTCGTCCTCATAACTGTAATTCTGGAATCTAACAATCAGTTTTGCCACTCTTCTTTGTATCCTTTCCAGCAGGTTTATATCTCCGCTACAATAAGGACTCTTCACCTGTACACAGTACCCAAATCTAGGTCTTACTAATGCTTTATACAGTTTGACTATCACTTCAAGTATGAACACGGGACCATCTCTGCAGTTCACCTAATGTAGTAAATCCTAATTTAAGGAATGTATTTTTCCTGTACTAAGTGTTTCTGTTCCACTGGTTTTTGCATCATGAAATTGTCAGCTCCATGCACTAAGTTTGTTTAAGCTTGTGACCCCTTTTAAAGTTCTATATATTTAATGTTACCATTAATTTCTGTGCAACTTAAAGACACATTTTATTTCAGAGAGACGCAGAAAAAGGAGACATTGTGGCTTAATTAGCAAACTAATGATGTTCCGTACCCTGGTATCTGTTATACATGCCCGATACCTGATTAATACTGACATGCCCTAACTGTTTCGTATCATAGCTGATGTATGTGGTGATTAAATACTTTACGTCGACAGGAAGAGCTTAGAGCAACGTTTCTCAACTAACGTTTGGGGGAACACTAGGATCTCGCGAGAGGACTGTAGGGGTTCTGACAGAGGTCTTTATTGGTTCTGCGAAAGGGCTTTTAGGTTCTATGAGAGCTCGTTATTGGTCGTGTAAGAGGTATTTAATGGTTCTTTTCTCGAAGTCAAGATGGCTTCTGGCAGTGGTCACTGTAAGTTCCGTGAGAGTTCTTTTGGTTACGTGTGAGGTCTCTATGTGTTCTGCGGAAGGTCCTCCAGGTGTTTCTAATGATGCCTTTAGGGTTCCAGAGAGACATCACTGATTAAGAAACAATTTGTTTGGTTTTATGTCGAATGCTCATGCGTAAAAATCGTTGAGATCCCCTACCCCTACTGAATTGTGGGTTTCAGTTCAATAAAGGGGAGGGGGGATATAGTTCGAGGGTGAGAAAAGAGAGAAATAGGTCAATGAAAGGTGGGAGTAAAGATTGGCAGATCTTGAAATACCGTGTTAAATGTCCCCTCACGGGGAGTGCATTGGGGAAAGAGGGATGCTGTGAAGATGGTCCTAAAAGTTGAATACCTACAACATAATAATCTCCATCAAGTAAGCGTGTAGCTAATAATTAATAGAGTATAGGCAGTTTGAGCTTAGTTAAGTTGTCCTTTTGCTCAGGCTGGAAAGCGGAGTGGGGAACCTACATTGTCTTTCTTAGATCAACTGTAAAATGACGACTGTCATAAGCCAGTGTCTTTCCTGGATTACTCTAACTCCATCTATCCACCTGCAGGCGGCTGTGCGCGTGCTACTGTAGTTAGGTCGTCTTGCAGCGTAAACCGGTAGTGGGAAGTGATCAGGTCCAATTAAGATGAGATAAACAAACCATTTTATTGTCTGTCTAGAAATGTATTTTTGTACAAAATGTAATTCGTTCACCTGTTCTAATTCTATCATTTCTCATTTCATTTCTCTTGGTGACACAAATGATTTCTCGTAGCCTTTTCATTGAACACGTTGAGATTTCCCTTCCCCGAGTCTTGCATATTGGACACGTTTGACATTGTATCACAGAGTGGGCATAAGTATATAGTTGATTAGTTGCTGCTGGGTTGTCAAGCTGATGTTGTGTTTTTAATCAGTGTTGACAGCTGATAAGTCACAGCTGAGGCTTTCTATATCTCATTTCAATTTCTCTGTCAAACTTGCCATCGGCTATAAAAACACTTCCTTTTTCTGTTATTCATATTTTTTCATGGAAACTATTCCGCTAGCCATTAGACGTGTACATGGGGATGTCAATATATAGAGAAGGGGGGGGGGGGGGACGCGCGTGAAATGAAATGATGACGGTTTGCCCATGACCTACTCTAGATAAACTACAGATGGCCATGGTTTGCCCATGACCTACTTTAGATAAACTACAGATGGCCATGGTTTGCCAATGACCTACTCTAGATAAACTACAGATGGCCATGGTTTGCCAAAGACCTACTCTAGATAAACTACAGATGACCATGGTTTGCCAATGACCTACTCTAGATAAACTACAGATGGCCATGGTTTGCCAAAGACCTACTCTAGATAAACTACAGATGGCCATGGTTTGCCCATGCGAGATTTGTCTTAGAAAGATATATCATTGAAAGAAACTTTACGTACTATTTCGCCTTGTGTTACTCCCTTTCTTAGCACCATCCGAGCCTGTCTCTGGAAGCAGGAGGGGAATGGAACATTCTAGATGATTTCCTTGTTCTGTTGTGGGCATCTTTCGTTTAACCCATTTGGGGTATCGAGAACTCTGACCTTGCAATTTTAGTTTTTTGCGAAAGATTTGAAAAACGACAAAGTGGGTAAAAATATTTCCAAGATATTTAAACATTTCGATCTGCTTGCTATTGGCATTGTCTACGCCTATGTTTAGAGCATGGGGAAGTATTATTATTATTATTATATTTCAAACTGGCTGTTCGCACTATCTTACACTGATTTTGTAGATACAATAAGTTTTATTCAAGGAATTCATGATAACTATTGCAAGAGTCCTCTCAGAACGTCAAAATTACAGCAACACAGGCTAGACAATGGCGGACGCAGCACACTTGTCCAATCGAATGAGACTTCCGTTCTCTGAGACGCTAATCAGCACAAGTGGACGAACACAGCTAAGTCTTGTAAGTAAGACACGTCTCCTACACGCTATCCATTACCTGAATCCACCTGCAGTTTGGTTTGCACATCATGGTTTCTTACCTTCCAGCTGGAGCTTATAGTCTAATTGTTGTTTGACTAATGTTGTATTGCTTCCTGTAAGTCAACCTCCGAATCTGAGCCACCGGTGTGTCTCAACGGTCTTGCTTCTTTTTTACTGATGACGTGGTGACAAAAAACCCAGCCCAGACAATTTTAATTGCTGGGATTGATCTAGCAAGAGGATTTATGACACTGTTGAATAAAGGCCGCGTGTAGTCACCACGCAGTGCACAGGCTTGGTTTATACTTTACTCTTAATAAAAAAAAAACTCTGCTGTAAGGAATTTTGGAACCCCTTTTCTCTTGGTAACTAGACAATTTTCTAGACCACTGCGTCACGTGTTCCATCGACTTTTTTTAATCTTCCAAAATCACAAGACTCCACCGATATACGAGTAGCTAACATGATCAATAGCCTCAGGACATTAAGGTCAAGACACGATACTAATGGTCAACAAATATTTGCAGTAATACTAGATAATCAGAAAACGAAACTCAGTCGGTACTAAAGGGTGCCCAGGGCAAGATCGTCATTAGAGTCAGTGACGCCGTGTCCTGCTCCCACGATGATCGATACGGATTTGAGCACTAGAATAGTTCAACTTCCTTATTGGGTGCCTCAAATATCATGGCTTGAATTCATTCGATACATGTGTACATTTTTTCTTCCGCTTCTTCTCGCTTTCCCAATGGTCTTTTCCATCTCTTGTTCTCTATATTTCATTTTTGTTATTATATTATGTTCATGCATAATTTTTTACATCTGATTTACGAGTTTGTATAAGGGGCTTGTCATAAGTCTTTACACTTACCATGAAGGAGTGGGAGGAGACAGTTCTTCCTCTTCTTCTTCGTTCGTTCTCAATCTCCCACTACCAAACCCTGAAAGGGTAAGTAGCATAATGTAGTCCAGAGAACGGAATGCGTTGTGTTGCAGTTTACAGTTGCGCGGAGACAGTTCAAATTTGGCACAGTGCTTATTCCTTCTCACCACTTGAATTTATACATTTCTTCCATCTCTGCATGACCTTAAAAAAATCTTCAGAATGAGTTGACCTATTTCTCGAACTAAAGCAGTTATCACAAGCCAGTATGACATCTTCGTCACTGTCAAAATGATCTAATTTCAGCTATTTTTTAAGTTTCTGGGAAAAAAAAAACGTCTGAAAAACGTCCAAAGAATATGGTAGATGTGGAAGAATTTCAATATTCAAATCGTTAGCTGTTTGCAGCACAAGCATTGCTTTATGGGAGGGGACGTTGTGATGAAGCATAGGCAGAATCTGAGTGCGCGTTATCTATCGTTTTCTGGTCAGTCTTTCTTAGTTTGGTAAGAAGATCTGCATAATATTGTCGATTAATCGTGTTGCCATGAGGCAGGTAATCTTTCAGTATGACACTTTTGACGTCACAAAAAAGTAAGCATCACTTTTCTTGCAGATTTCTGTGCTCTTGGCTTGACATGTGTTAGTGAGACCGGGGTTTTCTACTGCATGATGGAAATTTGGGATTCTGGTTCATAATGTGAACCCAAGTGTCATCTATTGTCACCATGGTTGGCAACATGTCAAATTAAGTGAAGGGATACTGTCACTTTGGATACTTGCCTACCGTTTAATCGTGCACAGATTCAAACCTAGGTACAGCATAGCTTTCTATCTAGGGAAGGGTAGGGGTTGCGAGAGTTGACATAAAGAGCTAGTCTGTACTTATCATGGTAGCTACAGAGACACGCAACCTTCATTTCTTAACCTTACAATCCTACATGTTGGGACCCAGCCATGGATGTTTAACGCTGCGATGATAATATATTAAATAATCTATTATTGATAGTTAAGCTGTCTAGAATTTATTCTTCTTACCTAATTCTGACGTTTTTATTTTTCTCACCAGTTTTCTCAAAAAGACGCCGAAACTAGCCTACCTATGCGCCAGTGAGTTCTCAAATGACTCAACTAAAAGTAATGAACGTTATAAAACCACTTGATATACTTCGAGAAAAATATAATAAATGTTACATTTAGATACGCTTGAATAAGAAACTAAATTAGAAACTAAAGCATTTGTGCATTGACCGAATAGAAGCCAGCAAAAACAGAAATGATGTTGTTCCCTGCTGGAACGTCTACCTTTGCAAATATGTTCGTTGGACATGGACCTCTTGTGAAAGGCTTGTCATGGTGATTAAGACTGCCTTGCGTATATTTATTTATATTCTTATTTACGACTGGTGGGGCATGCAGGCAGGAAGTCGTGTTAAAGACATGTTTGTGGTTTAATATTCCTAAGGGACTGTTTGTAGGAAGTCATTTTATAGAATCCGAGTAACACTGCAACCTACGAAACACTTTGTAAAAAGTGGGTTTTGGATGTAGCCATCAATTGTTTTAAGTAAAGCAAATTGATCTAGAAGCAACCATTTCAAGACCATACAAAATGCTTTGGTGAAGTGTACCTTTTGTTGGCTAGCTGAATGTTTTTGTTGTTCGGAATGCCCACAAGGAATAGGTTTAATCTTTTTTTGCGTCCTGAAAGGACTTTAAGAAGCGGGTTGCAGTAGCTTTCCTCATATCCCGAGCGTGCTGATGAAGGTAGACCTAGGTCCTCCAGGCGGTTGTGCTTTGCTTGACTTCATCTGCATGTCGCTCACTACTACGGGGTTCACGTCGGTCCCGCGCCCCTTCAGCCAGGCTGCCATGAAAATAGCCCGTTTCCAGAAAGTGCTGCGTGAAAGCGGAGGAGAGGGGCTTGGCCGGTATATTTTGCCTGACCGTCATTAACCGTTCTGATCAGACTTTAGTCTTCCTCCCCCGAACTAGCTTGATAGAGGCGAACATATACATTACAAATAGCATATCATGGATAAGCAGAAAGTAGATGATATACTATTCAGGGGCCGCTGGTAGTCAGCTTGAATACATCTCCGCGTATATTTAATTCGTTATTACAAAAATGTATCGATTATTGAGTTGTTACCATCTCATTGTTATGTACTTAGAATGAAAGAAAAGACAAACTTGCAAAGTGGGTGTTGAATGTGAAACGGATCATAAAGGAACCACATAGCACGAGAGTAAAATTGTTATCCAGGTAGTTAGTAAAGACCAGAATCAACCAAACGACACCTACCACACTCTTGACAGGCAGGGATAGATCACCATTCTTTGCTTGAGGACTGGTCATAACGGACCAAATAAATACAAGTAGAAGCTTCGTCCCCTCTGCTTCAACACTTGGACAATGCGGACTGAATGAGAAAGCTGTACAGCATGGCTAACAGGACAATCCCTCAATATTGCCAGATGAGAATGTCTCACGGGCCAAATGATTCAAAATTAAACTCAAACGTGTTTGGAAATCAAAAGTAGCTTAAGACAAAGGTCGAGTGGATTACGTGACGTGAATAGGGTTGTAAAATGAATTAGCGAAAACAATCATAAAAATAGAAGAAAACGAAGACGAAAACGACACTCATACATGGCAAACTAATCAAAGTTGATAATAGTTGCCCCTCGGAAGATGCGACACTATCACACTAGAGATGTGAGATATGTTCTCATCCTCGTGAGCTCTTGTCGTCTTGTCAGATGGTAGTAATTGTGCTTTTAGCACAAAGCCCGGGCAGAAATATAGACACCATGTGTTGACCATGCAGTATGGTCCCTTTATCGGTCTGCCTTGTTTGCTCCAAGAGAATAATAATAATAATGTTCGCGTAGGCGTCAAAGGCATGTTGCGTCGATTAACCACTACCATGTCCAATTGCTGAGGTTGTGTCCACGCGTATCGTGTCGACCGAACTCTCTACAGACTCCCCAGGTGGAGCCGTGTACTCCGCAGCCTTGGGATGTGGGCCGCGAGAGTGTGTTAGACCAATGTTTGTATCAAATATCAAACTTTCCTTGTCTGTCCATGTCAAACTCACTGTTTCCACGTGGCCCATCCCGAGGCTTTTGACTGTGGCCACCTGTTGGTCATCGTGGCCCTAGCTGTGCTGAAAATACGAGGCTTAGAGAGGTATCATGTAACCTCCGTCGGAGGGAGGGGCAGGCCGGAAGAAGACACCTTCAGTCGGAGCAGAGATGTCCTTGAGTAATGATAATTTGGATTGAATTTGGTGTAAAGTTAAACGAAACGTTGAACTCCGTCATGGACTGATTTCCCACGGCTTTAACCAGGCATGAAATTGAGCGAAATCCAGCATAACAAACAGGATAACCGATGGAAAGTCCATTAATTCCACAGAATAAAGTTATTGATACCATCTGGTGAAGGAGTTGTGAAATATAATACGAACAGGAACCAACAAACATCAGAAAACTCGACACAAATACTGGAGATAGTCTAAAGCGCAGCGACTAAGAAGCGGCCATCTGACTTTTTTCTCCAAGGGAAAGGTAATACCAATACATTTGGAACAAGGCAAGCTGCAGAAGCTGGCGGATCAGCAGAGCAATGTTCTATCTGTTCCCATGTAGTGGCTTCACTCCTAGACTAGCCGCCAACCAAGGCAAAAGTGCCTGGTCGGCCCTGCTACAACACTCCGCTGAGGTTGCCTTTCCTCGCTGTAGGATGATGCATTGTATCCTCTTCAGAGTGCTCCTTCGCACATCGTCGGTTGACAGGTTTGGTAGACGCTGAACAACTTTCAGAATTATCAGAAAAAATGTTGCACAGCCATATCTGACAAACCGGACAAGATACGCCAGTATGTTATCTTCAAGGCTTCATGTGGTTTGAAATCAGAGTTTCCTTTTCCTGGATGAGCTGCCTTCCTAGGCTTTCGAGCCCTATCTGCAATGTTCTCCTATGACTATAGAAACCTATCCTAGCACGGCAGACTTTTCCCAATTCAAGGCACTTATGTGGGAAATCGACTGGGAAAGCGTGATGCGTTCCATTCTTCTAATCGACACGCTTTCTCTGAGCTTTGGCGATGGAGTTACGCTCTGTAATTTGAGCACCTTGTGTGATGCAAGCTCGCCAGTTGGAACGGTTCTGTGTAAGCAACTTCCAGGAGGTGATTTCAATGTTGAGGCATTTCAGAAACACTTTCAATGAGTCTCTGTAGCATTTCTTCTGTCCTCCTAATGAACGGCTGCCTCTTCTGAGCTCACCGTAAAACAGTTGCTCAACGAGCATACGAACAACACATGTCCAATCCAGTTCAACGTAGCATTCCGCCTCCGACCCAAAGAGATCCTAAGAGACATTATCCTATTAAGGACACACTTGGGAACCAGAGCAAGTTCTCAAACCAAGATGGGTCTGACAGTAAATCCAATTTCAGACTTGCTTCGTTCTGTACTAATACAGTCACTCTAGAAAAATATGTAGCTGTCCCCAGACTCAGTAATCTGACCTTTGTCAGGTAATCTCGTCTCACTAAGGGCAGCCACATCCACCCTATAGCACTCTGGCTCTCTGGCTATGAGTGCCGGCCTGTGTTCCGGCTTGTCTGCCGTCGCACTGCTCAACAGATTGCGGACGTTTGGAAACCTCTTATAAAAGCCTTCTTTTTCTTGTAGATTCGCCTGATGCTGTAACTTGCGCTTGAAGAGATTAAAATGGAAAAGACCTGCGGTTCGTCAGCCTGCACTCTCTCGTCTCCTGCTACCTCAATCCAGTGACAAGACGTAGTCAAGAGGGCCGGCGGTAACACAGGATGTAGATTTTTCCACAGAGATTACACCTGAAACCTTTCCCCTAAACGGGTGACCTACAAGGCAGCAGGGAAGTGGACTTAGAACAGGGTTACCCAGAAATATTGTAAGAAAATATCTTACACATAGTAGCATACATATGATGCATAATGCAATCATAATGAGAATGATAGCAGGCTCAACATGGAGAGCTGACACGGGCGCCCTTAAGAAACTGTACACATGTGATGTGAGGCCAGTGCTAGAAAACGGGATAGCAGCATGGTGCACAGCAACAAAGAATAACTTTAAAAAAATAAATGCAGCCAAAGCCAAGGTATACGTATATTCACTGGAGCTATGAGAAACGCACCCATAAATGGAATAGAGAACATCACACAAATCGAAAGCATGGAGACGCGCAGAGTTAAAAAAAATAAACCAGCAGGGGGATACGTTCAGACGAATGCTTACTCACCCAATATATGACAGGATAAATCGCATGGGCAGAGGGAGAAATCACGTCATACAAAAACCAAAATAAATTGCAAGAGCAAACCAAATCATAAGCCAGGCAGTGGTTAGAAACCATAGAAGGACTAGGAAAAAAGGGAACAGACATATTTAGAATGGACATTTATTACAGAGGAATATCTTAGGAGATTATATCAACCAGAAACATGGGCACACGTATATACAGATGGCTCATCTGACGAAGCCACATCCAATGGAGGTGGAGGGGTCTATTACAGACGAAGGAATGGAGAAGAAAAAAAACTCCAATATTTACAACGGGAACATACTCCAATAACTTCCGTGCAGAAGCAGAGGCACTGAAGGCCACAGCTGAGCTTGTAATCCAAGATAAAGATTTCCACCAAGAAAACATAGTATTCCTGACTGATGCCGCGTCAGTATTAGCAGAGCTAAAACAACACAAAGATGAAGATCTCGAGCAATGTATGTTCTCCCTGACACAGCTCTTAGCAGAACACCCAATGTTGGTCATACAGTGGATCCCATCCAACAGCAATATTAAAGGCAATGACTCTTGCAGACAAACTAGCAAAGTGTGGAGGAGTATCACCACAAACAGACCTGAGCATCACATAAAATGATTCCAAGATTATAATTAAAGCCAACTTTAGGGCAAAATGGATATTATTATCAATCGACCGTGTCAATATTATTATGGAAAAAACAAATGAAAAAAATGTAAAAGTTGATTAAGGTAGAGTTTAATCAAAATTTAAAAATGGGTATGGTTTGACACCGCACCGAGACGAGAACACAAACAAAACCTACGTTACGACCAATAGGCCTTCATCATGGACAACAAATAACAACATTATTATCAACTGACCTAGTCAATATCATTATCAAACGACTTATGTAAACCATCAATACTACTACAACGCACAGCAAAGGGAAGTCCTCGCGTAAGTTATAATTGAATAAACTCTTTGAGTTGAGGGGGACAATTAGGAAGACTTACATTTCCCAGGCAAAACAAGAATCTGCAACATCAAACATGTGACTACGTAAAGCAGAAGTAATTGTAAAGAATTGCAACAAAAACAGGTCATCTGGAAACATTACAGAAACTATAAAAGTGATGGAATCGCGAGTAAATGTTATGCGTGGTGTTTAAGCTAATTTATCATGAAGGAAGCCACAGAACACCGGTAATTATGGAGCTTTCTGTGCAGTGGAGTTACGATACGGGCTGTATTAAAGTGATATCTGGCTGTAGTCTCGGGGATTGCGGTATTTTGACCGGTCTTTAACAAATGTGCAACATTCTAGTCAACGTGTCGCAACAGTGTGTTGATTCTCTCATTGTTGGTACCGCAAATGTTGCATTCTATTTATATTTTGTTTTATCTTGTACCGGCTGTTCTAATGTATATTACTAGTTCCGAGTAGTTTCTTAGAAGCTATGTGCGTAATAGAGATACGAATGAGACCACTACTACACTGACACTATGTCGATCGAGGTGACTATCAGTGCAGTCTAATTCGACTATGTGTAAAGACAACCTTGGAAAAATGGGCGCCATTTCTCTATCCCCCATTCCAATCCTTCCATTGATATGGTACATCCTCATTCTCAGTTGGTGTTCTACAAATGTGATAGAAGCGTGTGTGTCCGGTTGGTCAGAAACCGACTGGAAACTCACCTGATGGACCACCACGGGATCTTGCCTTGAGAGAACAAGCGTAACTATATATCGTGAAACTATGTTATCCAGACAAGCTTTGTGACCTTCCCGAAAGTAGATTTTGAGACAGAGAGGTTCACCTGCAAGTCACGCAACCTAATCTAAATTATTATGAACAACCGCTACAAAATGATAGACACCAGGTAGACTGGTTTTAAGCTCCGTGCGATTGCGGTTCCCCGATCGCCAACTACTTCAATGGTCATAGACACTAGAAAAAGGTTGATGGTTAATGTCACGGTCACTAGCATAGATTCTTGCTCCACTAATAATCGACGCCAGAGTCTGAGCGAGAGCATTGTTTAAGATTCGATATGGGATTCATTACATCGCATGATTTAAGTACATTTTATACATTTCATCAGGTCAGTTTGCACATTCATGTCTTTCGCTTATCTGTATATCTTTTCACTGGCACCTATTGTTCTTTATGATTGTTTCTTCTTCTTATTATTTTTATTTGCACCTTTTGTGTCTTAATATAAGGAAGTTTAAATATGTGTATGTCTAGTGATGGATATGTACGTGTAGTGGTGTGTTTTACTGCACGCAGGCATTGACTGATATGTTTTCATTTCTTGTTTGGTCTACTCTGTCTTAATTATCTGTCCCTCTCTGGCTAAGGGGGCATGTCCTGATTCCCATTATCTGTCACTCTCTAGCTCAGGGGCCTGATTCACATAGTATATGTCACTCTCTGGCCAAGGGGCATGTCCTAATTCACATTATCTGTCACTCTCTGGCTAAGGGGGCATGTCCTGATTCACATTATCTGTCACTCTCTAGCTCAGGGGCCTGAATCACATATTATCTGTCACGCTCTGGCCAAGGGGCATGTCCTGATTCACATTACCTGCCACTCTCTGGCTCAGAGGCCTGATTCACACATTATCTGCCACTCTCTGACTAAGGGACTGTCATGATTCACCCATTATCTGCCACTCTCTGACTAAGGGACATGTCATGATTCACCCATTATCTGCCACTCTCTGACTAAGGGACATGTCATGATTCACCCCTTATCTGCCACTCTCTGACTAAGGGACATGTCATGATTCACCCATTATCTGCCACTCTCTGACTAAGGGACATGTCATGATTCACCCATTATCTGCCACTCTCTGACTAAGGGACATGTCATGATTCACCCATTATCTGCCACTCTCTGACTAAGGGACATGTCATGATTCACACATTACCTGCCACTCTCTGACTAAGGGGCATGTCCTGATTCACACATTATCTGCCACTCTCTGACTAAGGGGCATGCCCTGGTTCACACATTATCTGCCACTCTCTGGCTCATGGGCCTGATGGCTCGGAAGTCGTTTTCCTATTGACAGTTTCATAACTGTTTTGATACTAAATATTTGTATATCTCCTATTTGTGTTATGTCAGTAAGTCTCATACCATCCGCCAGCTTAAAGACAAAACTCGGGAAGAAATTAAAACTCTGGACCCAGACATTTTAAAATGTTTGAAGGGGCAGACTGTAGAAGCCGCTCCTAGTTATGAATTGGAAAAATGGGTATCATTTACTGAACGTCATTTTCTATACTTTGATTTTATTTTTTCCATGTTCTATACTTAGAATATTGGAAATTTCCATTTTTTAAATTCATTTATTGTGTACTTCATTATGTACAGAAATATTCAAAAAATTAACCAAACATGTATTTAATATTTTAAAATTAGTACAGTGCAGTCTCTAACACGGCATCCCCGACAGCAGAGTCAGTTATGGAACTATCTTGACATTCTCAGAACGTCCAAGTAATCCGATTCACGTCAAGGGGAGGACCACTTCGGTTAAAACAAAACCTGCCAAAACATAGATAATTAGGAGAAAGAAAAAAAAGGTTCAAAAGAAGAACGGGAAATGGAAAAGAATGACAAGCAATGATTACACCTCGAGAGAGATAGAAAGAGAAGTTCAGGACGGTGTGTGCTTGTGGGATGTTGACAAGAGGAGCAACGTGATTGATTGATTGATTGAAGTCTCCCAATCAAAAGCAAAAGTCCGTCTCTGTAATCTTCTCCGGACTACGAGCAGCAATAGGAGTGTTAAACATGGAGGTTCTACTTGGCTGAAATTAAGTCTGCATGCTCAGGAATTCTTTCACGTATTCTGTATAACTCAGTGTTCCGTGTAGTAGCGTCAGTCAGCGTGGCGGGAGCTTAAGTCATCTTACTTGGGTTAAATGTCTTGCTTCAATCTATGTAATCCCTTGTTATTGTAAGCCAGTGTCGTCGTAAGCCAGTGTCGTAAGCCTATGTCGTTGTAAGCTCGTGTCGTCGTAAGCCCGTGTCGTCGTAAGCCCACGTCGTTGTAAACTCGTGTCGTTGTAAGCTCGTGTCATTGTAAGCTCGTGTCGTTGTAAGCTCGTGTCGTTGTAAGCCAGTGTCGTAAGCCCATGTCGTTGTAAGCCAGTGTCGCAAGCCCATGTCGTTGTAAGCTCGTATCGTTGTAAGCTCATGTCGTTGTAAGCCTGTGTCGTCGAAAGCACGCGTCGTTGTAAGCCTGTGTCGTCGTATGCCCGTATCGTTGTGAGCTCATGTCGTTGTAAGCTCGTGTCGTTGTAAGCCTGTGTCGTCGTAAGCCCGTGGCATCACAAGTAAGTCTGTGTCGTCGTAAGCCCGTGTAGTCGTAAGCCCGTGTCGTAAGCCCATGTTGTCGTAAACCCATGTCGTGGTAGAACCGTGTCGTAAGTCCGTGTATTAAGCCCGTGTCGTCGTAAACCCATGTCGTGGTAGAACCGTGTCGTAAGCTCGTGTCGTTAGCCCATGTTGTCGTAAACCCATGTCGTGGTAGAACCGTGTCGTAAGTCCGTGTCGTAAGCCCATGTCGTCGTAAACCCATGTCGTGGTAGAACCGTCTCGTAAGCCCGTGTCGTAAGCCCATGTTGTCGTAAACCCATGTCGTGGTAGAACAGTGTCGTAAGCCCGTGTCGAAAGCCCATGTTGTCGTAAGCCCATGTCGTGGTAGAACCGTGTCGTAAGCCCATGTCGTCGTAAACCCATGTCGTGGTAGAACCGTGTCGTAAGTCCGTGTTGTAAGCCTGTGTTGTCGTAAACCTGTGTTGTTGTAAGCCCGTGTCGTAAGTCCGTGATATAAGCCAGTGTTGTCGTAAACCTGTGTTGTTGTAAGCCCGTTTGGTCGGAAGTAAGCATGTGTCGTCGTAAACTTATGTTGTCGTAAACCTGTGTTGTTGTAAGCCAGTGTTGTCATAAACCTGTGTTGTTGTAAACCAGTGACATTGAAGGATTGCTTATTAGAGCAATTAGGGCATCTATCCGCTCCCTCGTGCCATGCAGCCAAGATCTCTTTGAAAATAAGAAGACCGGTCTTCTCGTCTGCGTTGCCCGCTCAGAGTCCTCTCTAGGCAAGATTATGAAGTGTCTTCTTGGTTTGGGGTAAATGTATTACACAGCCATTGCGCAATAGCCTGCCAAATTGCAACAACAAACAGCTGGTAAAGCGGGTTTTGTCAAATCAGCGAAGACAGGATAGAGAGTGATATAATCAAAAGTCCGCAACTAGTGCTTTGTCTGCGTAGCTCTACCAACTTAACCGTGCATATAACAAGCAGGTTAACGCGCTGAAGATATCTGGTCTGGCCGTAATAGTACTTCCATTGCTCGCATTTAGCAGGCCGTTCAAACTGAACAATCGCGGTTGGAATATAAACTTCGTCAGTGAAGATTTAGTCTTTGATTTCTGACCATCGGTCGTGTTGTTTGGTTAATATCGTTGGAGCTGGTCACGTGGTGCGCATGCCGGACAACACATGGACGTTCAGAACGTTTTGGTGTCCATCCATGGAAAGAGAGAGGTTATCCCATCTCATACCTCAAGCTTCGAGATTAACGATCAATAGGTGTGCATGATGGACACTCTGTGAACAGTACGACATCTGATCACATGTGTGTGCAGATCGTCTGTGTAGAGGTCTGATCACATGTGAGTGTGCAGATCGTCTGTGTAGAGGTCTGATCACATGTGTGTGCAGATCGTCTGTGTAGAGGTCTGATCAGATGAGTGTGCAGATCGTCTGTGTTGAGGTCTGATCACATGTGAGTGTGCAGATCGTCTGTGTAGAGGTCTGATCAAATGTGTGTGCAGATCGTCTATGTAGAGGTCTGATCACGTGAGTGTGCAGATCGTCTGTGTAGAGGTCTGATCAGATGTGTGAGCAGATCGTCTGTGTAGAGGTCTGATCACATGTGAGTGTGCAGATCGTCTGTGTAGAGGTCTGATCACATGTGAGTGTGCAGATAGTCTGTGTAGAGGTCTGATCACATGTGTGAGCAGATCGTCTGTGTAGAGGTCTGATCACGTGTGAGTGTGCAGATCGTCTGTATAGAGGTCTGATCCCATGTGAGTGTGCAGCAGAGTACAAGGTGTTAGCGAGTACCACTGTTTAGGATTGATGTTATTTCATACGAGACGTAGAATCTTGGTTTTATGTAATTTACAGAACTAACATCAATAACACTTGTTTGGATATTATGTGTTAGTTCCGTATATATATTGTTATTATTTAGTTTAGAAGTTCTTTTCGGTTGATGAATTTATGTATCCATTATTCATGCAATATATGATTCACACAATCTGGATTATTATACCGAGATGAATGTTAACATATTTAGAGCGTTTCCCATCATCAACTCTAGGAGGTATGTGAACATCGACGGTAGAGAGATAAGTGTACGTGCGTGAGAAATAGAGAGAGAGAGAGAGAGAGAGAGAGAGAGAGAGAGAGTGAGAGAGAGAGGGGGAGGGAGAGGGAGAGCGAGCGAAAAAATTATAAAGAGATACATTTGAGTGTGGCATAGAGTGTAATTGAAGCAAAGACGGATAGATAGAGAGAGAGAGAGAGAGAGAGAGAGAGAGAGAGGGAGAGGGGGCAGAGAACGAATATGCAGCGAAAAAGAAAGACAAATAAAGATAATAGAACACTGGAAAAACGAGTGCTAACCCACGTGTGAACATGTTCCCATCACCTTGACCTCAATGGTGGGAAACTCCATACACATCACCGCACACGCTTGATGATTATTTCCCATGTCTTTCTAGTTGTCTGTTTTTGCTGTCAATGAAAAAAAGAAGAAAACAGTATTTCCTAAAGCTGCCTTCTTCGCTGCACACTTATAAATCTTGTACAATCTGAGATGCTATTATTTACCCCTTGTGGATAAAATAATGGGTGGCCCAGAGGTTCAAATACCGGTTTCCTGACATGGGGATATATTCTTCTTCTTTTTCGTTCGTTCTCAATCTCCCACTACCAAACCCCGAAAGGGCTCAAGGAGCAGAATGTAGTCTAGAGAACGGAATACGTTGTGTTGTAGTTTTACAGCTCTGCTGCGATATTTGCACCTTTCGGTTCAACACATCCGACTTCAGCAAGCATTTTTTGAGTACCGGGTTAGCATTCCCTGTTCGATCCCTTCTCCTTAGCCAGTCTGCCCTACTGCAGCCTGTTATCCAGGATCACCGCGTGGAGGTGTAGAAGGGTCTTGGCAGCTATGGTTCGCTGGCCCTGATGCTAGCAGTCAGCTATGGGTCGCTGACCACTGCAGCTTATGCGCTGCTCAGAATCTTGATCCCACATGAGGATATATGAGTTCAAAACCTCGACTGATATTGTTAGAAGCCACTGGTTCTTCTTAGATCTCAATCGACCTGTACTTCGAGAGGAGCAAATGCACCTGAGCAGGTCCCAGCTCTGAAATGAGCTGGATGTATCCCGGAGAAGGGTTTACTGCTTAGCGGGCTAGGCTCGAGCAGCTTATTACTCCGCTGCTTTAGGACAAGCAATTGCGGAAACTGGTTAACTGATGTGCGAGTACATCTTAATAGAGTCAAACACTAGGGGCAAGTAGACCCACAGTCTGTTAGGCGCCATCTATGCTGCTCTAAACAAACAACCTAACCATGACTGGTGTTATGTCATGTCACACAGTTAGTCGCCTCTTACGATATGGTCTCTGTGAGGCAGTTGTACTATTCCTGTCCTTGTCATTCACAAAGACCCCGACAGACCACTCGGGCAAAAGAAGTCACGGGTAATGAGTTAATCTAACTGCTGAAGACGTCGCTTTGGTAACCGGTTACAGTGGTTCATTTCACATACTGCGGCGTATTTTAAATGGTGGAGCTTGGTCCTTCTGGCTGTAGATAAAAGCGAGGCTTATTTGTAAGGTCACAGTTAGGGGGATCAAAGTGCCGATCCCCACCTCATTGACCAGTCTACACGGGCACGCTCTTTTTCAGCGAGTCTAGATGTAAGGTAAAGGTCGGGATTAGTATTTGTCACCTGACACTGAAGTTTCTCTTCGCTGCCTGCCTCGGTATGGGGGGAAAATAACTGTAACCTATCCTCATAGAAACGTCATCCAGTATAATTAAGTACCAGTGGCTTCTAGCAAAAACACGGCAGAGGCACAGGGCTCGATCCTCGTTACCTCAGTCGATCCGTCTCTAAATGACTATCCTGTCGTTAAGTTGGACAAAGAAAGGCAGCGAGAAAGGGAACTGGTCACTGGCTTATTAAAAAAAAACGAAAGACTAGTACAAAAGAGTCTTTTTCACTGTATTTCGGAGAACAGTATCAGCTATGGCTCTTCCTTGACCTTTTATCTTCTACACCAAAGGAGAACATTGAAGCAACAGGCAAATGTTGATAGCACAGAAGGACACAGTATGATGGACAAGAGAATAGATGCTCAACAGTTGAGCATCCTAGTAAGAGACACAGTCAGTGTAATAATTATTGATCAACAACACCAACACTGGAAGTAGCGCGAATCTACGATCCCATAAGCTAGTCGAAATGACACATTCTTCGTCTTCTTTTTTTTTTTTTTTTTTTACTTTTTCTCTTCCACAAATATAAATAAATTGAATCTGCGGCTATACTTATAGTCAATAGTCCAACAAAACTGAGCATTTAAATGTATGTATGTTTTCATTATCTTCATCATAGCTCGCTTTAAAATAATCACATCCATTACTTGAGTCATCTAACAGTTTATCAATCAATTAATCACATCCATTACTTGAGTCATCTAATAGTTTATCAATCTTCTTCTTCTTCTTCTGCGTACACAGTCAGACAGTAACCATTATTTTTTCGAAAAAAGCGGCGGTCATCCTGAGACTCTCGCCACTACCATAGAGCTTGTCTTGCAGTTCCACTGGTAATGGCCACATCTGCTCTCTCTGATCCTCGTATGTCGGGCAGTTCTGCAGCAGATGTTCAGTGGTCATTTTACCAGTACCGCACGGGCATTCGTCGGTACACCCTATCTTCAATTTGTTGAATAGGTGGTACCTCAGTCTGTTGTGGCCAGTGCGAAGTCTGAAGACAACGACCTGCTCTCTTCGGTTCAACTGGTAATAGGCATCGTTTTTGGTGTAACCAGTATGTTCGGTTTCCCATTTGGTCATGTATCTGGCTTTGATAAGCCGTTTTGACTCTTCGTACGTCATACTGGTATCTGTTTGTGGTAGCCTTGCACCTTCTTTTGCCAGTCTGTCTGCCTCCTCGTTGCCTTGGATGTTGCAGTGTGACGGAACCCACTGTACCACTACCCTTTTTGGTGCGGACTGCTGGCACAGTTTGCAGAGTGCTGCTCTTAAGTCATTAAGCTCAGTGTTTTTCTGGCTTTTTAGCGCTGTGACTACGGCGAGAGCATTTGTCAGCAGGACTATATGGCTCTCATTTTCACTGTGTGTTACCATTTCTTCCACTGCCGCCCTCAGTGCCTCTGTCTCCGCTCTGAAATTGCTTGTGTACTTACCAGTAGCGAATGACAGTGTTATTTTTCTGCCATTTGGTAGGTTCAGGAATGCTCCTGCCCCTCCGTTCTGTGTAGTGTTTGTTACAGAACCGTCGGTGTATGCATGGGTCCAGTCCATGCTTGGGTAGCTTTTCGTTATGAAGCTTAGGGTAGTGTCTCTCCTTTCTTTTTCAGTCTGGCAGTTTTTGTTTGCAATACCTGGTATATTTTCTACCACCTCTGGAAATATGTCCTGCCTCCAGGTAGGTTTTCGTACAGTAGTGATGGGTTTTGGTGTTGTTAGTGCGTTTATGGGATCTTCGTGCATCTTTGCTTTGGCTATTTCTGCAAAGTTTCTCCGCTTTAGTTTCCCATTTCCCAGATTGTTTAGTCTCTGGTACATTGGATGGTCAGTCAGTCTTCTGAGTTTCTCTGACTGCAGCTGGGCTCTGCAGTCTCTTCTATCGGTCATGGATTGCAGTTTTGTAATCTTTTCAAGTTCTACAATTGGCGTTGACTTCATGCCACCTGTTATAATTCTCATAGCTTGGTTTTGAAGTTTGTTAACTTTATCGAAGTTCGCCTTCGCTGCTGTTGTCCATGCCGCAATGCCATACTCGAGAACTGGTCTCACTCTTCCAATGTACAGTTTCTTTAGTATGCCTTCGTCTGCTCCCCAGCTTGTGCCAGCAAGTTTCCTCATGATTGCCATTCCTTCTCTGGCTTTCATTCGGTTTCTCTCAATCTGACTTTTCCATGTCATGCGCCGATCAAACGTGACTCCCAGATAGGTTGGGTTGTCGTTTGGCTGCAGGATTTTGCCATTTAGACTTAATTTGGTACTTTGGGGTTTTAATGAAAGCGAGAATATTGTGCACGTGGTTTTCTCCTCGTTTATTTTGACCAGCCATGAGTTCGCCCACTCTTCCAGCGATGTTAGGGCCGCCTGCATCCGATTTCTTGCTATGGTGAGATTCTTTTCAGAGGTCCACATAGCCAGATCGTCTGCAAACATTGAGCTATAGACTCTTATTGGTATATTCTCTGTAATATCGTTTATATATACCAGGAAGAGTGTGGGTGACAGTACTCCCCCTTGGGGTACTCCCTGCTCGAGTGTCACCTTTTTGCTCATCTGCCCTTGTACTTGGACTCTGGCCGTTCTTTGTTTGAGGTAGTGGTTGATCCACTTGTACATTTTCCCACAAACATCACTTCTTCTTAGCTTGACTCTAAGTCCATCTTTCCAGACTTTGTCAAATGCCTTTTCCAGATCCACCCAAACAGCTACTGTGTGTTTCTGTGCCTGGTAGGCATCTTCTATCTCCTGGGCTATGAGGATGACCTGGTCCTCAGTGGATCTGTGCTGTCTGAAGCCGGCTTGCTGTGGAATTAGTATTCGTTTTTCTTCCAGATGCCACATCAGTCTGGTGTTTATCATCCGTTCCATCAGTTTGCCGACACAGCTCAGTAGGCTGATGGGCCTGTATCCATTTGGATCTGTTTTATCCTTTCCTGTTTTTGGTACTGGTACCAGTATTGCATCTTTCCATGCCTGGGGTACAATACCCCTTTTCCAGCTTTGGTTCAGGACTGACAGTAGTTTCCTCTTCGCTGTTTGGCCCAGCCCCATCAGCATTTCGTTTGTTATCCCATCTTTTCCGGGAGATTTCCTTTTCTTTAGTGTTCTCATAGCCTCTTCCATTTCGCGCATTGTTAGTTTGGCCATCATGTGCTCTTCGGGAGCCGTATTTATGTTTTCGTGTCCCTTTAGCTCTTCGTTAATGTCTGTATGCTTTTCTGCAGGGACCTCGATGTGGTTTGCTCTGGCATAGTGATCGACAAAGGCGTTTGCGGCTTTCTTACCTGTGATCAAGTTCTCGCCCTGCTTGATAGTAATTTGTTTATTTGACGGGGTTTCGTCGTTCATGGCTCTGACTAGCTTCCATAGCTTGTTCCCGTCTTTGTCCAGGTTTAGACTTTCCGTTTTGTCTTTCCAGCTTTCTCTTGCTGTTTGTTTGAGAGTGTGTTTGTACTTCGCCGCAGCGGCTTTGAGGGCGATGTTTGCCTCCATGGATTTTTCTCGCTCTGCCATGTTCCTAGCATTTGTTACTGCATCTTCCACTTTCTGCAACTCATCATTCCAGTAGGGCTTATAGTTTTTCCTAGCTCCTCTTGGGATGGTTTCAGTGGCGGCTTGCATTATTGCCTTGCTTAGGCTCTCTACCATGGGCTTCATTTTGGTGTTTCGTGTGTTGATGGTTTCATACAGCCCATCTGTCAGGATTGCAAATCTGTCCCAGTCGGCTCGTTTGTAATTCCAACATGGGAGCGGTTTTGTTTCCTGTGGGCCTACTTCCATGTCAATGGTTAGCCTGATCGGCCTGTGGTCGCTACCTGCCAGTTGGTTTAGCACCTGGCGGTCTATTTTATGGTGTATGTCCTGTGTGGAGAAGGCCAAATCTGGAGTCGAGGTGGTATGCCATGTTCTTGAATAGAAGCTAGGGCTATCCTCCGGCCTATTGATTAGGGAGAGATTTGCATCTATCTCCCAATCTTCCACTTCGTCACCTCTGCTGTCTGTGCCAGAGTATCCCCATCTCTCCGAGTGGCTGTTGAAATCTCCAACTACTATGCAGTTGGAGTCTCTGACCTCCATACTCGAGAGCGATATGTCTCTGTTTGGTGGTCCGTACAGATTGAAAATGCGGAGCTTCGTCTCTTGAGCCATTATGTCAACTCCTACAATTTCTGCTTGTCCGGTGTGATTGACAGGTACCGCGCTACTCGGTATGCTGTTTCTGGTCAGTATCAGGACCCCTCCTTTGTGGCCTTCTCTATCTAGACGGAAGGTCTGGTATCCTCTGATTGAGAATTTATGGTTATTGTTGAGGTGCGTTTCCTGGATACATGCCACGTCAATCTAACCTTCATGCAGGTGGTGTGTTAGGGAAAGTTTTTTGTTAATGACTCCCTCCGCATTCCACTGTAGTATTTTGAGGGTCTTGAGGTTTTGGCCAATAGACGTTGCCCCATAGCCACGTGCCTTGACTCCACGACACATGGGTGGGTGACCACCAGTAGTCAAGGGTGGGCCCCTTCGAGGCGTGAGGCCCGGCACTATCGCTGCCTGGCGGGACTCCGCAGGATGAGCGCCATACGTTTTTCGAATAGGTTGTACTGCCATCATACTGTGATTTACGTTGCACTGTTTTGTTAGGCTTGCGGCCCCGTGCATCCGATTTCAACAGGCGTTTCTGTAGGGATGCCCTCCTTAGCCTTTGGCTGTCCCCAGCCTATCTGCAAGGCAGCAGTTGTTTACGATCAGAGTTTTCTCTCTTATGGAAGTTGTCTTACCAGACTATCGAGTCTTCACTACTCGTGTCTATAGGGTGCAATGATGATATGTGATGATATATGAGATGGACTGGTTTACCCGGAAGAGAGGCAGTCCAGTGTGTCTATGTCCCAGGATCGTCACGTCCTGCCAGGAACGTAGCATTTGCATGTGAGTGGGGTATCTCTTTTTCCCTTTATTTTCTTGGCTTCTATGCAGAGATGGTACGCCTAGCATTCCCCGCCACCTGGGGTGTTGACACAGTGGGGCAGGTGTGCAATGCCCGCTGGTCTGCATCTCTTCTGCGTCCAGTATGATAGTTATATGGCTGATAACGTACAGAGGTAGATATCGTAGCCGGAGTGCATTCAGCCAGAGGACAAGCCTGGTAATGTCACAGAGATGTTGTTCGCCTGGTGTGCGGACAACTCTCATGGTCAGTGGTTGAGTCTTGACAGTTCACAGTGAGGTGGCTGCTCTACTGTTTTCGACACCCCGACCAGGTACTAAGTCTATGGTTGGTGTTTTCGCACCCCATCGCCGTATAGGGTGAGTATCAAGCAGTTGTCCGCCCGCTTTGATTGGCGGGCGGCAAGGACCTCTTGCTGTGGCTCTACCTGATAGGGCTGGGGCGCAAGCCCCAGGTCCCGAGCATGTAGGAGCCTCCCATTGCAGTGGTGCTGAGATTTTGGGCGGGATTGCGGCTTACAAGGGTTCGGCCGTAATCCCCCACATGGTAGCCTCGCGCCCTTGGCTTATCAGCCTGGTACGTGAACCAAAGTGTCTGCGGCTCCTCTCGATTTGAGCTGGTTTTCCGTAGCAACGCCCTGTCATTTGTAGGGTAAAACTGACCTGTCTTCAGATGATCTATTTCCAGCACCCGTTAACTATTTGGTCAGACGAATTTATTGAGGGCTTTTGTTTGTCAATGACCAGGTATTTGAAATCTGCGGTTTCTGCGGAGTTAAACACGATTTCCGTAGCGTTCTTTCATTTGAGTGTTTGAGAGCTGACTTGTCATCCATGAGTCTAACACCAGCGTACGTTCATTATTAGACCCAAACGGCAGTGCTCTCGATTTGTCAGTTGTTCTACAGTATTGGCGTGTTCAGTCAAATTAAGCCGCAGGTTCCACACCTGGTGGTGCCCTTCCGTCAATTCCCTTAGCGAGACAATCAAGTTTCTTAGGGGGTAGTCCCAGATTTTCGAGGGTCTAATTCCAGCACATGTTCTCTATTAGACCCCACGAAGGTGTACTTTTTGATAGTCATTCTGCAGTATTGGCGTGTTTAGTTAACTTAGGTCTCAGGCTCCACTCCTGATAGTGCTCTTCCGTCAATTCCTTTATCAAACACTGGATGCAGACAAAACCGGGCCACAGGGGGCATAACCCCAGGTTTCTGGGGGTCTAAGTCCAGCACCAGTTCCATATTAGACCCCAGAAGAGTGGTCTCGGCATGTCAATCATTTCAGTGTTGGCCGTGTTGAGTCAAATAGTTTATCAATCAATTAATCACATCCATTACTCGAGTCATCTAATAGTTTATCAATCAATTAATCACATCCATTGAGTCATCTAACAGTTTATCAATCAATTAGTCACATCGATTACTTGAGTCATGTTACAGTTTATCAATCAATTAAGCACATCCATTACTTGAGTCATCTTACAGTTTGCCATCAAATAGTCATATATATTTCGCTCCAAAATGTGGCCGTCGGTCTGAGGTTTCTTCATTAAACGAATAATTTATCACTCAGAATAAGGAGATCTACTTCGCTTACAAACTGTACTGTCTGCCCCAGGTTTCTTTATTAAACGAACAGTTTATCACTCAGATAAAGACATCTACTTCGCTCAAATACTGTACTGTCTGCCCCAGGTTTCTTTAGTTATCATACAATTAATCGTTCAGCTTGGTTGGAAAGTAGCATGCAGTCACTCTGCAGTTCTTATGGAGCCTACACATTTGGAGAACACGTGTTACACAAGGGCACATGTCTGCTATCCACTTTGTAATTTGTTCTCCGGATCGTTTTGGTGTCTGCAGCGTGGCACATAGTGATGATGATTCAAAGAGCGATCAAAGTCATTTATGAAACTGTGCAGCTATCTTCTCAAAACAGAATTTGGGGTACGCGCAAATATCGCAGGATTACTGTTCTGTGAACTAGGTTTATGCATTCTCAGAGCGGTCGTCGTGACACGCATCTAACTAAAAAAAAAGAAAAAGAAGAAAGCCTTTACGCAGCGTCAACAATAATTTTTATAATAACTGTCGGGGTAAAAGGTAATTACAAGGTGGTGGGCTGGGAAGCAGAAGATGCTAGTGACATTGAAAGAGTCACTGGCTACAGACGGCGAAACTGTGATGAAGAGTCACTGCGGGTGGCGAAGAAAGAGTCGCCAAAAGCGACGTCTAAGCAGTGAATGTGATATACTTGAAAATAAAGTGGGAGGAGAGGCAGTATCGAGACTGGTTACAAGTCTGAGATGGAGAGACAGTGAGATAGGGGGAAACAGACAGAATGGCTAAAAAATATAAAAGTGACAGAGAAAAAATACACCACATGGAGATACAAGGAGAAGCTCGAGCGAGAGTGATAGATGACATATAGACTGATTTAAGAGATACAGACAACAAGAGAAGACACAGAGGGTAAATAATACAGAGACTGAGATAGAAAATAAGCGACTAAGTGAATTTAGAGAGACTGAGATAAGAAAATAAGCGACTAAGTGAATTTAGAGAGACTGAGATAAGAAAATAAGCGACTAAGTGAATTTAGAGAGACTGAGATAAGAAAATAAGCGACTAAGTGAAGTTAAAGAGAAAGACTGAGATAAAACAGATAAAGTGATACCGACACGGCAACGATGTTAGACGACAGAGAGGTTGAGAGAAGACAGATGAGGGGAATGAGTGCTGAGATACAGTTCAGACAGAGGCTGATAGAGAAGTCAGATGAGGAGAGTTGACATAATGAGTATAGAGACTGATAGAGAATGAGGGACGACAGAACGAATGAGAGAAGAGAAATGTACTGAGAGACGACATTGACTGATATACTGAGAGAAACCACAGAGAGACAAACAGAGAAATCAACAAGAGAAAACGACTGTGCTACAGCCACCTGGTGTACGAAGTGGGGATCGAGACAATGATTCCTGTTGTGGTCGGTATGATGAGAAATCTTGCATAACACTACAGCGAGGAGGACACAATGGTACTTCTTTAGTACGTCCAGGGATGTAAGAAGAGTCACTGCAATCTAGCTACAAGATGTGATACACTTCGACAAATTTGGTGAAAAGGGATAAACTTCGACAAATGTGGTGAAAAAAACGAAACTTCGACAAATGTGGTGAAAAATGATAAACTTCAACAAATGTGGTGAAAAAGGATAAACTTCGACAAATGTGGTAAAAAAGGATAAACTTCGACAAAAGTGGTGAAAAAAGATAAACTTCGACAAATGTGTTGAAAAAGGATAGATCGACAATCGTGGTGAAAAAGGATACATTTCAACAATCGTTGATAACTTAGATATGATAAACTTCGGCAAAAGTAGATAAAAATGGAAAACAACGACAATCGTTGATAACTTAGATACGATAAATTTCTACAAGCATGGGGAACTTTGATACGAAACGATAAATTTCTACAAGCATGGAGAACTTAGATACGATAAACTTCTACAAGCATGGAGAACTTAGATACGATAAACTTCTACAAGCATGGAGAACTTAGATACGATAAACTTCTACAAGCATGGAGAACTTAGATACGATAAACTTCTACATACGTGAATGAAATGGATAAATTTCGACAAGGGAGAAAAACTTAGTTGCGATAAACCTGGTAAACGCATTACTGGAAGAACTAAAAAGCGACTAGTCTTACCAAAACAGCGCGAAATGACTCCCCAAATACGATCCATGGAAATAAAATAGCTACAAATCGTTTTATCAAGCTTTGGAAGAAGAACAATATGACGAATAGACGGAAGCAGAAAAAGTCGAAGATAAGAAAAAGATGATGAAGAAGAAGTAGTAGAAGAAGAAGAAGAAGAAGAAGAAGTAGAAGATGAGCAGAAAATAAAGAAAAAATAAAAGAACAAGAACAAGAACAAAGAAGATGAAAAAAATAAAAATTAGAAGAAGATGAAGAATAGGAGAAAACAACTAGAAGAAGAAAAAGATGAACAAACGAGAAAGAAGAACATACAGAAGAAGAGGGCGAGGAGTAAGAAGAAGTAGAAAATTAAAATAGGATGACAAATATATATATAAAGGCATCATCAAATTTGTTATGTAACTTAACATTTGTGACAATGTCAAGGTTATTGTGGTACAGATGCCCTTGGATAAAAAGAAAGTAAAAGCGAGTGAGAACTGAGATCCGTTTGTGGAGTTGCGGTTCGTTAATAAGGCGTGGCTGCAGCAGTGCTGGGGATTACACTAAACAAGATAAAAACATTGATAGAACATGGATAAAAACATGGATAAAACATGGATCCGTGTTGTAAGCGGGTTGACAAGAATACGGCCGTTGTAACCTAACAGACATGAAATCAACAATAAGTATAGAAGATTGTGCATGGAGCTAGTAACTTCATCATATAACGCTATTGATATGAAACCACAACTATTGATGTAAGGATAGTCTTTATGTAACGGGTCCAACTGTAGTGGTAGACCAGTGCTTCACCTGGGGCCAGACATGCATATAATCAGTATCTTACCTTACCTTACCTTATCGTATCTTATCTTATTATATCCATCTTATCTGCCCATTTGTGTCACTTCTCCCTTTCCATCTTTCCCTTGTCTCCGTCTCCTCCTATATCATCTACTACTTAACTGTCCTTCTACTTTTTCACCATAGCATTGTTCCGTTACTTTCATTCAGTGGCATCCGCCTGATATAACATTACGGACCATCTCATATTCTTTTATAGGATTTACACTTAAAATAGAATTACATTTTTCATTTTTTTCATTTGCCACGTTTGTCGAAGTTGTTCTTGTAGCTAGGTTGTAGTGACTCTTCTCACATCCCTAGACGCATTAAAGAAGTTGTTCTTGTGTCCTCCTCGCTGTATTGTTATGCAAGGTTTCTCAGCAGACTGACTGCTACTGAAATCATAATGTCAATCTCACTTCGTACACTAAGCGACTGTTGCAACTTCTCGACCGATCAGGTCGATCAAAATAAAATCACACCATATACGATGAATTTGAAAGCTAAACAAACAAAAATAAACAAAAATATACATGCACGAACATGAACAACAATAAAGGAACAAGAATAAACAGAAATACACATAATAAACATGAATAAACATGAATAAACATAAACAAGAATAAACATAAATACACGCGAATAAGCAAGAATAAAATTAAATACACATTCACACACACATAAATTTGAATAAATAAGAATAAACATAAATGCACATACACAAACATAATTAAATATTAATAAACAACAATAAACATAAATACACATACATTTAAAAAATACACATACATCCATACAAATAAACATAAATATACACGAATAAACATAAACACAGAAAACTACTGGATTACTAGACGACCCGTTCTTCAGCGGCGGTTACATCGTTGAGGGTTCCAACTTCTCTTCCAACGGTCTCTGTCTTGGGCCACGGTGGGCCAGTGGATAATGAGTCGTCCATTTGTCTCATCATAAATGTTGCGGGATGCACGGGAGTCGGACCAACGTGTTGGTGGTCGTCTCCGTGGTCGTTTATAGTCTCTGGGGTACCATATGGCTGTCGTTGTGCTCCAACAATCGTCCGTTCTTCGCAGTAAGTGACCTCCCAAGCAATGTTTCATCGTGTCTGCATAAATAACTAGGGACAATTGACGTATGTCCGAGTTGTGAAAACCTTTGGTGCGATGGCTATGAAGCGTTAGACCGAGCATGCGTCTCTCGAGGTAGGCATGGTTCACTCTGAGTTTGGACTCCATGTCTTTCTTGAGTGACCATGTTTCCGCCGCATAACATATTGCAGGTAGTACTATGGAGTTGAATAAAGAGGTGCGCAGGGTTTGGTCGTGGATGTTGTCCAGTACCTGCTTTATTTAATAAAAAGCCGCCCAACCCGCGCGATGCCGTCTTGTCAACTCTGGGCTCAATTCGTTCTGCATGTTGAGCAGGCGTCCAAGGTAGATGTACTCGTCCACGTCCTCCAGTCTTTCTCCATCGAGGTAGACAGGGTCGCGGGAAGCGAAAGGATTGCGAATGACTTTCGTCTTGGACGTGTTCACTTCGAGTTCCGCTTTCTTTCCCTCTCGGTGGAGCTCTGCTGGCATTTCATTGGCGTCTGTGGCTGCCTCCGTGATGAGTACTAGATCATCTGTCTGTGCTTGCCTCCGTGAAAAGCACTAGACCATCTATCTGTGGCTGCCTCCGTGATGAGTACTAGATCATCTGTCTGTGCTTGCCTCCGTGATGAGTACTAGATCATCTGTCTGTGCTTGCCTCCTTGATGAGTACTAGATCATTTGTCTGGGGCTGCCACCGTGATGAGTACTAGATCATCTGTCTGTGCTTGCCTCCGTGATGAGTACTAGATCATCTGTCTGTGGCTGCCTCCGTGATGGGTACTAGATCATCTGTCTGTGGCTGCATCCATGATGAGTACTAGATCATCTATCTGTGGCTGCCTCCGCGATGAGTACTAGATCATCTGCAAAGCGAAGGTGATTTAGCAGCCTGCTGTTTATGTTGATGCCAAAGGTATCCCGGCCGCACCGGCTGATGACGGATTAGAGGCATATAGAAAAAAGGCTCGGTGAGATTGGATCACCTTGACGTACTTCTCTCTGTATGGGTACTACTACCGGTCTTTAGAAGGGTTGGAAGGTAGTCGTGCAATCGGTGTAGCAGTTAGCAAGGATTCTTGTGTATCCCAGATCTACCCATTGATCTTTTAGAGATTGCCAGGTGGAATAAAGACAAATATACAATTTTAAACAAAAATTAACAACAATAAATATACATAAACAATAATAAATATAAATACACATAAACAAACACAATATGACCTATAGATATTCTGATTATCTCAACAGTTAAATATTGATGTAGAGAATGATGAATATTGAATGCACCGAAATAAATCGTCAGCATTAAATGGAGTCTTGTCCTCAGAAGACAGTTTTGTAAATGTCAATGTTTCTTGTTTGAAGAAGATGGGATTTGGTGACATGTCACATGTTGATGGAAACAGGGATGGTTCTCAAGCGTTAGTGCTGACTGGCGATAGGTGTGGCGAATGGGTCTTGACAGAGTAATGGAATATCATATTTTTTTTCTCGAAGCATATCAATGTAGCATTATTTGAGGATTATATCGTCAACATCCCTTTTTGTTCATCTGTCAATATTGGGATACGATTATTTAAAACACACAAGTATAACAGAGTTGTCATGACGCGTCGCGCAGGTTGGGCGGCGTTCTCTAACGCATATACTAGACCACAGCCACGACCAGAGCCTGCACACCTCTCACGTTAACTCCATAGTACTACATGCATTGTGCTATGCCACGGACACATGGTCACCCACGGAATAGATGGAGTTTAAACTCAGAGTGGCCCAAGCGTTTCTCGAGAGACCCATCATCGGTCTCACGCTTCATAGTCAGCGTATGGGAGGTTTACGTAACTCTGACGTACGTCAATTGTACCTGGTGAAAGATGAAATAATTTATGCAGACAAGAGCAAACATAGTCGAACGGGCCACTTACTGCAAAGAACAGACGATAGATGGGGCAATATGGTACCCCAGATACAAAAAGTGATTACGGGGACGACTCCCTCGCATCCAGCTACAACATTCGCTATGCCCGCAGGTGAACGACTCATTACGCACAGGCCACCTTGGCTCATGAAAGAGACTTTTCGAAGAGAAGTTTAGACCTGTAACGGTGTAACCGCCGCCGAAGGGCGGGTCATCTTGTAATCCAGCTGTAATATCAGATGCATGTGGACAATTTCAAAGAGCAACGTTACGTACGACTTTCGTAATCAAACTCGAGCAAAACCTGTCTCGCAGACAATTTGTAAACTCTCCGGCTTGATGGTATAATAATCATGCTCGTATATGTCCGATTTAAAAGTTTAATAATCATGCGTGTATAAGTCCGAAACATATTCTCTATGGGGAATTACAGTTGGGGAAAAGGTCTCTTGGCCGGCCACTACTTTGGTACAAGGATGTATGCAAGCGGGAAATGAATGACGCAGGCATCGTATTGGATTCATGGGAACAGAACGCCATGGATCGTGTTACATGGAGAGGCAGGATTAAGCGTAGCACACAGACAAAGGAGATACTGATTGATGATAGGCTAAAGACTCAGAGTTTGAGAAGACACGCCACACCATGCGATGCCGCAATCGGTCCTGATTTTTCTTGCACACACTGTGAAAGATGCTTCACTGCCCGGATTTGTCTTACGAGTCACATTCGTTACCGCCATGGACTGTAGTTGCATACATTTTCAAAGCATAATTACTGTCGTCTGAAAAGACGGAAAGAGCTAATGATGATGATGATATGTCCGAATCAATAGTTTAATAATCATACGCGTATATGTCGGTTTCAAAAGTTTAATAATCATGCGTGTATGTCCGATTCAATAGTTTAATAATCATGCATGTATGTCCGATTCAATAGTTTAATAATCATGCTCTAATGAGATTGTTTGTATACACACATTTGTGTAATGGCTCAGGTGCTGGTTCGAACGAGTGGATATTCGTTATGCGGATGTTTGTAAAGCGTGTGCTCGTTTTCAGGACACTACTGTATGTTCTTCTCTCCTTTATAATCATTCTCTTCATTTTGCTTCATCTTTCTTAATAGTGCTTGTAGAATGTAAATGGTGTCCTTCAGCAGACTTTGCGGCTGGTCGGGAATGAAGTGTTAGAGACTTCAGTATACTAAGCCACGTCTTATATGAGGGGAGATGGTAATTCCCTTTCCTTACTGCCTTTTCCTTCCCTAAATGTGTCAGATGTCCATTTACAGCGAGGTCGACCGAAACTTTTGTTGTTTTTGTTATGAAAATTCTTTTTTGCACATAATAAATTAGAACAATTTTCAAATGTGTACATAGTAATAGTAACAAACAACAAACAAAATTTTTGTATGATGTGAAGTGAAATGAAGTGAACATTTCCCACGAGATGAAACATGAGATTGGTGGGAGTTACATTTTGTGAAGTGAATAGTGACATCAATTTAAAATGATGCAACTCTGAAAAATTAGTAAATGTACTTTTATTTTGGTTGAAATATTTGTGAAGTCAATATGCGCACACATATGGACATACCCATATATACATACGTATTCATTTAGACACGCATACATATGCAATAATACACACAAATATCTTCATTTATACACACGCATGCATTTTCATTTATACGCATATATATATATATATATATATATATATATATATATATATATATATATATATATATATATATATATAATATATACTTGAACATACAAAAGTACGTACATAATAATTCGTCCATCGTCGTCGATGAGGACCACCAACATCAACACGTGCCATAATGCAACCTTGAGTTTGTGTATGCGCTTGTGACTGATCAAGCCTATTCGAGCCTGGAAATGTCTATGGCACGACTGGCAAACGTAATCAGCAGTTGTCTCTTAAATTGTATCTGCTCTTGACTTCCTGATTGCGCGACTATCCTAAGCTGCCTGGATATGGAGACCTTTGCTGAGTTCAACGGGTCTGTGACAGTGCTCTTAAATGATGAGCGATTGTGAGCCAGGTTCTTCCAGGTATTATTGCCTATTTGACATCACTCAAGGGACTCCTTCAGATTGTCATCGAAACTCTTTTTAGGACGTCCTTGTGATCGTTCTCCTTCACCCAGTTCGCTATACAGCAGCCTCTTTGGAAGCCTTTTGTTTGACATTCAGACAAGGCGACCAGCCCATCTCAATTGGGATTTTTGCAGAAGTGCATGAATACTTTGCATGTTGGCTCTGAACAGCACTTCAGTATCTGTGATATGGTCCTGCCAGCGTATATGCAGTATGTGTCTCAGACAGTTTATATGAAAATAGTACATATACTTATACACATACTTACACGTAGTCATAGTAACAAGTTTCAAAATCAAACGAACCAAAGCTGTCAAGACCCTTCTCCACCTGTACGCGGTGATCCTGGATAACATGCTATAACAGAGCAGACTGACTAAAGAGAAGAATCAAAGAGGGAAGGCTAAAAAAATGCCTGCTGAAGTTGGATGTGTCGGACGGAAAGGTGCAGTACGGAGTTCTTCATCGTCCAACTTGTTCACAGTATGCCCCAGTCAAATGTTATTGAATTGCGATCATTGGTTTAAAAGTTATAAGACAAACCAGGGGCCGACAGCGAGTACAAACAGAGGCATGTCAACAAACAGAGGCATGTCAACTTTCTCAATTGTTACAATTTCTATCCAACAAATTATCTATAAACGTTTAACCTCATTCAGCCAATCAATTCCGTCGCTCCTTTTGGTGTATAAGTCCATTGACTACATCTAGCCAGCATATACCAGGCTGCACTTTCTGTCTCGACGTGTGAAATCATTTCATCTTAGTTCCTTCTCACATTATCTTCTCCGTGAATTTGTGGGTTTACCGGTCTACCTCTCCATTTCATGCCAACAGCTCGTAACATCCCATGTATCGCCAACCGTGGTATCCTTCCAATAGTTCGCTTCTAAGCGACTTGAATGGCACAATAATCCCGGACCGCCCCGCTAGTGAACACTTCTCATATCAATTAGGTGTTCGGCACGTGATTCGCGTGAATCGGTCCGGAGGGTCGTTCATGTCATGAAATGAGATTTTGGAGGTCAGTGAAAGGTCACTTCACACTCAGACTGGACTAAGACAATTATATGGCTTCTAGTAACAGCCAACAATTGTTTCGGTATGAAATTGCATTCCAATTTTTAAACATAAAGGCATACACAAAAACTGGTTCCTTTATGCGTTGAGAATTTTATTACACAAGGTTTTGTCAAACATTGACCAAGGTCAAGTGGTGGGTAAACAAAGGCGAAAGATTTGTGGTTTATGAGTTTGTTTATTTGATCCGAAACAGTTGCGGAAGTTGAAACCCCTGCCTTTGAGCTGAAAGCGAATGCTCTTTCACTAACTAATCAGATGCTAATAGTCCTTATATATTTTAAAATTGTATTCCGTTCTAGCTTCGTCTTTCATCGTCTCCTTCGCATCATCGCAACATAAACAGTATTACAATGAATTATCAATAATGAATCTGTGTTTCAGACGAGTCATTCCCTGCTGTAACCATGATCCTAAGCGAGAATGTCACGTGTGGTCAACATTCACCAGGGAGATTTGTCGCCCCTACTTACACATGCGCCGATTTAAGGTAACATTTTCACCATCTTTATTTATAACTATTCCAGTTTCACGAGAGTATTGCTATGGCTGAATAGAATAGGTTCAATGCAGTTTTCTAAATCGTATAAGTCAGCTAGAGAGGGATGTGCATGAAGTTAGCAACGTCATCACGTAAATACATTGCTGTGAAACTTCCACGGCATGTATTCAGATACAAACTTCATTTAAACAGTTACCTTATGCTTTTGTGATTTCGAAAAAATTATTCAATCATAAAATATCAAAATATATTCTCGCTGAAATCCATGGGATACTTAATTTCAGGTAGTTCACAAATGGCTTTTTGAAAACAAAGTATATGAGATACGAACATGAAAACTATTTATTACTGCCCTTACATTAGCCTTTATTTCTCTACATAATTTCTACCAACAGTGATACGCCTATCTCATCGCTTGATCAGTGGACAAACACATACAGCACGCGTCTTTAGTCTGCTGTCTCAATCATGTTTGTACTTCTCATTTGACATCTTCGTCACCCGTGAAATGTTCTCCCGCAATGTGGGGTCATGCATTATGTTGTAGGATAAACTACGCGAACTCCCTTTTGCAGATACTGCACTGGTTGTCGTTATTGGCATGTCAGTTTGGATGTCTTCCCCTCCCGCCACTGCTTCTGTTGTAATGTAGGCAGGATGAGCAGGTCAGGCCGAGCATCAGCAGAAATATTTTAGCGTCTTTGAGACAATGAATCGATCAAGTTATGCATCGCATTTCACGACATACATTTCTCATCCTATAGCGAACAAGAAGAATATGTGGCGAATGAGAAGAAGATGATGGCGAACGAGAAGAATATGTGGCGAACGAGAAGAAGATGATGTCGAAAGAGAAGAATATGTGGCGAACAAGAAGACGATGTGGCGAACGAGAAGAAGATGATGTCGAACGAGAAGAATATGTGGCGAACGAGAAGAAGATGATGGCGAATGGAAAGAAGATGGTAGCGGACGAGAAAACCTTAAGCAGGAAGCATGTCCTTTTGATCATGTGTTGCAGAACGTCAACGCCTCCACCCCCTCCTTCCCCCTCCTCCCACAAATGCACAACATTACGCTGTTCTTCGATTCTACGCTTCGTGAATAATGGCGTCATTTAGTTGTTGGACTGCGCACGCGCGTGCGACACATACAATCTGATGCATACAGTAATTACAAGGCTGAATATTGCTGTCATCTAAGGACACTTTTAGAAACTGCCAACTACATTTTTCGGCTATCCCATATCAGTTCGTGAAACACATACTGACTTACCCATGTATTAATCTATCGCTGTTCATTATTTTGCTCCAATGTCAAACAGAGACACTAATCTAGCTGGTCCATTTGAAAGGAGATCTGTTTCGGGAGTTTTTCCACTCCAATTTGAGACGAACATGGTGACTATCCTGAGGAAGGAGATAATAACAAAAAACGGTGCCGAAAAAATAAAGAAGAGAGACAAAAATAAAGAAGACAATGACAATGGTAAAGTAAAAGCACGAGAGAAAGAAGAAAGATAAGTTGACAATATAAAAGACGGAGAGGAAGGAAAAGAAAAAAAACAACAAAGAAGAAGGAAGACCATAAGCGAAAGGGGAAGATCATAACATAAAAAAACGAGCGGAATGGAAAGAAAAAGTAAAAAGAAAACAACGAAGAAGAGAACATAAATTATTAATACTAAGAAAACAATGGAAAAAAGAAACAGAGAAAGAATAATAAGAAGATTGCAGTAAAGAAAATGCAGAAGAAGAATAGAAAAAGATCATTAAGAAAGAAAAAAAGAAGAAAAAGAAGATAAGAAAAGAACACGAAGAATAAAAAAAACAAGAAGACCTGGAGAAAAGAAAATTTGGAGGAAAAGAGAAAGAATAAGAAGAGAACAGAGGAGAAGGAGAATGTGACATTTAGTTTTGCAAAACACATCATGTCTCAGATTAGTCAGTTTTCAAATTTTTGCCAGATTTACGTCAAGAAAATTTACGTTTTAATATACAACAAAAAAAAGGACGTAAATATCCCCAGAACCTTATCACACACAACGCCATCAAACTCCTCAGACCATGCGCGAAATAATTTAGAATGCAGCCAATCGGAAGACAGGAAACACAGAGAATGTACGGATGGTCCAATCGGAACAAGGAAAACGACGCCATCTTAAAAAAAAGTTCCGGCGCAAGAAAAATAGGACCTTGAAAGTTATAGGATTAGTTATATTTAGAATAGAAATCAAATGAAAACTAATAAGTAAGAGCTAGTAAGCTGTGTGACATAAAAGTGAAGTGAAATTGTATCGTGTAGTAATAAAGAATTTGATTGCTGTTTTGAAATAATGTTTCTTTAGTTCATTGAAGTGAGTGATACTTGAAGTTATAGTTAGAGCAGAGTTTTAGTAGAGGGCAAAGGGAAGGTGACAGATCAGTTAAGAGAGCCAGAAGAGCAGAATCCAATTCCGTCTGTTACAAGAAACGCAAGTAGAAGATTAAGAAGACAAGCGGAAAAAAGATGATAAAGTAAAATAATCGGTGAACAATAACGACCAAGTAGGAAAAGTGGAAGAAACAGATAAAGAATAAGAAGACAATTGAAAAGAAGAATAAGGGGAAGATGAAGAAGAAGAACAAATAAGACGACAACACTTTAGAAGGTGTTAAGAAATAACAAGAATCAGATGACAATAGAAAGGAATAGGTAGAAAAAGACAAATAAGAAGCAGATAATAAAGATTAGACGATTGGATGAAAGCAATTTGAAGAAGACAAAGAAAAAGAAGAAAACAATGAAAAGGAAGATTTAGAGGAAGAAAAAGATCGATATATCTTGTAATTAATTGGAATGTTTTTCTCCGCGTCTCTCCACATCTAAACCTACCTTTTCACATCTGAACCTCATTTCCACTAGACCTCTCTCTCCACAACTAAACCTATTCATACGCATTTTAACCTCTCTGTTTGCATCTAAACGTCTCTTTCCACATCAAAACCTCTCTCTGCTCACCTAAACCTATCTGCACATCTAAATCTACTTCTACACTTCTAAACCTCTCTCTACTCTCTCTCTCTCTCTCATCACATCTAAACCAATCCCTCCAAATCTAAACCTATCTTTCCCAATCCAGAGTGAACGGACGCAGAATGGCATACGGTTATTACTCTGGGTGGGCAGTAGGACAGGAAGATCAGCGTTGCCAGGAAACCTCAGGTGTTCACGAGTTCGCCCAGTTGTGTCTCCTGTTACTGAGGTCCATCAATGTAGAGAAGCTGGGCTTGAAGGCAGCTTATGTAAGACATCAATCACATCTTCTGTTTTTGTTGTTCAAATGTTAGGCTATTTTATGTTCATGACTTTGTTAGATGTTCAAACAATCGGTCTCTCGATTCATGTCAAGCTATGATGGTGTTGCTACAACTACTACTAGTATTACTACCATGACTACTAAGGCTACTATTACTGCTAAGATTACCACTACTAATTATACTGCTCCTACTACTACTTATAATGCTACCATTACTACTACTATTTACTAATACTACTAATATTACTACTGCTACTACACTACTATTAATACTACTGCAACAATTACACTATACTACTATTTCTACTAATACTGCTATCACAACTACTACTTCTGTTACTACTGAAATAACAGCAGCTACTTCTACTACTACTACTGTTCTGTTAATACTATTACTGCTGATACTACTATTACTACTTCTACTACAGCTAAGACTACCACTAATAGTTATAATGCTGCGACTACTACTACTACTACTACTACTGCTTACCTCTATTTCTTCTACTACAGTTAGCCCCATTACTAGAATCCTGTAACCGAGAATTTGCAGGGGCGGTAATATTTAGTTGTGCATGATGTTGCTTGCCCCAAACATATCCGTTGTTGGTCGCCTTTAGCTAAATGATGGGAGCATAACTATTTGTAATTCTTTTTACCCTTATTTTGATTGGCGTGGTTCCATCAGCCAATGTAACCAAAAACCCTTTCAGGTTCCTAAGGAACTTCATCAAATGTATGCCAAATCCGATCACTTTTCGTTGCAGCTTTCTGATCACGTCTTGGTGATCTCTGTAGTGGCTGTTCCGAGACTTCACCGCCCAAGTGTTTCGATCTGCTTCTACGCCTATCAACATGACGAATTCAGAATAGTGTAGTAGTTTTACTTAGTCGCTCCTCTTCTACCGTGAGGTGTAGAGGTAGTGTAGTAGTGTAGCAGATCTCACTGTTTGCTCTAGGGTTATTCTAAATTAGAACATTATCACACTCATCCACATCATTCATGACCACACACAGCATATGACATAGCACACAGAAAGTTGCATATTTATTATATAATACTCATACCAGAAAAATTAGTACTGAAATTACAAATACAATACAATACATATCATCTTAACTAAATATTCCTACATTATATTTATGTTAATATAAATACTAACTAAAGCGGAAATTTTAAGCATTAGCTATTGATGGAATTCCCAACTATTAAAAACCCAGTTCTATTGCCGTACACACATCACACACCCATCTAGATCTCACCTAGTCGATCTACACACTCGCTTAACTCGTCAGGACATACCTCGTTCACAAAGTGTCCTGCGTACAATACACGTTCAGATTATCGATTAATACAAAACTCCCACACACCTATTTAAGCGGCTGGCCCTGACTCAAAATGGCGTTTGTTGTTTGAACGATCCTGTTCTATCTCCAACATTCATACAACAGTCCCATAAATCGCTCTTCTATCTAAGTCGGTGAGCTAAACAGACTGCTATCTACATTCACTCATCCCCTCTCCATGCCAGCCTGATTGAGCTAAACTGAGTCTCGTGTTATATACTATCAAGCAGTATCAGAGCTGACCAATGGATCTCATGGGTATGGCTCTATTCAGTCGTTATTGGAACGAATTACTCTGAACACCTGTCACTCATCTATCGCAGCAAGCTCCGCTGCCCTCCGGTCTGTCACTCACTCCCCACTTCCCAAATCGGAACGCCAGTGGTCAGTTCCTACCTGTACATTCTTTCCCCAACTCCTATTCTCTTTTTTGAGACGGTGAGTGACCTTGGCGTAGTGACCAGACAAAGAGTGATCTTGGTACGCATTCAGGTACCTTTGTTATCAGCAACCACATCACCCCTGCCCTATACTCTCATGCTCGGGGTGGAACTGTTACAGTAGTTTTACTTAGTCGCTCCTCTTCTACCTTGAGGTCTAGATGTAGTGTAATTAGGTGTAGTAGTTACTAATATGAATAGCAATTTTAGTCGTAGTAGTAATAGTCGTAGTAATATTAGTAGTAGTAATAGTACTTGTAGTAATAGTAGAAGAATATTAGCAGGAATATTCCACATCCGATGGCAAGATCGTGTCACTGACATCGAGGTTCTCTCGAGGGCTAACATGCCCAGCATACATGCACTGCTAGAAAAAGCACGACTAGGATGGGCCGGACACCTCGTCCGTATGTCAGACGAGCGGCTCCCAAAGAAGCTTCTCTACGGCGAGCTGAGAGACGGATGGCGCGAGAGAGGGCGCCCAAAGAAACGTTTTAAAGACGGTCTGAAGGACTCACTAAAAAGTTGCCAGATAGACTTCGACACCTGAGAATGTCTTGCGAAAAACAGATCTGACTGGAGAAGCGCAGTTAAATCGGGTGTAGCTGCCGGTGAAGATGACCGTGTTGTGAAAGCCCAGAACAGACGCGAGACGCGGAAATCCCGAGCAGCGGGAACACCATCCCCTTCTACAAACCTCGTGTGCCCGATATGTAGCAGATGTTTTCGTGCTCGCATTGGCCTGTTCAGCCACATGCGCACCCACACCCAACAGGGAAATCTGTGATAAGGATGATGTCGGCGGTCCTCATCGACAACGATGGACAGCTATTAATAGTAGTAGTAATAATATTAGTAGTAGTAACAATAGTGACAGTAACATTAATTGTAGCTTTTGATGTAGTTGTAGTAGTACTAGCAGTTGTAGAAGTATTAATAGTAGCAGTAGTAGAAATAGTTCGTCTTGACATGACTGTTGGTGTTGTTATTATTAATGCTATTGTTACTGTTCGTCCTGTTGTATCACCAGCTGTTATAACTTGACTTGTATCAACATCCGCAGGTTCCAAAATCGACCTGTGCCTACCTGAACGAAACCAGAAAACTGTTGAAGAAGGTGTCTGCCACGCAGTTCGTATGGACAGATTTCAAGCCTGGATGGGGATGGACTGAGACCATCCAATGCATGACTGCCCTGCACAATGTTTAGCGTTAATTATATGCTATGGACTTATGTTAAGTGTTCATTGTTTATATTCAACTAATGTTTATCTGTTACGTAAAGTTGAGAGCGTTTACGTGCCAGATCGGTTAAAGTACTTGTCTCTAGCGGCGAAAGGTCCAAGTTGAATTCCAGATTGAAGCATTATCGCGGTTACCCAGCTGTAAATATCTACCTGACATACACATATAGAGAGATGAGACGAGGGGGGAAATGGTCACCCCACTACATAAAGAAAATGACCTTGCACAATGAAGTGAATAACACTTCATCCCCGTCAGCAATGTATGCTTTAGAGCATCCTTCTCAAACTCCCGCTACCAAGCCCTGAACGTTCTCAAACTCCCGCTACCAAGCCATGAACGTGCTCAAACTTCCGCTACCAAGCCCTGAACGTTCTCAAACTCCCGCTACCAAGTTATGAAAATCGTTTTGCAAGTAGCAGAAAGTAATACAGATAACGGAAATAATTGTGTCGTAGTTTACAACTTGACTTCAATATTTGCACTTTTAGGTCCGACACATCCGACTTCAGCAGGCAATTTTTTGTACTATGTCAGATTTACCTCTTTGATCCATTCTCCTTAGCCAGTCTGCTCTGTTGCAGCCTGTTATCCAGGATCAGTACGTGGAGGTGAAGAAGTGTCTTGGCAGCTCTGACCTTGATCTTGCAGTCATTTTTGGGCCGCTGGTCGCTATAGCTCGTGCACTGCTCAGCATCTTGATCCCAGTGAAATATCTAACACTCCATCTCTGATAGCAGTGTTAGATATGGGACGAAGATAGACATTACTTATTTAAAAATAATGGGAGAGGTAAGATTCAGCGAGGAGATACTGAAAAACTTGCGACAGTGAGACAGATCCAGGGTACGAGAAATCGAAGTAACAAACATACATACACACACATTTAGGATGGCATCACAACCTGGCTGGTAAAACAAAGGGTATATGTAACGCTGACATGCTCATAGGACAGGTGGATGTCGAAGAAGTTGGCAGTCAACGTAAAGTGACACTTTATGGTGAGGATGTTATTATTTGTATATAGCATATTAACTAGTGTTACCGGGTTCCAAAGGAGGAGAAGATAATTATAAGACAGTAACTTGTCAAACATGTTGACTAAGGAGCGATGAACATAAGGCTAGATACCTCTTTTCTTAGAAACGTTTAACAACAAAAACGGACAGGTCGATCAAATTATAAGACCAACTAAGTCATCCAAGGCACAGCGAATGATTCTGGAGAGGAGGACGGCGTGTATTTGTTGAAGTCCTGTACTCCAGAGGGAGCTTAAAGGCTTAGCTTAATTGATCGATAAGACACTGCTTCACGCAAATTGAGCCTGATTTGAAATACTAGAGCCACTGCAACCTTCCAGGGCTGTAGTAAAGGCGAATAGAGAGGGTTGTGCATGGAGTTAACAAACTTATCACTTAAAACCCTTTCTAAAGAAAACACCACTGCAAATGCTGGGATATATGGGCATACCGTACGAAGAGTAGCTGTGGCAGTGGACATCTGCTTCACTCTGATCAACAAGATGAATCGCATAACATGTATTATACATTTGTGTTATTGTTAAATATTGAGAAGTACCGATCTCAGCTTAAAGAGAACAGTGCTCCTGGAATGTTTTTTTAATTGTTAATTTCTGTTTTGATGATAGTTTCCAATGTTTGATTCTCTAATGTTATCTGTGTCTGTGGCATTTATATAGCTATAACCAAACGTTTGTTTATAAATGGCGATTTTATTTGACAACTATTTTGTAGCGGGTGAAGAACTGGCTGAAGTATTGTTGATTATTAGAAACTTGAAAATGATAGACGGTTGATTGTGACATGCTGTAACTGCGCAGGAAATTATGCATGTTTGAGTTATGGTGCACTAAAATGTGCAGGATAGTTATTGTTCGTTCATCGTAATAGATGAGGGCTATTTTGTTAGCATTGACTGTTCGCGTGAGTTCGAAGATGGCTAAATAAGTCAATTCGAGTCCCGAATTGTCTGTTGCACTAAGTACAAGAAAATAGGACAGCCAGTTCTCCGGTGTGGATGATTGTTTTATACACGATCCATGAAGGTGTGAATGATGCATGCACCAAATATAAAAGGCACCTCCATTGTGCACCTCATAGTAGACTGGTGTGACGAACGTGAAATTATAATAAAGTGAATTCTATTATAGTGACGGAGAGTTGCGCACGTCAGTTTCGCTCTCTCGTTCTCAGTTACCCTGTTGCAGTGGTAAGACAAAGTCAAGACGACTGAGGGCAAAAGAGGATGCAGATTTTTCGTAGGGTTTTCTCCCGAAGCCTTTCCTGCGATCAGGTATATTCTTCTTCTTCTTCTTCTTCTGCGTACGCAGTCAGACAGTAACCATTATTTTTTCGAAAAAAGCGGCGGTCATCCTGAGGCTGTCGACACTGCCATAGAGCTTGTCTTGCAGTTCCACTGGTGATGGCCACATCTGCTCTCTCTGATCCTCGTATGTCGGGCAGTTCTGCAGCAGATGTTCAGCGGTCATTTTACCGGTACCGCACGGGCATTCGTCGGTACCACCTATCTTCAATTTGTTGAATAGGTGGTACCTCAGTCTATTGTGGCCAGTGCGAAGTCTGAAGACAACGACCTGCTCTCTTCGATCAGGTATATTCAAGTCCACAAGAGGAAGATCAGGAGCTAATTAGTAACATTAAAACAAGTCTAGTGCAGGGAAATTATTATTAGTAGGGGATTTCAATTTTCCTGAAATAAAATGGGATATGGCAGAAGCGTTTGCAGAATCAAATCCTTTTGCGAAGTGCATAACTGACAATTTTCTGAACCTACATGTAGAGGAAGCTACCAGGGGCAAATAAATACTCGACCTAATATTTACTACAGAGAAAAATGATTGAAAACGTTATCGTTGAGGAACTGTTTAGTTCAAGCGTCCATAAGATCATCATTTGGGATCTTATAGTTAGGAGAGAAGAAAACATAAACTCGCTTACAATTACTTTAATACAGATGTTCAGAAAATGAAAGAAACAGCCACATAATCTGGAAAGGTATTGTCAGAGGTACAGATGTTGAACAATAGTGGATAAACTGAAGATAGGTGGTACAGGGAAAATGACCGCTGAACATCTGCTGCAAAATTGCCCGACATACGAGGACCAGAGAAAGCACATGTGGCCATCACCAGTGCCAACACTAGACAAACTTTATGGCACTGTCGACAGCCTCAGGATGACTGCTGCTTTCTTCGAACAAATTCAAGTTGACGTCTGACAGCGTACGAAGAAAAAGAAGAAGAAGAAGAAGAGTGGGAAAGTTTCAAAACAGTTTTAGAACAACTAAAAGGGGAGTGTATTCCATGTAGGAGGTAAACACCAAGCATAAAAAATGGATAACTAGATTTGTAGTTAAATGTAGAAGAGCTAACAATAAAGCATAGAAAAATATATAAGTGCAGGTAAATCAAACGAAACATATTTAAAATATTTAGATAAGCAAGACATAGCTCAGAAAGTGAATGAAAAGCAACAATAGACTTCGAAAAAAAAACTTGCTAATAGGATCAAGACTGATAGTAAAAGCTTCTTTTCTTATGTTAGAAAGACAAGGTAGGCTCTCTCATAGATAGCACAGGTAAAATATTAAGAGAAAATAGGAGAGAGCTAATGTACCAAATCAATACTTTGGTCCAGTCTTCACATAAGAAGACTGCTCCAAAATTCATAGAGCCAATACATATTTTCAAATGTGAAATGGATATAGTGGGATTAAAGTCAATCTGCTTTACGGAGGACATGGTTTTTACAAAATTGGATGGATTAAAAGTGGATACATGTCCGGTTCAAGATGGTATCCAACGAAAATTACTTTCTTTATAATTAGATAATTAGCAAAACCACTGCCTATATTATGTTCTCACTCACTTGCAGAAGGTATTGTTCCACGTGATTGGAAAGATGCAGGAGTGATCCCCTTATTAAAAAAATGAAAAAAAAAATAGATCCAGCAAATTATAGACCGCTGATTTTAACGAGCATAGTCTGTAGATTGTTAGAATCAAAAATCAAAGAAAACATTGTAATGCATCTAGACAGGTTTAATCTAATCATAAATAGTCAGCATAGGTTTACTGGTGGAAAATCGTGCTTAACAATTCTATTGGAATTTGTGGAGGAGGTTACTCAAATGATAGATACGGGGGAACCAGTGGATGTTATTTATCTGGATTTTGCAAAGGCTTTTGATAGAGCAGCTCATTGAAGATTATTTAAAAAGTTAAAATCACATGGAATAGGTGGGGAATTTGCCGATTGCATTGAAAGTTGGTTAACAGGAAGAAGGCAGAGGGTGGGCATAAATAAGGGATGTTAAGTAACAAGTAGAGAGCCATAGGGACCAATATTGGTCTGGATATTTATAAACGATTTAGATATTGATTTAGGATCCATGAATTACAAATTTGCGAACGACGCAAAATTATGTAGGAGTGTCTCATCTATAGCAGAAGTGGATATATTGAGGTCGGATTTAGATAAAATTCGAGATTGTTCTGTGAGATGGCAAATGTAGTTAAATATAGATATATGTGCAGTCACCCACATGGGTAGATCCAATATGGAACATAATTACAGAATGGGCGAGAATAATATTAGTAAGATAGATAAGGAAAGGGACCTAGGGGTTATAATAGATCATACAGGTAAAGTGAGTGAGCAAGTCCAGGAAGCAGTGAATAAGGCAAATGCAATGGTAGGTATGATAAAAAGAAATATTAAACTTAGGAGTAAGGAAGTGATTGTCAAACTATATAAAACATTAGTTAGATCTAGATTGGAGTATTGTGTACAGGTGTGGAGTCCTTATCGTAGAGTGGATATAAACATGCTGGAAAGGATATAAAGATGAGCGTCAAAACTGATAGTGGGATTCCAGAATTACAGTTATGTGGAAAGACTCAGAAAAACCAGCCTACGATGTCTAGAAAAGAGAAGAATTCGAGATGACTTAATACAGGTTTATAAGATCAAAGGAAAGGTAAAATTAGACTATAACAAGTTTTTTTTTCAATATACAACCACCAACGAGAACAAGATGGCAGAGATATTAAGTAAAGAAAGGTCCAGATTGGATAATAGGAAATATATTTTTAGTCAAAGAGTGGTGAATGCTTGGAATGTCTTGCCCCAAGAGGTAGTGGAGGCATGGACATTTAGTGCAATTAAGAATAGATTGGATGCGCATAGCTTTTGGAGCAGGGAAATGCCAATGTAACTGGTTGTACACAGACTCTGATGAGTCTTCTAAACTAGTATAAAAACGTTAAGTTAAGGTATCATACAAGGCAGTGGAGGCAGAAATGAAACATCTGAGGTCAATGAAGGCAAGACTAGAAGATTTGGATTTGGGTCGTCTTAAAATGTGGCAGCTTTGTATACCCGGGAAAGAGACTTAGAAGACAGCACCAAGCTGACCTACCCATGAAGACAACACCACTGAAGCTAATCCTGTACCCAATGCGATGGAAAGTGGACAATGAAACCATACAGATAAATACATCCATCACTGGTCTCACGACTACAACGAGCCGCAAATGCGAACTGCTACAATGAGTAGATCAAAAGAAAACTATCCTAAACAATCGTTGATACATGCCTACATAGATGGATCAGCAATAAATGCTGGTAAGAATGGAGGCGATAGTACTTTTATAACATACCCTGAAGGCCATTGTGATACAAGGAGTGTTCCCACTGGTAAATTCTGCCCCAACTATAGATCTGAGGTTCAAGCTATCAAACAGGCTGAGGTTCAAGCTATCAAACAGGCTGAGGTTCAAGCTATCAAACAGGCTGAGGTTCAAGCTATCAAACAGGCTGAGGTTCAAGCTATCAAACAGGCTGAGGTTCAAGCCACAAACAGGCTGAAGTTCAAGCTATCAAACAGGGATCCAACACGACCTGGAACAGCAATTCGGATTGCCACCAAGTAGTCGTCTTCACATACGCATTATCTGTGCTGTAAGCTGTTAAGGGTGGTAAACTCTTGCTTCTGAGACGTGAATTGGGTAGGGTAGCTGCGAACTATACTCCAGGGGCTGCCATCCCACTGTGGCGTGCCTGGAAATGAGAGGACAGATGGGCTTGCAGAGGGGCTTGCAAGAAGGGGAGGAGAATGTGAACAAGAACACAGTGAAATCACATACTCGGAGAAAAAGATAATTGTCCAGGCTGTCAGAAGAAAACATAACCAATTCAACTATGCGTACCACGCCCTTGTCCGGCAGGGACAGACTATCATTCTTCGCCTCAGGACTGGGCCCAATAGACTGAAGAAACACATGTACAGGCTTCGTTTGTCTGCCTCGCCGCTGCGTACACGTGGGACAGGCGAACAAACTGCCGAGCGTGTTTTGCAGGACTGTCCTCTGTATGGTAAAGTTAAAGAGGATACACTGGCCAAATGATTCGACACTACAATTAAATCTGTATGGAGCTAGAGAGCAACTACAGTCAACGGTCGAGTTCATCTCGGAAACTCCCCTGATGGTGTAAACATCTATGATCACAAGAAGAAGAACTGAGCAGATACGATATGAAACATCGATTGCTTTGTTAGTGAACATTGGTGTGGAATATAAACCGGAAACCAACAATTCACGGCACCGGTCATTGCTCTGACATCAGAGTTGGGCGTGCAGTGAAATGGGCAGAATGGTGGGAGATGGTGGCGAGCAGTGTTGAAAGGGGGGGGGGGGGGGGTAGTAAGGTTCACAGTTAAGAACAGTGTAGTGGCGAGAGGTACAGAGTAGTTCAGACAAGTAAAGAATGGTACAGTACAGTGAAGGGGTGTACACAGTTAAAGAGTCTGACATAGAGAAGTGTAGAGTGGAACAGAATGGTAATATATGGTATAGCATTATACTGAGTGTTACATAATGGTCGATGTGGAACTGGCTGACATAAAGCAACGCAACATGGTGCAGTGCGGTATAGTGTGGTAAAATGTGGTACAGTGTGGAACAACATGGTACAATTCAGAGGTACAGTGTGGTATGGTATGGTTCAGAGTTGTACAGTCTGGCACAGAGTGTTAGAGGGTGGTGCAGTGTGTTATAGAGTGGTAGAGAATGATACAGTGTGGTACCGTATGTTATACAACGCCACATTGCTGTGAAGTGTGGTTAAAGGTAGTTGCTCATCGTTCATGGCGACATTTTGAGATGGTTTTGTCTTGGTGATGTAACTTGCGCTGTATTTGGATTATAGTGGGGCAGAAACTGGGCTGGTGATCAACTTCACCCTCTGGACCAGAGCTACATAAGTCAAGACGACTGTGGGTAACCCAGAATGCAGGCATTTTTGTCCCACCACTCTTGAAAACAGGACAGTTTGAAACTTGAGAGATTCGATCGCCCACTGTTTCCGTTCATAGCTTTGAGAGGCGAGTGCCTTAGCTCTCGACAACAGCGAGCCAAACAGTAGTGCGGTAAAGTGTGATACAGTCTGTTCATTTTTTTGTTTGTTTGTTTTGCGTTCGCCTTATTTCTGTAATCCCCAAGACGGTGTGGTTTTTATGTTGTGCCTGTCGGCTCAGTGCATCCGACTACAGCATGTATTTTATGTAAGGGTCTGCTTCCTCCTGCATTTTCTAAGGGATTGCTTCCCCGCGAAAACGACCGGTGCTGTGACGGGGATCGAACCCAGCACCTTCGGGTTGTGAGCCGTGCCACTTAACCACTAGCCCACGCGTCCTCAGTGTGTTAATGAATGGCAGAGAGTGGTACCGTTTGGTAGAGAGTGGCACATAATTGTATAGTGTGGTCCACAGTGATAAAGTTTGCTAAAGTGTGATACAGAATGGCACAGGTTGATGAGTTGTACAGCGAAATCACTTTATGTTTAGTGATATAAATCGATAATATTGATCACGAAATCTCTAGGCAGAGAACGGCGGCATGATATAGCTTATATTGCATAAAGCCGATACCACAACAGATGAGAGATACCACAACAGATGAGAGATACCACAGCAGATGAGAGATACCACAACAGATGAGAGATACCACAACAGATGAGAGATACCACAACAGATGAGAGATACCACAACAGATGAGAGATACCACAACGGATGCACACACTTTTAATTCCATGATCATCTCATCCATGATTTACGACTGTCAGGTGTGGCAATTCCGCAAAGCTCCGAGTTACTCAAAGAGCTAAGAAACTGCGTCCACTTTATTTATCGGTAAGGGATCAGATACCGAAATGAAGACATTTCACATCAAATTCTATTTCTAGACGTCCTAAATACATCATTATCGTGCAAATATTGGGTTGGTCTAGTCATCGCATGCCTGACAACAGCGAATAAAACAGCAAAAATAGACTTTGAAAAAAAACTTGCTCAGAGGATCAAGACTGACAGTAAAAGCTTCTTTTCTTATGTTAGAAATAAACAAAGAACGAAAGACAAAGTAGGCCCTCTCATAGACAGTACAGGGAAAATAATAAGTGAGAATAGGGAGGCTGCTAATCTGCTTAATCAGTACTTTGGCACAGTCTTCACAAAGGAGGACTGCTCCGAGATCCCAGAGCCTATAGATATTTTTCAAAGAGACATGGATACAGCGGGATTAAGATCAATCTGTATTACAGAGGAAATGGTTTTTAAAAAATTGGAGGGGTTGAAAGTGAATAAATGTCCAGGTCAAGATGGTATTCACCCAAAATTGCTGTATGAAATTAGAAACCAACTAGCAAAACCATTGGCTATATTAGGTTCTCAATCACTTACAAAAGGGATTGTTCCACGGGATTGGAAAGATGCAGGAGTGATCCCCTTATTCAAAAAAGGCAAAAAATCAGATCCGGCAAATTATAGACCGGTGAGTTTAACGAGCATAGTCTGTAAATTGTTAGAGTCAATAATCAAAGAAAACATTGTAATGCATTTAGAAAAATTTAATCTAATTAGAAATAGTCAGCATGGGTTTACTAGAGGGAGATCATGCTTAACAAATCTATTAGAATTCATGGAGGAGGTTACTAAAATCATAGATAAAGGGGAGCCAGTGGATGTTATTTATCTAGACTTTGCAAAGGCCTTTGATAGAGTACCTCATCAAAGATTATTTCGAAAGTTAAAATCACATGGAATAGGTGGGGAAGTTGCCAAATGGATTGAAAATTGGTTAACAGGAAGAAGGCAGAGGGTGGGCATAAATAAGGAGTACTCTGAGTGGAGTGAAGTGAAAAGTGGTGTGCCACAGGGCTCGGTTTTGGGACCAATTTTGTTCTTGATATATATAAATGATTTGGACATTGATATGAGATCCATGATTGCAAAATTTGCTGATGACACAAAACTATGCAGTAGTGTCTCATCTAAAGCGGAAGTGGATATATTGATGTCGGATTTAGATAAAATTCGAGAATGGTCTGTAAGCTGGCAAATGGAGTTTAATGTAGATAAATGTACAGTCATCCACATGGGTAGATCCAATATGGAACATAAATACAGAATGGGAGAAAACAATATTAGAAAGATAGATAAGGAAAGGGACCTAGGGGTTATAATAGATCATACAGGAAAGGTGAGTGAGCAAGTTAAGGTAGCAGTGAAAAAGGCAAATGCAATGTTAGGTATGATAAAAAGAAATATTAAACATAGGAGCAAGGAAGTGATCGTCAAACTGTATAAAGCTTTAGTTAGACCTAGATTGGAGTACTGTGTACAGGTGTGGAGTCCTTATCATAGAGGGGACATAAACATGCTAGAAAGAATACAAAAAAGAGCGACAAAGATGATAGTTGGATTCCAGAATTACAGTTATGAGGAACGACTCAGAAAAACGGGCCTACAGTGTCTCGAAGAGAGAAGAATTCGTGGTGACTTAATACAGGTTTATAAGATGATCAGAGGAATCGATAAATTAGACTATAACAAGTTTTTTAAAATACAGCCACCTACAATAACACGAGGGCATAGCTACAAGCTGATTAAAGAGAGGTCCAGGTTAGATATTAGGAAATATTTTTTTAGTCAGAGAGTGGTGTCTGCTTGGAATGCATTGCCAGGGGAGGTGGTGGAGGCAGGGACAGTTAATGCGTTTAAGAATAAACTGGATGCGCATAGATTTTAGAGCAAGGTGATGTAAATGTAACTGGTTGTATACAGACTCTGCAGGGTCTTCTAAACCAGTATAAAGACGTTAAGTTAAGTTAAGGTGGACAGGGATAAAACAGTTCTGGTGTACTTATTATTCGAGTCTACGGGGACGCGTACCTATGAGGTGACAGGATGGTTCGACAGATGATCTAGATCTGCACTTGTACCCCACAACCAGGACCGGGATGGGCACACAATGATCTGGACTTTCTCACACACAGCCATACCTGCGGGATTGAGGTTAATGTGATATGATTTGTATGTGTGCGCGTGTATGTGTGCGCGTGTTTATGTGTGTGTTTGTATGTGCGTGCTTGAAAAATGAATGTTGTGCCAATGACAGGTACGCCTACCTCAAACAGTCATGTTCGCCAGATCGAGTGTTATTTAATGAAATAAAATTCATATGACTTGCATTACTTAAAGAAACATAAACAAATAAAGACACAGGCAGGTAAATACTGGTGAATCAAACTTGACGCCATTGTGCTTTGTTGCCAGTAAACGAAAACGATCTTTTGAATGAAAGTATAGGACTTATCAGTATTATCAGATTAATGCTTACACTGGTCCTGTCACTATTCCTCTATGCTTGTGAGACATGGACAGTTACAGCTGACCTTCAGCGAAGGATACAGGCCTTGAAGAGGAGATGTTTCGGAAGACTTTTAAACGTCCCGTACAAAGATCGAGTTACAAATGAGGAAATACGAGATAGAATTACAACAGCAACAGGGCCTTTTGACGACCTCTTGGCAACTGTCAAAAGAAGGAAACTCGTTTGGTACAGTCACATATCGAGATCAGATGGTCTTGCAACTACGATCCTTCTCGGAAAGGTGCGAGGCAGACGACGAAGAGGCCGTCCCAAAAAGAGGTGGGAGGACAACACAAAAGAATGGACTAATCTCCGACCTGAAGAAGCACCGGCAGCGGCCGATGATAGAGAAAGGTGGCGTGGATTGTGAGGATGTGTTCATGTGTGCCCCAGCGACCTCACCGGTTACGCGATGACCTGACCTGACCTGATAAGACTTGATGTGTTCTTATCAATCAAAGGTAATAATGCGGAGAAAGATGTGTTGTAGCTGATGTTGTTGTTGTTATTGTTGCAGCCGTTGTAATTGTTGCTGTTGTTGCTTTTGTTTTATTGGTATTTTTGTTGTTTTTGTCTTGGTTGTTATTGCTGATGTTGTTAATGTTTTGTCCGTTGATGTTGTTGTTGTTCTCTTGTTGCTAATATTGCTGCAGTTGTTGTTCCTGCTGCTATTGTTGTTGTAGTTGACGTCTTTGCTGTTGCTACATTATTGCAGCTGTTATTGCTGATCGCGCTGTAAATGTTACTGCCACTAATGTGGTTGCTGTTTCTGTTGTTATCTGTTCTTTGTTGTTGCTGGTTTGTTGTTGTTTTTGTTGCTGTTATAGTTATTGTCGTGTTGTTATTGATTTTGCATTTGGACTCTCGCCTTCGGTCCAATACCATGTGTTTTTATCTGCACTTGTTCTTTAGTTACGTTCCCTGTAAAGTGTTTTATTAATGTCATCAAGGATAAAGAAATATTTTTCAAGCAATATTGACTGCCAGGCATGCACAGATATGTTAATTGACGAAAGATCCGACCTAAAGAAATATTTCTGAATTAATTTCGTCATCACATATATTAAACCGTGTTTTGTCAGTGCCAAGTCTTGGATCGTTGTCCAATGACTGACGAAGCAATCATAAACTAATACGTCTAACAATGTCGTTCATGACATCAACATACTCTCCCTTCCTTTTCGCACCTACGTCATCCTTCGTGTGGTGCTGCAGCTGTGTTTCTTGATGTTCATTTTGATTTGGAGAATCATAGAAAGGGGAGGTATCAGATCGGTTAGTGGCACTGTAGACTACCCACACTTTCATGCGGTCAGATTCTTAAAACAGCAAGATCGTGCTCGTGTTGGAAGTAAAGTCATTAATAAAATTCGAGCTGAAGTTGAATGCACTTGACTGTGATGTGCAAGGATCAATACAACGAGCTCCCTTTGCACTTCAAACAAGTTCGATATTATGTCAATTGCATGTTGTCTATGACAAAAATTTTCTTCTTCTTCGTCGTTAGTTCTTAAACTTCCGCTACCAAGCCCTGAAATGGCTTTCCAAGTAGCAGGGTGTTGTCCAGAGAACGGAATGAGATCACATTATTTCATATGCATGTGCAATTTGGCCAATCATTTAAACGAGGTCACAATGTTGCTGTTTGCTAGTAAACAATATCATAATCATATGCCCATACCTATGGTAACCTGCGGGTTACATGTTTACGGAAAGGCTTCGGTGGTAACCTTGAGGAAAAATCTGCATCCTATGCTATCTCCAGTCGTCTCGATGAATGTCTTGCCACTGGCAAAAGGTAGCTTAGGCTCTGTGAGTGAGGTTGACAAAAGGCACAGTTTCTTCCTCACTTTAATCCAAATAACCGCGCAAGTCATCCATTTCAGCGGACACAGCAAGAGATACGACTGTCCACACGGCTGAACAAAGAGAGTGGTCTTCATCACTTGTGATGGACGAACATCATGGACACAGCAAGAGATACGACTGTCCACACGGCTGAACAAAGAGAGTGGTCTTCATCACTTGTGATGGACGAACATCATGGACACAGCAAGAAATACCACTGTCCACACGGCTGAACAAAGAGAGTGGTCTGCATCACTTGTGATCGACGAACATCATGGACACAGCAAGAGATACCACTGTCCACACGGCTGAACAAAGAGAGTGGTCTTCATCACTTGCGATGGACAACTATACCTATGGAAGAGAACGACATAGGAACTTTAAAATAACGATCCATTAAACTGCCACAGAATGTTCATGAAATATTGCAGCTCGATATTCCCTTCTATTTCAGAACTATATACACACACACAAACATTAAGAAATGTAGTACATAAATATATATATATATATATATATATATATATATATATATAGAGAGAGAGAGAGAGAGCGAGAGAGAGAGAGAGATAGAGTGCCGTGGATGATATAGACAGAGAGAGCAACTAAACAGATGACAACAGCAAAGACGATAATAAAAAGAGAGAAATGTGCCCACAACTGGCGATAAAACGACATAATATCACTGAGTTATCGTCACCCTCAATATGGTATAGAAAATGTGGTGTAATAGGAAAGCAGAGACTAAATAGTGGGAACGGCTCGTCAATTCTGTGGTAACAGAGTGCAATCCTAGAAATTGTATTTGAGAATTATCATAATCATGTGTCATGCCATGGGGTGTTGACAATTAATTTCTTTTACATAGAAGCGCTTTAGTTCTCTAAAGTTATCCAATCCTGATTCTCATGCCATCTAACATGTCGTTTCTCTCTTCCTTAGTTTTCATTGTTCCAGGTCACTCTCGGTGTCACTAGGTTTTCCAGACCCTCATGTCCGTGTAAGCGTCTTAGTAATCTTGTTTAAAAAAAGAATGTTTAACAGTCATTAAAAAAAATAAATTATCTTGTATTGTTGTTTCGAATGCTCGGAATAAATAGGTTTACTCTTTTGTGCGCTCTGAAAAGGACGTTAAGTGGGGGGCTGAAGTAGCGTTAGTCACACCGCTTCAGACTGTTCAGCTATGCTTGGCTTCATCTGCGTGTCGCTCACTACTACGGGGATCACGTCGATACCTCACCCTGTTAGCCAGGCTGCCATGAAAACAGCCCGTTTCCAGTGCGGGTTGCGAGGAAGCCGAAGTGAGGGCCTTGGCAAGTATATTTTGCCTGACCCTGAATAACATGTCTGATCAGAATGTTGTGCCTGACCAGACGTTAGTCTTCCTCCCCAGTTCTCTTGTAATATTTGTTCATTTGATATCTTTGCTGTCCAATGTATACTTGAATTTCTTCGCAAGAACCAAGTTTTGGTTACTGATAATGATTTCTCTATTCATTCTCCAGGATTCACATCCAAAAAATTTATTTGTTTCCGCATAAAAGCACATCAACCACACACACACACTCTCTCTCTTTTTCTCTCTCTCTCTCTCTCTCTCACACACACAAACACACACACACACACACAAACACACACACACACACAAACACACACACATACACACACACACACACGCGCGCGCGCGCTATATACACACCCACACACACACACAAACAAACATACTGCTTAATCTCAGGATTTCTGTTTTTAGATAGGACAGTTTTCTTCTTTATTTCTGTTATACGGCTGTTATGTTGGTTCAAATCTTTCCGAATGTTTATATTTGCTTTATTATCTGTTCACTTTGAGATGAAAAAACAACAACTCAATAATAAATACAGTTCAACTATTTTGTTTTTAGACCTCAAGATGGTAGACTTTCCAACTAGTTGCTTTAAGCAACACGATATTCGTCTCTCCTGCGCCAAGTGCTTTGCGTCGGTCAATGTCAACCCGTGTTGCTGAACAATCACTCTAATGTCATTTATCCACCTGCCTTGGAACCGCCCCTCACTATGTAGCCAGATCTACCAGCGTTAAAAGCCATCAGGGCAAGTTGATGAGACTGCACTCTCGTGAGCTGACCAAACCTGTTTATTTTCTAGAAATGTATTCGACACAAGAGGAATTGCCGACCATACTTCGAATGTCTTCGTTTCGTATTATATCTTTCCTGGAAAGACCGTTGACCTTTCCAAAACACTTCATTTCACACGTAAAAACTCTGCTCTCCCGAGCCCTAGACAGAGGCCATGTTTGGTACTGGTAGTCTCCGATGGTACCTTAGAATATAATAAATAATTAGTGAACACACACACAAACACACACAAACACACACACACACACACACACACAAACACACACACATGCCTTCCAACGGTCTATTTGTTGTGCCAACTGCTTCAGGCCTTGGTCTATTTTGTTATCCCATCTTGAAAAGATGCACATACGTTCATAATTAGTAGATAGAGTCTGCCGAAGACGGATATGTCGGACCGGAAGGTGCAAATGTCCCAGTCGAGCTGTAAACTAACGACACAACGCATTCCGTTCTCCGGACTATATCCTGCTACTTGCAAAGCCCTGTTCAGGGATTGGTAACGGGAGATTGAGAACGAACGAAGAAGAAGAAGACGGAGTAGATATGAGTATGTAGTGTCAGGTTATTTAGAAATAAAATCACTGCACTGAACGAACCCAAAGGGACTCAGTCTCTCTCTGTCTCCCTCTCTCTCTCCCACTCTCTCTCTCTCTCTCTCTCTCTCTCTCTATCTCTTTCAAAAATGGAGTAGAGTATTAGTAGTCATATTTCCATTAACTCCCTGGTTTTACGTATGTAAAACGTATAAAATCTGTTGTCCTCTTTGAGGACAAAAATCGATTTTCGTTCGATATCAAATTGCTGCAGTATGTGTCTTGCTAGTGTATCGATTGTATTATCTAATCGGTGATCATGTATTGAACTCAGTATATTTTAACCTCTTTTCCATCCGATCCAACACCATCGATCGACCCACTGAGTGTTTCTGGGGCCCGAGCGGGGAACAAAGCAAAGTAATAATTTAAACCTACGAGGCAAGTCGGTAGAAGCGACGTAAAAGGGTTTGTCATGAGGCTGACTGCATTGCCCTGTCAACTATTTAGCCACAAAAACTTCGAACTAATATGGACAGGAAAACTGATAAACAAATAAATACGACAGACGAACGCCCCATTCAAGAGAACTAATATCTTGATGTAACGTAAGCTGCAAAGAATCCGGGTCGCTGAATAAGATGGCTTTAGACGAACAGAGGAAACAGAAATGATATAGAGACACCTGGAACGGATGACCAGGACAAAGGGACTTGGTGTGTATTTGTTGAAGATATTTGCTCTACATGGGGCTGGAATGTTTTGATATCCCCCTTCCCTTCTCGCCTATTTATTATTTTATGTCTCCCACAATGTGTCCTTTCTCAGATACCATTAAAATCCTGTCGCTAGCATTAACTCTAGCGCGATGTGCACATAGAACGTTGGAGTTCTCCTGTAGCTAACTTCGTTGTGTAGATGGCAACTGATTTGATCTGACGTGGATATGATGATGACAAAGTCATTTAATGGTTTACTGTTTTGTTTGTTTGTAAAATATTGTATTTTCTATTGTCTTTTAACCGATACCAGCAAGGGGAATATAAACCGATAGTCTCTAAACTTTCTGACAGCATTGTTATCTCCCTTGAATCAAATTTCAGATTAAAAGACTGCCTGAGTAACATGCATATTTGTCTTTGTTTCTATCTAGTTCGTCTTATTTCCTAAGACTTTTTGTGTTGTACTGTGTTAAGCGCGTGATAATCTAGTGCACGCATGTTGCTGTGGTGAAGAGGTAAGGCACTCATCTATCAAAGCGATTAACGGAAACGGTGGGAGATCGAAACCCGCAAGTTTCAAGCGGTCTCTGGTCTCAACGGAGAGGGAATCAAAATATCTGCATGCTGAGTTACATCAAGGGGTCTTGACTTATGTCGTGCCAGTGGTTCAATGCAGCTAAGGACCAGAGAGTGAGGTTGAAGACCAGAGCAAGTTACATCATCAAGACAAAACCGCCTGCTGATGTCGCCCCTAACGCTTGCGACTGGCAACTAACTAGTGCAAGGGGTGACAACATTGTTTATTATCTAGTCACTAGGCAACAAATGTAGGAGCCAGGCATAATGCAAAATGAATTTTAATGTGGAAATGTAAGTTCATTGTCAAAGCGATACTTATTCATATTTGATATTCCTTATTTGTATTATACTTTTTATGTTGCGTAACAACGCGGCGGCAGTTTGGCCTTGAAAGTTGGGGAAAGGAGAGGAAATGACGCGTGATAATATTATATTTTGTGTATTTAAAACTGAGGGGTGATATGGGGGATATCGTGCTAGTACATGCGACATTGACAGTGACAGTGACATTGACAGTGACAAGATAGGAGCCAAAGCAACATTTCTAGATGATAGGGCGACCTGGTGCTAGGATTTTCAGTCGAGCATTCGACTCATCCAATCGCTTAGACAGACTGGGTCTACCATCAGATAAGTAGACCTTTTTTCCTTATACGTTGATTCGCTAGTTCAGTATTGTTGTTATTTATGTCCCCGATGAAGGCCTATTGGTTGTAACGTAGGTTTTGTTTGTGTTCTTGTTTCGGTGTGTTATCTGACCATACCCATTACAATATTTTGATTGAACTTAACTTTAATCAACCATACATTTTTTCAGGTATTTTTTTCCAGGAAATTTATAGTGCCATAGTGCATCCCACTTCGACGCATATGTTTACATTGCTTTCTTCTCACAGATCTACGATCCTAATTTTATGAATTCCAACACAATCAGGTATAGATTGTGAAATGTGCCAGTAACACAAGAATTCCAACACAAGCAGGTTTATATTGTGAAATGTGCCAGTAACACAAGAATTCCAACACAAGCAGGTTTATATTGTGAAATGTGCCAGTAACACAAGAATTCCAACACAATCAGGTTTATATTGTGAAATGTGCCAGTAACACAAGAATTCCAACACAAGCAGGTTTATATTGTGAAATGTGCCAGTAACACAAGAATTCCAACACAATCAGGTTTATATTGTGAAATGTGCCAGTAACACAAGAATTCCAACACAAGCAGGTTTATATTGTGATAAGTACTTCTTACCAAATATCTACGCCGAAAACACTTTGGCAAATAATTATGGCCTGCGTGTAACAGTGTCTCTTTCTCGCCAACTGCATCTTACCCCTTTACAAAAAGCATGTATCAAAGTGCTTGCTTGAATTTATGGTATATGTAGCAATTTATTTATGATGGTGATGTTGCTAGTCCCATACACAGCCATATTGAGCTGTCAATAACGACATTTTTGGAAAATTACAGCCGTCTACACCCCAGGGTAGAAGAGGAGCGACTAAGTTAGTGAAGTAGAAGACTCTACACCCTAGGGTACAAGGGAGTTACTAAGTAAGAAAGGTAGAAGACTCTACACCCCAGGGTAGAAGGAGAGCGGCTAAGTAAGTAAAGTAGAAGACTCTACACCCCAGGGTAGAAGGAGAGCGGCTAAGTAAGAAAGGTAGAAGACTCTATATGTTAGAGTAGAAGAATAGCGACATATTATGCAAGTACTTCTCTTCATGGATGTTTGTGTTCAGCAGCCGACAAGACAGTCGGCGACCATCACGTCTGATGGTGCATTTATCGGAAGTGAGAAGGAAAGAACAAATAATGCAAGGAAAGAAAAAGAACGTTTAATGTGGCAATAAAAGTAATACAAACATATTCAGATTCTTTTGATAATCATCATTGTAATGTAGTGCTTCTGAAACTTATTAGTTAATTGAAAGTTAACATTTCCATAAATAGTACGAATAACATAATGCTTCAAATAGATCGCAGTTTATCGAATGTTAACATTTCTATAAATAGTACGAATAACATAATGCTTCTAATAGATAGCAGTTTATCGAATGTTAACATTTCTATAAATAGTACGAATAACATAATGCTTCTAAAAGTTAGCACTTTATTGAATGTTAACATTTGCACACATAATACTAATAACATAGTGGTTATGAAAGTTAACAGTTTATTGAATGTTAACATTTGCATTTATATAGATTATCAACAGCATCGTTGTTGATCTATATGGATCGGCTACAAGCCATCACTTCCCCATCAAAGTCTTTTTCAAGGCCAACTCCCACCACATGCAGCCTAGACGGGACTAATCAATCAATCAATCAAAACCTGCTTAGCTCCTGTTTGAGCATAGGTCTTCAAAAAATATGCGCCATCTCATCAAATGTTAGTGTTCTTGGGACTAAAAGTTTCTAGTTTAATGAATGGCCAGCTCCTTGCCCAAATCTCTTTGGTCGGCTCCCAAGATACGTCTTACATGATTCAGTGTTACTATTATTTGCTTCTCTTTCGGACCCCTGTAACAGTATTGATCGGAATAATATGTACACTTTAATTCAGAAGGTGTCCAATCCGCAGCTTCAGACTAGATTTTGGCCTTCTAGAATGTTTAATGTGACATGCCAAAAGCTGTACAAATTTAAGTAAAAACATAAATATACTACATATACAAGTATTCTTCTACGGTTTCATAAATATCGGCATTGTTCATCGAGTGAGATTTTTTTTAATTATTGCGCAGAAAAGGATTTTAAAATATATTTTTAAAATTATGTTCATAAATATAACTTCCTGCGTCACTCCATTTGTAGAGGCACAGATCCAACATTTCATCTGGCTCCCCATACTAGCTTTTAGTAAACCTGATTCCTGCTATTTGTAGAAGCACAGATCCAACATTTCCTCTGGCTCCCCATACCAGCTTTTATGTAAACCTGATTCCATTCTTTTGTCGTAGCCCAGTCCAACACTTAATCTGACTTCACTAACCAGCTTTTATGTAAACCTGATTCCATTCTTTTGTCGTAGCCCAGTCCAACACTTAATCTGACTTCACAAACCAGCTTTTATGTAAACCTGATTCCAGTCATTTGTAATGCGGTTTTATAGGAATGGTTTTTAATGATTTTTAACAAGGCAAGGTTGCCAGACGCATGCACAGCCCACTTTTAGTTGCCAATTGCGACACGCAAAGAAAATAACAGTTGTTCTATTCTGCTTGACCCATGAACCACTTGGGTTGAATACGTATAATAATGATACCCCGGTTCTCCAAAATCCAATGATTGGTTCGAAGCCCAACAAAATGATATGACACCCATAATCCAAGAAAAGCACACTGCTCTTTTTATCTACGTGTCTCTAAAATGCATTTACTCTGCAGTCCCTAAAATCCGTCAGGAGCCAAGTTTCGCAAACAACTGGTCGCTGTGCAAATGAGTACTGGTTCCACCTCAGTAAAAATATCCGGACTGCTGTAGAAATAGGAAATTTCAGAGAAATGTATGAAGGCATTAAAAAGGTTATTGGTCCCGTGCACAGGAAGACAGCGCTGCTCAAATCGATTAGTGACGAGAAAATATCTGACAAAGTAAGACCGATGAAGCGATGGGTAGAGCATTATTCTTAGCTCTACTCATGCGACAGTACAGTCACTCCCCAGCTCGTGATGCTGTTCAAGGCTATCCGAAAACGGAAGAGCTGGACGTCGACCCATCTTTCGAAGATCTCAATACAGTCATTGTCAACTTGGCGCTGGGCAAAGCAGTGGTCAGGCACGGGATCCCACCTGATCTGATAAAGCATTGTAAAAACGCACTATTAGAACCGATACACTTGTTGCTGTGCCAGAGTTGGAAAGAGACCATCATTCCCCAAGATATGAGAGATTTTTAAAATCTCACATTATACAAAAATAAAGGTGATAGAAGGGACTGTAATAATTACAGAGGTATCTCACCGCTCAGTGCTGTTGGCAAAGTCTTTGTCAGAGTGATCTTACTGCGACTACACAAACTGGCTAAGCACGTGATGCAGACCGGTCCAAATGGAGATGTAACTTGAAGAGCCACTTTAGGCTGGGCGAAAATAAGTTCATGCAACACAGGGAAGTAAAGAGACAACACAGAGAAGTGAAGTGACAACACAGGGAAGTGAAGAGACAACACAAGCAAGTGAAGAGACAACACAGGGAAGTGAAGAGACAACACAGGGAAGTAAAGAGACAACGCCGAAAGGAAAAGGAAAACCAAAAGGTCAGCATCAACCTACAGTCAGACATGACTGAAATGGGGCTACTCCAAGCTCGCACCAACCTATAGTCAGACATGACTGAAATGGGGCTACTCCAAGCTCGTACCAAGCTATAGTCAGACATGACTGAAATGGGGCTACTCCAAGCTCGCACCAACCTATAGTCAGACATGACTGAAATGGGGCTACTCCAAGCTCGCACCAACCTATAGTCAGACATGACTGAAATGGGGCTACTCCAAGCTCGCACCAACCTATAGTCAGACATGACTGAAATGGGGCTACTCCAAGCTCGCACCAACCTATAGTCAGACATGACTGAAATGGGGCTACTCCAAGCTCGCACCAACCTATAGTCAGACATGACTGAAATGGGGCTACTCCAAGCTCGCACCAACCTATAGTCAGACATGACTGAAATGGGGCTACTCCAAGCTCGCACCAACCTATAGTCAGACATGACTGAAATGGGGCTACTCCAAGCTCGCACCAACCTATAGTCAGACATGACTGAAATGGGGCTACTGCGGTTCTCCATAATATTGTCTTTGCCATGTTCTCTACAATAAGCGTTCTTTGTAAACTTGTTGAACCACTGCAGTCCCAGAATATTTCCGAGGATTTTAGAAATAAAGTTTTGCAATTTCTTAACGTTGAGTTTGGTCATCTCCATGTTTTTATACAATATAACATGACCGACTTCCAATTGGAGTAGAAGATCCTTAGCTTGCTATGATTCTGATAATTTAAGAGTTCGATATGGTTTTAAACATGGCAAAGGGAACTTTGTCTTTTCTATTCTGGCTTCTACATCCTTATCTCCAACCACCTGTCTTGTTTAAAACTTAACTTAACTTAACAACTTCTTTAAACTGATTTAGAAGACCCTGTTTTCTGTTTTCGACCAATTACTTCCACTCCACTTGATCTAAAAATAACTATGTGCATCCAATTTATTCTTGAATGCATTAACTGACCTCGAATCCATTATTTCTTGTGGAAATGCACTCCAAGCATTCACCACTCTTCGACTAAAAAAAGGATTTTCTAACATCTAATTTGGACCTTTTTTTAATTAATTTGTAGCTGTGCTCTTTTGTCCTTGTCAGTTCTACTTTGAAAAAGTGTTTTAGTCTAATTTATCCTTTCCTTTGATTATCTTATAAGCCTGTATTAATTCACCTCGAATTCTTCTCTTGTCTAGACACTATAGACCGGTTTGTCCAAGTCGTTCCCCATAATTTTCCTCATACTCATAATTATAATTCCAGAATCCCAATAAAAGTTTCGTCGCTCATCTTTGTATCCTTTTCAGCATTTTAATATCTTTTCTACAATAAGAGCTCCACACCCGTACATATTACTCTATTCTAGGCCTAACTTATGATTTTACAAATTGACTATAACTTTCTTGCTTCTGTGTGGTACTCCACGTTGTACCTCACACCACTCAGAGTACTCCTTATTTATGCCAACTCTCTACCATATACCATTTAACTAATTTTCTTTCTATTCGACATGTTCGCCACTTATTACTTATGATTTTAACTTCCTCAATAATCAAAGACCGTTGTAAAATCTAGATAAATAACATTCACTATCATTTTGGTAACCTACTCAATGAATTATAAAAGATTTGTTAAGCCCGATCTCCCTTTAGTAAACCCATGCTGGTTCTTCCTTGTGAGATTAAGCGTATCCAAGTTGACCTAAACGATGCTCCTTAGTTATGTGAAGCTCTCTACCTTACCCAATGGCGTTCCTCTCAATTTCGTAGTACAATCTTATTTTCAGCATTTAATTTGACAGTAGATGTATTTTCTTTATGGATCTATAGGCATACTTGCTAGGAAAATCTGTCTAGTGTGTCTGTCTTCTTCTGCATTTGGAATTGACTGTGAGATACGTGTACTATGTAATCTGTAAAGTTAAACTATTTCAGCTGTTTAAATAAGGTTCCGTGATTTCCATTTTTCTCATCGGCTGTAGTTTCTTTAAAAATCAAATCAACTGCCAACAGGAACAGAAAAAAGTGACAGAAAAACGTGTCTGAAGAACCCCAGGTTTAAGGTTAAATGATTATGTGAACTGTCCCCTAATTTCCACAATGCTTGTATGCTTTATTATTCTGGTGAGCTGCAGTGGTATCCTGCAGTGTCTTGGTAGATTCAGAGCACATCTCTTTCCAATCTGTTAAATGCTTCAACAATGTTGATGTACAGACTTGAATTATTTTCTAATGACTGCTCCACAATTATGCACAATCTGGCTATCTGGTCTGGACATGATCTGCTTCGTCCAAAGCGTACTTGTTCGTCTTTTGACTTTGCATTTCCAGCTTATTTTCAGTCTTTCAAGTATAACTATATCAATAACATTATTCTTCTGCATATTTTCAATTCTTGTAGATCGTCTTTCATTTGTAGTTTAACGAGACAACCTGATGCACACTGTTATGGAATATTTTCTGTCTCCCATATATTTCTAGCATATCTATAAATCATATTGCTGGATGCTTCAATGACTACTTTAATAGCTTCCGCTCGTACCCCATCATGTCTTACAAATTGTTCACTCTTTAGAAGGCTATTTGCTTTCTTGATTTTCTTTGACTTATCACAGTTAAATGTGAGATCTTCTTTGAGAGGAACAATGTTAGGTGAGCTTAATGATGTGTCACTTAGGAGCTTTTCACAGTATCTCGTCCGTATTTTCTTTTGTTTCTCAAGATTGGTTTATTCTTCTTCCAAATATCCTTCACTTGTCTGCTCTGTTTGTATGTTCCTGTCAGTTTTCTGGTAGTGTCATGCATACCTTCCAGGTTTAATCAAGTTCCAGCTACATAGGCATCTGTTGCCAAACTATCAATGTAGTTTCTCTTATCTACCTTAATGTTCTTTGTTGGCCTCTTTGTTTACCTTTGTGAAGTCTTTCAATATTTTAGATTGTGTGCATCTAGTTTGAAAACATTTTAAATTAGTGGACCATATATTTGAAACATATCTAATGTTTTACATAAACTGCAGTGAAAGTCCATCAAATGATGGAAATTCCATTTTAATCGGCCAAATCCTAAAACCAAATCTATTCATTCAAATACTTGTAGAATAATAATGCCAGGTGGGGCCATTTGGTTGTCATTAAACTGGTCTTTGGAGGTAACACAACGGGACATGTAATACTAGCAGATATTAAGTATGGGGACTGATACGTCTCTAAACATACAAGCATCCAGTTTCACAAAGTGGAGCATGAACGTCGTTCACAAAGTGGAGCATGCTCACCGTTCACAAAGGGCAGCATGAACGTCGTTCACTAAGGGCAAAAAGCACACCATTCACAAAGTGGAGCATGCTCGCTATTCACAAAGGAGAGCAAGCACACCGTTCACAAGGGGGAGCAAGCACATCGTTCACAAAGGGGAGCATGCACACTGTTCACAAAGGAGAGCAAGCACACCGTTCACAAAGGGGAGCAAGCACATCATTCACAAAGGAGAGCAAGCACATCGTTCAAAAAGAAGAGCAGACACACCTTTCACAATGGGGAGCAAGCACACCGTTCACAAAGGAGAGCAGGCACACCGTTCACAATGGGGAGCAAGCACACCGTTCACAAAGGAGAGCAAGCACACCGTTCACAAAGGAGAGCAAGCACACCGTTCACAAAGTGGAACATGAACACAGTTCACAGAATATAGCTACAACACCGTTCACAGAATGGAGTTGGAACACTGTTGACAGACTGGAACATACACCCTATTCACAGACCCGACCATGCACACCAAACGTTATCCATTTTCGTTTGACTAATGTTGCTATTATTTGAAATTACTTAGCGAATAAAATGGCAGAAATAATTTGGGAACTATCTACATGGGTGTTAGAATCGATGCACTGAAGCCTACTGCGCATGTCACAAAACGAGTCTCAACAGAGTCTGTGATAGCGAGATCACGTAAAGATCTTGCAAGTGGTCCAGCTACAGTGGTCTTTGTTTGGAAGACATCAATAGCATTTTAAAAACATGAATTCAACAGATCATATTGTATCCGTCTTGGAAATATTTGGTACATCAAAGTATATTTTTTAGATGTTAGAATGTTCACAATAATTAATGAGTTAATGGAAGGCAAATTATTTTCATAGAAAACCAAAATTATTCGGGATATGTACACACACATATACAACTATGGTTGTACACAATTAATTGTGGATTTTAGGGAGAGGAGACTAAACTCTGGTCAGGTCATGCATTAGCCATCAACAAAAAATTGGCTCGGCTAATCTGCAAAGCGGTTTGACGTTCTTTGGTTTCTGGTTTTATTGTTGCTCGTTGGCTTAAACATACTATTCATATTCGACTACAAAGTAAAAGTCGACCGAATTCGGATATCTCATTGAATGCAATATTAAGTTCGGAGCTAAAATTAGATACAACCCTAATACAATAAAATATACATACATAAAACACCCATATAATATATTTATGTATATTTACTCATTCACGCACACACATACACACACACTGTCATATGCACAACTGTTTCCTTCAACTCGTGCTCTGTTTAACATTTTCAGGACTTGCTGGTTGCGGTCTGCTTGTCCTTGAATCTATCAACCTGTCGACCTTGAACACTTCCGCTTCCTGGAATAAATGCTTTTCCTTGACTTCCTGAAGCCTTCACCTTTGTTGAAGAAAACAGGGCCGGTGATGATTTACTGCTTTTCATATTAGAATTTGTAAACTCCATTTCAATCTGGCTCCTCTTAGATTTAGTCATAGAAGTATGTTTCGGGGCGCTCAGAGTTTCCCATATTGTAGACCTCTTCCGGAATCTTTCAATTTACAAAGAAATAAAAACGAAAAATTTGAGTCGTCTTAAAAGCAGCAAATTCTAGAATAAAATAGAAATGAAAAATGCTAAACAGATGCACCATGGTACTACTACTGGGTAAAAAAGTGACAAAAGGATGAGATGAAAACGTCAGAAAATAACTATGAAAACGACTGCACAAAACAGAAGTGACAAAATTGGCAGAACACTTTCATAAGCTTTTTTTTAAAAACATAAGATATTCAGCAAAACCAGACAGCATAGAAGCAACAAAATATTTAAACAAACACAGTTGATAAGGAAATCGGCCAACAGCAGCTAAACATTTGGCATGAAGTAGAAGGAACAAAAACTCTAGAAAAACAAAGCCATCAGAATATCACAACAATTATTGAAAAGAAACATCACACACAACATAATTTGGGATTTCTTAATCACATCTCAGATAGGAGCGAGCAGTAATCATGGTCAGGTGAAGCAAGGGTTACCAGAGGCGAACATAAATGAATGGAGGATAATCTATTCTGAAATCAATTATAGGACATTTCAAAATAAAACATTTCAAATATTAACTTGTATTACGAAAGAAAACATTACGGTCAACAATAAAATAATCTTATAGTGTTGATACAACCCATTTCGAGATAATTTTCAGAGCTTATTTTAGATAAAAGTGCTTCGTTTCTTAGCTTATACTTATACAAATCTATTCATGTTATATCAACCACATTGTACTGTGTAAGTATTAGGGTCTTCACTGACTCCACATTGTATTGTGTGAGTATTAAGACCTTCACTGACTCCACATTGTATTGTATCAGTATTAGATCCATCAGTGACTCCACATTGTATTGTGCGAGTATTAAAGCTTTCACTGACTCCACATTGTATTTTGTAAGTATTAGGAAAATTAGTGACTCCACATTATATTGTGTGAGTATAAAGACCTTCACTGACTCCACATTGTATTGTGTAAGTATTAGGACCTTTACTGACTTCAAATCATGTTGTGTTAGTATTACGGCCTTCACAGACTCCACATTGTAGTGTGTATTGGGGCCTTCACTGACTCCATATTGTATCGTGTAAGTATTAAGGCTTGCACTGACTCCACATTGTATTGTGGGATTAATAGGACCGTTGTTGTTTAATTCTCACAATGAGTAAGTTTACTCTTTTGTGCGTGGAGGAAGACTAATATCTGGTCAAGCAAAATGTACCGATAAGACATGTTAGTCATGGTCAGGCAAAACATACTGATCAGACATGTTAGTCAGGGTCGGCAGACAAAACATACTGGCCAAGACCCTCACCTCAGCTTCCAAATAGCCGTCCCTGGAAACGGGCTGTTTTCATGGCAGTCTGGCTAACGGGGTAAGGGATCGACATGATCCCCATAGTAGTGAGTGACACGTAGATGGATCCAAGCATACCACAACCGCCTGAAGAATCCGGTCCACCTCCATCAGCACGCTCGGGATGAAAAGAAAGCTACTGCAATCCGTTACTTAAATTCCTTTTAGGGCGCACAAATGAAAAACCTTCCCATTGTTGGCATTCGCAAACAACAACATCTCCTTTGTGCCCGCTGAAAAAAACATTCAGTGGCGGGCTGCAGCCTTAATTGATGCGACATTGTATAGTGTGAGAATTTGGGCCTTCACTGACTGCACGTGGTATAGTGCGAGAATTTGGGTATTCACTGACTGCACGTTGTATAGTGTGAGAATTTGGGTATTCACTGACTGCACGTTGTATAGTGTGAGAATTTGGGCCTTCACTGACTGCACGTTGTATAGTGTGAGTATTTGGGCCCTCACTGTCTGCACGTTTAAGTCTGATCCGCTCCTTGGTCCATAGAGTATTTATCCTTGAAATAACAACTTCTCAATGTTTTCGTCATGAGTAAAAATACATAAATAAATTTCACATATTTTAAAAAGACGGACATTTCAAGGCGGAGGAGGGACATTGTTTTTCAAATTGGAAAAGAAGGATATGTTCTCAATATTCAGATGTCAAATGGCAACCCGCAGGTGAATCATACGGCTGTGTTTTTGTTCCCTGAAGAGGATGTGTCACAGAGGTCTTGTCAACTAGGTTGAGATCGAAGCTGCAATCCCACTAAAAGTAGTGAACTTACTGAGGAGGTTTGTATTGCACTACAGCCAGGAGGGTCAACCTTTTCAAAGTATGCCTCGAGATGTAAGAAGAGCCACTGTAAGCCGCTATTATAGAAATGTTGTCCAAGAGTTAACTCAACCCAGCAGGGGTACCTTTGAACAACAACAACAATAACAAATCAACAACAATAACAAATCAACAACAAAAAACAACAACATAGCCACCTAATAACATAACAACATAATGGGACGATGAGGCTAACGCCTGGTCAGGCAAAACATTCTGATCAGACAACATTAGCCAGGTTCAGGAGAAGGTGAGGGATGTGAGGAAAGCTACGTCAACCCGTCCTTTTTAGGGCGCACAAAAAAGTAAACCTACTCATTTTTAACAACAACAACAACAACAACAACAACAAAATGATACGAAAAGGTGCTGGGTTTCATAACTGCTGAGCGAACCTAATGAGAGGGTTTAAACGATAGGGAAGCATTGATGGTTTGGACATTGATAAAAAAAGTTCATCTCTGGTGAAATCAACTGACCTAGTTGGGACGTCCTGTTCTTGTTCTGTGTCTTGTTCTGTGTGTTTGTTCTGTATGAGGATACCGGATTGTTTTGGACAATTGTTTTATGTTTACATATTGCAATAAAGCAGGCAGACATATATAGATTGACAAACAAATCAACAGACAGACCGATAGGCAGGCAGGCAGGCAGTCAGGCAGACAGGCAGACAGACAGATAGAAAGATAGAAAGATATATATATATATATATATATATATATATATATATATAGATAGATAGATAGATAGATAGATAGAGATAGATAGATAGATAGATAGATAGATAGATAGATAGATAGATAGATAGATAGATAGATAGATAGATAGACATATAAGTATATATTTATATATATATATATATATATATATATATATATATATATATACATATAAATATATATATCGACAGAGGGTTTGGCTAGCAGACAGACAGACAGACAGGCAGACAGAGACAGACAGAGACAGACAGACATAGAGAGAGAGAGAGAAGGAAAGAAGGATGGATGGATGGATGGAGGGATGATGGATGAATGGAAAGATAGATAGATAGATAGATAGATAGATAGATAGATAGATAGATAGATAGATAAATAGATAGACAGACAGATAGATATATAGAAAGATATATATATATAGATAGATAGATAGATAGATAGATAGATAGATAGATAGATAGATAGATAGATAGATAGATAGATAGATAGATAGATAGATAGATAGATAGATAGATAGATAGATAGATAGATTCCATCCCATGCCTTTATTTCTCTGTCTTCCTGTACTGTGAGATCATCTGACTTCCCACTAACTTCAGGAACATATCCAATCCCACACTCCCTTTGTCGTGAGCGAGTTTCGACTGCCTTTTCTACTTCCGTCCTTGATTTGCTTCTCCCATATTTGGAAGAGTCTATCGTTGATTTATTCACTGGATGAATCCGACGCCGATCGAATTCTGTTGCAACATTTAGGTTGTGTTCGTTTAACCTCTCAAATACCCCAGGTGATGTGACTGTATCTGATTGCTTAAGGTGGGACGTTTTCGCTTGACCCATATAACACAACCCTGATTCAAGCATATTGTTATTGTGGGACCCCAGCTCTTTGCTTGGAGTTACTTCAGGTGATGTCACGTCTGTGCTTATCTCGTGCAGCGACGTAGGTCTGGGTTGAGTTCGACCTCTCTGATATACTGATCTATCCAGATCGCTTGGCATATCTGTAACGCTGAACCGCTTGACTCGTGGTTCAGTGACTGTCTTTGAATTTAGGGAGATTGGTTTTGTACCTGATCGTGAGTAGTTACTGTGGAAGGAAAGGGAAACAGCTTTACAGTGATATTTCTTAGTTAATTGTATTGCTTTCTATAGACAAACCAAGATACAGACGGATGGATGGGATGGATGGATGAAAAAATAGATGAATATGTAAGGGTGGGGGGTTTTGGATTTAAAATTAAATGATCGGATTGATAGAAGGATTAAAAAATGTATGGTTGGACGGATTAATGAACAGCTCGGTGTATAGGTAATTGGTTAGATACGTGTATGGGTGATTGATTAGATAGGTGTATGGGTGGTTCATTAGATAAGTATATAGGTGATTGATTAGATACATGTATGGTTGGTTCATTAGATACATGTATGGGTGATTGATTAGATAAGTGTATGGGTGATTGCTTAGATAAGTGTATAGGTGATTGATTGAATAAATGTATGGGTGATTCATTAGATACGTGTATGGGTGATTTATTAGATAAGTGAATGGGTGATGTATTAGAAAAGTGTATGGGTGATTTATTAGATAAGTGTATCGGTGATTCATTAGATACGTGTATGGGTGATTCATTAGATAAGTGTATGTGTAATTGATTATATAAGTGAATGGATGATTTATTAGAAAAGTGTATGAGTGATTTATTAGAAAAGTGTATGGGTGATTCATTAGATAAGTGTATGGGTGATTCATTAGATAAATGTATGGGTGATTCATTAGATTCATGTATGGGTGATTCATTAGATAAGTGTATGGGTGATTGATTAGAAACATGTATGGGTGGTTCATTAGATACGTGAATGGGTGATTTATAAGATAAGCGTAAGGGTGATTCATTAGATAAGTGTATGGGTGATCGAATAGATAAGTGTATGGGTAGTTGATCAATGGATTAATGTGTGGATATATATAACTAGGCTGATGAAAGAATATATATGAACGGATGGGCACTACTACGGATAATAAGGCTGACGAATGAATGAGTGGATCCATGGACATATGAATTTTGATGAAAAGTAGTTTAAGCATTCACATAGAAATCCTGCACATATAAATCATAAACATACAAATGAAACACATATACATCATACACATATAAATCATAGGCAAATATATCATAGGGAAATAAATCATTGACATATAATTTACACATATAAAACGTACACATTTAAAGCATACACATATAAATCATACACATATAAAACATACACATATAAAACATACACATATAAATCACACACTTATAAAACATACACATATATAATATACACACATACATCACACACATATAAAATATACACATATAAAGCATACACATATAAATCATACGCATATAAAACATACACATATCAAACATACACATATCAAACACACCCATATAAATCATACACATATAAAACATGAATATATAAAATACACACACATAAAACATACACATATAAAACATTCCCATATAAAACATTCACACATACAACATAAATATATAAAACATACACACATAAAACATGAATATATAAACATACACACATCAAACATACACATATAAAACATGAATATATAAAATATACATAAATAAAACATAAATATATAAAACACAAATAAAACATCTACAAATAAAACATACACATGTAAAACATATTATATATCATACACATTTATAAATACACATACAAAACATACAAATATAAAACATACACATTCCTAACACACATATGAAACACAAAATTGAAAATGCTCAAGAATTCGACAACCACAAACGTCAAAAGAACAACTATGGAACCACAAGTATCTCACCTTTGTGACTGTGTGGGCGTTTTGATCGTGGTCTGTGATCCAGTCTTCATAAACAGCTGTTTATCTGCTTCCAGTGACTTTTTCATGACGTTCCTGTGTGTGTGTGTGTGTGTGTGTGTGTAAGTGTATGTGTGTTTGTGTATGTGTGTTTGGGATTAGAAGGGTGACATACATGACTATTTGAAGAAACCTATCAGGCACAATCTTACAGACAGTGTATTTGTTTACCATGGCGAAGCTAATTAGTTTGATGCATGTTATTTACACGCTACAGTTTATCAATCTGTAAATAGGTACCTCTTTTACTGTGTGGGAAGTTCAGGCAGCGAGGAAGGGAACTTGCCACCCCATCTTACAAATATAAGAGGTATCAGTGCAACGAAGTCTCTAGCACTTCATCCCCAAAAACATTGTGTGCTATTGAATGACCTTGAGTTCCTCAGTGTATAATGCATGTATTATATTACACAGCTTTTCATCTATAAGAGCAGGACCAAACTTGGTTTATCAAGGCGGGAAAACAGTTTTTCAATGAATGCCCCCACTAGAGCACAATGGATAAACTTTTTTCCAGTCTAGGGCCAATCAACTTTGCAGGCTTTTGATAGAGGGGGTTGGCTGAGCATTTGCTGCAAAACTGCCAGACATACGAGGATCAGAGAGAGCAGATGTGGCCATCACCAGTGGCAACACTAGACAAGCGCTATGGCAGTGTCGACAGCCTCAGGATGACCGCTGCTTTTTTCGATAAAATAATGGTTACTGTAGGACTGCGTACGATGAAGAAGAAGAAGATAGAGGGGGTTGGGGTGGGGGGGGGGGGATTCTGACTCTAAAATAATGTGTCGATGTGCACACATAACGACACTACTAGTATTCTTTTTTTTTTTTTTTTTTTGCGTTCGCCTTATTTCTCAATTCCCCAAGGCGGGTGTGTGTTGCACTGTGGTTTTTATTTTGCGCCTGTCGGCCCAATGCATCATACTTCAGCATTCATTTTATGTAAGGGTCTGCTTCCTCCTGCATTTTCTAAGGTTTTGCTTCCCCGGGGTAACGGCTGGTGCTGTGATGGGGATCGAACCCAGCACCTTGGGGTTGCGAGCCGTGCCACTTAACCACTAGGCCACACCGTCCCCCACTAGTATTTTAAGATCAGCTATCCTCTTCTTCAATTCGTGGTCAATTACTATTACAAGGGGTCAGTGATCGTCACGTTGGAGGGCATCTTTAAGGGCACCATCAAACTCAATTCTGAAGCCAAAGATGCTGCAGGGAATGAGCTGACAGCAGCTAACTACGGCTGGCTGCTTGCGTCAGAGTCAATTAATCATAGCGGACCAAGGTCATATCCTGACTCCAAAGGGCAGTCCTGCATCAGACTGCAGCCATGAAATCTGGCCGCGGTATTGAGGGTCGATAAGAGAAGTCAATAGTACTAGCAGCCCCTTCCAGTCATGACTGACTATATATGATAATATGACTTGGAGTGGGAAGGTGTTGAGCCTGTGCTCTTGTTTGGCATACGTTTTCCATGTTTCACTGCTATACAGAAGTGTGCTAACAACACATGTATTGTTTACCATGGCCTTAGTTTTAACTGTCAGTTTCTAGGTTTTTTCAAACACGCGTTGTGAGACGAACAAATGTAGCAGCAGATTTTCGAATGCGACTGTCTATTTCTTGGTCTAGAGAGAGCTTGTCATTGGTTAGGGATCTCAGGTATGTAAATTGGTGCACAGCTGCCAGTTCATAATTTTCGATGCTAAGAGTTGGCGTGGCATCTGATTCCTGTCCCAGAACATTTGTTTTGTTGAGACTTATTGTGAGCCCAAAATCTTTGCAATCCTGGGAGAAGCGATCCATCAATCTCTGAAGTTCCTGCTGACTGTGGGTGACAATTGCAGCATCATCAGCGAAAAGCCAAGTCCCTGAGGGTGATCTCCCTGATCTTCGTTTTGGCCTTTAGCCTTGCAAGGTTAAACAGCCAACCATCTGACCAAGTGTGAAAGCAGATTCCTCTATTTGGGTTACCAAATGCATGTTTCAGTAACAGAGAAAAGAAGATTCCGAACAGTGTCGGGGCCAGAATACAGCCCTGCTTGACATCAACGAGAATTTAAAATGGTTGTGACATGCTACCATCAATTCGAACGTGGGTCGAGCAAGGAGAAGCTAAATGGTAAGGAAGACTAACGTCTGGTCAGGCAAAATATACTGATCGGACATGTTGGTCAGGGTAGGGCAAAAATTACTAATCGGAAATGTTGGTCAGGGTAAGGCAAAAATTACTAATCGGACATGTTGGTCAGGGTAAGGCAAAAATTACTAATCAGACATGTTGGTCAGCGTAGGGCAAAAATTACTAATCGGACATGTTGGGTAAGGTAGGGCAAAATATACTGATCGGACATGTTAGTCAGGGTAGGGCAAAATATACTGATCGTACATGTTGGTCAGGGTAGGGCAAAAATTACTAATCGGACATGTTGGTCAGGGTAGGGCAAAAATTACTAATCGGACATGTTGGTCAGGGTAGGGCAAAAATTACTAATCGGACATGTTGATCAGGGTAGGGTAAAAATTACTAATCGGACATGTTGGTCAGGGTAGGGCAAAAATTACTAATCGGACATGTTGGACAGGGTAGGGCAAAAATTACTAATCGGACATGTTGGTCAGGGTAGGGCAAAAATTACTAATCGGACATGTTGGTCAGAGTAGGGCAAAAATTACTAATCGGACATGTTGGTCAGGGTAGGGCAAAAATTACTAATCGGACATGTTGGTCAGGGTAGGGCAAAAATTACTAATCGGACATGTTGGACAGGGTAGGGCAAAAATTACTAATCGGACATGTTGGTCAGGGTAGGGCAAAAATTACTAATCGGACATGTTGGTCAGAGTAGGGCAAAAATTACTAATCGGACATGTTGGTCAGGGTAGGGCAAAAATTACTAATCGGACATGTTGGTCAGGGTAGGGCAAAAATTACTAATCGGTCATGTTGGGTAAGGTAGGGCAAAATATACTGATCGGACATGCTAGTCAGGGTAGGGCAAAATATACTGATCGTACATGTTGATCAGGGTAGGGCAAAAATTACTAATCGGACATGTTGGTCAGGGTAGGGCAAAAATTACTAATCGGACATGTTGATCAGGGTAGGGTAAAAATTACTAATCGGACATGTTGGTCAGGGTAGGGCAAAAATTACTAATCGGACATGTTGGTCAGGGTAGGGCAAAAATTACTAATCGGACATGTTGGTCAGGGTAGGGCAAAAATTACTAATCGGACATGTTGGTCAGAGTAGGGCAAAAATTACTAATCGGACATGTTGGTCAGGGTAGGGTAAAAATTACTAATCGGACATGTTGGTCAGGGTAGGGCAAAAATTACTAATCGGACATGTTGGTCAGGGTAGGGCAAAAATTACTAATCGGACATGTTGGTCAGGGTAGGGCAAAAATTATTAATCGGACATGTTGGTCAGAGTAGGGCAAAATATACTGATCGGACATGTTGGTCAGGGTAGGGCAAAATATACTGATCGTACATGTTGGTCAGGGAAGGGCAAAAATTACTAATCGGACATGTTGGTCAGGGTAGGGCAAAAATTACTAATCGGACATGTTGGTCAGGGTAGGGCAAAAATTACTAATCGGACATGTTGGTCAGGGTAGGGCAAAAATTACTAATCGGACATGTTGGTCAGGGTAGGGCAAAAATTACTAATCGGACATGTTGGTCAGGGTAGGGCAAAAATTACTAATCGGACATGTTGGTCAGGGTAGGGCAAAAATAACTAATCGGACATGTTGGTCATGGTGGGCAAAATATACTGATCGGACATGTTGGTCAGGGTAGGGCAAAATATACTGATCGGATATGTTGGTCAGGGTAGGGCAAAATATACTGATCGGACGTGTTGGTCAGGGTAGGGCAAAATATACTGATCGGACATGTTGTTCAGGGTAGGGCAAAATATACTAATCGGACATGATTGTCAGGGTAGGGCAAAATATACTGATCGGACATGTTGGTCAGGGTAGGGCAAAATATACTGATCGGACATGTTAGTCAGTCAAGCTGAATATACAGTCCAATATCCCCAACTAGCCTTCCCCGTAGTCCTCACTGGAAACGGGCTGTTCTTCTTTGCAATCTGGCTAATAAGGTGATGGATCGACGTAATCTCTGTAGTAGTGAGCGACAGGCACTGAAACCAAGCATAGCAAAACCGCATGGATGACCACGGTCCACCTTCATCAGCACGCTCGGGATGTAAGGGATGATACTGGAACCCGCAACTAAAGGTCATTTTCAGGACGAACAAAAGAGTAAACCTAGTCATTGTGGGTATTCATAATAATAACAACAACAGCTAGTTGCATGAACCATCTCTAATCAAATTCGTTGCCATTTGTTGAAATAGCTTAACGTCTATGGGTTTGCTAAGAGCTCAGCTATTTCGATTTTGTATAGCGTAGCACAACATCTATCTACATTACTAATATACAAAAGTGTTTCTCACTGTCTGAAACAATATATATATTTGTGAGATTGGCTATGGCAATGAACAAGCTAAATAAAATGAGAAACTTATGGCAGGACACTAATGAAATGACGAAAATAAAAATCCTGCGAACTTGTATCTTCCCGGTGACAACGCTCGGATGTGTAACGTGGAGCACCACACATGTACTTTAGAAAAGTTTTGAATCTTTTGAACTAAAATGCTACAGGAAAGTGCTCAATATCCCACGGATAGCGTGAAGAAGAATGCAGATATCCAACAAGAATTGGATATCGAGAGAAATTGGCTAGTACGCAATATCTTGTCCAGAAAATGAAACTATTTTGGCCACATCAAACGTGATAATGCCCTAGAGAAAGCGTTACTGGAGAGTTTAGGGGCCTGGAATATGGGGCAGAGGCAGACAGAAGGGAAGGTGGACACAAGACATTACAGAGGTCTGGAAGATGAAACCGACAGAGGTAGGAGTTCGGGCCAGAGATCGAGAGTCTTACATATCGGTTGTTGTGAGATCGATATTCTGGCCATAGGTCGAGAGTCTATTGGCTGTTGTGAGATCGATATTCTGGCCAGAGATCGAGTCTTACATATCGTCTATTGTGAGAGCGATATTCTAGCCAGAGGTCGAGTCTTATATATCGGTTGTTGTGAGATCGATATTCTGGCCAGAGATCGAGTCTTACATATCGGCTGTTGTGAGATCGATATTCTGGCCAGAGATCGAGTCTTACATATCGTCTATTGTGAGAGCGATATTCTGGCCAGAGGTCGAGAGTCTATTGGCTGTTGTGAGATCGATATTCTGACCAGAGCTCGAGAGTATTGGCTGTTGTGAGATCGATATTCTAGCCAGAGATCGAGAGTCTTACATTTCCGCTGTTGTGAGATCGATATTCTGGCCAGAGGTCGAGTCTTACAAATCGGTTGTTGTGATAGCGATGTTCTGACCAGAGATCGAGAGTCTTACATATCGTCTGTTGTGAGATCGATATTCTGGCCAGAGGTCGAGTCTTACATATCGGCTGTTGTGAGTTCGATATTCTGGCCAGAGATCTAGGCTTACATATCGGCTGTTGTGAGATCGATATTCTGGCCAGAGATCGAGAGTCTATTGGCTGTTGTGAGAGCGATATTTTACAAAGGACATGCTACGTGATAATTGAGAATATAAATATTTATATATCATCAACATTATTATCATCAAGCTCACGGCTCTATCTTTGCATTTGTCTGAGCTTTATGCTCATCATCTTCCAATGACACATCTCTTCATTTTTGCGTTGCAAAGGTATTTCTTATCCCTTCCTCTCTTTCCTTGTGTCCGACGTTCTTCACTGGGTCCTCGTGAAGTTGGTTATGGTTCAGGCAGGTCAGTCGTTGTCTATGTATCATTGATAGCAGCTTTATGTACTCTTCCATCTCCGCCGACACCCCTTCGTATATTTTCTCTCTGTTGAGCTCACATTATTCATCTTTCGGTAGCACCACATCTCAAAAGCTTCAAAGTATTTTTCCTCTCTTGTATTTATTGTTCATGTACAGAATCGTACAACGTCACAGAACAGATATATGTGGTCAGAGTTATTTAGCTTTATACTAATGCTGGCTGACAGCAGGATTCTCTTTTTCTATCTCCAAATGCCTTCTTTCGCAACGCAATTATAATTCTTATTTATCTACGGCATCTTAAAACCGTATGTTATTATTTGGACCAGGTAAAGGAATTGGTTTACTTGCTAGATTTTTTTCCATTCGATGGTTGCCTTTACTTCAATTGGTTCTTTGGTTATGAACATTATTTTTGTTTTTTCTATGGTCATTTTCGTATCGAAGACTTGTGCCGTTTCACTGATTCTATTGAGCAGTCTTTTTATAGCATCCTCTGTCTCTGCTTTAATCTCTTCGTCATATGCAAACTGTATTACCTCTAGTTGATCGTCGTTTATCTTTACCACAAGATTGCATTTCTTCATAGGCTGGGCCATCATTACAAACAATATAACAATATTATTAATAATATTATTAACATTATTCCTCGCGAGGATCCCGGAGGCTATACTGATATGAAAGAAATAGATGATTGTATCCTACTAAGCATAGAGTTATTTATATACTGATGGGTCTACATTAAAACCTACCATCATGCAGGATATGACGCCTATATAAAATACAAAGAGATATCCTCTGATGATATGTCTGATGCTCATGCGGAGGTATACTCCAACTATACAGAAAAAATCACTGCACTGGAACCGCGTTGTGCCATCTTAGACGGGTGGGGAGTGTCTTTCCCATAAGAATCCATAGCTGTTACTTTTATAGACTCTGTGATTTCTTAAGGCTTTTGAAGATGTTCGACATTTCAGACCTGAAGTTTTTCAAATATTCCTGGATGCTGACAAGATTATCCCCAGCCATGTCGTCAAGTAGTTATGACGTCCTCCTTGGATACTAAAATACGCCTGGCAATGACAAGACAGACAGACTACAACATAATGGAACAAGATCAGAACAACCACATATAACTACAACTCTACAAACAGTCAGACGACTCATAGAAACAGCAAACAAGGAAACTTGGCTGAAAGGTTAGGCCATGGTAAACACAGGAACGGAGGTCTACAGAAATATGTCAAGCCCTATTACAAATGACAGAATGAATCAACTGATAAGGACGGGTCGGAGCAACATTTTCCGGCGAACAACGCAACACATCTTATTTAACAAGCACATGAATAGAGGCCAACGACGATTCTCTGTGTAGACAACTATACGAAACCGTTAATCATTATCTCTTTGAGAGCCACATGGGTTCAACAATGTTAGGAAAATGATTTTTTCCGAGTCCACATATATGTAACACTTGTTTGTTACTAAATCAAACTGACAAACACGTGCAGATACCATTACATGGCACTGAGTCGAAGGGCGAGAGCTAGACTATTGCTGAATCTGTAAGAACAACAAAAACAACAACTATGTTGTAAAAGGTGGCACAATAGAATTGCAAATGTGACTGGCAACATCATCATGCTAAACATATAACAACAGAAATAACATTTACAACAACAATTTTGATACACGCTTTCTGCAAGGAGGCCAACTGTAGCAGTAACAATATGCTCCACCAAGAATGAAAAGGTATGGATGGATAGATGATTCACATACTTGGCACGCTCAACAGCTTTGAGGCTCTCGCCGAGTTTGGCGTCTTGTCGAGCGTGATCTCGAATTTTGACATCGTCGTACTCTGAGCGCTGTACTCGTCCAAGGTTCACTCCCTGATAATAATTCTTGGAGCGGGACATCTTCTGTGACAGCTTGGCGAACGCTGCTCCAGAAATCTGTTAATGAGCTGGCACGTGAGAAATGAACAATTTATGAGTTGGAAGTCAGTACACAAGAAATACAACATATAGAGCTGTAGAGCGTTCGGAAATATGCGCCCATAAAAATCATCAAATTTCTCCAGCATTCAATAAAGGAATCAGGATGATTTATTGCTGGAATCCTGAATATTTGCAATGACATTTACGAATAGTTCATTACAATTATGAATGCAATACCTTTATTTCACACAGGATGTATTTATGTGATTATGTATTATGTTTTCGACGACGAAAATAGTCGTATTTGATTGCTCTAAAACATACTTGACCGTATTTGTACGAGCAGAAATAACATTTATGAGCTATAGCGTTACGCCTTGGAATAAAATGTAAACATTTTGTAATGAGAAAAGCACGGGCCTTTCTCGTGCATTGTGAAACGTTTGGTGTAGCAGTGAGTGGGATTTCTACATTTCCTATAAGAACACGAGCCATTTGTTATTCATAATTTGTAATCAATAATATTATCAATGCGTTACTGTAGAACATTGAGAAGCCTACTTAGCCGAAATAATATTTTTTTTTATAAACTGGAAATAAATTAAACTGAAAACCAGTTTTGTGAAGGGACTTAAAAAGTGTTAAACAGTTTGAATGCATATTTCCAGCAATATCCAGCGATGTTGTTTGACAGTAAATTTATAAGTGGCTCCCATGTTTCCGATCGGGCTATAACTGTTACTCAATGCACATTTAGAGCTGAGAAGATTTAAGCGTAATAAACTGAAGATAGGTGCCACTGACGATTGCACCCGTGGTACTGGTAAAATGAATTTTGAACATCTGCTTTCAAAATTGCCTCACATACGAGGATCAGAGAAAGCACATGTGACCATCACCAGTAGCAACACTAGATAAGCTCTATGGCAGTGTCAACAGCCTCAGTATGGCCGCTGTTTTCTATGAACAAATACAAGTCGACGTCTAACAGAGTACAAAGAAGAGGGAGAAGAAGACGAAATGTCTTATATATGCCATGAAACAGACTGTCCAATCAAATCAGTGCAGCAGTTATTTTTAGAATAAACTACAAAAGATTGTCCTAAACACACCTAGAACAAAAGGTACAATACAACAGCATATAACATGATGTCATATCTGTAAACAGTCAAATGTAAATGATACGACATGAATATCAACACATCAAAAACAGAGAATATAGGTAGAAAGCACACTACACTTCATATTCATGTGAATGAAACAAAAATAAAGCACGTAAAGAATAACTGGGAGCTGTTTTTACAGAGGATGATAAACTCGACAGAGATCAAGACGAGAGTGCAGATGGCAAACCCTGTCATCTACCTGCTGTCTCCACTACTAAGACACCCCAAAATTTCCCACCAATAAAAAAAGCAGATGATAAATAGTATCTTCATGCCAACCCTGTGCTATCAGTGCCAGACATGGACATTGAATAAGGCCCAGGAACGAAAGTTAGTCACCTGCGAAATGCGGTGGTTACGAAGGGTCACTAACAACACCAGAAGAGACAGAATCACAGATTTGAGTATTCATGAGAAGGTTGGAACAATTCCCTGCCTACAGTACATCGAGCAACAGATAATGAATTGGGTTGGTTACATTGTGAGAATGCAACCAAACCCCATTGTTCATGAAACCTTATACATGAGAACAGCAGAAAGAAAGCCGAGAGGTAGATCGAGGAATAGGTGAACGAAAAATGTTACTCAGGTCACGAGAGAGGCGAAAGACAAATACATACCATGACACTGAGCTACAACCCGGTAGAAAGTGAGACGAAAAAAGAAGAAGATATCTGTAAACCTGATATTCAATCAGGAAAAGAAGGTATACAAATGTTTATTATAGTCAATTCAGGTTTTGTCCTGGAGTATCATGCTGGACCAATGGCTTTACTCAGGTCATCTCTTCATCTCATTGGTGGACGTCCTTGTAGGGCCACCAGGACATATGTCGTGGCCATCTGCTGTCAGATCTGCGCGCGATATGTCCAGCCTCATTTCTTTTACACTGCAGTTTCTACGATAACATTAAAGGTGATTAGGTACTAGATTTCAGTGTTGAGAATTCGGTTTAGTAGAGAAAATGCCAATTTTCGTCGCTCTATTGTCTTTGGAGCGACTCAGGGCTTCTCTGGCTCTACTGTTCCTATCATTCATAATTCGCAGTCATAGACCATTGCTGGGCTAATCATGTCGTTAAAGTCGTTAACTTTTGCATTGCCGCTCGTCATCTGTTGAAATATGGGGTTGATACATTTAGAACTGAACCACCCAACTGCTATCCTACGTGAAATCTAACATTTATTATTGGGGAATTTGTAATTTCTTGACCGACGTAAATGTACGAATTGACGTTTTCTATAGGATCATTAAATAACCCCCCAGCCACCCTTCTGGATAAGAAGTGTTCAGCATGTATTGTGTTTTATTCTATTAATGTGAAGGTCAGCTGTCGCTTTCTTAGATAAGCTCATTCTGGCATTGCTCGCCCTCTCTGGCGATGTAACTAAGGATAACTATGTCAATAATAAACCTCAAGTGGTTGAGCATTTCTCCGCCTATGTTGATAATTGTGTCTTCCCAAATTTAGTTTTCTAAAGACATCATGCTTGTCATCCACCATCTCTGTCCTCTAGCACGCTCGTCCTTCACCAACACGCCCTCCACCATGCCCCTCCTCCACCATGCCCCTCCTCCACCATGCTCCTCCTCCAACATGCCTCTACTCCACCATGCCCCTCCCCACCATGCCTCTCATCCACCATGCTCCTCCTCCAACATGCCTCTACTCCACCATGCCCCTCCCCACCATGCCTCTCATCCACCATGCTCCTCCTCCAACATGCCTCTACTCCACCATGCCCCTCCCCATCATGCCCCTCCTCCACCATGCTCTTACTCCGCCATGAACCTCATGGACATTATGCACCTCGTGAGCTTCCTGGACATCACGGATCTCATAGACCTCATGGACATCATGCACCTCGTGAGCTTCATGGACATCATGGATCTTATGGGCCTCATGGTCCTCATGAACCTCATGGACTTCATGGACATCATGGACCTCGTGAATTTCATGGACATCATGGACCTCGTGAACTTCATGGATATCATGGACATCATGGACCTCGTGAACTTCATGGACATCATGGACCTCGTGAGCTTTATGGATATCATGGATCTCATGGGCCTCATGGACCTCATGGGCATCATGGACCTCGTGAACTTCATGGACATCATGGACCTCGTGAACTTCATGGACATCATGGACCTCGTGAGCTTTATGGATATCTTGGATCTCATGGGCCTCATGGACCTCATGGACCTCATGGGCATCATGGACCTCGTGAACTTCATGGACATCATGGATCTCATGGGCCTCATGGACATCGTGAACTTCATGGACATCATGGACCTCATAGACATCATGGACCTCGTGAACTTCATGGACCTCATGGATCTCATGGGCCTTATGGACATCGTGGATCTCATGAACCTCATGGACATCATGGACCCCAAGCTGACAATAAACCTTTCTGAAAATAACTTCTTCAAGACCTAGCAAATTAAATTATGTTCTTTTGAGAATCGTCGTCACTGCATTCAAAGCAGACCATAGGTATCCATTTCCTTTCAGGAAATTGCAAGCGCTCTATCTTTCTCCGTCCCCTAAGGTTCCCATCTTTGTTGCCCTTGCGTGGGATTTCAAAAGTTTGCAATTTTGCGCATCGTCAGTTGATCGATTGTATTTGTATTCAGTTCAGAGGCTTCAGTCGATCGATTTCATAATTTGACCTATATCGATCGCCAATGTCTCCACAAAGAGTTCCTATGAGGGCAGGATGTCAACTTTTTTCATTTCCGCAAAACCCAGCATTACCAAGACAGTTGATCCACACAAGATTCCAAAGGTTCTAGGCCTCTATGTAAACTATCCGTTATTGCAGACCGACATGATGTACTTTCCGAAGCAAAGATTAGGAATCAGAGATGATTGTGGCACTCATTTGAGAGGTCTCAGATAGCCATTAAGAGATGAAGTCACTGCTTCGGCCTCAATTCTCAAACTGATGGTTGTTGCCAAGAATGCATGGCTCGGCTTAGCAACGATATTACCTCTCACTATCATTGAAACCCTTACTGGCTTTCTTGTAGCGCAGAACAGAGGTATACTATGACAGCATCAAAATCCTCGGCATTATCCCTTATTAGTTGTTTGACCTCGAGATGTGTTTTACCATTGGACCAGCCTGTGTACGAACTCTCCAGAGTGATGATCACTCCATGGTAGTCTGTATTATGTTGACGAAACATGATTCATCATTTAACATTGATTTAACAAATTGAGAAATACATTTTTCATATTCAGTGAGTAAAAAAAAAACAGAAATGTAAACAGCAATTTAAAAGTTGTAATTTACTTGGTCGATCTCTAAATGACTCTTTGTGGATCCCAATTAACCCCAACCCGGTCTACAGACCTCATGTCTTGAGAATAACTATTGTCGGGGTCAACTACAGCTGTCACCTTATGCTTTGTCTGGAGCAAAAGACAAACGTAATAAGAAGATTCTAGAAAGCTCCGCATACTCCACAAAACCAACATTCTCTCACATTGTTGGAGTTTCTTCATTCTACCTTCCTTAAACTCAGTAAACGTAAAGCTCTAAACTCTATAGCAAAAGTGAACTCTATATCAAACTGAAAGCTTTAAACTCTATATCAAACGTAGAACTCTAAACTCTATATAAAACGTTCAGCTCTAAACTCTATATCAAGCATAGAGTTCTGAAGTCTATATCAAATGCAAACTCTATATCAAACGTTGACTACTAAGCTCTATATCAAGCGTAGTGTTACACTCTATATCAAGCGTAGAGCTCTACTCCATATCAAGTGTAGAGCTCTAAACTCTATATCAAGTGTAGAGCTCTAACCTCCATATCGAGTGTAGAGCTCTAAAGTCCATATCAAGCGTAGACCTCTAAACTCCATATCAAACGTAGACCTCTAAACTCCAAATCAAGCGTAGACCTCTAAACTCCATATCGAGTGTAGAGCTCTAAACTCCATATCAAGCGTAGACCTCTAAACTCCATATCAAGCGTAGACCTCTAAACTCCATATCGAGCATAGACGTCTACTCTATATCAAGCGTAGAGCTCTAAACTCCATATCAAGCGTAGAGTTCTAGGGGTCAAGATGCGGAGCAGCGCATGAGCTGCAGTGTTCAGCGACCCATAGCTGACTGCTAGCGTCAGGGCACGCGAACCAAAGCTGCCAAGACCCTCTACACCTCCACGCGGTGATCCTGGATACCAGGCTGCAGCAGGGCAGACTGGATGAGGAGAAGGGATCGAAGAGGTAATGCTAACCCGGTACTAAAAAAAATGATTGCTGAAGTCGGATGTGTTGGGCCGAAAAGTGCAAATATCGCAATCAAGCTGTAAGCTACGACACAACGCATTCCGTTCTCTGGACTACATTCTGCTACTTAAGCCCTTTCAGGGCTTGGAAGCCGGAGATTGAGAACGAACGAAGTCAAGCCAAGCTAAGCGTAGAGCTCTAATCTCCATATCAAGCGTAGAGCTCTAAACTCTATATCAAGCATAGAGCTCTAAACTCTATATCAAGCGTAGAACTCTAAACTCTATATGAAGCGTAGACCTCTAAACTCTATATCAAGCATAGACCTCTAAACTCTATATCCAGCATAGAGCTCTAAACTCCATATCAAGCGTAGAGCTCTAAACTCTATATCAATACGGCTAATGTCTCCTAACAGGATGATTAAATAAATCTGTAACCTTCGCTTGTTCAGGGGTTGTTTTATAGCAAGTCGTATTAAATGATATGGTTGCTAGCCACATGTGCAACCCACGTTAGTCCCAGTCAACATCATGCCTGGAAGGCTGCTGTTGTGGTATTCCTTTTCCTTTCTGGGCGTGTGGGTCCATAAAATACGTCAACAGAGAAGTAGTTAGGGAGGGGTATGTAAACAGTGGACGACTGTGGGCATGAGGAGGTGGGAGGGGGGGGGGTGTGTAAACAGTGGACGACTGTGGGCATGGGGAGGTGGGAGGGAGAGGTGTGTAAACAGTGGACGACTGTGGGCATGATGAGGTGGGAGTATCTCAGTTGAAACTGGACGTCAACTAAAAATACCGGGATCGAAAACGCTTAGTGTTCAGTTTGACTGGGAATATTGGCGATTTTTCTAGGCATGACCACTTCTCCGTGTACATAAAGGATTGACAAAAGTACTATCCAGCAAAGTTGTCATAGTTAAACACACACGCACAGATGCACACGCACCCATGAACTAGCCAATACGTTCTGAAATAACCTACGAGTCTACAGTCTGAGGGTGAAAGTGGCGTGCCTCCGTCAGTAGAAGCCAGATAAGGTCAAGGTCAGTCCCATGGCAACAATTGTCCTCGGGGGATGAAGATAACTCTTCATGGACTAAGCCACAGTGTATGTGAGGTGGGGGGGGGAGGGGAAGGGGGGTGTGTGGCTAATTTCCTTCCTTGCCGTTTCTTTATAGCTTAATGGGTACGTCAGGTATCTATTTACAGCTACGTTGACTAGAGTAGGGGTCGTACTTAGCACGAACAACGGCCCAGATTATTTTTCTGTCCGTCTGCGAACTCCAACTCCTGGCTCGCTGTAATCCCAGTCTAGTAAGCCAGCATTCTGTAATCCTAGTCTAGTAAGCAAGCACTCTGTAATCCCAGTCTAGTAAGCCAGCACATTGTAATCCCAGTCTAGTAATCAGTACTCTGTAATCCCAGTCTAGTAAGCCAGCACTCTGTAATCACAGCCAGCTCCCTGTTATCCCAGTCTAGTAAGCCAGCACTCTGTAATCCCAGTCTAGTAAGCCAGCACTCTGTAATCCCAGTCTAGTAAGCCAGCACTCTGTAATCCCAGTCTAGTAAGCCAGCACTCTGTAATCCCAGTCTAGTAAGCCAGCACGCTGTAATCCCAGTCTAGTAAGCCATCACTCTGTAATCCCAGTCTAGTAAGCCAGCACTCTGTAATCCCAGTCTAGTAAGCCAGCAACTCTGTAATTCCAGTCTAGTAAGCCAGCAACTCTGTAATCCCAGTCTAGTAAGCCAGCACACTGTTATTCTAGCCAGCTCCCTGTTATCCCAGTCTAGTAAGCCAGCACTCTGTAATCCCAGTCTAGTAAGCCAGCTCCCTGTTATCCCAGTCTAGTAAGCCAGCACTCTGTAATCCCAGTCTAGTAAGCCAGCACTCTGTAATCCCAGTCTAGTAAGCCAGCACTCTGTAATCTCAGCCAGCTCCCTATTATCCCAGTCTAGTAAGCCAGCACTCTGTAATCCCAGTCTAGTAAGCCAGCACTCTGTAATCCCAGTCTAGTAAGCCAGCACTCTGTAATCCCAGTCTAGTAAGCCAGCACTCTGTAATCCCAGTCTAGTAAGCCAGCACTCTGTAATCCCAGTCTAGTAAGCCAGCACTCTGTAATCCCAGTCTAGTAAGCCAGCACTCTGTAATCCCAGTCTAGTAAGCCAGCACGCTGTAATCCCAGTCTAGTAAGCCATCTCGCTGTTATCCCAGTCTAGTAAGCCAGCTCCCTGTAATCCCAGCCATCTCGCTGTTATCCCAGCCAGATCACTGTCGACTAGGCCTCATGCATCACAGAATCCAGAAAGGCAAACCTTTACCAAAACCCCAAATTGACATGGGAACCCTTGCTCACGCACACATCTACAAATGATAACATGCCCTCTTATCTTTGACAAGTTGTTACTGTCCAGCTAAACCCAAGTGAACGATCGGTAGATTGTGTTCCTCATCCCAGCCCGTCTAATCATTCTAAACTCAGAATCTCGAATGCGGGGAGACAACTTAAGAACTCGTGTTTTACATAATGTGTTATCTGTGTACAACTGATGTTTTGAGTGGAACTAAACTAAGTTGTATGTATAGATGTGTGGTTACAACATTCCGGCTGATGTTGTTAACCAAAGCCATTGGGAGTGTACGTCCGATCACGAAAGGGGGGTGGTTAATCCAAAGTGAACAGAGGTGGGTAAGGAAGAAATGAGAATACAAAATGACCAGAATATTGTTGAGGTAGTTTTCTTCTGGATGGTCTCTTCCGTCTTCTCGCTTTATATGAAGCATATGGCCTCAACTACAACTTGCCTTCTGGTCTTATTTGGAGCCTGTCTCTGAGTATTGAGTGGATGTTACTATAGCAACAGTTCTGTATGAAGAATTTCCTAGCTGAATGTAAAACCTTCTTTAATTGCATTCTGTGACATCAACCATTAAAAACATGCCCGCTGCCTGTAGAGCACTGGTCTCCCAAACATATGGGACGTCCTCCTGTTTTTTTGTAAATAACGAGTCCACATATTAGTTGACGCCTCTGTGGCATCACGTTTCTACATGATAAGGTAGCCAACACTTTGCCCAACACTTCGTAGTCGTCTCTTACAACATACGTGACATGTTTACAGTGTTACTTTTATTTGTTCCCAATTCTGGTCCCGGCAGGACTTAGTTCATCTAATGACAAGCTTGATAGTTGGCAGTGGTCCTATTCTGTGCACTCAGGGTACCATCATGTGGTTTTTAGAACTACTGAGCAGAAAATCAGACGCAAATCAAATATCGATTCTAACTTCCATTCAATTATCTAGGCGCCTTGCTGAAACTGCAATCACTTGCCACGAAATTACACCAAAAACTTTGGCACAAGAATCCGAACATCAAAGTATTATGTGTATAAAAATGTACACACAAATGGAGTACCGTAACAGATACTGCTGTCGGAGAGAAAATGATTGAAACTTTATTGTACCAAGTTACAGTAGACAGTAAGCTAGGTACCGATTTACCACTTGGTCGACTGGATCGCATCGATAACGGAGATTTAACCCTACATTGTCGCTGCGAGAAGCGGCTGCTTTACCACTCTGCTGATTTTGGCTGCCCCAACTTCCCTAACGATATTAACTATCACAAGTCGCGGTTAAAATCTGATTAAATTACCTTCAAAATGACAGTTGATCCACATAAATATATCAATAATTAAAAACACTGTAATCCATACATTCACGTAATGGTGAATCAAAAACATTAGTTTCATTTCTACATAAACCTGAAGTGAACAAAAAACATTTGTTTCGTTTCTACATTCACCTAAGGTGAACCAAAACCATTTGTTTCGTTTCTACATTCACCTAAGGTTTCAACAATCACTTCAGGGTAATAAAAACCATTAGTTTAATGTATACTCACCTAAGCGTGATCCAACAATTAGTTTAATGTGTACTCACCCCAGGGCAAAGCAAAAATTATTCCAATGTGTACACTCACGTTATGGTGAAAAAAAAATGTGTTTAATTTGAATATTCACCTCAGAGTGAGTAAACTGTTAGTTTCCTGCGAACATGCTCACATCAGAGTGAGTAAACTGTTAGTTTCCTGCGAACACACTCATCTCAGAGTGAGTAAACTATTCGTTTAATTCGTACACACTCTTCTTAAGGTGAACACAACAATTTAGAACAAAATAAAATATGCAGCAATAGATAAAATGTCAGAGCGACAGTAAATCATTTACACCTGAATGATCGACAACTGTTGAAGTGCGAGAATCGTTAAACCGTCTTTTTGTGGGATGCCTTCAACCTTTTAGTTTATATATATATTTGTTATGGATATGCTCCGCTGCAGATTCTTATATTGCGTTCTCTTTTTCTGTCTATCTATCTATCTATCTATCTATCTATCTATCTATCTATCTATCTATCTATCTATCTATCTATCTATCTATCTATCTATCTATCTATCTATCTATCTATCTGTCTGTCTGTCTGTCTGTCTGTCTGTCTGTCTGTCTGTCTGTCTGTCTGTCTGTCTGTCTGTCTGTCTGTCTGTCTGTCTATCTATCTAACTATCTATCTATCTCTTTTCTCATTCATCTCTCTACATAACTTTCTGTTATTACGTTCAGTATTTTCATTGCTGCATACACACGCAGACACACACACACACACACACGCCCATATATATATATATATATATATATATATATATATATATATATATATATTATATATATATGTCTCTATGTGCATATATATTTATTTGTTTTCTATAAGTACTAGAACATTCCCGCCACTTTTTGCGCGGGAAATAAATAATTTGAATAATATAAACAATATGGTATTGACTTCAAGTTTACATTGCGACTTGAAATACGTTGCACTGATCGCTACGACTTTGTGCATTTTGGAAGGTTTGAGATTTTTGCGGCAGTATGATAATCACTCGATGCGAAATAGTCCCGTATCACAGAAAACTATAGAACAACACTGCACTCAAGCGAGGGAACCGAAGTTAGGAAGCTACAAGCTCTGGTATATGATCTACAGCCTAGTCGACTGGTAAAAGCTGTCATGCCGTGAGAAAACCAGCGGCTTGGTCGTCTATCAAACTGATTGTCACGTGGTTTGGGTTTGTAGCCTGAAACATTGGTTTCGTTTCGTTAATGTCTGTGCCGTCAGCCAGCCCTTTCTGTTTCTGTGTAAACCGACATCTGAATGAATGCCCACGACAATACCACACTACATTCCCAGTTAGTTATGTACTAAGGGACCTCAGTTGTAACTTTGTGTCCATTATAAGTTGTGAATATGTGTTTTGTTGTCCGTTCATGACGAGTGGTGAAGACACAGACATAATTCATCCATTTGGAATTTATTCGGTCAGTCGAAGGATTCGAAGGTCACTGGGGAGCCAGACGTGTGTCAGGTAAGACCTTGGACAGCGAGGGCAGGGAATATTCTTCTAATGTGCGAGCTTCATTTTATGGGCTTTTCTCTTTTTCTCCGTTATTCAGCTGCTACATGCATTGGGGCCTGATGCATCACCTTCACGACGAAGAAATGTGCGCCAATAGGTTCTTTCTTGCCCAGCAGCTTCCTAAGTCACAGGTATTGTGCCAAAGACTTTTAGTGAAGCCTAAAGCGTGTCGCTGAGAGTTTCTTCAGGTCACGATAAGTGCATTTACCCCACCGCATCTCACAATAAAATAGTAGTTTTGGTAGCAGGTGACCTGACACGCACACTACATGGCCTAGCATGTGGATCTGTGACTGCATCAAAATAATATTGATGCTAGGAATACCAGTTCCGTCAAGAATATCGGTTTATCTTTTGGTCTTCATCACTCTTCTGAGACAGACTGAGAAATGGTTCGGCCTCTTGACGTGTCTGTATACACGCATGCATCAGCATCGGATGCAGCCCAGTTTGATCTAAGACCACTTCGATGTCAAACACGGGTGTTTAGTCTGCCAAATGTGCTGTTGGCTTTGGAAACCCTATCATTCACCTTATCAGCAATGAGTCAAGTACATGTAATGGTATACCAAATGTGCTGCTGGTTTTTTAAACTCTAACATTCACCTTATCAGCAATGAGCCAAGTACATGTAATGGTATACACATGTTGCAAATGATGAGAGGAGAAAGAACATGGTATACCGGAAGTTGCAGATGATGAAGAGAAATCAAAACATAGTGTACCGAAAGCAGTCGATGATGATAAGAGACAGAAAATGATATTCCGAAAGTTGCAAATTATGATATGAGAAAGAACATGATGTACCGACAGTAGCAGGTGATGACATGAACAAAACACGGTATATCGTAAGTAGCAGGTGGTGATATAAACAAAACATGATCTACGGAAAGTAGCAGGTGATGATGTAAGATAGAACATTGAGACGTGCATGAAAATGTTCATATTTCACCACCTTTCATCCCCTACCCTCCCCCCCCCATGACCCCTACCCCCATGACCCCCACCCCATCGACACAAACGCGTACGTTATTGAGGATTGAGCTCGCTTCTCATAATTGCGCTATTGGTATCCCAACAGCTGGACCAGCCAGTGCCTAGTAATGGAGGGGCGGCTAAGCGTAAGACAGAAGAAATAAATAATGAAAACAGTTGTAAACAGTAGATAATAACACAAGCAAGAAATGCCCAGATACCGGAACGGAATAGAAGTAACGAAACCTACGTAGCTGTAGTTATCACACTAACCATTTGACAAGCTTGTGACGTACTGGAAGCTATAATATAAATACACAGATAATTATGACTCAGGTACCGCGTTGGAACGAAACCTGCTTGTCATTTTTAAGCACACAAACGAGCTAGGGACGTCAAGAGTTGAAATATAATCGTAGAATGAAGCCTTTGAACGAGTGTTGAACTATAGCCAAGTACAAAAACATATGGTATGCCTAGAGTACAATGTGTGGGTGTGGTTTGATAACAGGATCGACTGGTCGTGGGAAGCACTGTATGTGTGGGGGCTAGTACAGGGCAACATAGCAGCTCTAATTATTTTAATATAAAGTAAGGGCAACATGTGGTAGAGTTGCTAACCTTGGTTGTTTGCGAGTTTAAATATTGTGGAATAAATTCGTCAAGTTTAATTCCATAAAACGTCTTAATGTCCACACACATCTTAGTAAGACCATGCCTCTGGCAAACCTCTACCCTTTATAACTAAACTTAACTTAACGTCTTTATACTGGTTTAGAAGACCCTGCAGAGTCTGTATACAACCAGTTTCATTTACATCACCTTGCTCTAAAAGCTATGTGCATACAATTTATTCTTAAATGCATTAACTGTCCCTGCCTCCACTACCTCCTCTGGCAATGCATTTCAAGCATTCACCACTCTCTGACTACAAAAATGTTTCCTAATATCTAATCTGGACCTCTCTTTAGTCAACGTGTAGTTATTGTTATTGTAAGTGGCTGTATTTAAAAAAAAAATTGTTATAGTCTAATTTATCCATGCCTCTGATCATCTTATGAACCTGTATTAAGTCCCCACGAATTGTTCTCTCTTCTAGACACTGTAGGTCGGTTTTTCTGACTCTTTCTTCATAATGTAATTCTGGAATCTCACTATCAGCTTTGTCTCTCTTCTTTTATATTCTTTCCAGCATGTTTATATCCCCTCTATGATAAGGACTCCACACCTGTACACAGTACTCCAATCTAGTTCTAACTAATGCTTTATACAGTTTGACTATCACTTCTTTGCTCCTATGTTTAATATTTCTTTTTATCATACCTAATATTGCATTTGCCTTTTTCACTGCTACCTTAACTTGCTCACTCCCCTTACCTGTATGATCTATTATAACCCCTAGGTCCCCTTCCTTATCTATCTATCTAATATTGTTCTTTCCCATTCTGTTATTATGTTCCAAATTGGATCTACCCATGTGGATGACTGTAAATTTATCTACATTAAACTCCATTTGCCAGCTTACAGACCATTCTCGAATGTTATCTTTATATTTGCAGGAATAATGGTTCGAACATGGCAGCAGACCCACAAAGGTTTGGCAAACCTCTACGATTTATATGTACAAGACCCAGTAGTCTCGAGGTAAGATATTCGCCTCGGGTGCTGGAGGTCGCTGGTTCAAATCACGATTAAGACGGGATTTTTTCCACGTGGATCATTTGGTAAAAATGTCCCCTGATTTCTGAGTAGTATGAACGGACACTAAAACACGTTACAAATCCCATGACACTTGGACATCGAAGGAAGTAGAGCTAACGGCAGCTGATTGGGCAAAATTCAAGTTTAAAATCTACTCAAATTATTTTAGGATTCTCGCAAAAAAGGGGGCTGTGTGGCTATAACATCAGGTTTTGGTTATATGTTTAGCCGAGGGAGCATAGATGGCGCCTCAGGCTGCGGGTCTACCTTGCTATAATGTACACTTCCACCACCATCAGTCCCAAAAAGGCGATCGTATATTCGAGGGGCAACCAACCTAATATTTGGTAACACAAACTGGAATTGTCCTGGCAATTCACCAGTGGATTTATATCTGCCAAACATAAATGGAACAAATCAGGTCACACCTCCTCACGAAGTAGGTAGGTAGGTAGAAAGGTGGTAGGTAGGTAGATCAATCTATCTATCTATCTATCTATCTATCTATCTATCTATCTATCTATCTATCTATCTATCTATCTATCTATCTATCTATCTATCTATCTATATATCTATCTATCTATCTATCTATCTATCTGTCTGTCTGTCTAATCTATCTATCTATCTATCTATCTATCTATCTATCTATCTATCTATCTATCTATCTATCTATCTATCTATCTATCTATCTATCTATCTATCTATCTATCTATCTATCTATCTATCTATCTATCTATCTACCTATCTATTTGCCTGCCTGCCTGTATGTCTATGTTTGCTTGTCTGTCTGTATGTGTCTGTCTGCTGTACAATCTATCTACCTGTGCTTGCATGATTGTCTGTCTGTGTGCCGTACAATATATATATATATGCCTGTGTACCTGTCTGTCTGTCTCTCTCTCTCTCTCTCTCTCTCTCTCTCTCTCACTCTCTCTCTCTCTATATATATATATACCTGAGTGCAAGTTAATCCATTCTCACAAAACACAACACATTTTATATGCAGGTTCACGTATATGGGGAAGCACCGACTAGTCCTAAATGTGTATATAGGACCTCTGTGGTAAACCAATCATATACAAACATGGAGAGTCAAGCGAGGACAGAAGAGGGCAGTTTCAGTTTCTTGTGTAGAACCTATATGACAGCATTCACTAGCACATGCGAGAAGGTAACAGAAGGCTTACAATGTAAACTGAGACGATTGGTGTGTTTGTCCGTTAGGTTGGTCCAGATAGCTATAAGTGTTTGATTAAAGCAAAGTAATTTGGTCACACCGTATTAATAGACAGTAGGCTGAGTAGCATTATAGTTGAGCTTTTGCTGTTCACCGCAAAGATACCAGGGATCAGTACCCGTTATCTGAATGGTGCTGTCGATCCTGGTGTAAATGTGTTCCCGACTTACTGTTAGGGAAGGAAATACACAGGACAGGGACTGGGTTCTTAGATGTTGAGGTCAAGTTCAATAACTTCTCTAACAGTTCGTCTGCGACAGCGGCGTCTGCTATGGGACTACATATATCTTATTGTTGAATAAGTCTGCCATAATAAATCTGCCATAATAAATCTGCCAAAATAAGTCTGCCAAAATAAGTCTGCCATAATAAATCTGCCAAAATAAGTCTGCCAAAATAAGTCTGCCATAATAAATCTGCCAAAATAAGTCTGCCAAAATAAGTCTGCCATAATAAATCTGCCAAAATAAGTCTGCCAAAATAAGTCTGTCATAATAAGTCTGCCAAAATAAGTCTGCCAAAATAAGTCTGCCACTGCTCTGCAAAATCTCCCTATCCTGCGCTGAAATGCATTTATGTGAGGAGAAGACGCTGGTGTTAGGTATGACACACATTATGTAAACATGTTTATAGCATTACAAAACAGTATCTCTTCTGGATCCTAGAGGAAAAAGAAGTTGAGGAAGACCAAAACAAACACAGAGACAAACAGGAATAGAACGGGGAAGATGGTGGCAGTGTTGGGGCAGATTGTCAGGAAACGAGAACTTGAGTGCATGTCGTGATTGTCTTCACTGTGAAGTCGAACCGTTTTGCAATGCTGTGAAACGTGTAACAACAAAGATCGAGTCTTTGAAGTCTACATGTCTCTTCATGTGTTAACCATTCGTTAGGGCTTCTGTTGCAGTTTTAAAGAGGTCTGCTTCAGTTCTAAAGTTATTTGAAAATTGTTTGTTGTCATTGACAGTTTCTCTCTCTCCCTCTCTCTCTCTCTCTCTCTCTCTCTCTCTCTTTCTCTCTCTCTCTCTCTCTCTCTCTCTTTTTTTTTCTTTATCTTTGGCCTTTCCCAAACAACACAAAACGGCGCATAAGACTGAACTGCATTCTCGAGTTCGATCTCTCTGCCGCCACTTTCTGTTGTTCTTGCATGCTCCTTAACCTCAGGGTTGCATCCTCCCTGGCGATTGTTCGGCCAAGAGTCTCACTGGATCATCCTCGCTTCCTTTTGCCTAGTAGTTTCCACATAATCACCTATAATTGTGAGTCTATTATTGTCAACCCGATGAACGTGCACGGAGAAAGTACAACGTTCTTCCCTGACTCCATTTGAAACATAATTTTAGTTGGACGGTAGTTGTATTTGCTCATTAGTCAGCAATTATTTCCAGTCAATGTCCAGTAGACGTTGAAGGCATTCATTTTGAAATGTATTCAACCTATTTTCAAATATCTTTGTCATTTTCCAACTATCACAGGCTCATGTTAGTAATGATGAAACGCTAGAGTTAAGTATCATGAGTTTGATGTGCTTGCTCAGTGACTTCGATTTCCAGATATTCGCAAAATTGATTGAAGGCAGTGCAGGGGAAGGTAATTCGGATGAGAATTGGCCTATGTCGAAATATGTAAATCGAAGGCTTTGTGGCCGTAATGTGGGCGTGGTAACTGAGGCGTACCTGTTCTGTGTTTACAATGCTCTTTTATTTGTCAACGGACTCGCCTCTAAGTCCGAGGGGTTCCCGATCCGGGCCAAAGTTTCTTACCGGAAGAGAGGTCCAGATTATATATTAGGAAATATTTTTTTAGTCAGAGAGCGGTGAATGCTTGGAATACATTGCCAGGGGAGGTAGTGGAGGCAGGGACAGTTCATGCATTTAAGAATAAATTGGATGCCCATAGCTAATAGAGCAAAGTGATGTAAATGAAACTGGTTGTATACAGACTCTGCAGGGTCTTCTAAACCAGTATAAAGACGTTAAGTTAAGTTAAGATTGTGACGCGGATTGCAACTTTACATGTATTAATAAAAAAGCTGTAGCCAATAAACTACAATGCTGAAAAATGGACCCCAACATTCCGTCTAAGCCAGATAGGGTAAGCGTAAATGCAGTGTTGGACATATTCCCCACCAAATACAGTGACATAATTATTAAAATGTATTATTTGACAGTGTCTGGGTAGCCGAGTGTTAGAGCTCCTTCTAGCGACAGGCATACTGTCTAGTCGATCCAGCTGTAAATGGGTACCTAGCTTACTGTTATAAAAGACAGATATCAACTAAGGGAACTGATCACCTCACTTCAGCAAAAAGGGCTTATTGCAATGATGTCGCTAACACTTCATCTCTGACAACAATGTTTTGCTGTGAGACTACCAAATATTTGATTGGCCATAGTTGTTTATTTCTCGTGACTCTCGAATCATTCTTTCCAGTAAATAGAAGATGCTTACCAGGAACAGAAACAAACAGTAGCGGTCTCGGTGGACCTGGAAAAGGCATTTGACAAAGTCTGGAAAGATGGACTTAGAGTCAAGCTAATAAGAAGTGATATTTGTGGGAAAATGTACAAGTGGATCAACCACTACCTCAAAAACAGAACGACCAGAGTCCAAGTACAAGGGCAAATGAGCAAAAAAGGTAACACTTGAGCAGGGAGTACCCCAAGGGGAGGTACTGTCACCCACACTCTTCCTGGTGTATATAAATGACATTATAGAGAATATACCAAGAAGAGTTCATAGCTCAATGTTTGCAGACGATCTGGCTATGTGGACCTCTGAAAAGAATCTCACCATAGCAAGAAATCGGATGCAGTAGGCCCTAACATCACTGGAAGAGTGGGCGAACTCATGGCTGGTCAAAATAAACGAGGATAAAACCACATGTACAATATTCTCGCTATCAATCAAACCCCAAAACACCAAACTAAGTCTAAACGGCAAATACCTTCAGTCAAACGACAACCCAAACTATCTGGGAGTCACATTTGATCGACGCATGACATGGAAAAGTCAGATCGAGAGAAACCGAATGAGAGCCAGAGAAAGAATGGCAATCATGAGGAAACTTGCTGGCACAAGCTGGGGAGCAGACCAAAGCATACTAAAGAAACTGTACACTGGAAGAGTGAGACCAGTTCTCGAGTATGGCATTGTGGCATGGACAACAGCAGCAAAGGCGAACTTCGATAAAGTTAGCAAACTCCAAAACCAAGCCATGAGAGTTATAACAGGAGGCATGAAGTCAACGCCAATTGTAGAACTTGAAAAGATTACAAAACTGCAATCCATGGCCGACAGAAGAGACTGCAGAGCCCAGCTGCGATCAGAGAAACTCAGAAGACTGACTGACCACCCAATGCACCAGAGACTGAACAATTTGGGAAATGGGAAGATAAAGCGAAGAAACTTTGCAGAAATAGCCAAAGCAAAGATGCACGAAGACCCTATGAACGCACTAACCACACCAAAGCCCATCCCTGCTGTACGAAAACCTACCTGGAGGCAGCATATATTTCCAGAGGTGGTAGAAAATATACCAGGTATTAGAAACAAAAACTGCCAGTCTGAAAAAGAAAGAAGAGATACTACCCTGAGTTTCATTCCGGAAAACTACCCAAGCATGGACTGGACCCATGCATACACCGACGGTTCCGTAACAAATACAACACAGAACGGAGGGACAGGAGCATTCCTGAGCCTACCAAATGGCAGAAAAATAACACTGTCATTCGCTACTGGAAAATACACAAGCAATTTCAGAGCGGAGGCAGAGGCACTGAGGGCGGCAGTGGAAGAAATGGTGACAGGTAAAATAAATGAAAGCCACATAGTCCTGCTTACAGATGCACTGGCCGTAGTCACAGCACTGAAAAGCCAGAAAAATACTGAACTTAATGAATTAAGAGCAGTACTCTGTCAACTATGCCAGCAGGCCGCACCAAAAAGAGTAGTGGTGCAGTGGGTTCTATCTCACTGCAACATCCAAGGCAACGAGGAGGCAGACAGACTGGCAAAAGAAGGTGCAAAACTACCACAACCTGATACTAGTATGACATACGAAGAGTGAAAACGGCTTATTAGAGCTAGATACATGACCAAATGGGGAAACCGAACATACTGGCTACACAAAAAACGATGCCTATTACCAGTTGAACAGAAAAGAGCAGGTGGTGGGCTTCAGACTTCGCACTGGCCACAATAGACTCAGGTACCACCTATTCAACAAATTGAAGATAGGTGGAACCGACGAATGCCCGTGTGGTACCGGCAAAATTACCGCTCAGCATTTGCTGCAAAACTGCCCGACATACGAGGATCAGAGAGAGCAGATGTGGCCATCACCAGTGGCAACACTAGACAAGCTCTATGGCAGTGTCGACAGCCTCAGGATGACCGCTGCTTTTTTCGAAAAAAAAATGGTTGCTGTCTGACTGCGTACGATGAAGAAGAAGAAGAAGAGGAAGAAGGATTCTTCTTTCTTCTTCTTCTTCTTCTTCTGGATCCCGAACATGGATCCAGAACTGGATCCCGAACATGGATCCTGAACATGGATCCCGAACATGGATCCTGAACATGGATCCCGAACATGGATCCCGAACATGGATGCATCCCGAACATGGATGGATACCGAACATGGATCCCGAACATGGATCCCGAACATGGATCCCGAACATGGATGCATCCCGAACAGGGATCCCGAACAAGGATCCGAAAATGGATGCATCCCGAACATGGATGGATCACAAACATTGATCCCGAACATGGATCCCGAACATGGATCCCGAACATAAATCCCGAACATGGATGGATCCCGAACATGGATCCCGAACATGGATGGATCCCGAACATGGATCCCGAACATGGATCCCGAACATAGATCTCGAACATGGATCCCGAACCAACGGGCCAGTTAATTCAAATTGCAATTGTCTTTTTTTTTTCTACTCAATGAACTAGAGAATGAACTTGAGTGAAATATATAAAATGTCAAACGAAGCAGGTAAGAAAGACGCTAAGAGATGAGTGAGAAGTCATGACTAATTCAAAGTTTAACTGTATCAGCCGCTTTGAACAAAATCTGGCCTTGTCAGTAATGTAACTTTTCATATTACGGAATCAGGTCAAGGGAAAAAAAGATGACTAGATGACGGGCAGAAATTACTGTCTGTTATTATGGACTCTTATTATGACGAGTTTATTACGGTTGTTCTAAAGGATGAACATGTAAACATCATGTGTCAAACTGAAAGATTGTTCCAAAATTTCTAACTGAATTTGTGGAATTTCACAAAGCAGAATACTAGCAACATTATTGTTCAATATGTACACCAATCGACCAATACAAGGGCGAGTTGGTTCATATAAGCTGACGAGAAGGCAGTTGCCGCGTAAGAAACAAGCCTCGATGCAGTTGAGCACAACCTGACCAATATCCATGAAGAACTCGGGAGATATTACCATGAACACCACCTTACACCAAACCTCAATAAACCAAAGTATGCGCCTTCCATCTGAGATCCAGAGACCAAAAGAAAAATAAAGATCACATGGAATGGACATGAATCAGAACACTGCACTGCACTGAACCTTTTCTTCAAAAATGGATTGACAGGCACGTTAAGTCAATTTATTCGTTAGAGAAAAGAACAGCTTTTGAAGTAGCCCTCAACAGCTACTTACATTCCATGAGCTGACAGCTTGACAAATTGGTTGTTAACTATCCCCACCATAACAAATCCACTTCTGAACTCAGTATAACTGTGATTTGCGATCTTGTCAGTAAAAAAATGTCTACCGTGAACTGGGTGAACTCATCTGTGGATACCGCAACCTATTCGAAGGGATTATAGAATGTAAACAATAGGTCATTATCAGCATGTGCGGAGCGACTGGCATAGACGATCACGAACTATCATAACCTCCGTTAGACGATTGTAACCAATAAGGCAGTCGGGCGTCCCCTGGAAACGATTTCCAATCGGCCAATCCTTTAAATACCTAGGCACTAATCATATCATAGAATGTAGAAAAGGCCTCGTTTTGATTTCAATCAACATCGAAGGAATCTCCGTCAACAAAGAAACACTTCTGTCTGAAATATGCATTCAGCGCAAATGGGATGTACTAATGGTCTAAGAGACCTTTCATGCAATCGCTGACAAACGACCAAAAATAAACAGAATGACGCTTGTTGCGGAAATACAACATTTGCAATATTGGTGCGCTATTTTTGTCACACCAAACCTAGATATAAGCTCAGTGGGCCAAACCTCCAGAGGAAACACGGAGATCATCCCGATTCAAACCTATCAGTATATAAGCCTCTGAATGACGACTTTGTTTTTGAAGAATCTGACAATTTCAGATCACAAAGCAACAAAATAGTCATGGGAGATTTCAACTGTCACATCACTGCATGGGGTGGCAAGGAATCAGATGCTAATGGAGAAGAGCTGGAGAACTGGGCAGAGCAGAATGGACTGCAGTTCTTGCACGACCCCACAATTGCCACCATCTTTAAATAGCTGCAGATGGAGAAAAGGTTACAATCCTGACAACATATTTGTTAGTGACAGGATAATACACCAAGTGGTAAAATCTGTAGAGGAGCCCATACCCCGGAAGCAACACAGGCCCATTTCATCCACAGTCACGGCAGTTGTCAAGCCGGAAAGCGTACCATTCAAAAAACGCTTCAACTTTCAACGAGCCAAATGAGGTCCACTTGCCTATGACCTAGACAAAGAGGTGCATAAATTAAAACCAACCCCCGCAAAATATGAGGCCTTTGTCAAACTCGTAACAAGAATTTTTTAGAGACCACATACCAACAGGCTGTAGAACTCAGTATATTCCAGGCCTTAACAATGAATCAAAGCCGCTATACGAGCACTACCAAGCACTATTTGAAAGCGACCCTCTGTCTGGTGAAACCATCCAGGCTGGGGAAGACCTACTACATGTCATATCAGAGTCAAAAACTACAAATAGCGCCACTTGGTGGAAGACCTTGATATGAAACAAAACAGTAGACGCGCCTGGAAACTTATTAAAACTCAAGTAATGATCCAGCAAGCGCTCGTGCGGGCATAAGAGAGGACACCCCCAATCAAATAGCCCACCAATTACTACTGAACAGTAAAACCACTCAATAAACAGAGGAAACAAATATCCTGCGAGGCTGCAAACAGGAGAATGGCATAATAGCGATAGCTTTCTCCTTGCAAGAACTAAAGGATGCAATACATCAAATGAAAAACAACAAAGCAGCTGACCCAGATGACTTGAGGACAGAGCAAATTAAAAACTTTGCATCAGAAACCATCACATGGCTGCTGAAGCTGTTCAACACATACAACGGTTTTATGCAAATTCCTCAAATCTGGGGAAAATCCCATGTGGCTGCTCTGCTAAAACCAGGAAAAACCCCATAAGAACCTAAGAACGTCCGACTGGTTTCACTACTGTGCCATCTGTACAAAGTCTTTGAAAGAATGATCCTGAACCGTATCGCCCCCCACCCCCCGTTTTCCTCTACATATACACAAGAAACCCATCAAGGAGAAAGTTGGTTTCAGACCTGGAAGATCAGGTTACAACCAAATTCTTAACCTGGCACGACTGATCGAGGACGGGTACGAACAGATCACAGGATCAGCTTATGACACAATAAATCACCAGAAGTTGTAGGCTGAACTATACTCCATGATAAAGAACTGGCGTCTCACAAACATCATTAAATGTGTCCTGCAGAATAGGCGATTCTATGTCCCTTTGGGGGGTAAAATAACTCGATGTCGAAACCAAACAAAAATGGGCTGGCACAAGGAAGTGTCCTGTCACCTATGCTGTATAATATATACACCAACGATCAACCATTAGATACAGAAGGGACAAAATTCATATATGCCGATGATACAGCAGTAGCTGCTCAGGGAACGGGCTTCGAAGAAGTCGAACAGAAACTGGCAAACGCCCCTGATGCCCTTGCTTTATATTACCAAAAAAAACCCACCTCAAACCAAACCCCAGCAAAACTCAAGTATGCGCCTACCATCTCAGAAAATAGAGAGGCGAACAGAAAGTTGCAGATCAAATGGCCAGGACAAGAGCTAGAACACAGCACGGAGTAAAGTTGGAGCGTACGCTGTCCTATGCCGCACATTGCCAAGAGACAAAACAGAAAATACATCCTAGAACTAGTATCATACGAAAACTGACTGGCACAACATATGGAGCAAAGCCAGGTGTCCTCGTAACATCAGCACTCGCTCTGTGTTTCTCTGTAGCTGATTACGCCACACGTATGGAAGAACTCTGCGCATGTCAAACATATAGATTCAGCAATCAATGAGACAGGCCGTATAGTTACTGGATGCCTAAAACCTACACCTGAAAAAATATACTCCATAATTGGCATAGCGTTTTCGGAGATACGAAGAACTGTGATGTCAGAGATAGAAAGAGAGAAAGAGGTAAATGATTCAAGACACTCTATGTTCGAACATCAGGTGCAAATAAAGACCTATCGCTCTCGAGTATGGAAGTCAAAGACTCCAACTGCATAGTAGTTGGAGATTTCAACAGCCACTCAGAGAAATGGAGATACTCTGACACAGACAGCAGAGGTGACGAAGTGGAAGATTGGGAGATAGATACAAATCTCTCCCTAATCAATAGGCCGGAGGATAGTCCTAGTTTCTATTCTAGAACATGGCGTACCACCTAGACTCCAGATTTGGCCTTCTCCACACAGGACATACACCATAAAATAGACCGCCAGGTGCTAAACCAACTGGCAGGTAGCGACCACAGGCCGATCAGGCTAGACATTGATATGGAAGTAGGCCCACAGGAAACAAAACCGCTCCCACGTTGGAATTACAAACGAGCCGACTGGGACAGATTTGCAATCCTGACAGATGGGCTGTGTGAAACCATCAACACACGAAACAACAAATTGAAGCCCATGGTGGAAAGCCTAAGCAAGGCAACAATGCAAGCCGCCACTGAAACCATCCCAAGAGGAGCTAGGAAAAACTATAAGCCCTATTGGAATGATGAGTTGCAGAAAGCGGAAGATGCCGTAACACATGCTAGGAACATGGCAGAGCGAGAACAATCTATGGAGGCAAATATCGCCCTCAAAGCCGCCACGGCGAAATACAAATACACTCTTAAGCAAACAGCAAGAGAGAGCTGGAAAAACAAAACGGAAAGCCTAAACCTGGACAAAGAAGGGAACAAGCTATGGAAGCTAGTCAGAGCCATAAATGACGAAACCCCTTCAAACAATCAAATTACCATCAAGCAGGGCGAAAACTTGCTCACTGGTAAAAAAGCTGCAAACGCTTTTGTCGATCACTATGCCAGAGCAAACCATATCGAGGTCCCTGCAGATAAGCATACGGACATTAGTGAAGAGCAAAAGGGGCACGACAACATCAATACGGCACCTGAAGAGCATATGATGGCCAAATTAACAATGAGCGAAATGGAAGAGGCCATGAGAACATTAAAGACAAGGAAATCTCCCGGAAAAGATGGGATAACAAACGAAATGCTGATGGGGCTGGGCCAAACAGCGAAGAGGAAACTGCTATCGGTCCTGAACCAAAGCTGGAAAAGGGGAATTGTACCCCAGGCATGGAAAGACGCAGTACTTGTACCAGTACCAAAAAAAGGAAAGGACAAAACAGATCCAAATGGATACAGGCCTATCAGCCTACTGAGCTGTGTCGGCAAACTGATGGAACGTATGATAAACACCAGACTGATGTGGCATCTGGAAGAAAAACGAATACTAATTCCACAGCAAGCCGGCTTTAGACAGCACAGATAAACTGAGGACCATGTCATCCTCATAGCCCCGGAAATAGAAGATGCCTACCAGGCACAGAAACACACAGTAGCGGTTTGGGTGGACCTGGAAAAGGCATTTGACAAAGTCTGGAAAGATGGACTAAGAGTCAAGCTAAGAATAAGTGATGTTTGTGGGAAAATGTACAAGTGGATCAACCATTACCTCAAAAACAGAACGGCCAGAGTCCAAGTACAAGGGCAGATGAGCAAAAAGGTGACACTCGAGCAGGGAGTACCCCAAGGGGGAGTACTGTCACCCACACTCTTCCTGGTGTATATAAACGACATTACAGAGAATATACCAAGAAGAGTCCATAGCTCAATGTTTGCAGACGATCTAGCTATGTGGACCTCTGAAAAGAATATCACCATAGCAAGAAATCGGATGCAGTAGGCCCTAACATCGCTGGAAAAGTGGGCGAACTCATGGCTGGTCAAAATAAACGAGGAGAAAGCCACATGCACAATATTTTCGCTTTCAATCAAACCCCAAAATACCAAATTAAGTTTAAATAGCAAATTCCTGCAGCCAAACGACAACCCAAACTATCTGGGAGTCACATTTGATCGGCGCATGACATGGAAAAGTCAGATCGAGAGAAACCGAATGAGAGCCAGAGAAAGAATGGCAATCATGAGGAAACTTGCTGGCACAAGCTGGGGAGCAGACCAAAGCATACTAAAGAAACTGTACACTGGAAGAGTGAGACCAGTTCTCGAGTATGGCATTGCGGCATGGACAACAGCAGCAAAGGCGAACTTCGATAAAGTTAGCAAACTTCAAAACCAAGCCATGAGAGTTATTACAGGAGGTATGAAGTCAACGCCAATTGTAGAACTTGAAAAGATTACAAAACTGCAATCCATGACCGATAGAAGAGACTGCAAAGCCCAGCTGCAGTCAGTGAAACTCCGAAGACTGACGGACCATCCAATGCACCAGAGACTAAACAATTTGGGAAATGGGAAACTAAAGCGCAGAAACTTTGCAGAAATAGGCAAAGCAAAGATGCACTAAGATCCCATAAACGCACTAACAACACCAAAACCCATCACTACTGTACGAAAACCTACCTGGAGGCAGGATATATTTCCAGAGGTGGTAGAAAATATACCAGGTATTGGAAACAAAAACTGCCAGACTGAAAAAGAAAAGAGAGATACTACCCCAAGCTTTATATCGAAAAACTACAGAAGCATGGACTGGACCCATGCATACACCGACAGTTCTGTAACAAGCACTACACAGAACGGAGGGGCAGGAGCATAACTGAACCTACCAAATGGCAGAAAAATAACACTGTCATTTGCTACTGGTAAGTACACAAGCAATTTCAGAGCGGAGGCAGAGGCACTGAGGGCGGCAGTGGAAGAAATGGTGACACATAAAGAAAATGAAAGCCATATAGTCCTGCTTACAGATGCTCTCGCCGTAGTCACAGCGCTAAAAAGCCAGAAAAACACTGAGCTTAATGACTTAAGAGCAGTACTCTGCAAACTGTACCAGCAGTCCGCACCAAAAAGGGTAGTGGTACAGTGGGTCCCATCACACTGCAACATCCAAGGCAACGAGGAGGCAGACAGACTGGCAAAAGAAGGTGCAAGACTACCACAAACAGATACTAGTATGACGTACAAAGAGTCAAAACGGCTTATCAAAGCCAGATACATGACCAAATGGGAAACCGAACATACTGGTTATACCAAAAACGATGCCTATTACCAGTTGAACAGAAGAGAGCAGGTCGTTGTCTTCAGACTTCGCACTGGCCACAATAGACTGAGGTACCACCTATTCAACAAATTACAGATAGGTGGTACCGACGAATGCCCGTGCGGTACCGGGAAAATGACCGCTGAGCATCTGCTGCAGAACTGCCCGACATACGAGGATCAGAGAGAGCAGATGGGGCCATCACCAGTGGAACTGCAAAACAAGCTCTAGGGCAGTGTCGACAGCCTCAGGATGACCGCCGCTTTTTTTCGAAAAAATAATGGTTACTGTCTGACTGCGTACGCAGAAGAAGAAGAAGAAAAAGAAGAACATCAGGTGCAGCGCCTAAGACTAAAGTCAAAACGAAGTTTCTTACAGTCAACCCAGCCCCTACAGACGAGTCCAGGAAATCGACGAGGCAAAAATTGGAAACAGCTGATACAGGTCCCCTTGATCGGGTTATGGGAGGAAACTGCGCCTGGACAACTCCTGCCCTTCGCAACATGGAAGTCACTAAATAGACTTCGAACTGGTGTATCACGATGCAGAAAAAACCTGAAAAGATGGGGATACAGGGATGATGAAACATGCGAATGTGGAGTAACACAAGACCAGAACTATCTGATGATCTACCCAAACCTCCCGGAGACTTGTAGCATAGATGACCTGCTGAGTACCAGTGACAAGGCAATCCACATGGCTGAATACTAGAAGAATAAAGTGTGGCGTAGTGCCAAGGACACGGAAAGAAAGTAAGTATAACCTCCGACTCCCAGTAATGTTTAACAATTCTAATGTTGATCGTCCTCCGTGCTATATTGTTAACCAGTCTAGTATTTTCTATCTCCGTCATTCTCTGTGACATTGTTCTGTATGTTTCCTAGTTGTTAAGTGTATTAACAACCGTTAAAAGACAAGACAATAATTTGAACACGACAGCCAATTTAGGTCATTCTTCAATCTTTGATCATCGATGTTCTTGCGATCTGGTAGTTGTTTCATCTATGATGTTCTCTGTCCCTAACGATCATATTTTTAATCGGAACGTAGATTTCGTTTTGTTCCATGTCTTGATAATGTCATTATCTTTATCATGTTACATTGTACTCCAATTGTTCTTTTCTCATAGCATATCTAACATTAGATGATTGTGTATTTTTGCTCTGATGCCTGTTATTGCTATTTGATGTTGTTCGTTAATGGTTTTGTGTCCGATCTGTCGAGATCAAGCTGCACGTACTTAGTTAGACCTGTTTCGCTGAAATATTTGATGCGACCGGTGGGTTCTGTATCGGCCATGTAAACAATACAGAAGGCCATATGTGTGACTCCATGGTCCGCCCTAACTACTGAGTGTTCACCAGGACAAACATTGATATCTGTACATACATCACGCCTTGGAATTATGAAGAACATGGACTAACATGCATGTCACACCGTCACATAACTCGCTTCACCATCTGTGATGAACAAGGCTGATTAAAAAAACGCACCGTGTGGGTGAAGTGTGTGCGAGGCAGCATCTTGGACCGAATCTCCCAATATACATTAACAGTATATACTAACACTGAATATGGACCTAAACAATATACATACACAATGAATATTAACAGAAACAATAGCAATATACATTAACACAAGGTGAACAATCTGTTTAAGATCTAGGCGTCAGGTAAAAAATGTAGAACCTAGACGTAGTGCTGAATGAAAATCGTCACACCTGACATTGCCAATACTAGTTAGAGTGATCAGGTGTTTTGTTTGCACCCATCACTACTGACATAACGTGTACTTTTTAGAGTGACCATGTATTATACTGTGCCGAAGACGGATGTGACGGACCGAAAGATGCAAATATCCCAGCCAAGCTGTAAACTAGGGACACAAAGCCTACCGTTCTCCGGACTACATCCTGCTACTTGCAAAGCCCTGTTCAGGATATGGTAGCGGGAGATTGAGAACAAACGCAGAAGAAGAAGAACTTATTATATGTGCACGTCATTACTGACATTACTTGTACTAGTTAGAGTGATGAGGTATTATATGTGCACGTCATTACTGACAATACTTGTACTAGTTAGAGTGATGAGGTATTATATGTGTACATCATTACTGACATTACTTGTACTAGTTAGAGTGATGAGATATTATATGTGCACGTCATTACTGACATTACTTGTACTAGTTAGAGGGATGAGGTATTATATGTGTACATCATTACTGACATTACTTGTACTAGTTAGAGTGATCAGGTATTATATGTGTACGTCATTACTGACATTACTTGTACTAGTTAGAGTGATCAGGTATTATATGTGTACGTCATTACTGACATTACTTGTACTAGTTAGAGTGATCAGGTGTCATGTGTACTCGTCACTTCTGACATAACGTGTACTGGTTATATTATGTTGCGTAGATACAATAAGCGTTGAGAAAAATAAATTAGAAAGTTTCCCAAGATGGAAGATGAGGGGCAGATAAGGTTGTGGACTGGCCTCTTAACGCCGCTTCACCCCAACTCGGATCTCGACACTAGAGTTGTTCTTCTCGCTCCTATATTAATTGTGAGATCAATTAATCAACTGCGATATCATTATATCAACACAATTATATTGCCAGTTTGCTCTGCTCTTTCAAGTATAGCGCCACTGCATTCAAAACAAACCCATAGTTGCTCTGTCTCCCTTAGCAAATATAGAAGGGCGTGGTTGCTAGCAGGTGTTTCAATATCTCCCTGGTTGTACACACTCTTGTCTCAGGCGTCCTTACTTAAGCACCCAAGATTCAATTTATAATTATGCAGCTTGTGCATTGACAACAGATCGATTGTAGTGTCATCATGCAAAATACGATCAATGATCGAGATCAGAATGTTACCATAATCCATATCCAAAGTGTTCACTATGGATAACTTTGAGGCGGTGACGTCAGCTCAATGATCTTGAAGTGTTCTATCCATTCACTTCATACCCATCCCATCTAGGCCTTCGTGGATTCCAGGAGAAAAAAAAACTATGACGATCAGCGATCGATCACAGTCAGTCACCCTGAGATCACAAAGTAGACTAATTTCCCATGAAGACTCTGCAACAGGCATTAAGTAGTTGTTACGAACTCAAGGACACAAACAATACCTCTAGTGTTGGAAGTATTCTATACATGTCCCGCTTTCCGCCATGTCATATGCATATGTATGGCTCTTAAGAATGATAACATAATACCCATTTTTAAATTGAGTATACGATTATAGTAATTCTACCATTTATAAGATCGGCACAATGGATTTAAAAAAACGGAGGAATACAGGTAACTTATTTCAGCAGAAGACGTGCAATGTGTGGCAGGTTTATATGTTTCCTCGGACAGAAGGAAAAAAAACAAAGGCTCTATAGGGTTTGAAATCACGTCTTAAGACTAAAAGACCGGTACTCTAACTGTTCGGCAACTAGCTCCTCCGTCAAAATAATATAAAGTAAAAAGGCAGGCCTTTATAAGACACTGTTGTCAGGGAGGAAGTGGTAGAGACTTTATTGTACTGCGACACAGCATTTTTAATCAGTTGCGGTGGTCAGTTCGTTTTTTCGTTGCTTGTGCTTCCCTAAAAGTAATTCCAGTGCCATGGAATGGGAAATTAGATCAACTGCGAACGATACAGCAGCACAGATGTTACACAATCTTGCTCGGACATATCGCCATGTGGCGCTACTGCCGGCTACAAAAACTTCTATCTCAAGGTCGATATTTTACGGCCCAATATCAATCATCTACGCGCGCCTTTAACGATATCGTGTTGATAAATGAACGTTGTGAAATGGTGAAAACGTTTGCGGGGGAAAATGTGCAACTGTGTTCTGGCAATTAATAGGGAATTAGATACGGTTAGCGTAGTAAAAAACTGATTGGTGCTCGGTAGAGGACTGAGTGGTGCCACTGTAACCTTACAAGCATGTTGTAAGAGTCGACTCATGAGTAATGAGAGCTGTGCTTTGTGTTAAGATTCAGCTTTTAATGAGGTGAGGTTGTCAGTTCCTATCCTCGTTGCCTTTCCTTCCCTAAATGTAAGTCAGGCACTCATTTACAGCTGGGTTGACTGAAGAGTGTTGATAACAAGGATCGAACCCATTCGTATTTTTTTGAAATACACGCTTTTCCTGAACACTTCCAATATTCGCAGACAGGCAACATACATCAATCAATGAATCAATCAATTAATGAATCAATCAACACATTTCAGTCTCTTATAGAGCCCAAGTGTTTAACAATTACACGTAGGTCCTCCTTCCTAGGCCATCCATTCCAGCTCTACACACGTTTTGCTTAAAACCTTAATGATTGTCTCAAACTTTCTTTTCCATGTGTGCTTTGATATGTCATTACTTCTGATGCCTCGGGGTTTCCAGAACATAGGCTGTCTTGTAATACTATTAGCTGATTTCCTTATGTGTGTCCTTACCAACACAGGTGCCTTCTGAATGCGTCATGTTTCATTGACATTGTCTGATTCTTTCAAACAGTCCCACAATAATGATCTTACCATACCATTTCAATCCCAATATCATGTACAAACACGCGTTTAAAGAAGTCCGTACTTTGTTCACTGTTGTTTTTATTGTTCTCTCTGTTTCGATACCATACATCAGCATTGACTTTACATTGGAGTTTAACATGTCATGTTTGTGTTTGATTCAATGTTTATTGATTTCCATAAGTTCTCCAATGCAATGGACGCTCCTCCGAGCTGTTGTGTTTATATATATATATATCTTTAATGCTCGCCACTCCTTTCAGGACATTGACCATTGACAACCCTCCTACAGTAAGTTCGGTCTCCAGCTGCTCTTTCTGTCTCTCCCCAGTTGCGGTTCAGGGACTGAAGTTAATTTTTGGTCTCGTCTCAAGTTGTTTGTTGATCTGTCTCTCTTCCTCTTTTCTTGTGGATTCCTTGGAAGGTCCTGTTTGCCACGCTTGGGGGTGATTTCCGTAGCGTGTGTTCTATCTAATCCCATTTCATACATTGGATCTATTGCTTTACTAGTTGTTGTTGGCTCCTGTACCACATATCTTAATATCTCACCATGTCTTGCTTGCCTTAATATCTCACCATGTCTTGCTTGCCTTAATATCTCACCATGTCTTGCTTGCCTTAATATCTCACCATGTCTTGCTTGCCTTAATATCTCACCATGTCTTGCTTGCCTTAATATCTCACCATGTCTTGCTTGTCTTAATATCTCACCATGTCTTGCTTGCCTTAATATCTCACCATGTCTTGCTTGCCTTAATATCTCACCATGTCTTGCTTGCCTTAATATCTCACCATGTCTTGCTTGTCTTAATATCTCACCATGTCTTGCTTGCCTTAATATCTCACCATGTCTTGCTTGCCTTAATATCTCACCATGTCTTGCTTGCCTTAATATCTCACCATGTCTTGCTTGTCTTAATATCTCACCATGTCTTGCTTGCCTTAATATCTCACCATGTCTTGCTTGCCTTAATATCTCACCATGTCTTGCTTGCCTTAATATCTCACCATGTCTTGCTTGCCTTAATATCCCACCATGTCTTGCTTGCCTTAATATCTCACCTTGTCTTGCTTGCCTTAATATCTCACCATGTCTTGCTTGTCTTAATATCTCACCTTGTCTTGCTTGCCTTAATATCTCACCATGTCTTGCTTGTCTTAATATCTCACCTTGTCTTGCTTGCCTTAATATCTCACCATGTCTTGCTTGCCTTAATATCTCACCATGTCTTTCCTGCCTTAATACTATTATCCTCTGTATACATTTATTGACGAACGACTGAAGTTTCCTCTGTAAAGCCTTTGTCGATCTCCAATATATATATGAGTACTGACCTGACATTGGAATTCAACAATCTTTACTTGGTATTAGTTTTTATTTCTTTGGATTTCTATATCTAAGTCAGTAACAAGAATGCTGTCCTTGCCTTTTTAATTCTAGCTCTCATCGGCCTCTGTGACCTTTGGAGTACCACAGGCGCTTTCAAATACGTGAAGGTGTCCACCTCTTCCAGTGGCTGACCTCCAAACAGAGGATTTGCAGAACGAAAGAACAGGCTCTGGTTGCCTAGTAACAGATATTGGTCTGTCTGATTGAACAATATGATTCCAATAATTCCAGTTTCTGTAAAATGAAATATGCTTTGCAACAAAAAGAATTATATAAATACATACACGCATTCTTTTTTGCCTTCATTTGCAACCAAAATTTACAATTGATTGCACATTCTGTACGAGTAAATCTACAAGCAACACAATCTGATTGTCGTTAGTTGAATTTCATCTGACACCATCCAATACATAAGAGACTAAATAATTTTGGAAATGGGAAACTAAAGCAAAGAAACTTAGCAGAAATAGCCAAAGCAAAGATGAGCGAAGACCATATGAACGCATTAACAATACCAAAGCCCATCCCTACTGTACGCAAACCTACCTGGAGGCAGCATATATTTCCAGAGGTGCTAGAAAATATACCAGGTGTTGGAAACAAGAACAGCCAGACTGAAAAAGAAAGAAGAGACATAACCCTGAGGTACATAACGAAAAACTACCCAAGCATGGACTGGACTCATGCATACACCGACGGCTCTGTAACAAACACAACACAAAACGGAGGGGCAGGGGTATTCCTGAGCCTACCAAATGGTAGAAAAATAACACTGTCAGTGGCAACTGGAAAATACTCAAGCAATTTCAGAGCGGAGGCAGATGCACTGAGGGCTGCAGTAGAAGAAATGGTGACATGCAAAAGACATAAAAGCCATATAGTCCTGTTTACAGATGCCCTGACCGTAGTCACAGCACTAAAAAGCCAGAAAAATACTGAACTTACTGATTTAAGAGCAGTACTTTTTCAACTAGACCAGTAGTCCGTACCAAAAAGAGTAGTGGTACAGTGGGTTCCATCCCACTGTAACATCCAAGGCAACGAGGAGGCAGACAGACTGGCAAAAGAAGGTGCAAGACTACCACAACCAGATACTAGTGTAACATACGTAGAGTCAAAAAGGCTTATTAGAGCTAGATACATGACCAAATGGGAAACAGAACATACTGGCTACACAAAAAACGATGCCTATTACCAGTTGAACAGAAAAGAGCAGGTCGTGGTCTTCAGACTTCGCACTGGACACAATAGACTGAGGTACCACCTATTCAATAAATTGAAGATAGGTGGCACTGACGAATGCACGTGCGGTACTGGGAAAATGACCGCTGAACATCTGCTGCAGAACTGCCCGACATACGAGGATCAGAGAAAGCAGATGTGGCCATCACCAGTGGCAACACTAGACAAGCTCTATGGCAGTGTCGACGACAGCCTCAGGATCACCGCTGCTTTTTTCGAAAAAAATAAAGGTTGACGTCTGACAGCGTTCGAAGAAGAAGAAGAAGAAGAATTTCATCCGACAATCTTTGTTTTTTTTCCCCATCAGTTTCATGCGACCTCTAATGAAGTATATTTGTCTTATTTTACAAATTATTACACATGTGGGAAGTGGAGCTAATTGATCGACAAAGTCCAGATCATCGAGTTGTTATCCAATTTAATTCCATTTTTTTTATTGATGTTGTTTTCATAATCTAGTCAATAGTGGTTAGAGAGCTGGCTTCGCATCTGAGTGGTCCATAGTTGAGGCGGAAATGTTTTTTCAGACCGGTTACCAGGTCGACCCAGCCTTAAATGAGCACCGGTTCAGTCCGGGAAGTAAAAGCGGAGATGGCTACCGCCCTCATATAGCCTAGTCTTTGAAATGTGAGATCGCTAACATCTCACACCCCTACGGCAGTAATGACATGGGATACTTGACTTGACTAGCAAGCAGCAAGAGAAATGGTCGTAATAGACTTCTAATTGCACACCAATTATTGTCTGAAAAAGTCCAGAAAGCTCACCTTCACGTGAGACTACATTGAATATCATCGTAGGTTTTTTACAATGATGATAGAAACCTTCAGGGAGATCCAATTGTGCATGAGCAACTTGAAGAATGTTTCTCTCTATCTAAACTATCAAACGTTTGTTTAGTCATGAACCAACTAAAACGGGAAGAAGTGCATTCGTCAGTTTGTTCAATGTTGTTCTCAACTAAGCTATCATTTCTGCTCTGGAGTTTTTGTTTCTAAATCCTACCTGGTCTTTTTCCAGCTCGACTTTCTAGCATGATTATCTTCAATATTTTCACAGGAACTGATAATGACCATATTCTTTTATAATCTTTTTCCAGTTCGACTTTCAAGCATGATTATCTTCAATATTTTTTCAGGAACTGATAATGACCATATTCTTTTATAATGTGCACACTGCTGCAGATCCCACTTCTTTAGCAGCTTGACTACATAGTCTTCTTGTCAGTGTGCTAGTAATTCTTCTCTTTCTGAGACATTAGCAAGCAATGTGTATTATATGTCCTGGAAAGCAAAGATGCACGAAGATCCCATAAACGCACTAACAACACCAAAACCCATCACTACTGTACGAAAACCTACTTGGAGGCAGGATATATTTCCAGAGGTGGTAGAAAATATACCAGGTATTGCAAACAAAAACTGCCAGACTGAAAAAGAAAGGAGAGACACTACCCTAAGCTTCATAACGAAAAGCTACCCAAGCATGGACTGGACCCATGCATACACCGACGGTTCTGTAACAAACACTACACAGAACGGAGGGGCAGGAGCATTCCTGAACCTACCAAATGGCAGAAAAATAACACTGTCATTCGCTACTGGTAAGTACACAAGCAATTTCAGAGCGGAGGCAGAGGCACTGAGGGCGGCAGTGGAAGAAATGGTAACACACAGTGAAAATGAGAGCCATATAGTCCTGCTGACAGATGCTCTCGCCGTAGTCACAGCGCTAAAAAGCCAGAAAAACACTGAGCTTAATGACTTAAGAGCAGCACTCTGCAAACTGTGCCAGCATTCCGCACCAAAAAGGGTAGTGGTACAGTGGGTTCCGTCACACTGCAACATCCAAGGCAACGAGGAGGCAGACAGACTGGCAAAAGAAGGTGCAAGGCTACCACAAACAGATACCAGTATGACGTACGAAGAGTCAAAACGGCTTATCAAAGCCAGATACATGACCAAATGGGAAACCGAACATACTGGTTACACCAAAAACGATGCCTATTACCAGTTGAACCGAAGAGAGCAGGTCGTTGTCTTCAGACTTCGCACTGGCCACAACAGACTGAGGTACCACCTATTCAACAAATTGAAGATAGGGTGTACCGACGAATGCCCGTGCGGTACTGGTAAAATGACCACTGAACATCTGCTGCAGAACTGCCCGACATACGAGGATCAGAGAGAGCAGATGTGGCCATTGCCAGTGGAACTGCAAGACAAGCTCTATGGTAGTGGCGAGAGTCTCGGGATGACCGCCGCTTTTTTCGAAAAAATAATGGTTACTGTCTGACTGTGTACGCAGAAGAAGAAGAAGAAGAAGATATGTCCTGGGTGTTGAGTAGGGCATAAGCTGCAGCGGTCAGTGACCCATAGTTGGCTGCTAGCGTCAGGGCCAGCGAATCAGAGCAACCAAGATCCATCTACACCTCCACGCCGTGATCCTGGATAACAGGCTGCAGCAGTGCAGATTGGCTAAGGAGAAGAGATGGGAGAGGGAAAGCTAACCCGGTACTCAAAAATGTCTGCTGAAGACGGATGTGTTGGACCGAACGGTACAGATATCACATTCAAGCTGTAAACTACGAAATACGCATTACGTTCTCCGCACTACATCCTGCTACTTGCAAAACCCTGTACATGGCTTGGTAGCGGGGGACTGAGAACGAACGCAGAAGAAGAAGAATTTATCTGTGGAAGTGTCAATGGCTGATTTGATTGCTTCTGACGACACACCAATAGAGTCAGTGGTTTCACAATCTCTCTGTGACATTATGATTTTCCTAATTTATTGTTTATTTTGTATCTTGCAATTTATTTTTGCAACATAAATCATTGGGGTGTATTTTGAATTATTTTAGATGTAATACTTATATTCACTTAATTTATTTCGCACTATTCATTTATATTGTTGTTGTTTTTTTCTGATGCAGGCACTTTTAGGTCGACAAATACACACATGACAGTTACTGTTCTCGTGTAGGTCTGCGTTCCAACATTTCTTGTACTTCGTCCATTACTGAAATTGATATTGTCAATGGTGACATTTGTCCTAGTCCTGATGGTGGCAAGGCCTCACACAATGACCCCCTAACGGTTACCAGTATCGACAAAGGAAGAGTACCGACAGTATACTGCTGGCTGGTTAGGCTAAATGTCTTCACGTTAAAGCCTATTGTCTCGACACCCCAAGTCAGCAACTTCCCCAGAACTAATAATCGTCAACAAGAAAACAACCCATAATGTTACCACCAATAACCAAACGACAACACATGTACAACAAATATGTCGCCAGAAATCGTATCAGGTTAAAACATGTATTATAAAACTGCCTGTTCAAATGTTGATGCATGCTTCCTGGACAGGGGTCAGATATAGTTGTGACCCTTTGCTTCATTTGCAACGAAAATGAAAGTCAATTAGTTAATAAATAATCAACCCTATATATATATAGACACGATAGCTATAAGCACACACTGAGAAATCACTGGACCAGAGCTTATAAACTGATCAACATAGCGTCCTTTAAACGTAACAATTAATCTTACCACTGCGGTTATTGTAGAAGACACCCAGTATTGAAATACTAGTCCGCTACGAGAACTGAGCGAGTGCACAAATCGAACTATGTAATAACATTTTCGCTACGTGGTGTTTGTGTGACGATGTTGGTGGAAGCGAAGTTCAGGACACTGCCAGGAAATGGAGAGAGTTGCTGACCGAATCTGCTTTTTCCTTTTTCCTTTTTATAGTCTGTTCTTTTTTTATCTTCTTCTTCTTTTTCTTCTTCTTTTTCTTCTTCTTCTTCTTCTTCTTCTTCTTTTTCTTCTTCTTCTTACTCTTCTTCACCCTGGGAAAAATATACTTGATATCCGCGATAAAAGTGAGCGAAGGGTAACATCAGGGTTTGATGAAATATACTGATCAAACCCCCACCTTTGGGGCTAATGGAAACAGGCTGTGTCACAACCTGGTCACACTGCCATCCCCGTACTCAGGGGCCTTTAGTTGCACTACAGCCAGGAAGACCCCAGTTTACTTTTTAAGTACGCTTCTGCAATAAATAAGAGCTGCTCTAATCCGCTACGGAAGAAACCTTGTGAAGAATGAAATCCACTCAGCACGAGTTTCATGACTAAATAACCTTGATTCATATCAATATTGTATGACTGGTTTATGTAGCACTCCAGAACTCACTTCTGCACTTCCATTACAAACGTGTTGTTTGCTATGCCCAAGGCATAATTATAGTACATTTGATGAGTCTTGGATTTATTAGCTCCAGCTGGGGTAGAGGACCACCACTAAAGCTTGATTCCTTTAGGACACCTGGGCCAAATCAAGCAGTCTGTTTAACGAGAAGAGATTCTATAGTCACTGCCCCTCTTAGCCAATCACTGGCCATAGATCAAAGAAGAAGAATACGAATGAAAAGAAGAAAAAGAAGAACAATACGAAGAAAATAGAGGAATGGGGGGAGAATTAAATGATGATGGAGCGGAAGAAGATGAAGGAGAAAATGAAGGAGGACGAAGAAGAAAACGGAGAAGGAAAAATAGGGGGAGGACGACGGATAGAAGAAGAAGAAGAAGAACAACAACAACAACAAAAAGAACAAGAAGAAGAAGAAGAACAAGAAGAAGAAGAAAACGAAGAAAAAGAAAAATACAAGAGGAAGAAAATAGAAAGGATCCATATGAAATGTGTATTTATATTTTTGTTAAATACGTGCCAATGACATATGTTCTGGTGCTTACGGCGCAAAAAGCAGCAAATTGAACTAATTCATCGGCAAATGTTCAGTACAGTGATGCATTCCTTTCGCTCCAACAAGTATATCAGTGGAGTAGGAAGTTCGAAAACGGCAGGAGTTCTGTGACAGACTGTTCACGACCGGGTCAGGCACACTAAGTAGTGACCTCAGAGTCGACCATGTCAGGCACACCGAGTAGTGACTCCAGAGTCGACCGGGTCAGGCACACCGAGTAGTGACTCCAGAGTCGACCGGGTCAGGCACACCGAGTAGTGACCCCAGAGTCGACCGGGTCAGGCACACTGAGTAGTGACTCCAGAGTCGACCGTGTCAGGCACACTGAGTAGTGACCCCAGAGTCGATGAGTTGAACTCATCTTAAAGGAAAGTTGCCAATTGATTGTGAATGACATTGCCGCACATCTGGGCATCAGTCAAGATTCAACACATCACATCATCCATGGTGTATTACAGTACCCCAACGTGTCTGTGGGTGCCAATACAGCTTATTCAATAATTGAAACAACGAGGCGTTGTTGTCTGTTAAGAATCGTGCGGCACTTTGAATTAGAAGGTAATGATTTTCTATCAAAAATTGTTACTGGAGATGTTACTGGGTTCAGTGCCACGAGCCTGAAACGGGGAGAGTGAGCAAGGAATGGCGCCATCACTCCTCTCATATTCGAAGACCTTTCGCACGCAGTAATCCGCAGGCAAGGTTGTGCTGACTTTTGGGGGGAAGAAACGAGGCGTGATGTTATAGCAGTACATGCCCAGGGCTAGTACTGTCACCAGTCCCACGTATAAAGATCTTCTCGGGAATCATCTTCGACCCGCAATCAAATCTAAATCATGTAGATTTCTGAGTAAATTTGTCATTTTGCAACATGACAGTGCTCGACCCCATACTGTTCGTGAACCATCGTGGCTCTTCCCTTTCAGTGTCTACCGAAACTCCCCAGAGCTAGCCACAAGTGATTTCCACGTTTTTGGAGGACTGAAAGAGGCTTTGGAAGGAAAGAGGTCCAGGAGTTGATGCATGACTGATTACACATGCGACCAAGATCATTTTGTTTTCTACACAAATCTGTGCACTTTCTAGGCGCCATGGGGCTTGTATCAAACCTTATGGGGACTGGATCGATACATCTTCTTCTTCTTCTTCTTCTTCTTCTTCGTTCTCAATCTCCCACTACCAAACCCGGAAAGGGCTTAAGTAGCGGAATGTAGTCCATAGTACGGAATGCGTTGTGTCGTAGTTTACAGCTTGGCTGCGATATTTGCACCTTTCGGTCCAACACATCCGACTTCAGCAAGCAATTTTTGAGTACCGGGTTAGCATTCCCTCTTCGGTCCCTTCTCCTTCCTTCTTCGATCCCTTCTCCTTAGCCAGTCTGCCCTGCTACAGCCTGTTATCCAGGATCACCGCGTGGAGGCGTAGAAGGGTCTTGACAGCTATGGTTCGCTGGTCCTGACGCTAGCAGTCAGCTATTGGTCGCTAACCACTGCAGCTCATGTGCTGCTCAGCGTCTTGATCCCGGGTCGATAAATGATACAGTTCTGTTTCACTTTTAAAGAATCAATTTACCAAAGAAATATATTTAAGGTTTTCATTTGAAGCCCCCTCTCATTAACCATTTGGGCACCTCTTCGCTTACGCTATTCTCAAAATCATGATATACTTCTTCATGTTCGCCAACAGTTTTTGCCACGAATCTCTTTCAAATAGAATTTGTATCACTTTCTAAGCAGGAGATATATCATTGATAACATTCAGCACGGTGTACTCTAGACAGGCAATGTCTGGTTAACTTAGTGGTACAGCACGTGCCTTTCACGGCACATGTAAGGTGGGGGGGGGGGGGGTGTTGGGTGGGGCCTCATCTCCCGTTACTTTAACTATTCAGTTCAGTCGACCTGGATGTAAATGGATACCTGACCTACTGTTACGATGGACAAAAATTGCTGGCGACTTGCCAAGAACTATCTTTCGATTTGTTGCACAGTGTAGCAACTGTTCGTCGGTACAGGCGCCCGAGACTACACTATACGAGCATACTAAATGTGTGTTATGGTCTGTAATTATCTGAGATCTTCTCATCGGATTCCGTGAGTCGTTTTCTGGGATTTGGCGAGATTGCTTTCTAGTCTCAATTCCTCAAATTACGTGTAAGACTTCCAAGATTTTGTCATTGGCTCCGAGAATCTTCATATGTTCCGAGACCTTTCATGGAATCCAAGAGTCTTCATGGGCTCCGAGACTCTTCATGGACTCCTAGACTTTGCATGGGCTCCGAGACTCTTCATGGGGTCCTAGACTCTTCATGGGCTCCGAGACTCTTCATGGGCTCCTAGACTCTTCATGGGCTCCTAGACTCTTCAGGGGCTCCTAGACTCTTATGGGCTCCTAGACTCTTCATGGACTCCTAGACTCTTCATGGGCTCCTAGACTCTTCATGGACTCCTAGACTATTCATGGACTCCTAGACTCTTCATGGGCTCCTAGACTCTTCATGGGCTCCAAGACTCTTCATGGGGTCCTAGACTCTTCATAGACTCCTAGACTCTTCCTGGGCCCGAGACTCTTCATGGACTCCTATACTCTTCATGGGCCCGAGACTCTTCATGGACTCCTAGACTCTTCATGGGCCCGAGACTATTCATGAGCTCCGAGACTCTTCATGGACTCCTAGACTCTTCATGGACTCCTAGACTCTTCATGGGCCCGAGACTCTTCATTGACTCCTAGACTCTTCATGGTCCCGAGACTCTTCGTGGACTCCTATACTCTTCATGGGCCCGAGACTCTTCATGGACTGCTAGACTCTTCATGGGCCCGAGACTCTTCATGGACTCCTAGACTCTTCATGGGCCCGAGACTCTTCCTGAGCTCCGAGACTCTTCATGGACTCCTAGACTCTTCATGGACTCCTTGACTCTTCATGGGCTTCTAGATTTCATGAGCTCCGAGACTCTTCATGGACTTAGACTTCATGGACTCCTAGACTTCATGGGCCCGAGACTCTTCATGGACTCCTAGACTCTTCATGGGCCCGAGACTCTTCATGGGCTCCTAGACTCTTCATGGACTCCTAGACTTCATGAGCTCCGAGACTCTTCATGGACTCCTAGACTCTTCATGGACTCCTTGACTCTTCATGGGCTCCTAGACTTCCTTAGCTCCGAGACTCTTCATGGACTCCTAGACTTCATTGACTCCTAGACTCTTCATGTACTCCTAGACTCTTCATGGTCTCCTAGACTCTTCATGGGCTCCTAGACTCTTCATGGGCTCCAAGACTCTTCATGGGCTCCAAGACTCTTCATTGGGTCCTAGACTCTTCATAGACTCCTAGACTCTTCATGGGCTCCTATTCTTCATGGGCTCCTAGACTTGTCATGGGCTCCTAGGCTCTTCATGGGCTCCAAGACTTGCCATGGGCTCCTAGACTCTTCATGGGCTCCGAGACTCTTCATGAGCTCCTAGACTCTTCATAGGCTCCTAAACTGTTCATGGAGTCCTAGACTCTTCATGGGTCCTAGACTCTTCATGGACTCCTAGACTCTTCATGAGCTCCGAGACTCTTCATGGACTCCTAGACTCTTCATGGACTCCTAGACTTCATGGACTCTTAGACTCTTCATGTGCCCGAGACTCTTCATGGACACCTAGACTCTTCATCGGCCCGAGACTCTTCATGGACTCCTAGACTCTTCATGGACTCCTAGACTCTTCATGGGCTCCTAGACTCTTCATGGACTCCTAGACTCTTCATGGGCCCGAGACTCTTCATGGAGTCCTAGACTCTTCATGGGCCCGAGACTCTTCATGGACTCCTATACTCTTCATGGGCTCGAGACTCTTCATGGACTCCTAGACTCTTCATGGGCTAGAGACTCTTCATGGACTCCTAGACTCTTCATGGGCCCGAGACTTTTCATGGACTCCTATATTTCATGAGCTCCGAGACTCTTCATGGACTTAGACTTCATGGACTCCTAGACTTCATGGGCCCGAGACTCTTCATGGACTCCTAGACTCTTCATGGGCCCGAGACTCTTCATGGGCTCCTAGACTCTTCATGGACTCCTAGACTTCATGAGCTCCGAGACTTTTCATGGACTCCTAGACTCTTTATGGACTCCTTGACTCTTCATGGGCTCCTAGACTTCATTAGCTCCGAGACTCTTCATGGACTCCTAGACTTCATGGACTCCTAGACTCTTCATGGACTCCTAGACTCTTCATGGTCTCATAGACTCTTCATGGGATCCTAGACTCTTCATGGGCTCCAAGACTCTTCATGGGCTCCAAGACTCTTCATGGGGTCCTAGACTCTTCATAGACTCCTAGACTCTTCATGGGCTCCTATTCTTCATGGGCTCCTAGACTTGTCATGGGCTCCTAGACTCTTCATGGGCTCCAAGACTTGCCATGGGCTCCTAGACTCTTCATGGGCTCCGAGACTCTTCATGAGCTGCTAGACTCTTCATGGACTCCTAGACTCTTCATGAGCTCCGAGACTCTTCATGGACTCCTAGACTCTTCATGGACTCCTAGACTTCATGGACTCTTAGACTCTTCATGTGCCCGAGACTCTTCATGGACACCTAGACTCTTCATCGGCCCGAGACTCTTCATGGACTCCTAGACTCTTCATGGACTCCTAGACTCTTCATGGGCTCCTAGACTCTTCATGGACTCCTAGACTCTTCATGGGCCCGAGACTCTTCATGGAGTCCTAGACTCTTCATGGGCCCGAGACTCTTCATGGACTCCTATACTCTTCATGGGCTCGAGACTCTTCATGGACTCCTAGACTCTTCATGGGCTAGAGACTCTTCATGGACTCCTAGACTCTTCATGGGCCCGAGACTTTTCATGGACTCCTATATTTCATGAGCTCCGAGACTCTTCATGGACTTAGACTTCATGGACTCCTAGACTTCATGGGCCCGAGACTCTTCATGGACTCCTAGACTCTTCATGGGCCCGAGACTCTTCATGGGCTCCTAGACTCTTCATGGACTCCTAGACTTCATGAGCTCCGAGACTTTTCATGGACTCCTAGACTCTTTATGGACTCCTTGACTCTTCATGGGCTCCTAGACTTCATTAGCTCCGAGACTCTTCATGGACTCCTAGACTTCATGGACTCCTAGACTCTTCATGGACTCCTAGACTCTTCATGGTCTCATAGACTCTTCATGGGATCCTAGACTCTTCATGGGCTCCAAGACTCTTCATGGGCTCCAAGACTCTTCATGGGGTCCTAGACTCTTCATAGACTCCTAGACTCTTCATGGGCTCCTATTCTTCATGGGCTCCTAGACTTGTCATGGGCTCCTAGACTCTTCATGGGCTCCAAGACTTGCCATGGGCTCCTAGACTCTTCATGGGCTCCGAGACTCTTCATGAGCTGCTAGACTCTTCATGGGCTTCTAGACTCTTCATAGGCTCCTAGACTCTTCATAGGCTCCTAGACTGTTCATGGAGTCTTAGACTCTTCATGGGCTCCTAGACTCTTCATGGACTCCTAGACTCTTCATGGGGTCCTATACTCTTCATGGGCCCGAGACTCGTCATGGGCCCGAGACTATTCATGGACTCCTATACTCTTCATGGGCCCGAGATTCTTCATGGACTCCTAGACTCTTCATGGGCCCGAGACTCTTCATGGACTCCTAGACTCTTCATGGGCCCGAGACTCTTCATGGGCTCCGAGACTCTTCATGGACTCCTAGACTCTTCGTGGACTCCTTGACTCTTCATGGGCTCCTAGATTTCATGAGCTCCTAGACTCTTCATGGACTCCTAGACTTCATTAGCTCTGAGACTCTTCATGGACTCCTAGACTCTTCATGGGCCCGAGACTCTTTATGGACCTAGACTCTTCATGGACTTCTAGACTCTTCATGGGCTCCTAGACTCTTCATGAGCTCCGAGACTCTTCATGGGCTCCTAGACACTTCTTGAGCTCCGAGACTCTTCATGGGCTCCTAGACTTGCCATGGGCTCCTAGACTCTTCATGGGCTCCTAGACCCTTTATGGTCTCCTATACTCTTCATGGGCTCAGAGACTCTTCATTGGCTCCTATACTCTTCATTTGCTCATAGACTCTTCATGGACTCCTAGACTCTTCCTGGACTCCTAGACTCTTCATGGGCTCCTAGACTCTTCATGAGCTGCGAGACTCTTCATTGGCTCCTATACTCTTCATTGGCTCATATACTCTTCATGGACTCGACTCTTCATTGGCTCCTATACTCTTTATTGGCTCATATACTCTTCATGGACTCCGAGACTCTTCATTGGCTCCTAAACTCTTCATTGGCTCCTATACTCTTCATGGGCTCCTAGACCCTTCATGGTCTCCTATACTCTTCATGGGCTCCGAGACTCTTAATTGGCTTATAAACTCTTCATGGGCTCCTAGACTGATGGGCTCCTAAACTCTTCATGGGCTCCTAAACTCTTCATTGGCCCCTATACTCTTCATTGGCTCCTATAATCTTCATGGGATCCGAGACTCTTTAGGGGCTCCAAGACTTGCCATAGGCACCGATACGTTGAATAAGCTATGAGAATCTTCATGGACTCTGAATCTCTTCGAGTGCTCAATGATACTTATTAGGGCTCGAACACAATCCAAGGGCTCCTCGTTGAACGTTTCAGTGGCTAGTCAAAATATCTTTATTGGCTCCATATGACCTATGTAACATTAGTGATTCCACAATCTGTCTTTAATAGTTCCCCGTGCCATCTTCAAAAGTATTGCGATCATTCGCTGACAAGTGATGATTTATTATGAAATTTGTGTTTGTTATCATTTGACTAAAGCTACAGTTATAATTCTGTCGCATACCTTTATAACCTGGCTATTGAACATTGCCGGCCGTCTTTGTTATGCGAGAGTGAAAAACTTGGAGGTTACACGTGAATACAGAATAATCAGCACATGTGGACGAAATTAGGCAGGACCTGGTGTGCAAGCAGTCCTCAAGGATGATCCTGGCGTTATGCAAGGACTCAAAATGGCAATCACTATTTTGTTTTACATATTAATTACGAATAATCTAAACACCACCCTGCTCAGCCCAAATCCCCCAGCTTGCTTTCCAATCATGACGTAAACTGCGACTATGAGGGCTATTCGTGGGGTTAGCAAACGCATAGTGTCATATTTTTTCTATTGCTGGAATACATACTTCACGTAAGCTGCAAGTGCGGTGTGGTCGCCGTCTTATACTTTAAATAAAGTGAAAAAGTATAATCAATCAATCAATCAATCAATCATTCAATCAAATGTATTTGTTTCCTTTGTTTAAATGTCTCTTTTCCTACTTTAGTGTAATGCTGTATCTATCCTTCCCTTTCACCGGAAATGTTATTAAGTCAAAATAATCAATCATGAAAATCAATTTCACTCCACCTTTATACACGATTGTTGAAAGAGAATGACTTTGTGCGAGACACACAGAAGACATGTTGTGGCTATACAGTTTTTTTGTTTGTCTTTTTGGTTTTTTTTTGCGTTCGTCTTATTTCTCTATTCATTAAGGCGGTGTGCATTGCACTATTTTTTATATTGTACGCCTGTCGGCCCAGTGCATCCGACTTCAGCATGCATTTCATGTAAGGGTCTGCTTCCGCTTGCTTTTTGTAAGGGTTTGCTTCCCCTGGGTAACGGTCGGTGCTGTGCTTGGGGAGTGAACCTTCGGGTTGTGAGCCGTATCACTTAACCACTAGCCCACGCCGTCCCCACAATGATCTACAGTAAGGTGTAGAAATATAAATTGCCCCACAGACAATATATTCGAGAATCAATGACTTGAACAATGTAAGCCGTTATGTACAAGTTTTGAACTTGTGGATGTCAGCCATTGGCAATGACCCCAACCCATTAATGTCAGCTTCAAGCCTATGATATGTGGTATCTAAGAAAGGTGGTTCAGCAGTTAGAAGAGACAAGGCCATCAATCAGACCTTGTAGACTGGAGTAGGTAATTTCAACTTCGGTAGTATGGCCATATTGTTGAATGAATGAAAAGCGGATAGTTCGGTAGGCATGAGAAGAAAGGAACCAAGGATCCAGACCCCGAAGAAGACCAAAAGTCTGCTGGGTTTATAACGTATGGCGCTCTATAGAAGAAATGGTACTAGCTTGAAGCAGGCAAAGAGGAAGGAGTAAGCGGATTTAATATTATGGTGGTCTTTCTTGTAAATGTCTACAGGATAGAAGAGGAGTGACTATTTAAGAAAGGTGGAATACTCCACACCCGGTATAAAAAGAGGAGAGACTAAATAAGTAAGTGAACCAGGATAAAGGTGGTCCCCTTATCAAAATCTGCCGTCGGTAATGAAGTGAAAAGAACATCTCAATGAGGTGGGGGGGGGGGGTAACCTGATCCCTTCATCGCTGCCGTAATTCCTAATTGTAAGTCAATTACTCATTCCCAGCTAGGTAGACTATAACGTGAACCGCGCTAGAACCCTGTACGTCTGTCGCTGAAGCAAGCGCTCTGAACACTGCGCTGCTCTATCAAACAAGTCACCAAAGAATGAATAAAGCTGGGAACTGGAGCACAAAGCCGGGCTTTGTTACCTGGCTGATTGAAAGCGTGTGAACATTGTCACAATCTAATACAAAGGTCCTCAACGTGTTTGCGATTAGGTTATGTACTATCTGACATACAGGCTCGACAGTTGATTTACTTGTACGAAAGCTATGGATTGTATTAACATCAAGTGATCAGTGATGTCAAATTGAGAACACATTGGACGCGGCATATAACCAAGAAAATGTTACAACGCTAGGTTAATGGACCAAGGGTCACATAAAGTTAGGTTAATTGGTGTAGGTTTACATAAAGTTAGGTTAATAGACCAAGGGTCACATCAAATTAGGTTAATGTGACTAGGTTTACATTAAGTTAAGTTAATGGACCAAAGTTCACGTAAAATTAGGTTAATGGACCTAATGTCACATAAAGTTAGGTTAATGGACCTAATGTCACATAAAGTTAGGTTAATGGACCACAGGTCACATAAAGTTAGGTAATAGACCAAATGTCAGATAAAGTTAGGTAAATGGACCACAGGTCACATGAAGTTAGGTAATGGACCAAATTTCACACAAAGTTAGGTTAACGTAACCTAAATTCACATAAAGTTAGGTTAATAGACCAAGGGTCACCTTGAGGCATGTTATTATAATTAAAGCCGAATAAAATAAATTAATCCAGCATGGACCGCATAACGTTTTGTTAATGATGTCCACAAAACCAAGGAAATATAATTCGTAAAGTAATTAAGACGATGTGGACTATCAAAAGACAGCATTAAAGACAATTTCGATGGCCATAGAGCCGAAATGAACACATTTCATAGAAGAAACCCATACGGAGACTGCGTGTTTTAGCCCAGGTGTTTCAAGCTCGCGTTCACTCGGATAAAATTAAAGTAGTTGTCTGTGACTAGCGGTGTTGTTGATGCTGGAATATCTGAAAAGGGATAACATTTGAGCTGAGTAGCATCTGGGCTGAAAAGAATAGTCTCACTTGTATGTAGAATTCGGAGAATGTTTTAAGATGATACAACTTGACAGGTTTGTGCATGGGGCTAGCAACATGATCATGAAAATCCATTGTGAATGCGTAACTGTAAAATATTAGTGTCATTGTTTTTTTACGTTCTATTTTAGAGGATGTCATAGCTGGGAGTTCAATTAAAATAAAGGAGATATATCATAGATAGAGTTCAGCACGGTGCACTCTAGACAGGCAATATCTGGTTAGCTTAGTGGTACAGCACGTGCTTTTCACGGCACATGTATGGGGGAAGGGGCATCTCCCGTTACTTGGACTATTCAGTTCAGTCGACCTTGATGTATATGTATACTAGAAATAAGGTTACGGCAGTATTGTTGATTTTAAACAATGGGAAAGAAAGCAATATAGTTATGGTTCAGATACTACGCGTGGACGAAAGCAAGAACGAAACCTTTATTGTGACCAAACGGGCTTTTTCAGGGACAACAGACAATACACATATCAGCTAACACAACCTTGCAGTCATCACACGTCTACAGGGGTATTCGAAAAGGTATCGTGGTACATCCTCTGTATGTGTTAGTGCCTTTTTATTTTATATATTGTTATATTTGTCTAAGATGTTTAAAATAATGTGTCACTGAAGAAGGCCGTTTGGTCGAAACGAAGGATTTGTTCTTGTCGTGGTCCCGGCAAGGTATATCGACCATATCTATACATGTGGGTTTTGTTTTCTTTACACTGGAGTGTATTTAAGTGCTTCCAATGCTTGAGTATCATGTAGTCTCTGATAGAAAAGTCTACGCATGATCGTCACGTTGACAAATTAATTCGACTAAATATAAACGAGTGATGGGAGAATCTCTGACACTCATAGAATAGACGTTAAGTTTATTTGACTGTCGTCAGCATGGTCATGTCTAGAACAGAAAAATGTGTCTCAAACCACCTGCTACTTTGCAGAATAAATAGGCTCTTAGTAAAGACTAGGATTAAACCAACCGAGCAAAACACGGGCCGGTAGCATCATTGATCCCGATTCTATGCAGAATAAATTCTTTATAAACGGTTCAGCTTTTTCCTCTTAAGTACAGTGTTGCACTAAAGGTTTAGCTAATTCGATCTTTTTCTCACAGATGAGTGACCGACCGAGTGGAAACGTATAGCTATAGGACCACTACAACGTGCCTGTTCGTGTTAATCTACTGTCAGGCATGCGTACTATATGCCTAGTCCATATGTATTTAGTTAACAACGAAGTATCATCATCATTATCATTAGCTCTTTCCGTCTTGTCAGAAGATAGTAATTGTGCTTTGAAAAGGTATGTAACTACAGTCCACGACGGTAACGAATGTGACTCGTAAGACCAATCCTGGCAGAGAAGCATCTTCCACAGTGTGTGCAAGAAAAATCAGGACCGTTTGCGGCATCGCATGGTTTGGCGTCTTTTCAAACTGTGAGTCTTTAGCCTATCAGCAATCAGTATCTCCTTTGTCTGTATTCCGTGTTTAATCCTGCCCCTCCATGTAACACGATCCATGGAGTTCTGTTCCCCTGATTCCAAATCGATGCCTGCGTCATTCATATCCCGCTTGCATACATCCTTGTACCGAAGTAGTGGCCGGCTCCGAGACCTTTTCCCCAACTGTAATTCCCCATAGAGAAGATATTTTGGTATTCTGTCATTATCCATCCTCCGAATGTGTCCCAGCCAGCGGAGCCTTCGATGACTAAGCATGGACAAAATTGTGACAGTGCCTGTTCTCTCTAACACCTCTGCGTTGGTGATCTTTCCTTGCCACCCAACGCCCACAATTCTGCGCAGGCACCTCATGTGATAGCTGTTTAGCCGCCTCTCCTGGTGCATGTAGGTAGACCATGTCTCACTGCCGTAAAGAAGAGTGCTGACGACACAGGCCTGATAAACAAGTATTTTTGTTTTAACAGTGAGTTTCTTGTTCTTCCAGACCCTTTTTTGTTAATCTGCTCTTCGACAACGAAGTACCAATAAGGCCATTAAATGGGGTTTTCCTATGTTTTGAATGTTTTTTTTGTGTGTGCAATTTTTATTCTGTTTCTGTGACATAGAGAATCAAGGATTCCCACTGTAGTTGACTCATACACAGGACATGTACACCATAGTGATTGGTAAACCGTTACAAACATGGCAGGTTTTAGATCTATTGGACTCTTGTAAGCATCTCACTCACTGAAGTTCCAAAAGCGATTCATCAAGGATATTATATTTTATTTGTCAAATTGCCTCTACAAAACATGCTCTAAGGGAGCCCCGCATTTTGGAAAGCCAACCCTTCTTCTAAATGTAGTTTCTACAGCAATGTGTTTTCCATGTCCTGCTGTCTATGTTGTATTTTCCATGTCGTGTTCACCATGTCGTGTTTTCCATGTCGTGCCCTATTCCCTTAAGTCCCTTTACGACATGGTTAAAGTAAGAAATCAGCCTATTCTTTCCTGAAACTGAAATTTAAATTTTCAATTTGGCAAATCATTGTCTAATGCCAGATAACCAAAATATATCCTTTTGTTCTGCAACTCTATCTGGTCGGTCTTTAGAAAGTTGGTTGATGGTCTATGGAAGAGGGTTGGATGATGGTCTATGGAAGAGGGTTGGTTGATGTATTGTGGGAGATGGCTGGTTGATGGTCTATGAGAGAGGGTTGGTTGATGTGGGAGATGGCTGGTTGATTGTCTATGGAAGAGGGTTGGATGATGGTCTATGGAAGAGGGTTGGTTGATGCTCTTTGGGAGAGGGCTGGTTGATGGTCTATGAGAGAGGGTTGGTTGATGTATTGTGGGAGATGGCTGGTTGATGGTCTATGGAAGAGGGTTGGTTGATGTATTGTGGGAGATGGCTGGTTGATGGTCTATGGGAGAGGGTTGGTTGATGTATTGTGGGAGATGGCTGGTTGATGGTCTATGAGAGAGGGTTGGTTGATGTATTGTGGGAGATGGCTGGTTGATGGTCTATAGGAGAGGGTTGGTTGATGCTCTTTGGGAGAGGGTTGGTTGATGTATTGTGGGAGATGGCTGGTTGATGGTCTATGGAAGAGGGTTGGATGATGATCTATGGAAGAGGGTTGGTTGATGGTCTACGGAAGAGGGTTGGTTGATGTATTGTGGGAGATGGCTGGTTGATGGTCTATGAGAGAGGGTTGGTTGATGTATTGTGGGAGATGGCTGGTTGATGGTCTATGGGAGAGGGTTGGTTGATGCTCTTTGGGAGAGGGTTGGTTGATGTATTGTGGGATATGGCTGGTTGATGGTCTATGAGAGAGGGTTGGTTGATGTATTGTGGGAGATGGCTGGTTGATGGTCTATGAGAGAGGGTTGGTTGATGTATTGTGGGAGATGGCTGGTTGATGGTCTATGAGAGAGGGTTGGTTGATGTATTGCGGGAGATGGCTGGTTGATGGTCTATGAGAGAGGGTTGGTTGGTGTATTTTGGGAGCTGGCTGGTTGATGGTCTATGGGAGAGGGTTGGTTGATGGACTATGAGAGAAGGTTAGTTGATGGTCGGTCTACGGAAGAGGGTTGTTTAATGGTTCATGGGAGGGCTGGTTGATAGTTTATGGGAGTGGGCTTGTTGATGGTTTATGGGAGGGCTTGTTGATGGTCTATGAAAGAGGGTTGGTTGATGGTCTATGGAAGACGGTTGGTTGATGGTCTATGGAAGAGGGTTGGTTGATGGTCTATGGAAGAGGGTTGGTTGATGGTCTATGGAAGAGGGTTGGTTGATGGTCTATAGGAGAGGTTTGGTTGATAGACTATGGGAGAGGGTAGGTTGATGGTCTATAGGAGAGGGTTGGTTGATAGACTATGCGAGAGGGTTGGTTGATGGTATTATTGATATCACTGACAGTGCGGTTAGAATGCGCCTCATACGGCAAAAAAGTCCTGGTTCGATCCTCAGGTTCTTCTTCTTCTTCTTCTTCTTCGTACGCTGTTTACAGCGATATTTACGTTGCACTGATTTAATTTGTTAGCCAGTGGCTCAGTGCATCCGATTTCAACAGGCGTTTCTGTAGGGTTGCCCTCCTTAGCCTTTGGCTGTCCCCAGCCTAACTGCAAGGCAGCAGTTGTTTTTGGTCAGAGTTGTCTCTCTTGGGAAGTTGTCTTGCAGGACTATCGAGTCTTCCCTACTCGTGTCTATAGCGTTTGGCAATGATATGATGGACTATGTACTAGTTTGTACTATCCCAGAAGAGAGGCAGTCCAGTGTGACTTTTTCCCAGGATCGTCACGTCCTGCCAGAAACGTAGCATATGCATATGAGTGAGGTATCTTTTTGCTCGCTCTATTTTCTCGGCTCATCTGCAGTGATGGTACGCCTAGCATTCCCCGCCACCCGGGAGCTTGCCACCAGTGTCCGCTGGACTGCATCTCTTCTGCGTCCATTGGAATGACTGATAGCAGACAGATGCAAAGAGTGAGGAAGGAGTGCATTTTACCAGGTGCATTCCTGCGGCTTGATCGGGCCGGGACACAGCCCCAGCCATGTCGTAGCCTCCCATCTTAGCGGTGCTGAGATTTTGGGTGGGATTCTGGCTTAGAGGCGTTCGGCCGTAATCCCTCAGATGGTAGCTTATCAGCCAAGCACGTGGACCAAATGTCAGCGACCTGTGATTCCTCTCGAAATAGTGTATTTGACCAGGTGACAAGCCTAGTCTTGCACGGAGATGTTGTCCGCCTAGGGAGCGGACATGGTCAAAGGTTGAGTCTCAGCAGTTCGCAGTGAGGTAGCTGATCTACTGCTTAGGGAACCCGACCGAGAACTAAGTCTTCTACAAATGATTGCATTCCTCATCGCCGTATGGGGTGAATATCGAGCAGCTTCCCGCCCGCTTTTATCAGCGGACGGCAGAGACCTCATTCTGCGGCTTGACCGGGCGGGGCTGGAGCGTGACCCCGAGGTCCCCACCATGTCGAAGCCTCCCTTTGCATTCGTGCTGGGCTGCTTTTGGGCGGGATTTTTGGCTTAGAGGCGTTCGGCCGTAATCCCTCACCTCGAACCGTTGGCTTATCCGCCTAGTACGTGAACCAAAATGTCTGCGGCTCCTCTCGGGCGTAGCAGGATTACCGTAGCAGAGCATTGTCATTTGTAGGGTAAAGCTGACCTGTCTTCAGAGGGTCTATTTCCAGCACCCGTTCAATATTAGCCAGACCGTATCAATAGAGGGCTTTTAGTCTGTCAATGGCCCAGTTTCTGGAGTCTGCGATTTCTGCAGGGTAAAGACCAGATTACCGTAGCAGGCGCTCTTTCATTTGGGGGTTTGGAGACTGACTTGTCTTCCGTGGGTCTAATACCAGCACATGTTCACTATTAGATCCATCGAAGGTCCTCTCTTTTGACAGTCATTCTACACTATTGGCGTGTTCAGTCAATTTTAGCCTCAGGCTCCACTCCTGATAGTGCTCTTCCGTCAATTCCTTTATCAAACACTGGATGCAGACCAACCGAGCCACAGAGGGCATAACCCCAGATTTCTGAGGGTCTAAATCCAGCACCAGTTCCATATCAGACCCCAGAGAAGTGGTCTCGGCATGTCAGTCATTTCAGTGTTGGCCGTGTTGAGTCAAATTAAGCCGCAGGCTCCACTCCTGGTGGTGCCCTTCCGTCAATTCCTTTAAGTTTCAGCTTTGCAACCATACTTCCCCCGGAACCCAAACACTTTGGTTTCCCGGAAGCTGCCCGCAGAGTCATCGAAGCAACTCCTGCGGATCGCTAGTCGGCATCGTTTATGGTCAGAACTACGACGGTATCTGATCGTCTTCGCGCCTCTGACTTTCGTTCTTGATTAATGAAAACATTCTTGACAAATGCTTTCGCAGTAGCTCGTCTTGCGGCGATCCAAGAATTTCACCTCTAACGCCGCAATACGAATGCCCCCGTTTGTCCCTGTTAATCATTACCTCCAGTTCCGAAAACCAACAAAATAGAACCGAGGTCCTATTCCATTATTCCATGCACCATTATTCAGGCAGCCGAGGCCTGCTTTGAACACTCTAATTTTTTCAAAGTAAACGCGCCGGCCACCCAGGACGCTCAGCGAAGAGCACCCGTGGGAGAGAGCCGGCAGACGGTAGGGCAGGAGACAACGGGCAGTGAACCGGCGCGAGCCGGACCGCCCGCCTGCGCCTGAGATCCAACTACGAGCTTTTTAACTGCAACAACTTTAATATACGCTATTGGAGCTGGAATTACCGCGGCTGCTGGCACCAGACTTGCCCTCCAATAGATCCTCGTTAAAGGGTTTAAAGTGTACTCATTCCAATTACGGGGCCTCGAAAGAGTCCCGTATTGTTATTTTTCGTCACTACCTCCCCGTGCCGGGAGTGGGTAAGTTGCGCGCCTGCTGCCTTCCTTGGATGTGGTAGCCGTTTCTCATGCTCCCTCTCCGGAATCGAACCCTGATTCCCCGTTACCCGTTACAAACATGGTAGGCATGTCACGTACCATCGACATTTGATAGGGCAGACATTTGAAAGATGCGTCGCCGGCAGATGAGGCCATGCGATCAGCACAAAGTTATCCAGAGTCACCAGTGGGGACGCCGCAACCCCGCGAGGGGAAACGACGATTGGTTTTGAACTAATAAAAGCGCTCTTTCCGCGAGGGTCGGAGCTTGGTAAGCATGTATTAGCTCTAGAATTGCCACAGTTATCCAAGTAGGATCGTGTCATCTAAGGAACCTCGACTGATTTAATGAGCCATTCGCGGTTTCACCGTGAGACAGTGTGAACTTAGACATGCATGGCTTAATCTTTGAGACAAGCATATGACTACTGGCAGGATCAACCAGATATCTGTCGGAGACGTACGTACAGCACACACCGGTCGGCGGAGGAAGGGTGTGTAAAAAGCCTTGCTGGGACGACGGCCGCAGGGACCGACTGACGGGACGGACGGTTTGTTCCACCCGTCCCTCACTCCGTCGACCTAGGACCGCCTGACAGGGGCCTTCTACACGCACCAGACGACCGACCGACCGGGCTCGCTCGAGGAGGGATGGCAGCGCTCTGTGCAGAACGGATCCCAACGACCTCGGCGACGAATTTCACTGGGACTAGAGACACCATTTGGCCTGCTGCCCTTCTCCGTAGGGAGAGACGAACGGCAGGGCCTCGAGGCAACGATTCCTGCTTTCCATTTGCCGGTCACAAGCTCTTTGCGAGAGTCGGACCACCAGCGAGACGTACTGTCGAGCTCTGCTATAAGCCTTAGAGAAATCACCACGGACGGACCACGTTTCCTGATACGGATCAGACTAGGGCACCTCGGTGGAGGAGCCACTACCACAAACCGCACCCAATTCGCACTACGGGGAAAGGCAGGCGAGCGTTTTCCGCAAGCCCGCGCTATCGCTCCGCCTGGCGGGACTGAGATCGCTTTACGAACACTGGTTGAAATTGAGTCGCTGCGGCGAGACAACTACCCCAGATGATCCTCAGGTTCGACACCCTTAGCCTACCCAACTGCAAATAGCATTCTTACTATCAGTTAGAGAAAGCAGGGCAGCTAACAATGGCAGTGATCATCACCTCACAGGTCAGGTGGCCTGTCGATGAGAGGGGAAACGATATGGTGAAGCGGTTAGAAGCACAGGTCGCAGCCCAAACTTGCGTGTGTTCGAATTCATCAGCGAAGAAAGTCATGATCTTTAGATAATAAACACATTTACAAAATTAAGTCGGGCGCACTGAGCCGTTAGACGCAAAAGACGGTGCAACACACATCGTTATACAAAACAATGCCAAAAGGGGGTGGGTTGGGGGGGGGGGGGAGGCATGGAGGGCGAAACATAAAACAACACATTATAGAAAGAAAGCTGCAATCTAGTAAAATAAAGCCTCTGATAGCCTCTGTTTTTTTGTCCCTAATGTAGACATTTACCCGTAACGTAAGTTTCGTTCACTCTTTCGTCCCTAACCCCGTTTCTGACCAAACTTATTAATGTTTGTTTTTTTGCACTGGCCTTTAACACTTAATTACAAACGTCAGTGTCTGTTATGGAACTGTCTTTAACTTTCCTTTTTAAATAAAAGCAATCCTATCCGTTCTTCTCGCGGTACCACTCGAGTAGGAACATCCCATCCACCCCTTTAAGGTCACAAAGACAAGCATGGGGCTCTTCGTAACTTTAATTACTAGTCTCTGTAAATATTTAATTCCAATTCACAAATCGCGCTACCGCCTTCTGGCATTGTATTTCGACAAATGTCTTCCGCTTCTCTGAAAACTAATTATTTTATTATTATTATTGTACGTATTAAATATAAAGAAGATGACCTAAATTATTTTTTAGAACTAAATGAAGGAAACACTTGACATGAGTAATAAGTATGATCCCCTGGTAAACACATTATTCTCAAATGTCACTAGTAGTGCGCTATCGATAAAGCCGTTAATTTCATCGAGTGAAGTTCGATTGATTTTTGATCAGGCGTTTTCTATAATAATTCTGAACACACAGGAGGTCTCGATAAACCACAGACGTGATAGGTGCAATTGTGTGTGTGTGTGTGCGTGCGAGAAAGCGTGTATGTGTGTTTAATTAATAGCAACAGGGCATGTATTATTGGATTTTGAGAGAAGTTGTAGCTGTCATGAAAGTGACAAAGTCACATCAAAGTTATCATCTTTATTTTCTGCAGAATGCTTTACATTAATGAAACTCTGGGAAAGAGAATGTTCGTTGGTTTTATGTCTTTATAAGTTGCTCTTTATGTTTTAGTGTATCTTTTTTTAGTCTTTCTTTTTATTCCGATACTTTTATTTTCCTACTCATTCATCCATCTTTACTCACCCGTATATGCTGTCGGGCCCGAAAAAAGATACAAGAATAATAGCACTGTAACATGCCACATGTAGTAAAGGGCAACATAAAAGAGGATTTGATAAGTGGCTAGCTAGCCTATTCATTTGAAACTTTAAGACACAACTTCAGGACGTTAGCGTTTGAGGACTTTACATGTAGTTGTTGAAAATCTATGCTTCGTATGGAGCTCAAGAGGCATTTATGTAGTTGGTTATCTTTATCTATAAATCCATATTTATCCATTCATTTTGCACCATCTTTACCCATCATTCTAACTTTACAATGCGAATATCTTACAAAGATCAACTTTACAATGCGAATATCTTACAAAGATCAACTTTACAATGCAAATATCTTACAAAGATCAACTTTACAATGCGAATATCTTACAAAGATCAACTTTACAATGCGAATATCTTACAAAGATCAACTTTACAATGCGAATATCTTACAAAGATCAACTTTACAATGCGAATATCTTACAAATATCAACTTTACCATGCGAATATCTTACAAAGATCAACTTTACAATGCGACCCGTATTACAAAGGCCATCTTTACTTATCACTCCATCTTAATCCATTATTCCATCCCCCCCTTACACCTTTATACATATTTATCCACCTGAACCTATAAAACTGTTCTTACACAATATACCTTTCCATTTTTATTGTGACAATTATTTATCAATCCATCCATCTTTACCAACGTGTCCGTCTTTATCCATCTTCATTCATCCAAAGATCAACATCCATTCATCCAGCTTTACCTATCTATCTATCTTTATACGTTACACCATCTTTACCAACGCGTCCGTTTTTACCCATTCATCCATCTTCAGCATTTCCTACTTTATAACCACCCATCCACATCTACCCACGATCCCATTTTTATTCATCTATGCATCTTTACCAAGCAATGCACATTTACTCGTCAAACTATCTTAAGCCACCCATTCATCTTTACCCATCCATTCATTTTTACCATCCATTCATCTGTATCCAGCCATTCATCTTTATCCATCCATTCAACTTCACACATCCATCTTATACCACCCATTCAACTACTCATCCATCTTTACCAATCGATTCATTTTTACCCATCCATCCATCCATATTTACCATCTATTCATTTTTATCCATCTATTCATCCATCTATTCCAATCTATTCATCGTTATCCATTATTCATCCATTTTTAACAATAAATTTATCAATATGTACCTATTCATTCATTCATCTGTACCTATCCACACATCGTTAGTCATGCATCTTTACTCATCCATTCATCGTTATCCATTATTCATCCATTTTAAATTATCCATTCATCAATTTATACACATACATCCATCTATATTTAGCGATCCATCCATCTATCTTTACTAATCCATTCATCAATTTTTACACATCCGTCCATCTTCAACCATCCGTTCATCTTTATCCACCCATCCATTCACCAATTTGTACACATTAATTCATCCATCTTTACCCATGTATTCATCTTTACACATCCGTCCATTTTAGCCATCCATCATAGCTTTAACCATAAATGCATCTTTACTCATCCATCTATTCCAATCTATCCACCTCTATCCACCTATCATTATCCATAAATCGTTATCCATATACCATTGCCCATCAATCTTTACCCAAACATCCATCATCCGTCTTTACCTGTCAATTACTCGTTACCCATCCATCCTTCTTTACCCACAGAGCTTTCTTTAAACAACAATCGATCTATGTCTGTCCAGAACGCTTTATCCATTGATCCACATCTATCAATCAATCCAAATATACTCATGCTCCCAATTTAACTAATCTGTGCACCTTTACCCAACAATGCACCTTTACTCGTCAATCCATCGTAAGCCATCTATCAATCTTTACCAATCCATTAATCTTTACCTTTCCATTCATCTTTACCCATCCATTCATCATTGCCCATTCAAACACCTTTACCGTTCATTCAACTTTACCAATCCATCCATCTTGACTATCCATTCATCTTTACCCACCCATCCATCCATTTCCCCCATCCATTCATCTTTACCCATCCATCTATCTTTTCCCATCCATTCAACTTCACACATCTTTACACATCCATTCATCCACCTGTACACATCCATTCCATTTTAGCATTCTATTCATCTATCGTATGCCATGCATCAATCTTTACCCACCCATTCATCTTAACCCATCCATTCATCTTTACCTATCCATTTATCATTACCCATCCAAACACCTTTATCATCCTTTCATCTTTACCCACCCATCTATCTTGACCTTCCATTCAACTTCCATTCAACCATCTTTATGCATCAATTCAATTTTAGCAATATATTCATCTTTAGCCATCCATTCATCAATTTTTACACATCCATCCATCTTTAGCCATCCATCACATCTATAACCATCCATCCATCTTTACTCATCCATCTTTACCAATCGATCCATCTTTATCCATCCATCTATCATTACCCATCCATCTTTAACTATACATCCATTTTCCATCTTTACCTGTCAATTACTCGTTACATATCCATCCATCTTTACCCATCAAACTTTCATTAAACAACAATCTATATATGTCCGTCTAACACTCTTTACCCATCGACCCACCTTTATTATCCATCCATCTATAAAGTAAAGTATCCCATAGCATTACTGCCGTAGGGGTGTAAGGTGTTAGCGATCTCACATTTCAAAGGCTCGGCTATATGAGGGCGGTAGCCATCTCCTCTCCCTCGCCGCTTTTATTTCCCGGACTGAACCGGTACCCATTTAAGGCTGGGTCGACCCGGGAGCCATTGAGGTCTGAAAAAAACATTACCGCCTCAACTGGGGAATGAACCCAGGACCACTCAGATGCGAAGCCAGCGCGCTAACCACTGCGCTACGCGGCTCCACATCCATCTTTTCCCCTGCATTTATCTTTACATATCAATCCGTGTGTACTTTTTAACCTACCATTACCCACCCTCGTTATACATTGATCATTCTTTGCCCACTACTCCCTATTACTCGTCCATTCGTCTTTATCCACCTGACCCATAATCCACATTTACCCCTTAATTAATCCATCTTTATCTATTGAAAGTTTTTTTCCTTATTCGTCCACTATTATCCGCCCTTCCATCTTTATCCATCCACCACTCTTCACCCACATGTCTTTTCCAATACATTGTTATCGATCTGTATCCTTGCGCCCGTCGGCACTCATCCATTCATCTTACCGATTTTTACCCATCCATCCATCCATCAATCTGTACTCATCGAACCATTTTTGTATAACCATCTATCTTCTCCATTTCCTTCTTTAGATATTGCATTATTAAAGATATATGTCCATCGGCTGATTTTTACTAATCCATCCAGATCTGTCCAACCATAATCGTGTCCCCCATCCATTCCCATCTATTCAACCATACTCGTGTCCTCACTCATCCTCATCTGTCCAACCATAATCGTGTCCCCATCTTTCCCCATCTGTCCAACCATTGGGGGAGAACAATATTAGAAAGATAGATAAGGAAAGGGACCTAGGGGTTATAATAGATCATACAGGTAAGGTGAGTGAGCAAGTTCAAGTAGCAGTGAAAAAGGTAAATGCAATGTTAGGTATGATAAAAAGAAATATTAAACATAGGAGCAAGGAAATGATAGTCAAACTGTATAAAGCATTAGTTAGACCTAGATTGGAGTACTGTGTACAGGTGTGGAGTCCTTATCGCAGAGGAGATATAAACATGCTGAAAAGAATACAAAAAAAAGCGACAAAGCTGATAGTGGGATTCCAGAATTACAGTTATGAGAAAAGACTCAGAAAAACCGACATAATTAGACTATAATAAGTTTTTCAAAATACAACCACCTAAAAGAACAAGAGAGCATAGCTATAAATGAACTAAAGAGAGGTCCAGATTAGAAATAAGGAAATATTTTTGTAGTCAGAGAGTGGTGAATGCTTGGAATGCATTGCCACATGAGGTAGTGGAGGCAGGGACAAGTAATGCATTTAAGAATAAATTGGATGCGCATAGCTTTTAGAGCAAACTAATGTAAATGAAACTGGTTGTATACAGACTCTGCGTAGTCTTCTAAACCAGTATAAGAAGGTTAAGTTAAGTTATAATCATGTCCCCATCCATCCAGCTATTCATGTTTTCCAATTCATCCATCATTCGCTTTTTCTATTGTTTGCCCATCATGTATATGTATTTAAATGCTTCTTTAGCTATCCACGTTTCATGAACATCATGTCTTTAGGTATAAAACGCTCCGTGAACATCATGTCTTTAGTTATCCACGTTTCATGAACATCATGTCTTTAGTTATCCACGTTTCATGAACATCATGTCTTTAGTTATCCACGTTTCATGAATATCATGTCTTTAGCTATCAACGCTCCCTCAACATTCTGTTTTCAGCTATCCCAGCTTCATGAATTACTCATCAATCCATCATTACACTTACATATATCTTCACCATTCAATTAATCTTTACCAATCCATACACCTTTGGCTTTTTGTTCTGTTGAACCCATCCACCTACCTTAATTGTCCACATTCCATGAACTACTCATCAATACGTATTTACTTACAGATGCCTCTACAACTAATTGTAAAGCTGCAACTATGTACCAATCTCCAATTGGTCAATCATTTTTTCATCATCCTATAGATTCCACATGTTGTCAGTATCAAAGTCTGCGACCTTTTGTGTATGCATTCCCACCGATCGGAATTGGTATTGAAGACATTGATCAAATCACTTGAGAACTCATACCCGGACAACTTTATCGATAATTTTCTTTAATCTTCTGTCCAATACGTTAGATTGCCTTATCTTCGAGCTGTGAACATTCCAGGACATTACGTGACAAGAGCTGAGAAAAGCATATAAGGTAAGCCTCTTACGTGCAAGAACCGCCAATAATTGTTCACCCAAGGACATATCAATTTGACAGCATTAGGGCAGTTAATCCTTATTGTAGCATTGTGCTGGAATCGGTGTGTTACAATCGAATTTTTAAAAACTGACTTTCAGCAAATCTTGCTGTGGACACAAATGTTGGGGACTGATTGTATGGGATCTCAGCTAATGTGAAGTCGTGGGAGAGGTGTTATTCTTCGCGATCTTGTTTTCACTAAGTAGTGTATCTATATAGTTTCTGGTATGCCTGCAGCTATAGGATTCCACTCGGTCACACACCAGTAATATAGAAATATAATTAGTAAAGCAAACACGGTACTTCATAGCAAAAAGATTATGTTTCCCTGCATTATGTCGTAACAAAGACGATCGTCGAGAATCGAACACAGCTGTTTTTAAACAACATTTAAGAATTCGTGGTGACTTAATACAGGTTTAACAGATGATCAGAGGAATCGATAAATTAGACTATAACAAGTTTTTTAAAATACAGCCGCCTACAATAACACGAAGGCATAGCTACAAGCTGACTAAAGAGAGGTCCAGGTTAGATATTAGGAAATGTTTTTTTAGTCAGAGAGTGGTGTCTGCTTGGAATGCATTGCCAGGGGAGGTAGTGGAAGCAGGGACAGTTAATGCATTTAAGAATAAACTGGATGCGCATAGCTTTTAGAGCAAGGTGATGTAAATGTAACTGGTTGTATACAGACTCTACAGGGTCTTCTAAACCAGTATAAAGACGTTAAGTTAAGTTAAGTTAAGTTAACATTCAGCTACCCAGAAACAGTGTATGAAAATAAATACAGAGATATCTGATTCTGGTTTCTCTGCAAGAGTGTGAGGTTAGGTTGTTGCTGACCAAAGCGGAGCGTGTATGAAAATGGAGATGGAAGCAGTGACTGAAGTTCTGCAATGGCTGTCTGAGACTTCTTTAATAGGGCAGTCATAGTTTCAGACCCCCAGTTCTTATTTAGGTAGGTACAGAATGACTGGTTGCAATTTTAGTAGATGGTAGCTGAAGAGGCTATAAATATGCAGAGGCTGGTGAGGTCCTGGCCATGCTGGGTTCAGGACAACAACAGAGCTGACATACTGATGTCAGGGTAACGAACGAGTTGGCATTCTGGCTGCATGGCAACGAAAGAGTTGACATGCAGGCTTCGGAGCAACGAAGGAGTTGACATCTTGGGTTCAGAGCAACGAAAGAGCTGATATTATGACTACAGGTCAACGAAATAGCTGACATTCTGACTTCAGGTCAACGAAAGAGCTGACATCTTGGGTTCAGAGCAACGAAAGAGCTGACATACTGACTTCAGAGTAGCGAAAGAGCTGGCATACTGACTTCAGAGCAACGAAAGAATTGACAAACCGACTTCAGAGCAACGAAAGAGCTGACTTACTGACTTCAGAGCAACGAAAGAGCTGACATACTGACTTCAGAGCAACGAAAGAGCTTACATACTGTCTTCATAGCAACGAAAGAGCTGACATCCTGACTTCAGAGCAATGAAAGAGCTGACATCCTGACTTCAGAGCAATGAAAGAGCTGACATCCTGACTTCAGAGCAATGAAAGAGCTGACATCCTGACTTGAGTGTAATGAAAGAGCTGACAACCTGGCTTCAGGGAAATGAGAGAGATGTCAACCTGGCTTCACGGAAATGAGAGAGCTGACAACCTGGCTTCAGGGAAATGAAAGAGCAGACAACCTGGCTTTACGGAAATGAGAGAGATGAGAAATAGGAAAAACAGGAGCTGTACAGATGGAATCTTTGCACTCAGATAACTAGCGGAGAAAACAATGAGTACGATCAGACAGTACACGTTGCTTTCGTGAACCAAGAGAAGACATTCGGTCAAGTGGATAGATACCAACTGTGGACAACATTAGAACGTTATGGAGTAAATAAGCATTTTATCAACATATGTAAACGTCTTTAAAGATATAGCCAATTTACAGTAAGGAAAAACGCAGGATATTCCGAGTAATTTCATGATTGGACCATTGTACGGGAAGAATAATAAAAATAATAAAACCAAGACGAAGGAAGTTACTGTCAGGGACTTGTTATTTGTTGATAACTCTGTAATTGTCACTCACAGTGTGCATGAGCTCCAGAGATTGATAGATCGCTTCTCTCAGGCGTGCAAATATTTCGGCCTCACAATAAGCCTGAATAAAACAGATGTGCTGGGATAAGGCGTAGATACCACCCCAACCATCACTATCTATAACTATCAACTGGCAACTGTGGACCAGTTACTTACCTGGGGTCTCTAATCAATGATAAGCTCTCTCTAGACCCCGAATTGGGCAATCCCATTGGCTGAGCTGCTACCATATTTTCTCGTCTGACTGCAAGTGTCTGGTAAAACCCCAAACTTACAGGGGCAAGGGCAAGAACAAGGCCATGGTCTGCAATGCTTGTGTCGTCAGTACGGTTCTATATGGCAGCGAAACGTGGACAACATATGCCAAACAAGGGCATAGGCTGAACACCTTTTACTTACGACGCATGAGATCCATCTATGGCATCTCCTGGAGAGACAGTGTGGCAAATCTGGAGGCGAATTCTCGCACCGGTTTTCCAAGTAGGTACACTCTCCTTCGTCAACGAAGACTGCGATGGCTTGGTTATATATTCCCAAATATATATTCTCTGTGGGCAGCTGGTGTGTGGTAAAAGAACAGCTGGCTGACCAAAGCTGCGGTTCAAATACGCATATAAGTGGGACATGAAGGTTCTGGATATGGATTTGACATCTTGGGAAAACAGCTGCAAATTGATCTAAATACAGATATAACCTGAAGAGATCAATTTCAGGATAGGCAAGGCAGCAACAAAAATGAGCAGACTAACAAGAAGGATCTGTGAAAACAAGGAGCTCACGGTTAAAACAAAAATCTTTATTTACCAGGTCTGTGTCCTCAGCACCCTTCGTTATGGCTGTGAGACATTGTCTACCTACACGGACCAGGAGAGGCGGCTTAATTAACAGCTATCGCATGAGGTGTCTGCACATAATCCTGGGAGTTGAGTGACAAGACAAGATCATCAACGCAGAGAAATTGGAGCGAACAGGTACTGTCACGGTCTTTTTCTCGAGTAGTTTTCAAAGACTCCCATGGATAGGACATATTCGGAGGATGGATGATGGCAGAGTTCCAAAGGATCTTCTCCATGGGGAATTAGAGTTGGGGAAAGGATCTCGAGGCCGGTCACTATTTCGGAACAAGGATGTGTGCAGCGGGGGATATTAATGATGTGGACATCGATTTTGAGTTAGGGGAAATTTCTAATAGAACGTATTTGAATTTTACCCGAATCTTTCAAATAACGTATGGTAATTTTACCCGAATCTTTCAAATAACGTATAGTAATTTTACAAGAACCTTTCTAATAATCTATGGTAATTTTACAAGAACCTTTCAAATAATGTATTGTAATTTTACAAGAATTTTTCAAATAACTGTATTATAACGTATTGTAATTTTACAAGAACCGTTCAAATAACGTATGGTAATTTTACAAGAATATTTCAAATAATGTATTGTAATGTTACAAGAATTTTTCAAATAACTATTATAACGTATTGTAATTTTACAAGAACCTTTCAAATAACGTATGACCACCGACGGTTCTGTAACAAACACAACAGAGAATGGAGGCGGAGGGGTATTCCTGAGCCTAACAAATAGTAGAAAAATAACACTGTCAGTGGCAACTGGAAAATTCTCAAGCAATTTCAGAGCGGAGGCAGAGGCACTGAAGGCTGCAGTAAAAACAATGCTGACAGGAGAAAACAATGAAAGCCAGATAGTCCTGCTTACAGATGCCCTGGCAGTGGTTACAGCACTAAAAAGCCAGACAAATACTGAACTTAATTATTTAAGAGCAGTACTCTGTCAACTATGCCAGCAGTCCGCACCAAAAAGCGTAGTGGTACAGTGGGTTCCATCCCACTGTAACATCCAAGGCAACGAGGAGGCAGACAGACTGGCAAAAGAAGGTGCAAGACTACCACAACCAGATTCTAGTGTGACCTACTAAGTGTCCAAAAGGTTTATTATGGCCAGATACATGGCTAAATGGGAACAGAACATACTGGCTACACACATAAAATTATGCTTATTAACCAGTTGAACAGAAGAGAGCAGGTCGTGGTCTTCAGACTCCGCACAGGCCACAACAGACTGAGGTACCATCTATTCAATAAACTGAAGATAGGTGGCACTGACGAATGCACCTGTGGTGCAGGGAAAATGACCGCTGAACATCTGCTGCAAAACTGCCCGACATACCAGGACCAGAGAAAGCACATGTGGTCATCACCAGTGCCAACACTAGACAAGCTATATGGCAGTGTCGACAGCCTCAGGATGACAGCTGCTTTCTTCGAACAAATTAAAGTTGACGTCTGACAGCGTACGAAGAAGAAGAAGAAATAACGGATGACAATTTTACAAGAACAATTGCTTCTCCTGTGGTCGAGAACAAAAACTAGAAACAGCCAAGAACTTCTTTTCTATCCCAGTGATTTGAATTCGCGAAATAAAAAATAAAAAAAAAAACAATTAAATAGGAGTCTCCAATGCTATTTGTTCAACGATGAAATAAAGATGGGCATTCAATGAGATACACGATGATGATGTTAATTAAACGTTTGGCTTCAGTCGAAGCATGGGCCCACCACCACGGCTGTCTCTAGTGTATGGAGTTTATATCTAAGGACATGTGGCCATTTCCTAGCAATGTTTTCATTAGACGAATTTGGTGGCCTCATACACAACCCTCTTTAGTAGCCTCAAATGAAGAAGCCTGGAAGCCTTAACAAATGTTTTTGATAGTCTAGACAGAGAGTTGTGGAAACTGTCCTCTAATAAAAGCCTGTAAAAATTGCGAAAAAAAACATAGACAGTAAAATAAGGATACCCTTGGTGTCCGGCTAAACATACTGACCGAAACCCTCATCTCATGTCTACGTAGTGCTCCTTGAAACAAGCTGTGTTACATCAGCCTGACCAACAAGGTGGGATTGACATTGTAATTCTCAACATGTTAAGACTACTGAGAAGACTAGCATTGCACCACAGCCGCATGCTTTCTTCAAAACACATCGGATTATACTAAGAGTCACTGTAACCTGCCACCAGAGAAACAACCTCAGGAATGAAGGACTTGGCACGAGTTTCTTCCGACAATAACAGTAGTGCCAAAAACAGAGCTTGTAGCAGAAATAACAAACGTCTATCCTACCTTATAAAAAACGCACAGAATTCCAGGTCAACAACAACGATAGACGGTATGTGAGCACATTGCATAAGAGAGAATGTTGAGATGTGTTCGTACAGTCTGCAGCTGGGATCTAGGAGTATACCTTTACGACCTGGGGAGGGAACTAACCACGATTTTAGTGACAGCAACATCAAGTGCCCTTGTGTTTGTTATCTCTTCCTGCCTTCAGAGGCGTATACGATAAGGATAGGCGGATGATTCATCTCTCATTTTGATCACATACGTGTTATTGTCTCAAGCTGCCTGTAGATTAATCCATGCGGATTCTCTTTGGTACTGACTACTGACGGGTACTGAAGATAATGGAGATAGGAGATAGACTCTAAGTACAATGCAAATCTTAATTACAGAAATTGGCTCAAAGAACCGACTTCATTGCACCGGGTCACCCCTGTATGTGCTCAATCTTCATGTCTGAAAATGCCGACGACAGAGCACGATCTCCAGAGCTCCCGCGATGGGTCCGACATTTTCTCCCGAATACGGCAGGTGCCCATTTCCAGCTGGGTCGACAAAAAGAACCGGTCATATATTGAAAAAAACAAAACCCCGACGTTCTCGGTCTAAGCACGACAGAATTTAAAACTGGTACATTGGGATTGTAAGGAAAGCCTTCAGCCATTAGGCCACAGGCTTCCCCAAAAAGCTTTATAACAGGCAAACACATAACTTCATAACAACGGCGATCACAGTGACTACCCTCAACTCGTCGGTCAGGCTGCCGTAACACTGTTGTCAGGTAACACGACGAGAACGTTGATTGGGGTGTTGGTCTGTATGTTTCACCTTACAAGGATCAGAGCGACTTAGCACCACTACTGCGGAGGATGAAAACTCCAGTGTGTTTCCTTCCTGGGGCCCGTGCTGATGCAAGTGAAACGTATTCTACACCAATTAACATAATTAAATAAGAACTATCAAAGACGGACACTTTTACATACTTGGAAAGTACCGTGGAAGGTTGCTATAGCCACTCAAGGCACGAGCAAACAGAATCTAGAGACGGTGGGGGTTCGAGTCCTGCAAGTTTCACACGTCCTTTTAGTCTCAAAGGAGGTACGATCGGAGAACCTAGTTCTTTCGGAGGCGGACGACACACTTGGAGGTATCGTGTATACACTGTGCACCTTAAGGAGCATTTGACTGTAGAAAATTGAAAATAGCAACTGATTAGTCATTAGCCGCTCCATCAAGCAAAGACAACAAGCCAGTCACCAGTACATCCGCAAACTCGACTGAAAATATCAGGAAAGGAAATTGTATTTGTTTATCTGTACACTCGATTGCAAGTATCCACTTAGGGACATTTACCTGCCTATCTCCACACTCGATTGCAAGTATCCACATCGGGACATGTGCTTGCTTATCTGAACACTCGAATACAAGTATCTACAAAGGGACATTTACACATTTAAAAGTACACTTGATTACAAGTGAAAAAGGCAAATGCAATGTTTGTTATGATAAAAATAAATATTAAACATAGGATCAAGGAAGTGAAACTCAAAGAGTATAAAGCATTAGTTAGACCTAGGTTGGAGTACTGTGTACAGGTGTGGAGTCCTTATCGTAGAGGAGATATAAACATGCTGTAAAGGATACAAAAAAAGAGTGACAAAGCTGATAGCGGGATTCCAGAATTACAGTTATGAGGAAATGCGGTTCACACTATCTAGAAAAGAGAAGAATTCGAAGTGACTTAATACAGGTTTTTAAGATAATCGAAAGAACGGATAAATTAGACTATAACACGTTTTTTTTTCAAAATGTAACCACCTACAAGAACAAGAGGGCTTAGCTACAAATTAACTTAAGAAATGTCCAGATTAGATATTAGGAAATCTTTTTTAGTCAGAAAGTGATGAATGCATGGAATTCATTGCCACGGGAAGTAGTGGAGACAGGGACAATTAATGCATTTAAGAATAGATTGGATGACATAGATTTTAGAGAAAGAAAATGTAAATGAAATAGTTTGTTTACAGACTCTGCGTAGTCTTCTAAACTAATATACAAACGTTAAGATTAAGTTAAGTATCTACAAAGGGATATTGACACCCCTATGGATAGAAGAAACACGACTACGAAAGAAGAGGGAAGGACAATAATGCAGACCGCAGAAAAGGGAGAGACATAAACATCTGGATGAATAAATCCCTAATAGCCTTTGACAATTAACCAAAAAAAAAAAAAAAAACATTCGGAAATTTGGCCCAAACATATAAATACGATAGCAGATCTGCTTCGTTTGTGAGTTTCCGTACGGCGCTCAGTGCTGGAGAGTAACAGAAAAGAGCATTCCAAATTGTAATCGTTTGTCGCAACCAGGAAGAATCATTGGATTTACTGGACAAAATCATTCCCAACAAAGAACGCAAGTCTGGTAGTTCTGGGTCAACCTGGACTTTTTTTTTTTTGCGTTCGCCTTATTTTTCTTATCCCCAAAGGCGGTGTGCGTTGCACTGTGGTTTTTATTTTGCGCCTGTCGGCCCAGTGCATCCGACTTCAGCATGCATTTTATGTAAGGGTCTGCTTCCTCCTGCATTTTCTAAGGGTTTGCTTCCCCGGGGTAACGGCCGGTGCTGTGATGGGGATCGAACCCAGCACCTTCGTGTTGTGAGCCGTGCCACTTGACCACTAGGCCACGCCGTCCCCTGGTCAACCTGGATAAGAACTATTGTAATAAAACATTCTTCTACTTGTTCGTCTTATATAAGACACCCACACCAATTACTCTAACAAAAGCAACAGTAATTTCAAGGCTCCCGACACTGTCGTACATCTTCTCATGCAGTAATATAAAGTTGAGTTCATGTGCCGTTCCGTCTACCAGTGTATATTGTGCAGATCTATTAGGAGTATAAAGCTGTCATGAAACCGTCTGTGTCACAGGTGAACAGATCAAATCATGGCAATCGTATATTTTCAATCGAGATGTGGCCATCATTGTGTTCAATGAGTAACAAAAACAGTGGTTACTTGATCTTGTCCATAGATCTGTTAATTTGAGTCATTTGTAAATGGCATCAGTTTTTAAAGCTGTTTTTGTTCCATAATATATTGTCAATATATCGCTTTGATGCATATCCAATCTCTGGCTGCTTCCTTATTGTTCAGGATGCCGCAGTGAGCTGGTATCTTCTGAATTGTGTTCCTGACAAAACGCAAGATAAAATGTTCAAGTCTATAAAGGTATCATCAATCTGCAGTAGATTTGGAAACGATAATCCTGAATCAGACTTGGGACATATTACGATGCACAGCCGAAGGCAGGGTGAAGTGGAGGGAGTTTGCTACTACCCTTAAATACGTCACCAAACAATGTGGTCACTAGCCGCTTTGCTAGTCATTGACAAAAGGATAAAAAAAGCGGCAAAGGCGATCTGATGATGAGGTTTAAATAATAATACTCATCAGAAACAAAGCCATGGACATGTGTTATGAGGTGTAATCGCATTTGACTGCACAACAGGTCTTACCTCAGGTAGGACACCGATGTGCAGATTTGCTAGTTGGGCTGTTGCATATTATGTGCTTACGGGCACTGCGCTTTATCTCAGCCTCGGCGATTATGTTCTTTCTACTCAGCGATGTAAACCAGGCAACACGGTCCTGCGCTAGCGTCTTCCAGATGCAATGTTTAAACTGAGAGACGGGATCAAGATGCTGAGCAGCGCATGAGCTGCAGTGGTCAGCGACCCATAGCTGACTGCTAGCGTTAGGGCATACAAACCAGAGCTACCAAGACCCTTCTACACCTCTACGAGGTGATCCTGGATAACAGGCTGCAGTAGGGCAGACTGGCTAAGGAGAAGGGATCGAAGAGGGAATGCTAACCCGGTACTAAAAAAATGCTTGCTGAAGGATGTGTTGGACCGAACGGTGCAAATATCGCAGTCAAGCTGTAAACTACGACACAACGCATTCCGTTCTCTTGACTACATTCTGCTACTTAAGCCCTTTCAGTGTTTGGTATTGGGAGATTGAGAACGAACGAAGCTAAGCCAATCCCTATAAACACTGTCAACATTCACTTTCAGGTTACAATGTCAAACATCTGCAATCGTTCATCTTTCCTCTCCAGAGTGAAGCATAGATTTCAACTGCAGATATCACCTTTACGTGAAGTCTGTATCCGAGCCTAAGCGGTGGTTCATGATAATAGCAATGCTTAAAAAAATATGAGGCTGCTAGCCTTATGCACAACCCTAGATAGCCATCTTTTACAACATGATCAGACTATAAAAGAACAAAAAACAGAAAAGAAGACCCTCTAAACTTTACAGCAGCAGAAAAACCGGTTAGACCATGTGATTCAAAGAACACGGTGACCCCACCAATCATCGCGGGTATCACGTTGTCGCCGCCACTGTCCAAATGTTGATACATAAGAGGCCCTAGGCGATGAGTCGTTTGGAGATTGTGGGAGGCAAGATAAATATAACGACGAAAAAAAGTTCACGACATTATTTAGGGTTTCAAGTTATGTATTACGACTCTTACAACCCTCGTTATGAGCAGCGTACTTTGTTTGAGTGTTTTATTGACTGAAGTCAGACCTATCACTTTTATGTGTTTTAGTTGTAAGAATTGAAGTCATACATTCTGTAGTACCGGTAGTGCTACTTTTGGTCGTAGTTTGTTGGTTTATTTCTGGTTCCTTTGACATTGCTGCTAATTCTGCAATGATAATTATTGTGTTGTTGACGACTTAGGAGTTCCTTTCCATTTCCCAGTGTAGCATTATTATCTCCCCTATATCCATTCGAATAAATGGTTCGATTAGTGTGGGTTTAAACTGCTGTATTCAGTTGCAACATTTTAACAAGTGGGCCTGAGAGGAGCAAATGTGGGTTCCTCAAGAAATCAGTGATGTATTTTTGGGGAGTGTTGGCTTGCAGGCTGGATCTCGCGAGCATGGAGCAATAGCCAGAGCGGACACACGGCAGAGGAAGCACTCACTACAACGCACACAAACAAACATGCAAGCACACACACGCATCCATATAATGGCTTTCACAATTCTTTCAGTCTGAGATTAAAAGGAGCGTACCTTAGCCGAAAAGAAAACTTCAACGAACAATCAATTACTTTGAGCCTTCCATAATCACCTGAATTATAAACATTTGTAAAAAATACCATCGATGCTAACATACGTCTTATAGTGAACTCAAAATTACTGCACGCCGCGGACAACTTCGTCATGGTGGACTGAATATCTTATTCTGAGCAGTCGTCAGCGTATAAGAGATACAAGATTATGACTTCATTCGCCTTAGTGTATGACTTCAGCTGTCTCGGATTGAACAGCTGACTTTGGGTCCTGTACCTGATATACATGCCAGTAGCAGTCATCAGATGTGTCACGCATATCATAAGAAAGAAAGAGAGCATTGCTAAAGACTGCCAGCACACCATCATTAGTCCCGTAAAAGGAAAGGTCATGTGGCACCAATACTGCAGATCGTTGGGCCAGTTCCCATTCCACTCGGTTTTGTGCCAGGATATTTGTTCTAGATATGTTGCCTTCCCATATCTTTTTCTCCCTCCTTATCTTAAGCTACCCAGGCACAGTAACTTGCTAGATCGATTGCCCATACCATATGAGCTTACGTACATTTACCATAGTCAATAGGTTTTTTATATATTGGTCGACCTCTCTCTTAACGGTGTCCCGAACTGCCTTATTCATGACGTAGTCTAAATACGAAATGCCGAGGATTCGACGCAGACATATCTCCATTGCACAAATTATTCGCTCTAGAACTGCTGCCAGAGTCCAAGTTTCTCACGCGTAAAGGTACACGGAAGTGACAAATGTATACATTAAAACTCAACTTGGATTTCAGGTTGTCGGTTTTGTCCTTCTACAGTGGCCTCAGAGCAGCCATGGTTATCGATGTTCTTGCCTGAATCTTACTTCTGGAACCGTCCGTATCCATCAGTGATACTTGGTATTTAAATCTTAACAATTTGCTATGGTTCACTTTGATTGCAATCTGACTTGTTAGGCCATCCGGAACGTTGACCATAATTTCACACTTCTCTGCACTAATTTCCAAGTCTTGAGACTAGACTCGCAAGTTTCAGCCAGCCCGGTAATGTCATCAGCAAACCAGAGATTGGTGAGTGTACAACCACCTATATTGACAGTACCCAGAGATTGGTGAGTGTACAACCATCTATGTTGATAGTACCCAGAGATTGGTGAGTGTACGACCACCTATGTTGATAGTACCCAGAGATTGGTGAGTATACGACCACCTATGTTGATAGTACCCAGAGATTGGTGAGTGTACGCACCTATGTTGATAGTACCCAGAGATTGGTGAGTGTACGACCACCTATGTTGATAGTACCCAGAGATTGGTGAGTGTACGACCACCTATGTTGATAGTACCCAGAGATTGGTGAGTGTACGACCACCTATGTTGATAGTACCCAGAGATTGGTGAGTGTACAACCACCTATGTTGATAGTACCCAGAGATTAGTGAGTGTACGACCAACCACCTATGTTGATAGTACCCAGAGATTGGTGAGTGTACGACCACCTATGTTGATAGTACCCAGAGATTGGTGAGTGTACGACCATCTATGTTGATAGTACCCAGAGATTGGTGAGTGTACGCACCTATGTTGATATTACCCAGAGATTGGTGAGTGTACGACCACCTATGTTGATAGTACCCAGAGATTGGTGAGTGTACGACCACCTATGTTGATAGTACCCACATTATTCTTCTGCAATAACGTTTTCTGCCTGTGACTGCAGTCTGTTCAAAATAACATTAAGTTTCACTTTGCTGGGTTGACTGATAGCTCGTTAGTTTTGACATTGTTGAAGGTTACCCTTCTAAAGTAGGGTTACCGGTATAATCAGTGATTGTATCCAACTTGTTGGCCATTCTCCCGTCTACCAGATCGTGTTTAGATCTTTGTGAGACTGTCTATATAGTCAGTCCCTCTGTATCCTTATTGAGAGACGACCGCCACCTCTACTTCTTCAAGCAGGATAGTGAATTTGTCTTCTTCTTGTGAGACTTCCATTAACATCACTCTAGGGTCCCCAGTGGTCTTTGTTATATACCTGGAAGTAATATTCCGTCCATCTCTTAATACCATCTTCTGCTGTCAGTGTGTTCCATGTCATGTCACGTGTTGTTCTCACTTTGGATATATTCTCTCTTGTCAGCTCCCCAACTGTTCTTCTTGCAATGCAGTTGTGAATTTCTGGACACTGTTCCACATCTACCCATTCTTTGCCTCTGCCATTTCTTTCCTTGGTGCCAGCACATTCCTGTTTGACAGCATTAGTGACTGAGTAGACCACACATAATTCTCCTCCGTGTAGTACTCCAGTGATCATGCCATCAAACTGGTAAACAACAGTAATAACGTGTTCGCCTGGAGTGCTTGAGGTTGCGGGTTCGAATCTCAGTAGATACAGGGATGATTTTTTTTTCACGTGGATCTTCTGGAAAAAATTGCTCTGATCTCTGAGTAGCGAGATCGGACTCCCGTGTTCAGTGTCGAGCACGTTAAACATGCATATTTGAATACCAAGATTCCAAGTACGAGTCTGCTGGGACAACAAAACTTGGCGATGATTTGCCAGAGTCCTCCCTTGTTGACAGTGTCAAAGACCTTGGTCAGGTAGACAGAAACTTACAGGTCACAATGCTGTTGACATTTCTCACTGCGTTGAGTTATTGCACTTATTGCAATTCCAAAAGATAGACCAGCTGCGTCAGGAGACAGTCGAGTATAATTCCGACGTAAATGGGCCACAATTCATGCATATATATATATATGAGAAAGACAAGTAATGTCTGATCAGACATGTTAGTCAGGGTCAGGCAAAACATACTGGCCAAGACCCTCACCATGGCTTCCTAGTAGTCCTCCCTGGAAACGGGTTGTTTTCATAGCATTGCACAACTGCCTGGAGGACGACCGTTATCAGCACGCACAAAAAAATAGCCTACTCATTGTGGGCATTCGCAAACAACAACAATATATATATATATATATATGCAGACAGGCACCAGAAAATGGAATACGGAAATGAATGTATAAACACTAAGTGAATGGTGCAAAGAAAGAGAAATAGAATTTGCAGGGAAGATTAAGCAAACACATGAAATGTATTCAACCCATGAGGTTTAAGGAAGTTTAAACAATTCTTAAACTCAAACCAGTGTAGACCATAGGAGTAGCAGGAGAAAAGGCCAGTGGCCCTGACATCGATCTTACAACTTTAGGCCACTCACCATAGAGGAGTGAATAAACAATTATAAGAATAGAATCATGTGATTCATCATTTTCCTCAATGAACATGTGTGCCTGTTCAAATGAGACTTAATGTTGCTGATTTAACTAAGTTGCTACTAAATATTATTTAAAAAACTTTTTAATGACATGTCCAGATTCTGCCAACAATTTTATAGATTAACAGGCCACACTAGTAGAGGCTGTGTTCAAATTGTAAGTTCTTTAGGTTATGGGGAACTTGGTTAAAATGTAAGCTCTTTAGGTTATAAGGAACGTGGTTAAAATATTAGCTCTTTAGGTTATGGGGAACTTGGTTAAAATATAAGCTCTTTAGATTTTGGGGAACTTGGTTAAAATATAAGCTCTTTAGGTTATGGGGAACTTGGTTAAAATATAAGCTCTTTAGGTTATGGGGAACTTGGTTAAAATAGGAGAAAGAGAAGTTCACAAACACAACCATATCAAGTTAAGCTGATATAAAAGTTTGCAACTGATCTGAAAGATGTCAGATGTGATGGTGACTGCATGATTTATCAATTACTGACAAAGGAACTAATAATTGTTGAAGAGCGTAGCTGAAGACGACTAGAAAGGGCTGCGTGTGGACTAGAAACATCATCTTGTAACACAAATTGCTACAGAAATCATCTAAGCAAAAGTACATCAGGTGATGTTGTGCAGCTTTTCTTTCACTGGGCACACAAGCAATCAAGACCCTTTGTCTCAGACACAGAACAAATGTGACAAATCAAAAATATTCTGCTAATAGGAAGAAATATTTTATTTCTATGTGGAATGTTAAATGCAAATCGCTGAACACACAAAAATGTGCCAAAAAAAAATAATTAATTAATATAAGTGATCTGCTCAGATGGCAGTCCTCTTTGGGGTAGAGTGCTTTACGGCACTGCACAAAAGTTTAGGCTTAAAAGTAGACTATATTTTTTAATAAACAAAAATACTCCACGGGATCACCCTAAGGATCTGCATTAGGATGCACTTCCCTCTTCCTCATCTACATAAAGAAATTTATCTTCATCTTGAAGGTCCACAAAGCTGTTAAACAGATGACCTTATCATTTGGACAACACAAATATTTGTAAAAAATAGCCCAAGCAAAATTAAATGACATTTCACACTGCAGAACACGGATCTGTCGGACCGAAAGGTACAAATATCGCAGTCCAGCTGTAAACTAGTGACACAACACATTCCATTCTCCAGACTACATCCTGCTACTTGCAAAGCCCTCATTAGGACTTGGTAGCTGGAGACTGAGAACGAACGCAGAAGAAGAAGACGACATTTTACATTAGCCTTGTTTGTCTTTCCTATGTGGCCTATAGCATTCTGATCGTCAGTAACTGTTGGTGTGCCTAGCAAACATTTATTTTTCTGTGGCAAGTCCTGGTCAAGTAAGCAGCAGATCCTGCACTGTTGTGAGTGTTAGGTTCATGCGCAGGGTCTAACTTTAAACTGTCATAATGAAACTCAAGTATTAAAGAAAGATCACCTCATCCAACCTGTGATACAAAACATCTACTATAACCAAAAAGACTTTTGCAGTTGAGAGGAGTGCACATCCAGAAAATTGAAGTTCAAAATCTTAATGACAACAAATGAGATACACAGTAAGTTTTCTTTATTCTGGTAAACAAACAAGTACCTGGCTATCAGATCTGTGGATTAATAATGTGTTCAGTCTGTAAAATGAGGAGAATGGCCAAGCCGTTAGGATATCAATTTGATAAAACAAGGGGACATGAGTTCAAATCCTGGGATAATATTTTTTTCTGCCAGGGAGAAAATAAAAAATCTCCATGGTGGCTGCAGGATCAAGTGACCTTTACTCCTCAGCAACATAAATTCTTCTGGTGGAGTCACACATGGTAGTAAATGCTTTGTTTCTGTTGACAATTTGTAATGCCTTGAAACTGCAAACTGAATACTCTTCACGAGTAACATTCAGTGTTCTAATGTCAGTCTAAATAATCTGAGACAGGCACCAGTATATGTGAACTGTGTATAGTTGGAGGTCACTGTAGTAGTGAGGTATGGCACTCGTCTTTCAAAGCAAATGGAAACTGCATGGGTTTTGAGCCCCGCAGGTTTCAAGCTACCCCTGGTCCCAAAAAGGTGGGTCCAGAGTGCCTGCATCCTGAATTACCTCCAGTCGTCTTGACTTATGTCTTGCCACTGGTAGTTCGTGACCAGAGAGCAAGGTTGATGACCAGTGCAGCTCTTTCCTCACTATAATCCAAATACAGCGCAAGTTACATCATTAAGACAAACTGTCTGATGTCGCCATCATTGCTTGCGATAGGCAACTAGTGCATGTCTCTTCGATCTCACCAGTTTGTGGTGCATTCCAGTTTACTCAGCCGTAAAAATGACACCCTAACTCCTTTCGATACTTCTAGTACTTGATTTTTTGTCAAGGTATTCCAAATGTGACATTTTCAGATTTTATTTTGATAAAAAACTATTTGATATACAGAGTTACAACACTGGTCATGAACTGTATGACACAAATCCACTAAATTAGACTGGCCTGAAAAGAATTAAACCATGAAAGAAAAACGATCCAACCCCCAATACAAAATCTTTAATATGTATTCTACAGTTTATCTCAACTTACATTTTTATTAGCTATAAATAATAAAAACAGATTAAATAAAAAGATACACATTATATCAAATAAATTCTGAATGCAATAAACTTTAGGTTTTCTCCAAAAATTGTGTGCATGAATGAAGCAAAAAGTTAAAAAATAAAACATATCTTGTATAAATTATCTCTGCTTGTTCTCCATCTGACTAATGAATAATCTATGTAAAATGTAAATTGGAAGACGGTCACAGTAAATTTGATAAACATTTCTCAAAACAGAAAGTTCAGATACATGACTTGTGCCAGTTGGAATGGTACATAATAATGGCAGTGTAACTACAGAATACGAGCAGCAAACTTTGACATTCACATAATGAAACTAAATTGTGAAACTTTAGGTTCCTCAAATGAAATAAAATTGTGAAAAAAGGAAATCTTGCTCTGGATGGCATAGAACAAAATTAACATTTGAGGGGTTTGAGCTCTTGCTTTGTATAGCATATGTATTGAGTTCATTATCAAGTCCTTCTAGCTGAAATATACCTGACTTATAGCCAGGGAAGGCAAAGTAGCCATACAACCCTTTAACAATTGCTGAGTGCTAACCTAGTACTACGAAGTCTTACAATGAAGTCTTGCATTGAAGTCTTAGAAAAGAAGTCTCACAATGCTTCACCCCTGACAGCAGTGTCTACTATATGATCATCTTGTTTTTTATAGTAAAACAAGTAAAAGATCTTGTTAAATGTATCATAATGGACTACATAAGGCAAGAGAAATGAACTAAGTCATATTTCTGAACAAAGTTGAATGTATTTCACTGTAACTGACTAACCAAGCAAGACAGGGTGTGCCGGGAGGACTTTACCTGTACAGGTACCAAACCCAACCCTGTAGCCTTGAGACTCGCAATAACCTGCAACACAATAATGCTCACATTTACACAGACACAAAAGGTGGCATTAAAATTATCTGTAATTAAAATGATTAAGTATTGAAAAATATAAAAGTGGAAGTTTCTCACATGGCAGCTTGACACTGTGCTCTTCACCCATAAAAATATATTCTTTGGTAGTTTTGGGGCATAATGAAGAAGGTGGATCGGAGACATCTTTGCTGTAGTGCAATGCAAAGCTTCAATATATTACTTATAGTTGACACACGAAAAAGGCAACAGCGCCAGATTTGTGCTGCAAGATGTGCTCTCTTATGACTAAAGCCAAATTGTGGCATGGCAGACTCAGTTGCACTTGGAATACACATGTAAGAAGCTGACTGGGGTCGTCGCATGTTATAATCCTTTGGGCAGATTGCTTTCTCTGAGCTTAATATTCCACTAAGTGAACTGTACACCTTGTGTGATGCTAGTACACCAGATGGAGTGATTCTGTGCAAGCTTCCCCTAGAAGGTGACATTAAACCCTTTACAGCTCATAGGGGCTTAAACTGGTCCCCCATAACCTAAAAATGGGTGCCTGCCTTGACCAAAATGGTTTGCAGAATTTCCTTTTTTTTTTAACGACTCCACGTGATATGTTGCATTTGTGCATGTGCAACTGACATTTAACTCAATGATTATTTCTGGCAAGTTGACTTTAGCACGTGTTATGAAAGTTGACCCATTTATTACAACAAAAATTGGGCTTCTACACTGTAGAAATGATTGATCATTTTCTCAGTCCAATGATCATGCATCTGGTTTACTCATGGATATTCAACACATGCCCCATTTAGACTTTGACTGGGACACATAATACAAAGGTATGTGCATAGGAATTGAGGGCTATATCTGCTAAACACGCAATGTTGAAAGTACGAAAAAAATGTTTCTAATTTCCACTTTTGCATTAATGTCATTTAGCGCTTCATACTAATTTATAATTTTATTATGAATACTTCATGTCATAGATAGTTTACAACTTCTACTAAATCACCCGCTAAAGAATTCTCCTGGGGTATTCTCTCTGTATACTCACCAGTGTATTCGTTGTGTTAACATAAATTTTGCTATAAAAACGGGTGAATAAAATTGAGACAACTTCTGTCTCCCCGATAACAATACAATCGCTTTTTTTTTACTTTAGACAATTTGAAAATTATTTTTTCTGTTTCACATGAATTTGGAAGGTCATTCCATTATTGAAGGTGATAGGAGAAGTTAAGTTGTTGCAATGAACTTTTCTGAAGTAGGTCTGTTTAGTTTGTTTATGTAGATGTTATAAACACATTTGTAGTGGAAACTAAACAGATATATTGATCTGGTGAAGAACACTTTCAGTGCTTTGTGGCAATTTCATGGATTTACAAGACAACTGGTGTACCCAAAAATGGGTAAGTCTAAATGTTTGTAGACGTAATAAAAAACAAATGGGAACTAGAAGTCCTACGATGTTTAGATCATAATTTTAGCTCAATTTTTTACAGTAATAATGAATTTTATTTTGAATAAAACTTTGACGCATGGAATTTCGGCAATTTGGTCCGGACTGAAAGACACAAATTAGCTCAGATTGAAAAGGGTTAATGGTGAAGCTTCTCTGCGTCAATCCCCCACAGCATTGGATAGTTGCCATAGCAGAGTATTTTCAGGTGCATGACATGAACATAAGAGGTGGGGGATGTGTTCTTTATCATTACTTTACATCTGACCCTTGTGCTAGTCTTCGCAGTAAGACAAGTGATATAACCACACATACTTGCATAAATATTAACGGGGACTGTTGTTATTTTAGAAGCCACTCATGAGTTTGATGCTTCTTTGGTGGTGGGTTACAGTTCTAACATCCAGAAGCATTCTCAAAAAGGTAGACTGGGGTGAACGTAGCTGGCTGTAGAGCAATGCAGTGCTCCTCATTAAGCTCTCCACTATGGGGATTACAGTGTTGATCCTGATGTTACTCGTTGCATCCCCTTCCCCAAATTGTGCACCCTTTGAATATGGCAGGTGTTGATTGTGTGTACCAAGTTGCACTGCAATCAGCAAAATAATATGACTGCAATAAACCGTTGAACTGGAGCATATTTGCAACTTGCGTTTTAAGCAGCGAATTCTGATTGAATTTCTTGTGCAGAGAAGGAAACTGTTGTGAACATTCACAAGCGTCTTTGTGTGTTTTGTAGTCGACAGGAGTACAGTTAGTCGCTGGGTTCAGAGAATCAAAGAATCAGGAAGTGTAGATACGGAGATGCTTGATCGGCTGCACAATGGACGTCATGTCACAGCCACCAACGCAGAAATGCGATGGGGGTTTTATTCTTACTGATAAGCAAATCACTACAGAACAACTGGCCTTACAGCTGTCAATCAGCATTGGTAGTGCAAATGCAGTTATAAAAACTCTTGATTTTCTTAAGGTTTGTGCAAGATGTGTTCCTGGAAGTCTCACAAATGACTGACTACTGATTGCAAAGGAAAACAATTTTTTCTGAATTGTTGGAGCATGTCAATGCTAATGGAGAGAACATTTTGACTAATATCGTTACAGGTAACGAAACCTGGACACCATCATTTTGAACCTGAGACAAAAAGGCAGTCCTTGGAGTGACATCACACGCAATCGCCACAAAGAAAAAACAAATTCAAGACAACACCTTCAGCTAGAAAGGCCATGATCACAGTCTTTTGGGACATTGAAGGTGTGATTCTTGTGGATGTGATGCCAAAAGGAGAGGGAATCAATTCGCAAGCTTACGTTAGGACATTGAAAAAACTGTCTACGTTTTGCAGAGTTCGGCCGCACAAGAATCCAGCAGACCTGCTTCTCCTTACAGACATTGCGCCCCCTCACACAAGTCTGGCAACACGGGAAGCAATCACAAAATTGGGTTTGGACCGTACTCATCCATACTAAAGTCCCGATTTGCCACCCTCTGATTTTTATCTGTTTGATCCACTCAAAGATCCACACGTGGGACAAGATTTGAAGATGATGAAGTGATTCATTCAGCCAAGAAATGGCTACATGATCAAGACAAAATCTGGTAAGGGCTAGGAATACATGCACTTGTTTTGCGCTGGCATTTAGCTGTACAAGTTGATGGAAATTATGTTGAACAATACAGATATTTACATGACATAGCCATGTATAATGTGTAGAATTTTCATGCCTTTTGAATAAATAGCTCCTGAGAAAAACGATGTGGTGCATTACTTTCTGAACGCCCCCCGTACTTGTAATCAGTTGAATAATATGCTGTAATAGACTACGAATAGTACAATGTTCGCTCAGCATTGCCAGTATTACCAGGCAATTTCTGTCATGGAACACCCAGAGATAAAGAGGCAAAGGAAGGACAAAAAGAACACAAGAAACCTTAAGACTGATACAAGAAAAAAGAGTAGAGTTGGAAAGAATAACACAGGACAGATCTGCTTGGAGAGGGTTAGTTGAGGTCTTATGCTCCCCAAGATGATAAAAGAAGGAGAAAGAAGAAGATGAATTCATATTTGGCAGAATATTTTAAACTATGAGGTACATCCATAACGTCAACCTTCTCAGCTATGTTCATAATGCTGCAGAAAGATCAAAAGTCATTTACATACCACTAAAAATAACCTCGTCTCCATCCTGCAAAAATTTGCGACCAAGTCCGCCGCCCAAGTCGATAGTTCTTGTGCCCTTCCAACACAGCTCCAACATAGAACCCAGAGAGTCCTGACTCTGATAAAATATATAATAAAAATGATTAAATATAGCACCAGAATAAAGATTTCATGTAACAAGTATAAAAATGGGTGGACAAGATGTTAGGATAACTGTTTCTTTGACTGTGGACAGAGATTCAAACCCTGCACGATCAAAGTTTGTTTCTTTCCTAGTGAAATATTAACGCAGCCTACACACTGCATGGTAACTGTTTTTATTTCTAGCTGTTTAAATTCATCTCAGGTACACTACCCTAGCAATGAGGTATAAGTTGAAATGACTAAATTTATTACAACAAAGCCCCAAGAATAGTGTCAATATTATTAGAATGTATCCGATAATATAGGAAAAAAAAAGAGATTGTTCAATGAAGACACATAGTATTCAATACAACAAAACAAAAACTTTGTTGTCACTTTATAGATAAAATCAAATTAAAAACAAGTTTTCAACAGTGGACAGTGCACTGGCTGCCCATCTGAGGGATCTAGGTTCAATTCTCAAATGGTCTGGGATATTTTTTTTTATCAATCACAAGTGGCTCTGGGAACAACCCAGCTTAAAAAAATTGGGTACCAAAGCAAATTTGGGAAGTAAAGCGGCTGGCATTATGCCTACCACATCACCACTAGTGAGCCGTTGGCCAAGAAAGTATGGCTGTAACACCATATTCTCAATATGTCACAAGACATGAAAATTGGATCTGTATTTTTGTGGTTGTTGCTCAACACTGTTTGGTTAGCATAGTGGCAGAGTACTTGCTTTTCACTACAAAAGTATGGGATCGAACTTCCGTTACTGCCATGCATGCTTCCATCACACAGCTGTAAATGGGTACATGGTTTACTGTTAGGGGAGGAAAGGCAGCGATGAAGGGAACCGGGCATCCCACCTCGTAAGCTATGAAGCTGTGGCTTCGTGCAATAGCTTCTAACACTTCATCCCTGACAGCATGGAACTGCCTTTATCCAGCAGAACAAAGTGTACAGGGTATTAAAAAGGATGCAATAAAACAACAGAACAAATAACATTATAAATGTTTATCACCAGGGTCCGAAAAGAGAACATGGAATAGTAACACTGTAACCTGTCAAGCATGGTGTAATAGGGAAACAAGGAAGTTTGGATATGGAGCATGTTTCCATATATTAAACTGTAAGCCATAAGAAAAAACAAGTCCTCTACAAACAATAGTAGAAAGGCCTAAGTCAAGATACATCCTCTCCACACAATGGTAGAAGTGGGCAAACTAAGTCAAGATACAACCTCTACACACAATGAATTTGACTGCTAAGTCTGTATATGGGGACAGGTGCAACTTAATGAGATAGACCCCCAACTCACACCATAGACCTGGAAAATAAGGTGGGGATCGATTTGATAATCAATTGAGAAGCCTAGCACAGCACTGAACTACACTACACTACAGTTAATAGAGCCCAGGGTAACCTTCTTCAGTAAACCTTGGAATATAAAATGATACACTTCAACTCTTAATAGAGAAGAATTATCAAGTATGAGAAGTTTGAAATAAGTATCTTTTGCAACCACAAGTGGTGAAGTCAGATGCTGATATTGCAACACAGGGGGACAGCTCGGGTCAAAATGTCAGATGCTGATATTGCAACACAGGATGACAGCTCTGGTCAATATGTCAGATGCTGATATTGCAACACAGGGAGACAGCTCTGGTTAATATGTCAGATGCTGATATTGCAACACAGGGAGACAGCTCTGGTTAATATGTCAGATGCTGATATTGCAACACAGGGAGACAGCTCTGGTTAATATGTCAGATGCTGATATTGTAACACAGGGAGACAGCTCTGGTCAAAATGTCAGATGCTGATATTGCAACACAGGATGACAGCTCTGGTTAATATGTCAGATGCTGATATTGCAACACAGGGAGACAGCTCTGGTTAATATGTCAGATGCTGATATTGCAACACAGGGAGACAGCTCTGGTTAATATGTCAGATGCTGATATTGCAACACAGGGAGACAGCTCTGGTTAATATGTCAGATGCTGATATTGCAACACAGGGAGACAGCTCTGGTCAAAATGTCAGATGCTGATATTGCAACACAGGATGACAGCTCTGGTTAATATGTCAGATGCTGATATTGCAACACAGGGAGACAGCTCTGGTTAATATGTCAGATGCTGATATTGCAACACAGGGAGACAGCTCTGGTTAATATGTCAGATGCTGATATTGCAACACAGGATGACAGCTCTGATCAAAACGAATGTTAGTGGATAAGCATTAAGTCACTTTATTCTGACCACACAGAAAACGAGATTGTAAAACAAAGAGATGCCCCTAACCTCTCCAGAGATAGTTCCTGACCCCATGAGGTCTCCAGGATTGATGTTGCAGCCTGTGACTGTGTGGTGAACTAGCTGCTGCTTCATTGTCCAATACATGTGCTACGGAAGAAACAATAAATCTATAAACACAAGAAGTATAATCATATAATTTGAATGACATCACCTACATCAGTGCTCTTCAACCTTCGCGCTACCACCCATTAGCTTACAGGTGGCCAGTAGCAGAATAATTAAATGCTGCATTAAAAACATAATTTGAGGAAACTATGGCAAAGTACCAGCAAACCAACAAAAATGCACATTTTGAGAACCTGTTTTTCCCGTGACTGCAGACAGCTGTGAAACATGGACAGTTACCTAAACCATGAATCCTTCCAGTTGAAATGTTATAGTATAGTAAAATCCTAAGAATTAGGAAAAAAGAAAAATTTTGCAAACATTCAAGACAGAGGAGAACTGATTCATATTTTCCATTACGATAAAAAATGGTAAATACTTTGACCACATCAAAAGTAACAAAAATCGTGAAAGAGCAGTAATAGAAGGTATGGTGCCGGGCAAGAGAGGTACACCAAGAAGGTGGCGACACCAAGATGTCAAGGAATGCTTGGGCATGACTCTAGAGCAGGCCGGACTCTAGAGCAGGCCGGAGATTTGGCAAAAGATCAAGTTTCTTTCAAACTGGCTGTTAAGGGAGTGACGTTCTGCAAAAGACATGCTTTTATATGATAATAAAAACATCCAAAGCACACAGATTCAGTGAACGACCGCTGCATTTTCTTCAATTTAAATTTTAGTGGGCAGTAAGGAAAATTTACCCTCACAAAAGCTATAAAACTGGGCGTCAAGTATAAAAAAGCATTGACCTACACTATAGATTAACCCTTTATAATCCAGCCTAATTTAGTAGCAGTGTGCTTTACAGCCAATTACAAGAGCTGCAACTCTGTACGGTACATCAAATGGTTTTTGTTTTTTACATAAAATAATATTCTTCTTCTGTGATTGTCACTCATTTAGGCTGGGGCTCTGGATTTTCCAAACTGGGACTCTGGATTTCCCAAACTGGGGCTCTGGATTTTCCAAACTGGGGCTCTGGATTTCTCAAACTGGGGCTCTGGATTTCTCAAACTGGGACTTTGGATTTCCCAATAAAGTCTGGTGACTTTTCAGGGTTTCAATACTGCCATACAGTTTCTCCTCAATAAAAGTGGGCATAGCCTTCATGGATCTGCATTTCTTGGGGCAGTCCTAAAGTATATGTGCTTTTGTAATGTTTGCCAAGCCCCAGTGACATAGGCTGGCAATATATATCTTAACTCATTCACTCTCGTGAGCTGATACACCGGCTTCCAAATTTTTCCAGAAAACACAGGAGCCGATATATTGGCTTTTGCGACTGTGTTTACAAAATCACATATTTTCCCATTCCTAATTCTCCTAAATGTTTCATTTTGGTTATTGGCGGAAGTCCAGATTTTGTACCTTTCATTTCCGGAAAAGTTATAGTGTGTTTTGTTGAGAAGATTTTATTTTTGTACTTGGAAACCAATTTTTTGTTCCGGAGGGCAGCCTTGAATCTAGCCCATGCCCCTTCAGTCAGACCAAATAGAGTTTTTACAGTATAACTTCGGTAATAGTCAGATTATATTATTGCTAACGATAGTGATGATGAAGATATCGATCGTTCTGATAGCAATATTTCAATTTCTTTATCTAGTCTTAGTGCTAAGTCAAGTGATGAAAGTGAAACTAAATCTACTAAGACGGGGCGGTGCCCTTTTGTTTCAAGTAATGGTAGTAACAATTCACAAATTCAGTAAAGGTTCAAGACCCTCCACATTCATACTAGTGTGTATAATATAAATGTGTATACATATATATTGAATACAGCAGAGACATTCTTTCCGGGTGTGCGTAAATTGTAAACACTTATGCTGATTGGTGCTTTTATTTTCTAGCACATTTTAACTTCCCATGCCTTCAGTAAAATATGAATATTGTAAAAACACCACCAGCAAATTAGGTGTAACTTGTGCCTTTTATCCTGGATCATAAATTTCCAGCCTTGTCTTGGTGTTACCAGTTCTTTGACAACCTTGTATGCTCCTTTAGCGTCCTTTCTGTTTAATCTCTCTTCGATGTTTGTACATTGCTCACATATCCACGCTTCTTTCGCCTCTCTTATCTTTTGTTGTATGGCTTTCTTGACATCTTTATATATGCCGACCTTATCAAGTGGATGATTTTGGTTTTTCAGTGACCTTCTATTACAAAAGTCTAGAATTTCTTTGGTCACCCATGGCTTCTTTTTTGTTTGGTAGCATCCCAGGATATCTGTTGTTGTATCTATGAGAGCTACGTTAAGAGACTCTGTTACTGTATCGGTATCCAGTCTGTCTCTGAGAGCCAACAGTCGAGAAAATCTCCCTCCTACCCTTGATTGGAACACTTTGATGATTGCTGGGTCTTTTAGTTTATCCAGGTCAAACTTTAGTCTGGTCACTTCTACTTTGCGACTCCATTCAATCGCAGATGCATAGTCATCATTAAAGATCGTGGTCGCTTCCTATATCAGCTCCTGGGAAACTTCTCGTTTTGTCTGTGTCGATACTAGATCTAAACCTCCTCTGGATCAGTATATAGTCAATTTGGCTGTGCACTTCATTGTTTGGGTTATGCCATGTCCAGCGTCTAGACGGCTTGTTTAAACCAAACGTGTTTGCTACTACCAGCTTATTGCATTGTGTAAATTCTAGGAGATGAGGCCCTGGACATTGGTATCTTTGTTTCTGTATGAGCCACATGTTCCCCTCCAGTTGTGGACTGCATCTTCTCCAAATTTTGCGTTTCAATCACCCTGGACTACCAATATATCTTTTTTGGCGTTCAGTTATCAGACTCTGAAGTTGATCATAGAATGCCACTATTTCACGATCTTCAGAGTCTGCAGTGGGTGCGTAGCACAGTATTATAGTAATATTAAACGGTGCTGCCTTTAGCCGTAAGATAATAAAACAGCTAGATATTGGGCGGCAACCCAATATGTATCTGGCTATGTCTTTATGTACCAGTATCCCCACTCTGTGTAAACGTTTTTCCTCCCTGCTGCTGAAGTAGAACTTGTGGCCTTCCTCCGTGGTAAACTCACCAAAGTTTTTCCATCTAGCCTCCCATGTACCAATTTGTACTCACCAAGTGTTTTTGTATTTTGGTGATCCTATCAATAACTTAACTCCTGCAGCTAGATTCTGTGTCCCAGTCAATGTTTGAACCAGACTTGTAGTGAATATTCACGTTTAATCCAGATGCACAATCACTGGACTGGTAAAATAATGTCATTTCTCAGCTCTTGTAGTTTTAATTGCATTGAAGAGAATGCCACATGCTAAAAAAATTTGCTGGAAATGAAATACCGACAAACGGAAATAACTCTTCATTAAACAAAAACTTTGCATAAACCAGAAATTCTACGATCCTTTAAGTTATTCTGAATATATAAATATCATTAACCCTACCAGACCGCTGTATCCATTTTTCGGTAATTTCCAAATCTGCAGCTATACCGCTGGACCTAATTTTCTGTACTTTGGGTAGTAAGTGAAAATATACGTCACAATCTAAAATTAACTAACCAATCATGGTCAAACTTCATGGTTAGCCATTGCAAATGTCTGCCCCCATGTTTGAGTTAACTTTGTGTGGTTTAACGTGAAAAAATTCTGAAAATTCACAATGAAACTATCGGCTGATGAACCAAGCACTTCAAAAGGAAAGCGAAGTAGGTCTAGGCGTATGACAGTCCAACAGGTGATCAATACTTTGGTTGATTCAGACTCTGAAGAGTCAGAATTTTATCAAGAATACGTTTCCAGTTCAAGTGACACAGACGAGAGCTTGAGTGATGAGGTGAATCTTGAACCTTATAGATCTAGAGCTAGATCGATAGTAAGAGAAGGGAGAGGGGGGGGGGGGGGGCGTGTCCCTCAAACAGCTGATGGGGGAGATCTAGGTGGTGATGAAGGTTCATCCTGCTGGGTGGATTAGCACACAAAGGTGGAATATTGGCGCTAGATGAAAGGTAGACCTATTTTCTACAATGTCTCCAAGTTCCATCTTATTCTAACCACTTGTTTGCATGTAACTAACATTTTTCTATATCATGTTGGTTTTTTCTCTTTAATGCTCAGGAGCCCAGATATAGGGGACAGTTAGGTTCAGGGCCTCAGGTCTGGTAGGGTTAAGCAACGAAGTGAAACAGCTGTCAAATGCCTATTCCCATCAGACACCAAATGTTATGTGGGCAGTCAATTATGATCATAGCATGGGGCTGTAAAAAGTAAAACATATGACTTACGTTCAAAGTTTATAGAACAAAATAGAAAAATGAACACACACACAACCTACTTTGAAGTTTGATCTGGTAATGACTGCTGGTTTGGTTAAGCCTTCAGCTAAAATGACAAATCAATATATTTTGTGATAGATGCCATCTATTTAAATGTAAACACTCACAGAAACTAATTGCATTATTTATCATGATGCCTTCTAGATGAGCCAGATATGTTCTACACAAGATATTGCAGCTTGGAAGGTTTGATTAATCTAGTGGCAGAGCACATGCTTTTCACGGTAAAGGTACAGGCTTCAACTCCTGCAGCCGTCAAGCTCCAGCTGTAAATTGGTACCTGACGTGGTTTAGGGAAGGAAAAGGCTGCAAGAAAGGAAACTGGCCACCCCACTCCAAACAAACTATCGTTTAATATACTAAAGTCTCTAACACCACATTCCCGACCCGCAGTTTCTGCTGAAGAACAAGCTTGACCTTTCATGGGAGTTTAAAGTTTGAAGTAAAATAAATGCAACAAAAACTGCTAAATTGGAAGTCATTTCCTTTAATAAATTAAATTGGACATATTTTTCTTTGAAAAAGTCAGGTAAATACTTGTATATAATGGAATACTTAAATACCTGGGTCTCAAACTTAAAACCAGCCTGAGAACTGCATGGAAGACAATTTAAAATGACCTGCAGGCAACACTTTTATCTAGCACTGTAACTCTGTCCTTTCTCTTCCCTTTAACTTTAAAGAACAGTTTAGAGTATCATTTCTTGCTGTATTATGAATTGTCGGCTAATGTTTTATAAAAAATTATTTCTTCATGTTTATTTAGCGCCAGTAACACTTTCTGCTGTAAAGTTTATTTAACACACTACACACTAGCATACTCAATACATTTTGTTCACAAACTAACTATTATTCTGTTCAATAAGGGGACGGCGTGGGCTAGTGGCTAAGTGACACGGCTCACAATCCATCACAGCACCGGCTGTTACTCTGGGGAAGCAAACCCTTAGAAAATGCAGGAGGAAGTAGACCCTTACATAAAATGCATGCTGAAGTCGGATGCATTGGGCCAACAGGTGCAAAATAAAAACCACAGTGCAACACACACCGCCTTGGGGAATAGAGAAATAAGGCGAACGCACACAAAAAAATAGTAGACAGAATTTACATAACTACAATCTAGTGACTCATAGGTGCTAAGTTTATTTATACAAATACTGTTCAATGCAATCTTTCACTTATATTTTGTACTAGAACATTATTTACATCTCATTTGTAGACAAATAGTATATGAGTAAAGCAAAGAAGTATCTCCGTGCACTTATGAATACATATTTCCTGCTTCAAGGTTTAGGGTGTAAAGGGTTAGTAACTTGTTTTATAATCTCTGTTTTGCACATTAAACTTATATTTAATGTGTCTTCTGTAATATGGGATATTCTTGTTCAAACTTGAATAGCTCTAATCACAGGATACAATGACCACACGTTTGAGACCCCTGTTTTAAAACAAGCATTATGCACTGTTACTGAAAAGACCTGTGTTACTGAGGTATGAAAGAGGAGTAAAGAATAGTAACACTGCAACCTGCCAGGCATGTAGTAAAAGGTGATTAAAGAGTAATGAAAATGAGGTTGGCTATCCCATCAGGTAGAACTGTAAGCCACAATGAAAATAAAAGATGAACTCTATGGCCCAGGTAAGACTATGCAAAGTCATAATCAAAATGCAGAAGGCACACACAGTCAATGACCTAATTATGCCTAGTGCAAGCCTAATATTTAATTCACAACAGACGATCAAATAGCACAGCTATGCGATGCTGATTGTGTAGCAGCTAGTTCTTCAGCCTAACCACAACGGCACCCTCATTTTTCTAAATCTAACACAGAAAACTCAAACAATAGAGGTGAACCAGTCTCACTTCAATAAATTACTAAGACTAAAGAGCTAAGATTCTCCAGAGTATCTTACCACTGTGAGGATAGTTTATTTGCAATGTTTGAATTTTCATGGCAGCCTGATCATTGTGTTTCTAAAGGACACGTTATGTTGTATAAATTAGCAGCTGTGCTTTGGACAGATCCAATGATGTGTAGTCACATTCAGCAACTGATGAAGGTTTTGGATGCTAATGTTTCCTGTAGTTTGCTGGTTGTACACATCCCTGCTTCACTCTTCAGCAGGTGTAATTCAAATTCATTGATTGTAAGCAAGTTATTAACTGTTACACTTTATGTTTCGTTTCATATGGGAGGTGGGGGGTGTGTGTGGTGGTGATGTTTTAAGAGCTTTCTTACAAACCCAGGGGGATTCACGTGCATGACCAAGTATGAACACTAAGTATTGTGAAGTCTTCTACCATAGATTTTACATTAGGCAGTCCGGGGAATATTTAAATTCCAAGTAATTTGTTACTTTACGACAAAATTAAAAAGTGAAGAACAACAATGCCAGTAACACAAACAATATAAAAACATATACATAGTATATTTGACTGCAACACAATCATATTGACAGGCTGAGAATCAAATGATTTTGTCACATGACAAGAATGTTTCAAAATCTACCCATTTGAGTCTTTAACAACAGATAACAAACAGAGGACTAAGGAAAAGATTGATTGAAGATGTTTAACCCTACCACGCCGCTGTACCTAATTATCAATAATTTCCTTAACTGCCGCTAAACCGCTGTACCTAATTTTCGGTACTTTGGATAGTACGTCATAATATGCGTCAGAATCTAAAAATAACCAACCAATCGTGGTCAATCCTCGTGATTAGTCATTGCAAATGGCTGCCCCCATGTTTGAATTGATTTTGTGGGGTTTAACGTGAACAAATTCGGAAAGTTGACAATGAAACGAACGGCTGATGAACCAAGCACTTCAACAGGAAAGCAAAGTAAGTCTAGGCTTATGACAGTCCAACAGGTGATCAATAATTTGGTTGATTCAGACTCTGTTCAAGTGAAACAGACAGTGAGAGTTCGAGTGATGAGATGAAGGCTTTTCTTGGACTGAGGATCTATATGGAATACTCATGTATAAAGCCCAGCTATCAGGATTATTGGACAAATGAAGGCTCTTTGTTGTGTTTACTCCCGGATTTCGAAATTTTTATGACTCGAGACAGATTCTTTGCCTTTTGCTGGGTGGATTGGCACACAAAGGTGGAATATTGACGCTAGATGAAAGGTAAACCTATTTTCTACAATGTCTCCAAGTTACATCTTATTCTAACCACTTGTTTGCATGTAACTAACATTTTTCTATATCATGTTGGTTTTTTTCTCTTTAATGCTCTGGAACCCAGGAATGGGGGACAGTTAGGTTCAGGGCCTTAGGTCTGGTAGGGTTAATGCTCTGGAGCCCAGGAATGGGGGACAGTTGGGTTCAGGGCCTTAGGTCTGGTAGGGTTAAGAAACACTAAAGAAGTATCGATTGAAAATATCAATGGCCACACAGATGACACAGGAAAGTTGATCGCAAGTCCCCATGGCGTCTAACTGCCTCAATGGACACATGAGATGAGATTATGATAACAAGATGAACACAACAGGTGCTACATACCCATAACAGATACATCAAGTTTGATATCAAAGTTATAATCATCCTTGTGTTGCAGGTATGGCAATGGAACTGGTTCCTGAGCGATATGAAAATATAACAGCCATGCTTGGTTCACTTGATAAACAAAATATCTTGGATATACAATGGATTAAAACTTAATATAGTAAGTTTCTCAGTACTTAGTTACTTTTACATCTGCTGATACCATTAAACTTCCTGGGTAGGTTAAGTTGCATTTCCTAGGCTAAGTGCAGCACGTCTGTTGTTATAGAATTTCTGTTATGTTATTTATCTATCTGCCATGTGGTCTTCTTTGTACCCTGTAGCTGCAAGACTACCACAACCAGATTCTAGTGTGACCTACAAAGAGTCAAAAAGGCTCATTAGAGCCAGATACATGGCCAAATGGGAAACAGAACATAATGGCTACACAAAAAATGATGCCTATTACCAATTGAACAGAAGAGAGCAGATCATGGTCTTCAGACTCCGCACAGGCCACAACAGACTGAGGTACCACCTATTCTTCTTCTTCTTCTTTGTACGCAGTCAGACAGTTACCATTATTTTTTCGAAAAAAGCGGCGGTCATCCTGAGGCTGTCGCGCTGCCATAGAGCTTGTCTTGCAGTTCCACTGGTGATGGCCACATCTGCTCTCTCTGATCCTCGTATGTCGGGCAGTTCTGCAGCAGATGTTCAGCGGTCATTTTACCGGTACCGCACGGGCATTCGTCGGTACCACCTATCTTCAATTTGTTGAATAGACCACCTATTCAATAAACTGAAGATGGGTGGCACAGACGAATGCAGTTGTGGTACCGGGAAAATGACCGCTGAACATCTGCTGCAAAACTGCCCAAAATACGAGGACCAGAGAAAGCACATGTGGCCATCACCAGTGGCAACACTAGACAAGCTCTATGGCAGTGTTGACAGCCTCAGGATGACCGCTGCTTTTTTCGAAAAAATAATGGTTACTGTCTGACTGCGAAGAAGAAGAAGAAGTACCCTGTAGCCAGATCTTATTGTGTTACAAACATGCACTGGTAGTTGATCAAGTTTCATTCTTATAAGATGGCTGAACCATCTTATTTTCTGTCCTGATATGAATTAGCACAAAGGGTAGTTCTCATGTAGTTTTCAATGCCAACATTTCTCGTGTCATCTCTCCTGGTGACACTAATTCGTTAAAAAAAATTGTTTTTCCCAAAGATAATACTTTTTTTTCCCCCAAAGATAATACACTTTTTTACACATTTTTCTCTTGTTCTTTGAATAAGAACCAAGTTTGAAACCGGTAGCACAAAGTTAGTATATACTGTTTATCAGTTTTATTGCCAAACTGATGTTCAGATTTCTAAGCAGTGGTGACAGTTGGCAAGTCCTAACAGAGACTTTCTGACATTGTTTTAATTTCTCTATCAAGCCTTTCATCTTTCATCAAAATATTTGTCAGGTACTTTAACTCTTAGCCCTGTTTAAGTTAAGATACTTTCACTATCAAGCCTTTCATATTCCATCAATTATTTGTCAGGTACTTGAACTGTTAGCCCTGTTTAAGTTAAGATACTTTTACTATCAAGCCTTTCATATTCCATCATTTTGTGTCAGGTACTTGAACTCTTAGCCCTGTTTAAGTTAAGATACTTTCACTATCAAGCCTTTCATATTCCATCAATTTTGTGTCAGGTACTTGAACTCTTAGCCCTGTTTAAGTTAAGATACTTTCACTATCAAGCCTTTCATCTTCCATCAATTTTGTGTCAGTACTTGAACTCTTAGCCCTGTTTAAGTTAAGATACTTTCACTATCAAGCCTTTCATATTCCATCAATTTTGTGTCAGGTACTTGAACTCTTAGCCCTGTTTAAGTTAAGATACTTTCACTATCAAGCCTTTCATCTTCCATCAATTTTGTGTCAGGTACTTGAACTCTTAGCCCTGTTGAAGTTGGACATGGTTTACACACATGTATAGTGGACTTGACGTTCTGCCAATCTTCCTATACACCATGTGTACTTCAACTCTTGCATGCTTACCTGAGCAGCATTAGCTATAATAAATGGTTTCAGTGCATCCATGGTGACCACCCAGGGTGAGATTGTTGTTCCAAAGTTTTTGGCCAGAAATGGACCCAGTGGAACATATTCCCACTTTTGGATGTCGCGAGCTAAACAAAATAAAATATAATAAAGTAATGAGATTCAATGCAAAAAAACAAATGTCAATATACAATAATGTTGAATATAAATACAACACAAAACATGCAAAACAATCAATTATGCATACATATTCAAGCATAAGCCAGAATAACTTAACTTTGGCCAGCTAAAAAGAAAGTTGACTCCTTTGCAAATACTAAGTAACCAAAAAACAAATATAAAGCACACATACCAAGCTATCAATATTCAAGACTTTCTGTGCTTCTGTATGATGTGGAGTGCTGGACAGTAACAGAAAAATAAATGTCCAAATTGTCATCTTTAAAAGCAATCTGTCATTTTCTAGCATAACACCATTACCAACTAGTCAATACTGAAAATGGATTGGCCATATTGTTACAAGAGAACTCGATGCCATCACGAGAACTATCATAAAACAACTTGACGAAGAACAATAGAAACAGAAATTTAGACCCTGAAACAGAGCTGAGGTATCTAGGAAGCAGATCTCAATCAATCAAAACCGTTCAGCTTCCTATGGAGTATAAGTCTTCTACAAATACTTGCCAAGAACTCCTGTCCTGTACCATTTATTCTAGCCTGTCCACATCTTCCCTATTGCCTCTATGTTAGTAGCAAGCTCTCTTTTCCAGTAGTGTATAGGTCTGCTCAATATCTCTAGCTTTAAAGATTCTAGAACAGAGACTGTCTTGTAATGCTATCAGTTGTTTCCATAATGTACGCACTATTCAATGTCAGCGCTGTCTTCTTTATGTCAAGTCCCACTGAGATCTGTCCGGTTCCTTTTCAGTTCCATATTAGTGACTTTATCATACAAGTTGTCCCTCTATTCAGCGCAGGCATTCACTGTTGAATATTTTTCATTGTTCCTCACATTACTAGTCATACAAAAGGATGGTTATTACAGAGTTGGAAGATTTATATTTTTGTGGTGAAGTGGAAAAATGACAATTAGCATATTTTTTTTAATATGCTCTCCAGAACTCCACACCTTACAGAAGCACAGAGACTAGTTTGATTTTGTGATATAATGCAAAAACTTAAAAAATATCCCTTGTCTTGGAGGTGATATCGCATCTAGTCCTATCAGAGATGAACTCTAAACTCAGAGGTCCCGTGTGCATGCTGTGCACATAAAAGAAACCTTGGCATTTGAAAATTGGAAAGAGAAAGCTGTCAGCTACTGTCCAGGTAGAGATTGTAAAGGAAACAAAATTTCCACCCAATGGTGGCCTGCATTATGGCCAAAATGAGGCTGCTCTTGCATCGTGCAAAGGCACAAAAACATAATTGTATTTGTCTACACTCTCGACTGCAAGTATACACAGTACAGGGCCTCGGTGCAAGCCAGACTAGAGGAACAGCGGCTAAGAGAAATCACTTCAGAGTATCTGATTGGTGTACTAGTAGAGCACTCACTTGCAAATGTACTGGGTTCAACTTCCATTACTGGCATGCTCCAGCTCTAAATGGATACCTGGGTTAGTGTTAGGGAAGGTTAGCACAGAGAAAAGAAACAAGCCATGGCCTCATACAATGAAGTCTCTAAACACTTCATCCCCAACAGCAGTGTCTGCTTTAGGACTACATTTACCTTTTGTTTTTAAATTATTGTATAGAAAAATGCATAAAGCAATACCGATCTTTAAGCTTGTTCGTTTGTTATTTTTTATTTTGAAATATAATACATTAAAATGTGTTACAAATTAGAAAGCTAGATCAACTGTACACTCACCACATAGTGTAAAAATAGAACAAAATTTATTATGCTGATAAAAGAATGACCACACCAGAAAAACAGACGGAACAGGAAAACAAAATGCCCCAAGACCTTTGTCCAGGACAAAGAACAAATAAAAACTAACAAAGCTTTCAATATTTATTTCATATTATTGATCTTTAGTATCACCACAGTAGTTTCAATTTATTTAATTGACTATACAACATACATGTTTATTTTTCATCAATTCAGTAGTTAATGTTAAATCAAAAATTAGCTTTCTAAGTTTAACAAAATTACCTATATTTATCGTGATTTGCAGTGATAATAGCTTATTCCCCATTGCCCCTCTTTAAATAAAAATCATGAAACATCTGAAATTACTTTTTTATAGATCACTTAATGTGTTCCTTGATGTTCCCATTGCAGCATAGGGGTACAACTATTACTTGCCATTGATATCTATTTTGTTTCATATTAAATTCTTACTATGAGGCCTTAATTCGCTCTTGTTTATTGCACTGTTCTATATGAAAGAGATTTGAAGACTATTTTTACGCTATTTTACTGTATATAGATTTTTCATGTTTCTCTAACATTGTTCATCAATATATTAGTCCTTTCTACTTGCTGTACATTCTTCTTCCACTTGTCAATATTGTGAGGAGCTGAAATTTCTACTCTTATAACAGGCTTGTTGTACCAGTCAAAGCAAATATTTGTTGCAGGATTTATGTAATGTTATTTATCAATCTGACATATGGTCTTCCTCATGTGTGCTAGCCAGATCTTCTTGTGTTAAGTTGTATTCTTATGAGATGACACAACCACCTTATTTTCAGTTTTGTTATGTATTCGACACGTGTAGTTTTCACAACAATATTGTTGTCATTATTTCTCACTATCTTTCTTGATGGTAACGACATTTCTCAGGTAAATTATTACCCATGTTATAATTTTTCTTTTCTGTGCTTTGATAGACCAGGTATCAAAGATTGGAAACAATGACATTTATGTTGCTTTATTTTCACAACTAATGATCAAATGAATTTGAATTCATCAACTTCTGCCAATTTAGAAGCCAAAAACAAATATCAAATACAAAAATGTGTATAAAAGTTGACTGACCGCTCCAGTCATTCATAAGAACCATTCCAAAGATGTGCTCCTCTGCCTTCTCCATAGGAACAGGCTGCCCTAATTTGGTTGCTGGACCAGTGAAGAAGGCCATTTCCAATTCAAAGTCAAGCAACCGACAGGGACCAAAAACTGGTGGACCGTCTAATGATGAAAGTTAAGAAACATGCTGGTTTTTAGTTCAAACATATATTTCAATTTTATCAAAATTATTCTAGTCACAAAAACTTTTTTTTTCTTCACTCTTATCTGGTCATGAACCAATCTTCTACATGTAGACCTGTTCTGTATCTCCAGTTCCTTCCACATTCTCCCTTTTTTTCACTTACTGTTCCGCAGGGCTCTTCCCCATGTGTTGTCCTCCTTTGTCATTTCTCCAAAAAAGTACATTTTGTTACGATGTATTGAAGTTTATAGAATGGCTGTGACATCTGTGTCTGACACAGTCAGTGTCAGCATGATACATTTTGGGGAGCCCGTTTACTTTTTCTTTTCGATCCCAACTCTCTCAGCCAAGCTACTTGTATGCAGCCAGTTTTCAGAATTGCAACTTGGAGACAGAATAAGATGTTGGACAGCTCTGATTCACTGACTCTGACACAAGCAGTCAGCTAATAGTTGACTGTAGTCCTCTCATTTGCTGCGTCATTACTCCCTCCACGTGTCCTTTTTCACTGAGGACCATGATAGAAAATGCCTGGTGATACTACTGGATTGGGGCTTTTGTAACTTGAGCCTATCCAGTACCACTTTCTTCCTATGGTTTTCTGTTCCATCTGTGGTGTCCTGTTCTGTCCCATAAGCTTTCATTTACAACCTTGTCAGATACAAACACATTATTTACAACTAAACAAGTTCAAATTATTTTTAGTAATAATTATTTTAACTGCCTTGATCTCTCTGTTTACCCTTAGTCTATTTTAGCATTTACTGAACTATTGGAGAAAAAATGTGCCTGCGGTCTCTGTATACTCACTGGTGTATTTGTTGTGTTAACACCCATTTTGCAATAGAAATGGCTGAATCAAAAATAAGACCACTACCGCTCGCCCCGACAACAATATAATGGCTTTTTAAAATTTAGATCATTTAAAAATTATTTTGTTTCTGTTTCACATGGATTTGGAAGGTTATCCCATTATTAAGGGTAATTAAGTTCAGTTGTTGCAACAGACTTTTCTGAGGTAGGTCTGTTTAGTATGTGCGGTTATATTGTTACACCTAGACAGTGTATGTTATCCATTTACACTTTCCCTCCCTAATCTCTTCTTCCCCTGTGAGTTTCATTCTATCGTATGTGCAGTTATATTGTTACATCTAGACAGTGTATGTTATCCATTTACACTTTCCCTCCCTAATCTCTTCTTCCCCTGTGAGTTTCATTCTATCATATGTGCGGTTAAATTGTTACATCTAGACAGTGTATGTTATCCATTTACACTGTCCCTCCCTAATCTTCAGCTGCATTGGCAATTGTATAATTAATTAATACTAAATTGTAATTAATATTAAGAATTATAATATACATTACTAACAGCAACAATAACTGGAATGGAGACCCAGACAAAAATTTTACATGAATATCATCACATTTAGGGTTCTTAACACTTTATAAGATGATGCAAACAAAAGCATCCGCAAAATTTCCACGCACATTTATAGCATTGAGGAATAAAACTTGTTTGCCACAGAGGTTGGCCCATACTACATGGCCAGGTTTTTAATTTTACTGCAATTTAAAAAAATGTATGCCAAAAGGTGAATTTTAATGCACGCTCTCGCCAGAAAGGGCGAACATCTAAAGACGTAACACCTTAGTTGAAGCTGTTCTGACAGGATAAGTGTCATATCTTCTTGTTCATTAGCTTTCAGACGTCAGCTTGTATGTCTGTAAAGAAAGCTGTAGTTCAAGTGCGGTCATCAGAATCTCCATAGAGCTCGTCTTGGATAAGAACGGGAGATGGCCAAATGTATCTTCTCTGTAACTCACATGTTGGACACCTCTGCAGCAGATGTTCAGCAGCCATTTTATCAGTGCCACAGATACATTCATTGGTGTGTCCTAATTTGAACTTTTTGAATATATGGTTCTGTCTTCTCTTGCCAGAATGTCAGTCTCCTGATTGCCAAGTATGTTTCAATGAGAAGGAATCCACTGAATCATGACTTTCCCGAATCAGTAACATAGTTTAGAGATTATATCCCAGAGTTCTTTTAGATCTGAATGTTTTTACATCAGGTGCTGCCACCACAGATAGTGCATCTGAGAAATGTACCACCTGTTTCTGTGTTCCCATTCATCATAAGTACTTCTGCTGTAGTTTTCAAGATCTCTACCTCTGCTATGAAGTAACTTGAAAATTGTCCTGTTACCACTGAAAACCTTTCAGTGTTATTTAGGTTTATAAAGATTCTACCACACCCATTCTCTGCTGCACTTGTTGACTCATCTGTATACACACCTGGGTCCATCTATTTCTAGGGTCTTTATGTATTTCTCGGTTAAGGCTTTTGTTTCTGTGTTTGAATGGTTGTACTTTTTTCACAATGCCAGTCACGCTATCCATCAGATCTTGGAAGTGCTCTTTTCTCCAAGTGAGGAGTATATGTGTAGTGTGGATGGGTGTTTTTTGTGCTGAACCAGTCATATAATCTGTTCCCCACTTCTCTGTAACTGATACCACAAAGTTGCTTTTTTCTAGTCTTTTCCTTCGAAGCTCATTTATTTTCTGGTACATTGGGTGATTAATCAACCTTCAAAATTTCTCACCTTATTATTGGGTTCTAGCCTCTACACCTCACAGTAGAAGAGGAGCAGCTAAGTAAGTAAGTATTATTGGGTTCTGCTGTCTCTTATGTCCATTGTTGTGAGGTTTATAATCATTGCTAGTTCTTTAATTGGTGTGGACTTGATACCCCTTTGTTATGATTTTCATTGCTCGATTCTTGACTTTTGATTTTGTTAAAGTATGATTTAGCAAAAGTTGCCTATGCTCCAATGCAATATTCTAGGACTGGTCGCACATATCCAGTGGACAGCTTCTGAAGAATATTCACATCTATTCCTCATGAAGTGCTAGCAAGTTTTTTCATGGACATTCATTATCTTGATCAAATCTGGATTCGCTCTATCTGTGTTCTCCATGTCAGATGTCAAGTCAAAGGCAATACCTAAATAGTTGAGGTTTTCATCCAGTTGAAGCATTCTTCCATAAATATGAGCTCTGTGGTTTGGTTAAGAGGGTAAAGACTGTATAAGTGATTTTTTTCCTCGTTTTACTTCATTAACCAAGTCTTGGCCCACTCCTCCAAAGATATTAAAGCATTCTGCATCAGAATGTTTGCTGTTATGATTTTTTTCTGCAGATATACACAAAAATAGAAATGTGTGCACTCTTTAAGAAATTCTGTGCTATGCCATTTTTATATGTGAGCCTCGAATTTTTCTCTTTTCTAGACACTGTAGGCCGATTTACCTGAGTCTTTCTTCATAACTGTAATTCCACTATCAGTTTTATGCCTTAGCATTCAGACGTGTTACCATTTTGTTATTCCATCATTTCCTGGTGATTTCATATTCTTTAGTAATTTTATCACCACTAACATTTCGGCCATTGTTACATTTGCCATAATGTACTCTTCTGCCACAATATTTGTGCTGTTTTTTAGTGTTTTATTCATCATTGATGGTTTGGATGTGTGCTGTATTGACTTCTATGTGGTCTGCACTGTTACATATATTCAGTTGTTGTTTTTCTTCCTGTCAGCATATGGTCACCTTGTTTGATTGTAATTTGTTTTGTGCAAGATATTTAGCTGTTCAAGGTTCCAACTAGCGCCAAATTTGTTTCTGTGAATATCGATGTTGACAGATTCTCTTTTAACTTTCAACTATTCTCCTTATCGGATTGAGTGTTATGTTGTATTTTTCATGTCTCTCTAACCTCTTTCATCAATACATTAGTCCTTTCTACTTACTGTACACTTTCTTTCCCCTTTCACCTTTAAATATCGTGAGGAGGTTTGTAATTAATCATTGCCCCTCTAGGGATTGTTGCAGCTTGTAAAATAGCTTTATTTCAGCTTTAAACCATTGTTTTAATACTGCTAGATTGATTATTATTTGTCTGTGAGTATAGCAAAACTGTCCCAGTCAGCTGTTTTATAACTCCAGCAACACAATGACTTGTGTTTGAGGAACATATTTCATATTTAGTGTTAGCTTTATATGTCTGACTGCCATTTGACAGATTTTCTCTAGAAACTTTATTGTGGGTATTCTCTGTGGAGAAGGCACGATCTGGAGTGGATGCCATGATCCATCTTATTGAGTACAAACTTGGTTCATCTATTTATTAAGTAGAGATGTATATATAGTTCCCATTCCTCCCCTATGCTATCTATATGAAGATATCTCCATCTGTTTGGATGGCTATTGAAGTCACCAACAACTATGCAGTTGGAGCTCCGTGTTTGATTGACAGCAATAAATCTTTCGCTGGTGGACCATAGAGGTTGTAAATGTAAAAGTTAGTGTTGTTCACAGGGAAGTCTACCCCTATTATTTCAGCCTGGTTATAGGTGTTCACCTCGCTGCTCACAATCAAGACTCTTATAACACCTCCTTTATGTCCTTTATGGCTGAATCTGAAAATCTGATCTCTGACTGAAGCTGTGTTTGCAGCTTAGAACTCTGATTGTGAAGCTGTGTTTGCAGCTTATAACTCTGACTGAAGATGTGTTTGTAGCTTAGAACTCTGATTGTGAAGCTGTGTTTGCAACTCAGAACTCTAATCATGAAGCTGTATTTGCAGCTTAGGACTCTGACTGAAGCTGTGTTTGCAGCTTAGGACTCTGACTGAAGCTGTGTTTGCAGCTTAGGACTCTGATCATGAAGCTGTGTTTGCAGCTTAGGACTCTGACCGTGAAGCTGTGTTTGCAGCTTAGGACTCTGACTGTGAAGCTGTGTTTGCAGCTTAGGACTCTGACCGTGAAGCTGTGTTTGCAGCTTAGGACTCTGACCGTGAAGCCTGTGTTTGCAGCTTAGGACTCTGACCGTGAAGCTGTGTTTGCAGCTTAGGACTCTGACTGAAGCTGTGTTTGCAGCTTAGAACTCTGATCATGAAGCTGTGTTTGCAGCTTAGAACTCTGATCACGAAGCTGTGTTTGCAGCTTAGGTGTGTCTTCTGAATACAGGCCACACCAATTTGGTGCGTATGTAGCCGTTTTGATAGCAGGACCTTTTTATTCAAAACTCCTTCCGCATTCCGCTGCAATATGTTTAGTGCTCTTGGTAATTGATCAGTATCCCACTTTACCTTGACCCCCATGTCATATAGCAACACAGTACATCAACACGCATTTAGTAGAAATCATTGTGGACATGACAGGTGAATTAATTACATACCATCAAAAGGTCGGGTTTGGCCAGTAGGTCGACGAATAGGAGTGCCTGAAATTACAACAGATGAAGCTCTGCCGTGGTATCCCACCGGTAAGTAGGTCCTTTAACCATGTGAATGGAAAACATATTTGTTCATTCATAAAATGCTATAGAATGTATAAGTCATATGCCATTAACTCTTTACATTCCCATGTGAAAGGGACAGAAAGGAACAAATAAAATTGATTACAGCCCAATAATATATATGCATTCATACATTTGAAGACAATAGGAAAAACATCAACATAATGTCTAAGACCAAGTATCAATCATCTTTAGTTTGTATTCTGTGATCTGTTATTCTCATTCCTCAGTCAGGGTCTATATCTGATGCTGATAACAGAGAGATGGTATGAATATAATGCTCATCATTTTCATTTCTGTCCTTATTGGAATGTATGATGTCTGAGTAACGGAGATAGTTCCCCACATTAAATTTCTGAGGTCTTGTTTCTATAATACTGTCCATGTCTGTGAATTAGAATCACTGACAAATTCTATATAGATGCAAAACAAAGAGTACCTTACCAGTTTGGGTTGAGAGCAGTAGCAGGATCACGGAACATGCAACCAACATTGAAGGCATGATTCTTAGATGAGTAGAAATCTGTGTAATCTCCTGAGGACAGAAGTTTTTAAAGCATTCAATACTTCGCATCAGCAAGCATGTTGTAAAAGATGGCTAAGGAGGATTGTGGATAACACTTACTTTTACTACTTTCTTTCTTTCATTTTTGTGTGTGTCCTGTTTGTTTCTTTCAACATCAGGTTATGAAGAAGTTTCTTGACCAGACCCTAGTCTGTGTTTCATACATATGGGAGTTTCACAGCTTGTTATTTCTGCTTTACATTTTTTACATGGGTGGCCCTTCCCTTGGCATTGCATCTGTATAGCATTGCTTTATGAAGGATGTTATCTGGTGTTTGACATGTCACGTGGCTGAACCATTTGGCTTGCTGTCTCTGATGAGGTCTAGCACTGGTGTTGTACCTACTTGTCTTCTAATATCTCGGTTTCTGATTCTATACATTCTTGTTACTCCAAGCATTTTGTGCAGGCATTTCATCTCTGTAGTTACTTGTTTGCTTTCAAATAACCACATCCAATATTTGTCACAAAACTGGCAATCTGTCTTTCCTCTCTCATTACTTTATAGTTTATCCTTAAAATGGCCAAATCTATTTTTCTGCGGTTGTCTGTCTGCATTGAGCTTCTCTAATCACCCTACAGTCTATCTCTCAAAGAAGGACATCTATTTTCTTTATAAACTTGGCTGTCTATCCAACTTGAGCTTTTTTCATCACCATGCAGTTTATCAATTGCTTTTAAGAGGACCATGCTGTCCCTTTGATCCTAACACTCATTCTAATGTATGTCCGTTCTGTCTGCTCACACATCATAAATGAGTCTAATATATATCAAACAACAATTCATAGATGTCACATTACAATCTGCAGTATTGGTGCCCCAATGACCTTTCAGGTTATGGAACTGATGACGATGATGGTTGTTTATCATCCTGTAGCTGACTGTTTACATGTATGCAATTTGTGTTTTGCATTTCTTGAAACGTTTGAATTTCATGAACAGTTAATCAACATCAGGTTTTGCTTCAAGCTCGGTATAGCGTTCACGAGGACTCATGAAATGTTAAAATAAGGGGGATCAGTGTATGAGCCAATCGGGCTGTTACGAATGGTTAAGCAATTTAAGGATGGTTGACAGTCAACCGATGATGGCTCACATTAGAGACAACACATGACATCATCTGATGACTCATTTGGCCATGTTCATGAGATCTTCCATTCCAATCAATGTCTGAAAGTTTGATAAATAGCAGACGAATGCAACATCTCTATAGCACCATGCCATGACATTCTAATAGAGAAATATCCAGATAAAAAGCTTGAGTTATGGAGAACAAACTCCTGGCTTCTCAACTAGACAAATGTGCTTCCCCAGCCATAGTGAGAAAACTACAGCTGAAATTATAGACACACTTATTCTTGAAAAATGTAAAAATAAATTAATTTGGCCAATAGAGTGTTTTTTTTAAAAATCTGATAGTTAATGAGTTAATTAATATTAATTTAATTTGAATACAATTATTTGACATAGTTTTTGTTCATACTTGTCCTGGACTGAAAGACACAAATCTGCAAAACTATCTAGGACTGAAAAAAGTCTAGATAATGATGCAGTACATTGGTAAAGTTGGTAAAAGGTAAAGTAAAAGTATTGAAGTTATATTTAGAACAACTTACCAATTGAGGCTGGCAGATGCATAGTGGTAATATTTTGAGGAATAAGAGCTCTGTGAATGAAAAAAACACACCAGTTTATGTGCTCCAGCCAACCCAGCTGTAACTGGGTGCCTGGCTTATTGTTAGGGAATAAAAGGCAGCGATGAATAGACCTGGTCATCTCACCTCAATATAAAAAACCGAAGACTCATACAACGAAACCTCTAACACATCATCCTCTGCAGCAGTGGGACTACCTTGACCTTCAATGTCTGGGTGAAAAACACATTTCTTAGAATGTTATGTTAGACACAGGGGATGACGTGGGCTAGTAGATAAGTGACACAGCTCACAATCTGAAGGTGTTGGGTTTGATCCCCATCACAGCACTGACCGTTACATCGGGAAAGCAAACCCTTAGAAAATGCAGGAGGAAGCAGAACCTTACATAAAATGCATGCTGAAGTCAGATGCACTGGGCAGACAGGCGCAAAATAAAAACAACAGTGCAACGCACACCACCTTGGGAATAGAGAAACAAGGCAAATGCCAAAGAAAACATTGGTGACCAGAATCAACATGACTACAATCTAGTGTGACTCATAGGTGCTAAGTTTATTTATACAAATAATGCAGTATTTGTATACTAATGCTCAAAATCTTGCTCCATCATCTCATGTTCCCTGCTTATACTGCTGCTGTGTCTTTTTATGGTTCCTACTCAAACTTCTATGTCTTCTCATGTTTCCTGCTCCATCATATCATGTTTCCTGCTCCATCATCTTATGTTCCCTGCTCAAACTTCTACTATGTCTTCTCATGTTCCCTGCTCAAACTTCTACTATGCCTTCTCATGTTTCCTGCTCCATCATCTTATGTTCCATACCCAAACTCCAGCTCTATCTTCTCATGTGCCCTGCTCAAGTTTGATATCAAACTCCTGCTCCTCCATCTTTTCATGTTCCCTGCCCAAGTTTGATATCAAACTCCTGCAATCTTTTGATTGTCAATTCATCAACTAAAATGTTACAATTGACTTTTCTTCTTCTTGTGCTTTTAGTTGTCACCCCGCTTATCTAAAAAAAGGAGTGGTCATTCTGATATTATTGGTATTCTATAGAGCTTGTCCATGAACGGCACTGGTGAGGACCATATGTGCATTCAATATTATGTTGGATCCACTTGTAGCAGAAGCTCAGCTGTTATTTTAGCAACATCTATCTGAAGTTTCTATTCCTAGTCTGTTGAATAGATGGTATAGATGAGATCTACTGTGAGTCTAATTATGAATGTCACCCTCTGAGCTGATAATAGGGATACATTTGGTGACCTGCATGCTCTGCTTCCCAATTATTCTGTTTCTATACCTGGTAAACATCTTGGCCTCTTCACAAGCTATACCTATATCAGGTTAAGGTAGCTTTTCACCTTCCCTTGACAGTCTGCCAGCCTCCTCATTGTCAGGGATGTTGAAATGAGGTGTTATCCACTGTATCACAATTCTTTTGAAATGGTGATATAGTTATATTATTTAGCTGGAGGTCATTGAGTGAGTTAGCATTATCCCATGTTGATATTACATTTCCCTAATTTGGGTTTTTTAGAAGAACTCATTTCTTAGAAACTAAAAAATCAAATTCTCAGACATATATGTATTAAGACAATATAAATGTATTTTTTTTGTTAATGGCAGTCAGAATAAGTACCACCATAAATAAGCCAGATTAGAATAGTAATGTATCAGAAGTAGGTGAAGGTAGAAAGTAAAAATAAAACAGGAATAGGAAAAACAAAAAACAGTTTTCATAAAATAAAAACATTTTTAAGTGTAAACAAACAAATCATGGACAGGGGAGAGAGAAGATGAATTTTAAACTTGGGATTCTTCAAATAGGAATTAAGGCAATTTTCAAGCATTGAGTAGAAGTATAAAAAGTAAAGAACACAAAACGTTGGCATTTCCAAACAAGAAATCAGAAAACTGGATGTAAATAAGTAATGATTATAAAAATGAAATGTGTTAGGAGACTCTAGGCAGAGCAAGGTAATAAGAGACAATCTGATTTAATAAGTATCCTGCTTCTGTTGAGCAACTGTTTTGGCTTCTTTAGCTTCTGAACACTTTAAGGGGGAAGTTTCTAGACACTAAGATGTAAGATGGTGGGTAGGTGTGTGATGGGGAATTACACTTTGGTCTTTGATACATATGGTGCACGAGGAGAAAAGATTCTACTGCTGACAGCAATGAAAACATACATACTCAAAGAAATGTGTAGATGATGACAGACAAGATAAGAAAAAGAGATTAAAAGAGTTACCTACCGATGTACTTTAAGAAATTTCTTAGATAATTTGCCAATGAACACAAAGAGCAGCAACAAACTCCCTCCACTTCACCCGGTCTGCGGTTGTCCCACATACAGTGTGGTAGCTATGGTTAACGATTTCCATTTTAGCTTCCATGGTTCTTTGTCAAGTTTTCTTTGGTCTGTCTCTTTTTCATATTCCCTGTGGTGTCTATAGCATGGTGATGGTGTCATGTTCTCTTCTTAGGACATGGCCAATCCAGTTCCGACATCAATTGTTTACGTTGTCAAAGCAACCAATATCATTAATTGACCCTAAGCTTTCTGCATGAGTGGCTTCCAAGCGGGGGTCTGTGATTGACAAAAACCAGTAATTCTACAGCTTGGCACTGACTGCAAAAGAGCAAACAGCTTGGCAGATCTAGTTAACAACAAAGACCAGAATAGTATCACTACCACATTCAGAGCATGTTGTAAAAGGTAACCGACAGTGCTATCCAATCCCTCTATGGCAGAAGGTTCTCAACATATAGACTGTACTCTAGGCATAGCAAGACGAGTCTGGAGTATCATTCTGGGTTTGCAGGAGAGCTACAGAAACAAAAGCATGATTAACAAAAGAGTGAATAACTCATTTTGCTGGAAATAAAAAGAAGAATTAAAGCTTTAATGATGGCAAATTTTAAAAATGAACACAATTTGATCTGACTTTATAACGTAATACACATACCTTGTTCTTAAATCAACATCATCACGAAGAACAGGGTCTGAGTCCGACAGGATCCTCTGTAAAGTGTTCCTAGCCTCAGTCCAAGCTGCTCTCCCCAGGCCCATAAAGGCATTAAGGGTTGGCTGCAAATTTTTTTAATTATAAAGTGAGCCTAACAAAAGCTGTACTTTATTAAATTGTACAGTCCAACAGATAACACCCGGATACAACAGAAACCTGCACCTCCTTTACTGCCGTCACTAACACCTTTACAAAGTTGTAGTTTGGCAGAATGAGTATCCTGCATATCCACAGAACTATACAAGTGAGAGTTTCACCATTAGAGGATTCTAACAAACTGGACCAATCAACATTGGTAGAGGTCAGGCAAATGTTAGCCAAGCTGTGGTCCAGGTTATGTGGTTTTAGCACAGGGATGACACCCTCATCATCAGTCCCGTAACTTGGAAGGTCATTGGGGCACCAATACTGCAGATGGTTGGATCAGTTCTCGCCACTCAGTTTTGTGAAAGGATATTTGTTGTAACTATTGTCTTTATATTGGTCGACTTCTCTCTTAACGACATCCAAAACTGCCTTCCCCGTGATGTGGTCTAGATACAAAATGCTGAGAATTCGATGCAGACATCTCATCTCCATTGCACAAATTCTTCGCTCTAGAACCGCTGTCAGAGTTCAAGTTTCACACGTATAAAGGTACACAGAGGTGACAAGTGCATACACTAAACTCAACTTGGATTTCAGGTTAATGCTTGTGTCCTTCCATAGCAGCCTCAGTTTGGTCAGAGCAGCCATGGTCATCGCTGTTCCTGCCTGAATCGCAGTTCTGGAACATTACCCATCCATCAGTGCTACCAGGTATTTAAACTCTTTAACAATTTGCAATGGTTCGCCTTTCATCGCAGTCAGAATTTTCAAACCCCATGGGACGTTGATAATGATTTTAATCTTCTCTGCACCAATTTCCATTCCAAACCTTTGAGCGGCATAGTCAAGGTTTGAGATTAGACTCGCAAGTTCTAGCTCCATTCCAGCTAGCCTGGTAATGTCATCAGCTAACCTTATATTAGTGAGTGAACGACCACCTATGCTGACAATACCCACGTGGTCCTCCACAGCTTCGGACATGATACATTTGAGAAAAACGAATAGGGTGGGTGAATGAATACATCCTTGTCGTACACCGGCTGACTTGCAGAAACATTCCCTAGTTGTCCCGTTAAGGAAGACTGCACTGGTGGCTTGGGAGTAGAGTTTCTCAATGATGTAGGTAAGCCGATAGCCCATCTTATATTTTCACAGTTTCCCATAGACCATGTCCAAAGCTTTTTTAAAGTCAACAAAGACTTGGTATAGATTTTGATTATGCTGACAGTATTTTTCGTTGAGCAGATGTAGATTAAAAATGTGTTAATTGTGCTGCGACCAGCTTGTTCTACTGCAATAACATATTCTGCCCTTGGTTGCAGTCTGTTCAAAATTACCGTAAGCATCACTTTGCTGGGGTGGCTGATAAGACTGATGGTTCGGTAGTTTTGACATTGTTGGAGGTTACCCTTCTTAGGTAGGTTTATAATCAATGATTCTGTCTGACTTGTTGGCCATTCCCCTGTCTGCCAGGTCATGTTACAGATCTTCGTGAGAATGTCTATAGCCACAGTCCCTCCATGTGTTAGTAATTTGCCTGGTATGTTGTCTATACCAGCCGCTTTGTCCTTGAGAGACTTGACTGCTACCTCTACTTCTTCACGTAGGATAGTGAAGTTATCATCTTCTTCTTGTGGATCTTCTAGTAATGTCACTTTAGGGTCCACAGTGGTCTGTAAGTTATATAACTGGGAGCAGTATTCCGTCCATCTCCGAATATCTTCTTCTACCATCAGTGTGTTCCCCATCTTGTCCTGTATTGTTCTAACTTTAGGTACCTTATATATTTAAAATAAAAATATTTCAGACATAAACAGATAAATACATTAACTGCCATTGAATGTGCATCTTTTGTTGAAAAATTACTAGACCATTTGAAATAGAGGGAGCTTGTAGTTGTCCTTAAAGATACTATCAGGCATCATGGTCACTCATAGTTGTACCAGTCAGTGACCAAGGATCTAATCAGTATACAAGAAAAGATCAACTGACATTCAGACAGACTATGAATAATATGTTCTAAAATGATAAAAAGAAATATTTGCGCAGCGGAAAAGGATACAATAGAAGTAATTCTATTAAAAGGGAAGGAACTGACTGCCACACCGTATAACAAGCTGAGACCTAGTATAATGTAGTCTCTAACATATCATCACTGACAGCAGTGCCTGCTATATGCCTACCTTTAACACGTGTACATGGTGCATAAAATCTAAAAATCTAATCCAAGTCATCTTACTTTTGTTATTATTCCATTGGACAACTAGACTATTTTCTTTCCAAGAGAGCAAGAGAGAGAGAGAGAGAGAGAGTGAGAGAAAGAGATGAGACAGCACAGATCCTTCCCCCATGCTCACAGCCTATTTCTGCTTGACCCTATTTGACTGCCAACTGATAGCTAACACAGGGTTTTAATACTATTTTCATGTCTTTGTTGTCAATAGTTAAGCTGACAAACAGTTTATGACCACTTCTATCCAATCTGACAAAGAAATATAGGACATTTCTACATTTTCTCGTGAAAAAGTTAATTTTCTCTTACATAAATTTTAATGTTTATCATGATATTCAAAAACACTTGGCAACTCCATTTAAAAGTAGACATACTATGTAGCAAATTATTAACCATAACAATATAACTACTGTACTGAGAAATATGTTATGGCGTAATACATTCTTTTCACCTTTTTCATCCTTTTGTGATTGCACAAATTTAAGCTGCAGCAAATTAAAACTTTGGCCAAATCAGAAAGTAATTTTTTAATTGTAACTCATTTTATCACTGCGCTAGTCCTGGTACATGAATTGGTCTAGCAACATTAACAAGTAAATGTATTAGTACAAAGCCTTCACCACGTATGCTTACTGTAAAAGTGGTCAGTTGAAGTGTTGGCTCTATGCTTCACTTGGAGCCAAATGGAGAATCATTGCTGGTCTTGGTGCTGGAAGTGGCTCTGTGCCACAGTGGATAAACTTATCTGAGTGGCTCTTGGTAGTCAGTGTGCTACATAAGAAAAACTGTTTATACAATCTAGGAAACAATTCATTTACCTGTTGAAGGACATTCTGTGCCTCTCTCAAGATTGGCCCATCAAACAGATGTCTGACCTCAGTTACATCAAGAACAAAGTCCCCAATAGCAACACCTATTCTTGGTCTTGTCTGAAAAGAACAATAAAACAAGTCTTATTACTAAAATTAGACATAAACTGTCATATGTGAAACAAACATTTGATCTGCAAATTTGCATACATTCAATAAATCTGATCTTTTACTATGTCCAGGTTTAGATTCACATCAGCTTCTGGAGTTCTTCAATTTGGTCTGCTTTCTATTTCTGTCTCTCATCTTTGTATGCTCTCTTAAGAAATGAATGACAGCACAAGACAGTACTTGAAAACTGATAGTTTCAAGTAATCATCATATCTCCTATCCACTTCCGTCGTTAGATGTCATAGGGAGGGGTAGTTTTCTGTCTTGTGCTATCTTATCAATGGTGTTGTCATTTCGTGTTTCTTCAGTGTCTCGCTGACACTATCTATCCATCTTTTTCGTGGTCTGCCTCTTGCTCTGCAACCCTGATATCTGGTAATTTAGATACAAGCAGATGGTAACTTTGGTTGCATTCTTGCCAGGTTTCCGAACCATTTCATTCTCTGCCTTTCTATGTATTCCATGCATAGTATTGCATCCATCATCTGTCTGAATACTTCGTTTCGTACTCTGTCCAGCCATGTGACCTTCTTCAAACACCTAATTTTGCATGCCATAATTTGTCTTCTTTTGCCTTGGTAAGAGTCCATGTTTGACACTGGTAGCAGAAAGATGGTACAAAAATATTGTAAAATCATAAAAAGAGCCTACTACTGATAGCCTTTTACTACCTGACAGCAAGCAGACACCTGCCTGTTTGAATACCAGAATTTCAAGTATCTTCTCTGTATGTGCAAGCAAAATTACATTGCACTGTTTAGTTAGAAATGTTATCTAGTGCATGTATGTCATCCTTAGCAGTTAACAACTTGGCATTGATCCACAACCTTTGACATTGATCCACACATATATTTATCCACATCTTTGACATTGATCCACACCTCTGACATTGATCTACACCTTTGACATTTATCCCCACCTCTGACATTGATCCACAACTCTGACATTGATCCACACCTTTGACATTGATCCACACCTCTGACATTGATCCACACCTCTGACATTGATCCACACATCTGATATTGATCCACAACTTTGACATTGATCCACAACTTTGACATTGATCCACAGCTTTTGACATTGATCCACAACCTTTGACATTGATCCACAACTTTTAACATAGATCCCGACCTTTGACATTGATCCAGTACTACTTCTTCTTCAATCAACTGATGCTATGCGTCTAATCTGGTGAGGTTCACGAAGGAGACTACGTTTCAGGTCTTGGCCGGTGCCCCACAGCTTGTTCAGCAGTGTTGTTTCCCTGGGCCAGATGGCCTCTTTTTGGTTTGTATATGTAGGGCAGTCCTGCAGGATATGTTCTGGTGTTTGTTTGGGTGCTCCACAATCGCACATGTCAGTGTTTTTGTGACCCATTTTGTTGAGGTGGGCCTTGAGTCTGCGATGTCTTGTTCTGAGTCTGAAGATCTTTGTTTGCCCTTTTCTCTCAAGTTTGTCTATGCTGTATTAATCCAGCAAACTAGTAACTCTTTTCAAATAAATTAGCTGCTTCTTCCACTACAAGGTTGGGAGGTCATCTTGTAGAGTATAGTTTCTTCAGGATGGGTAGTTGACACCATGTGCAATTCTCCCTAGTCACCGCTTACGAGATACATAACAGATTACAGTGCTACTATTCTTTGCTACCTCTCCGTGTTCTCATAACACTCGGGTACAAATTGAAATTCTACATGTACATCTGTCACTCTAGTCAAAGCATAGGTCTACCAGTTGACATCCTTTAGCATTTTCTGCACTTTTGCAGCAATTTTATTTATATGATGAAGTTGTAAGTCCCTATTTGCTTGCTTCTGTAACAGAGCAAAGAAGATTCAGAAGTGTCTATGCAGACGTACTCAACGTCTTTATACTGGTTTGGAAGATTGTATACAACTAGTTTCATTTACATTTCCTTGCTCTAGTTTAGTTTATTCTTAAATGCATTACTTGTGCCTGTCTCCACTACCTCATGTGGCATTGCATTCCAAGCATTCACCACTCTCTGACTAAAAAAATATTTCCTAATATCTAATCTGAACCTTTCTTTAGTTAAATTTGTAGCTGTGCCCTCTTGTTATTGTAGGTGGTTGTATTTTGAAAAACTTGTTATAGTCTAATTTATCCGTTCCTTTGATTATCTTATAAACCTGTATTAAGTCACAGAATTGTTCTCTTTTCTAGACAAAGCTGGCCGGTTTTTCGGAGTGTAATTCTGGAATCCGACTATCAGCTTTGTCGCTCTTTTTCGTATTCTTTCCAGCATGTTTATAACACCACTATGAATACCAAATGATTGTGATATGCTACTATCAAAATAGACGTTCCTTTCAAGGATCATTATTATTTGCTGGAGTAGTTTGTTTACACAGCCTATTTTAAAGAGCCTATTTGAGTATTTCTGCTAACGAAATCAGACATCTTTGTCAGGTCAATAAAAGTGATATAAATGGGCTGATTCTGCTCGCATGATTTCCATGAAGCTGTCAAAATGAAATCATGTTATTTTGTTAGTTAATCTTCCAGACTGCAGTTAAGCTGAAAATAGACCTACCAATAATATAATGTTTGAAATACAAACATTACCATGGACTTAGGGTAGTCTACATTTTACAAGATTACATTTATAATGAATTTACAAGATTAAAATGCTTTTATAGTGAAAACAGTGAGTAATTTAATTTTTACTTGAGTATTATAAATATCAAATATGGGAGCAAAGAGAGTAACATCAGGGTCAGGTGAAACATACTCGTAACACTACAATCTACAGTGAAGACCATCCAGGTTCGCCTTCTCAAGTACACCTCGGTATGTAAGAAGACCATTGTAACCTGCAACCAAAAATACGTTGTCATAAGTGAGAAACTCAGTACGAGTTTCTTAGAGAAAATTAAACATAACAAGAACAGTTACATCCATCAACAACGTGGAGGTGTGACCGTCAAGGCTGGTAGACGATTGGCTAAGAGCAGCACACCTTCCACGATGTATTTATTCAGCCCATTTTGAAATAATATACGGACATTCAAACTTCTTACGTTATCAATGGTTGAGAATACACCATATGGCAAGTTCTGAATGGGAAAGTCACTATCCGGAGCAACATTAACGAAAGACATGATGGTTGTGCAGGACAAGCAGACACTTCTCTAGTCCAGGTTAGCATACAGAATTGCCAGATATTTTTAAGAAATGCAGCCAGAAAACTGTTTAAAAGTATTGAAATATAAATCAAAGTAGTCCACTGTGTGTTTTTTAACTATTGCATTTAAATAAATATATTTAACGGGATGTAAGTGTAAGAGTAACTTAAAGAGATGTATGTGAAAATTATGTCGGATTGCACAAATAAATTCAAGAAACAGAGGTCATTGGATACACTTTGAAGTTCCCTTTCGGTGTGGAAATGGCATCTGATCTCATCTGATTTATCGTGTTTTCATATATGATATTTGTTTCGAGGAAGGCTCTTGATGCTTGATTTTAGGAACCAACATCATCACACAGGGGACATTCTCATAAGTGCTCCATTATCTCTTCTCCGCCCAAGCAACTGGCCAAGCGTATATACTCATAATCCCAGTCAGATGTTGATTTCGCGTTCTTCGGATCTTTCCAGAACACACTTTCTCCACTCTCCCTTAGTCACTACGAAATACATCTTCCTCTGCATTTTTTGCGACCTTCTGTCTCTTCATCAGTCTGTAGAGTGTCCATGACTGCACTTATCAACTGAACCCCGTCTCTCGTCAATACCGCGTCGTTCACCACAGCTCGTCCCGCCACTGCAACAGCTCTTTTGTTATCGCAGACTCCTGCATGTCTCGGGCAGTAGATCCATGTTCCAGGAAGGTTCTATGTATGACCGGCGAGAATGGCGTGTCTGTTGCACTGAGAATATATCGGAAGAGGAGAGTAAGAATATTCTTTCTCCTACATAGTATTAGTAGACGTTTCTCAAAACGTATGAGCCTTTCACACGGCTCAAATACCACTGGATACCCTCTTAATGTGAGTTTCCCCAAAAGTTACAGTAGATCTATATAAACACTGCCTCTAGGAGGGTATATTAATTAAAGACAGAATAACTCGTTACCGCGCGTTTGGGGAGATTTATCCAGCTACATTAGGTAATCTCTTCCATTTATTTCTACACATTCTAATTTGGACTTATATTAAGTAGCGAGGACAATTTAGAAAAAAGCTTACACAAAATTCACCGAAAATGCAACACCAACAAATCGTCAAATAAAGTATTTCTAGCGCAAAGTAGACCAATTCTAGAAAAAAAAAATCCAAATCTGGCAACTCTGTCACCAATCTTTTGTGCCAGATTGTTTGAAATGGATCGAGTCAAATATGACAGTGTTTATTTTTATTCTGTTGTTTAAATTATTCTACAGTCATTAATTATTTGAGTATGTATATTATAGTTTCAATACAAAGTTGATTTAAATTTCGCATTGACAGTTAATAATTGTACATTTAAAGTTGACAGTACCAAAGTTACTTGCATCCATTCTCTTACATTTTTTTAGCGGTACCTGGTTTGAAAAGAGTAAGTGCATTGTAACATTCAAAGCACATCGCAAAAGGCCGTTACATATGGTTGTGTATGTGCTAATCTCATTCACAACTTTCTTTAATTGTATTTCTTTTGCGACATGCATTAGGTGACAATGGACATATTTCTTCCTTATGATCGACAAATAGGTAATCACATCATTCTACCCAGCTGTAAATGGGTACATAACTTACAGCTAAAGAAAATTAGGCGATGAGCATCTAAAAAGGTCACCAGCACTCAGAAAAAAACTGAGATCTCGCACTTCGTCCACCCACAGATCAATGTCCCGGTTTCTTTTATAAAGGACACACTTGTTTGTAAGACTGTTTTATCTCCACACAGCTTTTGTCTCATATCTGTCTCGCGACGCCAGTATTGTTCTCTCTTTCCTGCGTGAGCATGCTGCTTTGTGGGATGTGTTCCACTGTCATGGTATGCTCCCCACATGGACAATTGTCATCTGTTCCAATCCTCAATTTGTTGCAAAGATGCCCCTTGAGTCTGTTATGTCCAGTTCTCAGTCTGAAGATGATGACTAGCTCTTCTCTAGTTAAATTAAAGTGGCTGTCTTCTTTTTGGAAGTCGGGTGTTGATCAGCCCATTTTATCCTGAAGTTCCACTGTATGACCAACCTTGCATGTTCTGCTGAAAGCTGTGTCAGGAAGAACATACATTGCTCGAGATTTTCATCTTTGTGTTGTTTTAGCGCTGATAATACTGACGCAGCATCAGTCAGGAATACTAGGTTTTCTTGGTGGATATCTTTATCTTGGATTTCAAGCTTAGCTGTGGTCTTCAGTGCCTTGCTTCTGCATGGAAGTTATTGGAGCATGTTCCCGTTGTTAATACTCGAGTTTTGTCTTCTCCATGCCTTAGCTTAGTCTGTAATAGATACCTCTACCTCCGTTGGATATGGTTTTGTCAAATGAGCCATCTGTATATATCTGTATCCATGTTTCTGGAGGGTATACTCTCCTATGATATTTTATCTATCTATCTATCTATCTATCTATCTATCTATCTATCTATCTATCTATCTATCTATCTATCTATCTATCTATCTATCTATCTATCTATCTATCTATCTATCTATCTATCTATCTGTCTGTCTGTCTGTCTGTCTGTCTGTCTGTCTATCTATCTATCTGTCTATCTGTCTGTCTATCTGTCTGTCTGTCTGTCTATATATCAGTCCACTTGTGTCGTTAGACGTCGTGGGGAGGTGGTTCCTTTTTTGTTTCATATTTTTTGGCGGGCGAAAATCCACTAGGGACTTGCCAGGTCAATCCCAGTATTCTAAGATATTCTTCTGTAATAAATTTCCTTTCTAAATCTGAATGAGGTCCTTTTTTCCATATTCCTTGTATTGTTTCTATCATCTCAGGGGACTTAGTTTTTTCCATTGTGGAATTTGGGATTTTTGCTTTTAGATCTCTAACCACTGCCTGCCTTATGATTTGGTCTGCTTTTGCAAGTTCTTTTGCTTTTGATATGAAGTGGTTTCTCTTTAATCTCGCTCTTCTTATGCGATTTGTCATGTCATATGTTGGGTGACCTGGCATTCGTTTGAACTTGTCCCGCTGCTGGAGTGTTTTTTTGGTCACTGCGCGTCTCTATACTTTAGATTCTTGTGATGTTCTCCATTGCATTTATTGGTGTTGTTCTCATAGCTTCAGTGATGATACGCATATCTTGGATTTGGGTTGTATTAATTTCATGGAAGTTTTATTTTTTGTTTTTTTAGACCATACTGGCATCCGTATTCCTGCACTGTTCTCACATAACCTGTGTACCGTTTCTTCTGGGTGCCCATGTCAGCTCCTTATATTGAGCCCGATATTTTTCTCATTTTGGCCATTCTGTTCTTAGCTTTGCTGTTGGTTTAAAAAAAAATGGTTTTTCCTTGTCAGCATTGGGTTCATTGTTATTTCCAGATAAGGGGACGGCGTGGCCTAGTGGTTAAGTGGCACGGCTCACAACCAGAAGGTGCTGGGTTCAATCCCCATCACAGCACCGGCCGTTATCCCGGGGAAGCAAACCCTTAGAAAAAATGCAGGAGGAAGCAGACCCTTACATAAAATGCATGCTGAAGTCGGATGCACTGGGCCGACAGGCGCAAAAATAAAAACCACAGTGTAACGCACACACGCATTGGGGAATAGATAAATAAGGCGAACGCAAAAAAAAAAAAAAAAAAAAAAAAAAAAAATTTCCAGATAAGTTGGTAAAAGTGTCAAGGTGGAGAGTCTGGACATTTACTTTTATGACCACTTCTTGGGGATTAAGAGATAAGTAGAATATTATGTACGTGGTTTTGGTTTCTTTTATAGCGATTTGTAATTTTGTTCCATGTTTCTATTTTATTTAGGGCCTCCTGCATTTGGTTTCTAGGTACATGTGTAGACTCTTCGGATGTCCATAGTACCAAGTCATCTGCATATAGTGTACTGTGTACTCTTTTAATGATTTATGTGATTATATCATTGATGTATGTGGAACAGCATGGGTGAAAGCATTCCACCTTGCTGAACACTTTGTTTCATTTTAATTTGTTTTGCTTATTATCTAAATAATCGCTGATCCATCTGTACATATGGTTGGTTACACCCATTTGCAGTAGTTTTAACCCGATCTTCCATATTCTATCAAAGGCTTTTTCGAGATCTATCCAGCCAGTGTTTTCTTTTATTCTTGAAAAGCGTCTTCTATCTCCTGCAAGATATGTCACCTGATCTTTCGTCGATCTGTCTCTACAAAAACCTGTTTGCTGGGTGATAAGTATTTTTTTTAAAATTGTATATGCTAGATTATTCAAATGTTAACTATTCGTTCCATTAGTTTCCCTACACATCTGAGTAGACTAATAGGCCTGTAACTGCCTGGCTTCGTGTTTTCCTTCCCACGTTTAACGATGGGGAAAGTCCTTGCCTCCTTCCACACTGTGGGGACAGTTCCTTGTTTCCAGCTTGTGTCAAAGATGAGTAGCAGTTTGTTCTCACACGTTAGAGAGCATTTCAATAGTGATGCCATCCTTTCTTGAGACTTTGTTCTTCCTGAATTTACTAATGGCTGACTCCAGTTCTGTTTTTGTGATATTTACTATCAGGTATTCTTCAGGTACTCGCATTGAGTGTTCCTTGTTGTTTATTTCTTTCTTAAAATACCTTTTCATGTCTGCTGGGGTTTTATTTCTAATTGTGTCCGCAAAATTTTTAATTCAAACACCCGCTGCTGTTTTTCCGCTGCTTTCCTTCATTTCCGATCACAATTGTTGCTTGTAGCCGTTTTGGACACTTAAGTTCTTTGTTAGCTTCCATAGCTTCTTCCTCTCTCTGTCAAAGTTGAAAATATCGTACAATGACGTCACTAACACTTCATCCCTGACAACTCTGTGTGCCATATCATTGTCTCCAATTGGAATTTTATCAGAGAAACAAAGTTTTTGTCGGGTCCACATTCTTTCTCTAAAAAGTTATTACTTAAAGTGAGCTCGTAAAAACATAGTTTTTCAGCGCGAACACTAAAAGCTAATCACACTGCTTTTATCCACTACTGTTTTATAATATGGGTGCATTAGTTGTAAGATCATATAGATATGGAAAATGAGAGATAGATGAGGGAGGGACAGGGAGAGAGGTGGAATGAAGTACTCTATTGATTTGATGCATTAGACTCCGTGATACATATCAACATCATCATCATCGGTCCTATAACCTCAAAAGTAATTGGGGCACCAAAACTGCAGATTGTTGGACCAGTTCTCGCCACTCCACTCAGATTTGTGCAATGCTATTTGTTGTAGCTGTGGACTTTGCCGTCCACTGCTGATGTTTGTTGTCTTCCAATCCCTTTTTCTGCCTTCCTCTCTTACGCTTCCAAGGCACAGTACCTTCCAGAATCGTCTTGGTCAACCGATACGATATTGAAAGATGCCCATAAGATGTGAGTCTGCGTGTTTTGAATACTCAATATGTTTTAATATTGGCCGACCTTGTCTTAACGGTGTAACGAATTGCCTTATTCGTGACGTGATCTAGATGCGAAATTCCGAGAATTCGACGCAGATATCATATCTCCATTGCACAAATTCCTCTCTCTTTCTCTCTCTCGAGCTGCTGTCAGAGTACAAGTTTCAGATGCGTAAAGGTACACGAAAGTGACAAGTGCATACATTTAACTCAACTTGGATTTCAGGTTGACGCTTTTATTCCTTCATATTAGCCTCAGTTTGGTCAGAGCAGCTATGGTCATCGCTGTTCCTGCCTGAATCGCAGTTCTGGAACTTTATCCATCCATCAGTGCTCCCATGTATTTAAACTGTTTAACAATTTGCAATGGTTCGCCTTTCATCGCAGTCAGAATTGTCAAACCCTCTGGGACGTTGATAATGATTTTAATCTTCTCTGCACTAATTTCCATTCCAAACCTTTGAGCGGCATTGTCAAGGTTTGAGATTAGACTCGCAAGTTCTAGCTCCGCTCCAGCCAGCCTGGTAATGTCAGCAGAAAATGGGAGATTATTCAGTGAACGACCACCTTAACAGTACCCACATGATCTTCAACAACTTCGGACATGCTACGTTCAAGAAAAACGTTGAATAGGGTCGGTGAAAGAATATATCCTTGTCGTACACCGGTTGACTTGCAGAACCATTCCCCAGTTATCCCGTTAAGGAAGACTGTACTGGTGGCCTGTGAGTAGAGTTTCTCAGTGACGTAGGTAAGTCGACATCCCATATATTACATTTTTGCATAGTTGGCCACAGGGCTTCATGCTAGATTAAGTTGAAAGCTTGTTAAAAGTCAACAATGACTTGGTATTGCTTTTCATTATTTTCGTTAAGCAGACGCAAATTACAAATGTGTTCAATTGTGTTGTGTGTGACTAGCCCAAAACCGGTTTGTTCTTCTGCAATAACGTTTTCTGTCCTTGGTTGCAGTCTGTTCAAAATTACCGTAAGCATTACTTTGCTGGGGTGGTTGATAAGACTGATGGTTCGGTAATTTTGACATTGTTAGAGGTTACCCTTCTTAGGTTGGATTATAGGCAGTGATTGTGTTTAACTTGTTGGCCATTCTCCCGTCTGCCAGATTGTATTACATATCTTCGTGATAATGTCTATAACTACAGTCCATCCATGTGTTAGTAGTTCGCATGCTATGTTGTTTATACCAGCCGCCTTGTCCTTCTTGACAGACGTTACCGCCAACTCGAAATCTTCATGTAGGATGGTGAAATTATCGTCTTCTTCTTGTGGGACTCCTATTAATGTCACTCTAGGGACACCAGTAGCCTGTTCTTTATATATCTGGGAGCAGCATTCCGTCCATCTCCGAATAACATCTTCTTCTGCAGTCAGGGTGAACCCTGTCACATCCTGTATTGTTCTCACCTTGAGTATGTTCTTCCTTGTCATGCCTTTAACCAGCTGGTACGCTCTCTTACTGTTGTTCATGGTAATACAGTCCTGAATTTGTGTACTTTGTTCTCATATCCACTGCTCCTTGGCTTCTGCCATTTCTTTTATCATTCTTGAGGTCTTGCAGAACTGCCTTCGCATATATAAGGATTACAGGCTACTAACATTAACTTGTTGAGTTGTTTATACATTTTCAGCAATAATGAGTGCATGTACATCAGTCGAGCTGCGTAGCGCAGTGGTTAGTGAGCTGGCTTCGCATCTGAGTGGCCCTGGGTTCATTCCCCAGTTGAGGCGGAAATGTTTTTTCAGACCGCAACGGTTTCCGGGTCGACCCAGTCTTAAATGGGTTCAGTCCGGGAAGTTAAAGCGGTGAGGGAGAGGAGATTGCCGAGCCTTTGAAATGTGAGATCGCTAACACCCCAATTTACGGCAGTAAATTTACTTCAGTTGAGTAGTTTGGAAATAATTTTGCAGTTTCTAGTGGTTTCATTTTATTTATCAACATAGATTCCTGCACCTCTATTCTTCGCTTACCTGGTTCCATCAGTATATACTTGAATCCAAGCCTCTCTTGGGTATAGTTCTTCGATCGCGTTGCATGCTGCTGTTTTCTTTTGGAGAGCATTTTGATTTCCCTGGAGGGCAGGTGTTCGTTAGGAATGTTTTTATGCTGACCTTTTGGTATTGTCCCCATGAGATTAGGTGGGGTATTGGATTTACCTCATTAGTGGCGTCTGGTAATTCATCTTTATCTGTTCTGATTAACTTTTTAAACCGGTATACCCCACTCTATCTAGCATGTATAACTCGCAATTTTAATAGATATCTTAATACGGAGTGAGCACCAACAGCTTAGTGCTATCGAAAACGATATTCTTACACAAGAAGGGGAACAAATAAAACTTTCGAAATTATCGTATGTTTATTCTTCTCCCAGTTATTTACAAACTGTTCACAAATGCATTTTTAACTAGCGTTCGTTCAACCCTCTATTGTGCGTAGTCAATCGAACAAGCTAGCGTTCGACGCTCATACAGCACAGTGGAATGGACCATATCTAAACCTGCTGTCGTCTTATCACTACCTTGATCTTCACCTTCATCAACTATCAAAAAGCATCCGATTCTGTATTACAACAATTTGTTTGGCATTCGCTAATGGAACGAGATGACAATCCTGTCTGCATCAAATTTCTTACCAACTATTACACATATTGTACTACTACCTTCCACCCATTTCAACGTCCGGTTGTAGATCTAATCGGGCCATATAGTGCTGATCCCAGATTCAGCCACATAAGCTAACCGCATTAAATATACACTCAACAATGATGAAAGAATAGCATGGCTAGAAATGAATATCTCTAAGATCAAAGTTATGCGAAACTGTTTCACTCATTGTGATCCAATCATTCTAGACGGAAAAAAGTAGAAGAAGAAGAAGAAAATGCCCGGGTCTATTTTTAACTGTAACGTCCCAGCGAAACAATATACCACTTATTTAACAAGGGAAAGAACACACTTGAACTAACTTGACTACAAAATACTACTGTTACTTCCCTGCCCTTGAATCAACAAACACCTATTGTTCAAATCAACCAGTTACCGCGCCGCACATGTCTTCAAACAAATACAAACAAAGTGCTTCTGTCATATGCCATCCATTATAGCTCTATCCAGGTCGCCTCTGCCTCCTTTATGTTTGTCTCGAATTCTCTCACTGGGGCTGAAGAACCAGCAGGAAATGAGCTGACAGCAGACAGCGACGCAGTGCTTGCTGCTTGCATCAGAGCCAGTGGACCCATAACTGACAAAGACCCCGTTCCGTCTGCAAGTGGCGGCCATGAAAGCTCACATCTATTGTGTACTCTGGCTAAGTAAATGAATAGCCATCTCAGAGGGAAAGCAAACATTGTCCCAAAAATGTGCTGAAACCGGATCTGTCGGTCTGTAAACTTTAAAAAAATCGTTACAACGTCTTTTTCATGATGGACACTGAACAAGAAGAATTGTCTCATCAATGTAAGTTTTGCTCTACCTCTACTTCTGCAACATTGGTGATTTCTTTTAACGCTATGAGTTGGTTTCCTCAATGTGTCGCCTAATACACTCCAGCGCCTTCTCCCGTTCCACGTTTTTCCCAAAATCGTATCATACCATTTCAATGTTTGTGTGCTTCCCGTTTAATCATTTAAAGTAAGTATGTACTTTTTCTGGTTGCTATTTTTGTTCTAAATGTTTGTCATACAAGAGAAAGAATATATTTTATTGTGCTGAACTTGATTTCATGTTATTACTGTATGTTCTCCAATTGAACGAAAGCTTCTCTCGCATTTTCTATTCTTTTTTGTTGTTGATATTGTCATCTATACTTGTACTTATATTGCTTCCAAAATATATGAATGATTCCACATCTCCCAACACAATCTGATTGTCGTTAGTTGTTATTATTATTACGAGGCGTGTTCAAATAAAACCTGACCAAACTGCAACAAGTAAACATACGTACGATGCGCATAATGACGTCACTTCTGGTGTAAACAGCACATAACAACCGTCACCCCATTCTTCCCCTTCTCTCTCTTCTCACCTCACTCTGTTTCATTTGACTCTGTCCTACAGTCACACCCTTGCACAACTTTCACACGCGCCCTCGTGGTAAAGCCCTTCCATAGCACTTTGGTTGGGCTAGCTTCTGAGGGCGCACAAACCTAGCATAGGTACATACAGATGCACACATGCATCCAAGCACTGGTTTATGCGTCCTGATATCGCCCAATTGACTACGGTCTGGGGTGGAAAATGGCGCGCCTCCGCCAGTAGAAACTAGTGAGGCAAACATCTAAGCAAAAAAAAAAAACATAACAACCGTCAAGTTTTGCAAAATTTCATTATCCTCCGACTCATAGTTTCCTCAGCAGACAGTTGAAAACATGGTCGGTATAATACGGAATCCGCCCAGAATTAGTCAGCGAGCTGTGATTCGGTTTCTAACAGCTGTAGGATGTCGACCAGTTGATATTCATCACAGAATGCAGAAAGTGTATAGGGACAAAAGTATGTTGAAAACAACAGTGAAGAACTGGACAACGGTATCTAGAAAAGCAGGTGAGTTAACGTAACAATATACGCCCGACCTGGTCTCGGAAGATCTTTCGTTAACTCACGTCTTTCTTTAAACAACATTGTCCAGTTCTTCACAGTTGTCTTCAACACACTTGTGTGTGTGTGTGCGTGCGTGCGAGTGTGGGTGTGGTTGGTTTTAGGTGTAGGTGGGTGAGTGGTTTTAGGTTATTTAGGTTTGGGAGGGTTAGTGGGTGTGGACTGGATGGGTGGGGGTGAGAGTATGTGTGGGGGTGTTGTGGGGGGGGGGGTAAGGTGGATGGGTGTGGGGGTAAGGTGTGTGGGTGTGGGTTGGTGGGTGTGGGTGAATAGGTGGATCGATGGAGGAAGGAGGGAGGGAGGGAGGAACTGAATTAGGCAGACAGCAGGCAGGTAGAAAAGTAGATAGGTAAAAAGGAAGGAAGTAGGTAGGTATACAAGTAGGTAGGTAGGTAAGTAAGTAAAAAGGAAGAACCTAGGTAGGTCGACAAGTAGATAGGTAGGTAGGTAGACAAGTAGGCAGGTAAGTATGTAGGTAGGTAGACAAATATGTATTAGAGTAGGTAAAAAGAAAGTAGGTAGGTAGATAGGTATACAAGTCGGTAGGTAGGTAGACACGTAGGTAGGTAGGTAGACAAGTATTTAGGTATGTATACAAATATGTATTTTGGTAGGTTAAAAAGTAAGTAGGTAGGTAGGTATACAAGTAGGTATGTAGGTAGGTAGACAAGTAGATAGGTAGACAGGTAGGTAGGTAGGTAGGTAGACAAGTTGGTAGTTAGGTAGACAAGTAGGTATGTACGAAGGAGGTAGGTAAGTAGACAAGTTGGTAGATAGGTAGGTAGACAAGCATGTAGGTAGGTAGGTAGACCAAGCATGTAGGTAGGTAGGTAGACAAGCTTGTAGGAGGGTAGGTAGGCAATCATGAAGGTATATAGACAAGTAGGTAGGTTTGTAGACAGGTAGGTAGGTAGACAAGTAGGTAAGTAGATCGTTAGGTAGGTAGACAAGTAGGTAGGTAAGAAGGAGGTAGGTAAGTAGACAAGTTGGTAGGCTGGTAGATAAGTAGGTAGGTAGGAAGACAATTAGGTAGGTAGGTAGACAAGTAGGTAGATAGGTAGATATACAAGAATGTAGGTAGGTCGGTAGATAAGCATGTAGGTAGGTAGGTAGGTAGGTAGACAAGCTTGTAGGAGGGTAGGTAGGCAATCATGAAGGTATGTAAACAAGTAGGTAGGTTTGTAGACATGCAGGTAAGTAAATAGGTAGACACGTAGGTAGGTAGACAAGTAGGTAGGTAGGTAGACAAGTAGGTAAGTAGATATGTAGGTAGGTAGACAAGTAGGTAGGTAATTAGACAAGTAGGTAGACAGGTAGGTAGGCAGACATGTAGGTAGGCAGGTAGATAAGTAGGTAGGCAGGTAGACAAGTGGGTAAGCAGGTAGACAAGTAGGTCGTTAGGTAGGTAGGTAGGCAGGTAGACAAGTAATTAGGCAGGTAGATAAATATGTAGGCAGGTAAACAAGTAGGAGGTTGGTAGACAAGTAGGAGGTTGGTAAACAAGCATGTAGGCAGGTAGATGGGACCAACGAGAGAACAAAGTTGGTCTCAAAATCTGAGAAGTTAGTCCTCCTTGGCGACTTCAATGTCAGAGTGAGGACCGACTATCGGGGATGGAAGTGCAGTAGTAATGGTCTCTTATTGCTTGAGCTATGCGCAGCAAACGATCTAGCAGTCACGAATACAATGCTTCGCTTGATTACACGGAACAAAACATCATGGATGTATCTCAGATCAAAGCAATAGCACATAAATGATTATGTTATCACCAAGAGGACTGACAGACGTGATGTAAGAGTGACCAAAGCTGTGTGTGGTGCAAAGTGCTGAACCGACCATAAGCGCATCGTGTCCAAACTGAACTTCCACATCAAATCCAGGAGCCAACATCAGGATGGAAGGCAAAGGAAAAAAACGTTAGACACCACAAAACTGCAAAGCATGATGACCAATGAAGGACTTTTAAGGGACCTAGATGGGAAACTAAGGAATCTACCGCTTGGTCAGACCAATGTGGATGAAGACTGGGCCGCCATTAGAGACTGCATACTCCTCCGCCTCTGTATTCGTTGGTTACATGTAAAATTCATGATTCATTTGATGAGAAAGACGCAGAAATCTTGTCCCTTATCAAGGAAAAGAGTGAACTATTTAGAGCTCATTAAAGAGACACTTCGTCTGCAGCCAAAAAAATGGCGTTCACAACCATACGGAGAGTGGTCCAAGGAAAGATCAGAAAAATTAAGGAAACGTGGTTGAAAAACCAGGCAGATGAAATTCAACTTTATGCTGACAGAAATGACATAAAAACGCTTCTTTTATGCTTTAAAGACTGTTTATGGTCTTCAACCGTCGTATGGAACTCCAATTCTGAATGCAGATGGCTTAGAACTGCTGACAGACAAACCGAGAATACTTGAACACTGGACAGAACACTTCCGCACGGTCCTCAAACAGCCGTCCTCCGTCTGCGACGAGGCAATAAAACACCTGTTTCAGACACCCCTGAACAAAGAACTGAACGTTCCTCCAAATATCGAGTAGATCAGAGCAGCAATCAACCAGCTATCAAATAGAAAGGCTGCAGGTGCAGACCTAATACCGGCTGAGATCTACCAAGTATGTAAGTGTGTTCTAACACGGAGACTGAGTTGTTCAACACAATATGGACCACTGACACTGGCCCACAACACAATTTGGACCACTGAGACTGGCCCACAACACAATATGGACCACTGAGACTGGCCCACAACACAATATGGACCACTGACACTGGCCCACAACACAATATGGATCACTGAGACTGGCCCACAACACAGTATGGACCACTGAGACTGTCCCACAACACAATATGGACCACTGAGACTAGTCCACAACACAATATGGACCACTGAGACTGTCCCACAAGAAATGAAAGATGCTACCATCGTCCACTTATACAAGCGAAAGAGAACCCGTCAATCCTACGACAACCACAAAGAAATCTTCCTCCTATCGACTGCTTGCATGATACTGACACGCGTTCTCCTCAACAGATTGATCGCTAACGTAGAACATGGTCTTCTTCCAGAGAGCCAGCGTGGCTTCAGATCGGGTTGAGGAACTGTGGACATGCTATTCGTGGCTGGACAACTTCAGGAGAAATGCCAAGAACAGCAACGTGGGCTGTACATGACTTTCATAGACATGATCAAGGCTTTCAATACCGTCAACAGAGATGGGCTTTGGAAGGTCTTGGGGAAATTAGGCTGTCCAACCAGATTCACCAAGATCATTAGACAGTTCCACGAAGGTATGAATGCTCATGTGCTGAAAATGATGGGAAAACGTCAGATGCCTTTCCTGTGTCAAATGGCGACAAGCAGGGCTGTGTACTAGCCCCAACACTCTTCAGCATAATGTTTGGGGCCATGTTCAGCCTCAGCTTTCAGGGTTGTACTCAAAACGGAGTGGGAATATAATACAGAACTGACGGAAATATCTTTAATCAAGGTGACTGCAAGCGTACTCCAAAGTAAAGAACACAACCATCTCAAACTTGCTTTTTGCTGATGACTGTGCCCTCGCTGCCAGCACCGAGAAAGACATGTAGACATACGTGGGCAAATTATCAACAGCCTGTGACATGTTCGGTTTTACAATTGATATAAAAAAAACTGAAATCATGTTTCAACCTGCCCTGAGTGACGCATATCGCCACCCAGTTATCAGAGCCAAGAACGAGCGCCTCCAATCAGCAGACAGCTTCACGTGCCTTGGTAGCACGCTTTCTAGGGAAACTATTATTTAATGTGAGGTCATTATTAGAATCTCCAAGGCCAACAGTGTCTGGAATCGGAGGGGTCTATTGCTTGATACGAAACTCAAAGTCTAACGAGCCGTAGTGCTCTCCACCCTTCTGTATGCCTCTCACAGGACCGCAAGGCATGGAGTAGAGCCACCATCAGTGACACCCCCATTGCTGAGGAACGCCGGACCTCCGAAGCACAGAAAAAACGCATTTTGCGAAAAGACAAAACAATTGACACATAACAGGTTCAATTCTGACATTAATAGATCGTACAGGAAAGGTGAGTGAGCAAGTTAAGGTTGCAGTGAAAAAGGCAAATGCAATGTTAGGTATGATAAAAAGAAATATTAAACATACGAGCAAGGAAGTGATCGTCAAACTGTATAAAGCATTAGTTTGACCTAGATTGGAGTACTGTGTACAGGTGTGGAGTCCTTATCATAGAAAGGACATAAACATGCTAGAAAGAATACAAAAAAAGAGCGACAAAGATGATAGTGGGATTCCAGAATTACAGTTATGAAGAACGACTCAGAAAAACCGGCCTACAGTGTCTCGAAGAGAGAAGAATTCGTGGTGACTTAATTCAGGTTTATAAGATGATCAGAGGAATCGATAAATTAGACTATAACAAGTTTTTTTAAATACAGCCACCTACAATAACACGAGGGCATAGCTACAAGCTGACTAAAGAGAGGTCCAGGTTAGATATTAGGAAATATTTTTTTAGTCAGAGAGTGGTGTCTGCTTGGAATGCATTGCCAGGGGAGGTAGTGGAGGCAGGGACAGTTAATGCATTTAAGAATAAACTGGATGCGCATAGCTTTTAGAGCAAGGTGATGTAAATGTAACTGGTTGTATACCGACTCTGCAGGGTCTTCTAAACCAGTATAAAGACGTTAAGTTAAGTTATTAAATGCTAAGTACGTGGAAGGATTTTCCGTGCCAGAATTGGACTATACATCCACCCCCGAACACGCTGGTGAGGGGGGGGGGGAGGGGCAGAACAACATGTATGACTGCTGTTGTCATCATCGTTTGCGATGGACGGATATTATTATGGTAGGTAGGTAGGTAGACAAGTAGGTAAGTAGGTAAGTAGAAATTGGAAGAAATAGAAGGAGGAGAAGAAGAAGAAAAAGGAGTAAAACAAGAATAACAAGACTGAGATGAAAAGTAAGAAAAAAGAAGAAAAAAAAAGAAATTAATAAAATAAGAACAAAAAGAAGAAGAAGGAGTAGAAGAAAAAGAATAAAACGAAGACAAAGAAGAAGCGTGATAAACAAAAGAAGAACAGAAGAAAGGGAAGAATAAGATAAATAACGTGTTTTTTAAAATAAGAAGTGACAGAAGCAGAGAATACAATAAGATAAAAATGAGAATGAAGAAGAAAAAGAAGAAGACAAAGAAAATGAGAAATCCAAATAAAGAAGGAAAATCACAAGAAAAAAGAGGAAGAGAAAAGAAGGAAAAAAAAAAGAATGAAAAACAAAAGAATGAAAAGGAACATAAAGACGAGGAAGAAGAATAACAAGAAATTCCCAACATTATGAATTTCTTGTCTCCCGACCTTCTCTTTTGTCCTTCATTTTAATTTAACGAGGAATCTTTCTAATCTCCAGTGAAGTGTCCGCGAAATGAAGTTTATTTCTTTCTGTAGCTGCATAGTTTCTTGTCACAAACAATTCTTTTCGCAATTATTTGGTTTTTTTTCGCGTTGATGTTGTTGTGAGGTTACGATTGTCCTTGAATACATTTGCGAGTGTGGAGTCATCGATTAGCTTAATTGACGCCCACGAGTACAATCTCATACCGGTATCATATTGTGAATACAACTACTTCTATCATTGTCCGTTTGGATCTCTGGGTGCAAAGAATAAATGCATTCATTCACAATTTCGTTCTAATGTGAAGCATAAGCCACCACAGCAGCTGGCTGTTGTTTTTTTTAGCGAAGCCCGTTTTCAAGCGTTTGTAATCATTCACCTTTTCGCTCCAACGTGAGGCATATCTTTATTTACATCTCTTCTCAGCTTATGAAGAATATATTCGAGCATTTACAGTGGCTGATTATTATGGCAATGTGCTGTTGTTGTTTTTTTTTTTTACATGACGAGGTTGCCCGTCTAAAGGATACAATTTGCCAAAGGAGTCTTTCTAAGTATATTATAAAAAGAAATTACAGAAGAGTCGCGTCATGGAAATTGCGACCTTATAATGTATTTGAAAATGCTACATTAACTACAACGCAACGACGCCGCAAGATAGCTGTCAGTACATGGCCAACAGTTAGGCTAGTCTTACTTTATACAAGGAACGAAATAGAGAACTTTTTGTTACTGTTGTTACAACTGCTTCTTATTTTACTTCTTTTTCTTTATCTTCTTCTTCTTCTTCTTTTTCCTCTTTTTCTTCTTCTTCTTCTTCTAGTTCTTCTTCTGCTTTTTTCTGCTGCTGTCCAGCTCATTCACTATGCTGCATAGAGAAAGTAGATGATAGTGGGCCTAAGGTAGGGATAGTGTAGATGAGATAGTGGGCCTAAGGTAGGGAGAGAGTATATGAGATAATGGACTTAATGTAAAGAGAAAGTAGTTGAGATAATAGACCAAAGATATGAAGAGAGTAGATGAAATAATGGACCTAAGGTAGTAGGGAGAGAGTAGATGAAATAATGGACCTAAGGTAGTAGGGAGAGAGTAGATGAAATAATGGACCTAAGGTAGCAGGGAGAGAGTGGATGAGATAATGGACCTAAGGTAGGAAGAGAGTAGATGAGATAATGGACCTAATGTAAGGAGAGAGTAGATGAGATAATTTACCTAATGTAGAAGAGAGTGGATGAGATAATGGACCTAAGGTAGGGAGAGAGTAGATGAGATAATGGACCTAATGTAAGGAGAGAGTAGATGAGATAATTTACCTAATGTAGAAGAGAGTGGATGAGATAATGGACCTAAGGTAGGGAGAGAGTAGATGAGATAATGGACCTAATGTAAGGAGAGAGTAGATGAGATAATTTACCTAATGTAGAAGAGAGTGGATGAGATAATGGACCTAAGGTAGGGAGAGAGTAGATGAGATAATGGACCTAATGTAAGGAGAGAGTAGATGAGATAATTTACCTAATGTAGAAGAGAGTGGATGAGATAATGGACCTAAGGTAGGGAGAGAGTAGATGAGATAATGGACCTAATGTAGGAAGAGAGTAGATGAGATAATGGACCTAATGTAGGGAGAGAGTAGATGAGATAATGGACCTAATGTAGGAAGAGAGTAGATGAGATACTGGACCTAATGTAGGGAGAGAGTAGATGAGATAATGAACCTAAGGTAGGGAGAGAGTAGATGAGATAACGAACCTAAGGTGGCTGAACGTTTGCGCAGATGCACAAGGTAGGCCGTTTTAAACAATATTCGCCGTTGATTTTTGGACACTTATTAATATATTGAACAGATGGAGACGGCGTGGGCTAGTGGTTAAGTGACACGGCTCACAAACTGAAGGTGCTGGGTTCGATCCGACAGCACTGACCGTTACCCCGGGGAAGCAAACGCTTAGAAAATGCAGGAGAAAGCAGACCTTTACATAAAATGATTGTCGAAGTCGGAGGCACTGGGCTAACGGGCGCAAAATAAAAACCGCAGTGCAACGCACACCCGCCTTTGGGGAATAGAGAAATAAGGCGAAAGCAAAACAAACAAAAAATAAAAATATTTGAACAGATTACATGGCCTGGGCATGTTGGTAATTGATTTCTATTTGATGTCACAATGGTTCACAAGGGCGGCATCATTGACGACACGAATCTACCTGGGCAGACCACTTGCAGTTTTTGTTTTGGCTCTTAAGTGGACAAAGTTGAGCTCGTACGGCTGAACACAATATCGACAGCTTTTCTGCAAGCATTTCCTAGGATTATGGCGAAGAAATGGCGATTAGTTGTATAGCCTTAGAAAAACTGTAGTTACATTGTCTGATTAGCGTAATGGTAGAGCACACGTCTTGCACAACAAGTATATGGGGTTCAACTCCTGTTAACCATACGCTCCCTTCGATCTAGCTATAAAGAGGAACGTGGCTTGTTGTTAGAGAAAAGAATGCAGCAACGAATGGAACTTCCCCTCCCCCTTCGTAATCCCATAAAGAACCTGTTTACTCGTACAATGATATCAACAACACTTTATCCACGATAGCATTGCAGACTTCTTGACTACCTTGAACTTTCGCTTTCAACAATAGTTGAGTCAGAAAGCGTTTGAGTGTTCCATTTTGAAGTGAACTTATCTATGAATGATTTAGTAAGGGAAATTGAAATATTTGATTATTTTCAATGATCTGTTATGAACAATCGTCATCAGTAGACCCGTTTCCGACTATAGATGCTCAGTCAACAAACGGTAGATGATCTGAATACTAATAATGCTCTTAGTTCGCTTGTTCTACACACTGCTGTTTTCCTCTCAGGCGCGCTTATCTGATTGACCCAGGCATGGTTTTAAAACTTTGCAGTGTGTGGATGCAAAGTGATAATTACAATTATAGTTATAAAATATCTTTCTTCTTCTTCGTCTTTTTCTTTTCTTCTTCTTTTTCTTTGTCTACTCCATTGTTCGTCACAAAATAACATTTTGTTACATTGGATCGTAAGTTACAGCGACATAACAGACATCATTGCACCTGGGTACCACCATTGGCGCACATTCCTTTGCAACGTATTAAGTTCCGGCGGCATAACACGGAATCTAAAGCTCTTCCGAATTTCCCTCTGACTACGTCAAGTACCCATTTACAGCTAGGTCGACTGGAAAAGCGGAAATACCATGAAAAAAACCCGCAACATGAGCGGGATAAAAACGGAGGGCGACGTGATTTGAACATGTCACATTGATTTTATAAGCCAACCTTATCATACAAGTGTCAAATGCTCCCCAACATATATTTATATGTGTGTACGTGTTGTGGTATGTGTTAGCACGTATACCTATTTGTTTATGAATGCTATATATTTGTATGTGTATGTACGTGTGTAGTTATTCACTCGTACTTATTGTATAATGTTTGTGTTATTTAAAAGAAAAATTATCATTTCTTGTTTGGCATACTCTGCACTTAGTGCCATATCGTCATTCACACATTCCGGGCCGATCCCTGGCTTATGGCTGCAGACTTAAACATTGTATCCATCAATGATACAATTCTCATTGTTGATGTTGTGATTTCTTAGGTGTTTTCATTTATTCTTTGTGAACACCTTATGAAATTAATGTGGTTTCGTTTTGTTTATGCCCTGATGCGGTAACTGAGCCTTGCCTAATTATGTTTCTAATTGATTCATTGCCTTTAGTATCATCATAGTTTCGATTAATTTTTATCAGAAGTTGAAAAATACGTAAAAGAAGAAGATAAACTCTCCAGTTATGGTAAATGTTTGACATCTATTCCTAATCAATGGCGTACCTTAAAGACGATATTTTTTCTCATTTTCTGAACGAATTAGTTTGGTTACATCCCCTTTGTCCGGTCTTAACATCAATAGTTATTCATCTTTATTTCATTTGAGAACGTAAGGCCGCCTACTATCTGCAGAAAGCTGATTAATTCTGGTAACCAATGATGTTCTAAAAGAAAGGAAAATCAATTTGAAGATCAATACAATGTCATTTGTTTTTGCTCATGCCAAGTGTTATCAAGCCTCATTGGGTTAATGTTAGAAATGGTAGCTGCAGTGCATTCAATGAAGGGGCCTCGAGTGTCGAACACAGGAGTCTCAAACGTGACGCCCTGGGGCCATATGCGGCCTGCAGAAGGCTGACATATTATGCATCACGCATGTTTAGTGACATCATAATTCATTTTTCTTCTTTGCCAATGGAATCGTTGTGTCATTGTTTGTTTTGTACTGCTGTTTGTCTATTACCAAAGTTGGTCCATGTTTTCTTTTTCAAGACTTTTCAAATCTATTTATGTTTATATTTTCATGGAGTCATGGGTCTTCATTTCTTTCTTGTTCCCCAACGTGTTACTTTCAACAATGTGGTATTTAAAAAAAAGGACAAGGTAGTCCCAAAGTAAAACCTTCCCTTGGTCGGGGATAACATGTAAACAAATTATCGTATTTGGTAACAACGATCAGTACTTTTCTGCATTTGCAAAACATTTTTAGCTCACAGCGGGGAAGTAACGGCAATCTGGATTGAAACCACTGATCTCCAGGTAACGAAATAGGCAATCTGGATTGGAACCACTGATCTCCAGGTAACGAAATAGGCAATCTGGATTGGAACCACTGATCTCCAGGTAACGAAATAGGCAATCTGGATTGGAACCACTGATCTCCTGGTAACGAAATAGGCAATCTGGATTGGAACCACTGATCTCCAGGTAACGAAATCGCCTTGTCACAAGAGTGTGAGGAGCTATGGGACTCAACCAGCCAGACCAGCTGTCAAAATAGACCAGAATAAACCAAACAATAGGAATCACACACTTGACCGGCAGGGACAGATTACCATTCCTCGTCTCAGGACAAGGCACAGCAGACTGAACAGAGCATGTACAAGCTTCGACTTCTTGCTTCACCACTGTGGACAAAACGAACAAACAGCTGACCATGTAATACATGACCTTCCCATATAAAGTCTAGCCAGTTCTAGAAAACACACTCGCCCAATGATTACACACTAAACTCACAATTGTACGGAGCTAAAGAGAATCTCCAAGCAACGATCGAGTTCATCACATGCACTCGTCGGACAATATAAACATCAAAGATGTGACCATAAACACAAGTAGTAGAAGCTAAATGTATACTCCAACATTTAAATGTTTGTACAGGACACGCTTTTAAAAAAAAAATGACTTGGACTTCTAAACCATAGGCATTGTTCGATCCAGACATAAATATACACGTTATTTCATCCTGACTTTCCAATAATTAGTCATAAGGATGACTTTATGCATACGTTGAAGATATACAAATAAGGAACATTGGAATCTGGGCTCCTTATTTCCTAATTTGCATTTATATTGTTCGATAAATGTTGGCCGAGTTAAGAAAAATATGGGCCATCTTGATCACTGTCAATATCAAACATATTTTGTTTACAACCCAATGCCTCGAAGTATTCCCACAAGTGACTGCCTCGAAGTGTTCCCACAACTGACTGCCTCGAAGTATTCCCACAACTGACTGCGTCGAAGTATTCCCACAACTGACTGCCTCGAAGTATTCCCACAACTGACTGCCTGGAATGTATTCCCACAACTGATTGCCTCGAAGTATTCCCACAACCGACTGCCTGGAATGTATTCCCACAACTGATTGCCTCTAAGTATTCCCACAACCGACTGCCTGGAATGTATTCCCACAACTGATTGCCTCTAAGTATTCCCACAGCTCAATGCCTCGAAGTATTCCCACAGTTCAATGCCTCTAAATTTACACAAATCTTATTCCCTGAAAGACTGACCACATCTCACGAGCCTGAAAGGTTCATCTCACCTCACTGTCTACACATCTCTCCACACATCACTGTCTACACATCTCTCCACACCCCACTGTCTACACATCTCTCCACACCCCACTGTCTACACATCTCTCCACACCCCACTGTCTACACATCTCTCCACACCAAACTGTCTACACATCTCTCCACATCTCACGATCTAGAAGTCTCTCCACACCCCACTGTCTACACATCTCTCCACACATCACTGTCTACACATCTCTCCACACCCCACTGTCTACACATCTCTCCACACCCCACTGTCTACACATCTCTCCACACCAAACTGTCTACACATCTCTCCACATCTCACGATCTAGAAGTCTCTCCACACCCCACTGTCTACATATCTCTCCACACCCCACTGTCTACACATCTCTCCACACACCACTGTCTACAAGTCTCTCCACACCTCACTGTCTACACATCTCTCCACACCCCACTGTCTTCAAGTCTCTGCACACCTCACTGTCTACAAGTCTCTCTACATCTCACTGTCTACAAGTCTATCCACACCTCACTGGATACAAGTCTCTCCACACCTCACTGTCTACATGTCTCTCCATACATCACTGTCTAGAAGTCTCTCCACACCCCACTGTCTACAAGTCTCTCCACACCCCACTGTCTACAATTCTCTCCACATCCCACTGTCTACAAGTCTCTCCACACCCCACTGTCTACAAGTCTCTCCACACTTCACTGTCTACAAGTCTCTCCACACTTCACTGTCTACAAGTCTCTCCACACTTCACTGTCTACAAGTCTCTCCACACTTCACTATCTTCAAGTCTCTCCACACTTCACTGTCTACAAGTCTCTCCACACATCACTGTTTACAAGTCTCTCCACACCTCACAATCTACAAGTCTCTCCACACATCACTGTCTACAAGTCTCTCCACACCCCACTGTCTACACATCTCTCCACACATCACTGTCTACAAGTCTCTCCACACCTTACGATCTAGAAGTCTCTTCACACCTCACTGTCTACAAGTCTCTCCACACCTCACTGTCTACAAGTCTCTCCACACCTCACTGTCTACAAGTCTCTCCACACCTCACTGTCTAAAAGTCTCTCCACACCTCACTGTCTACAAGTCTCTCCACATCTCACTGTCTACAAGTCTATCCACACCTCACTGGGTACAAGTATCTCCACACCTCACTGTCTACATGTCTCTCCACACATCACTGTCTACAAGTCTCTCCACATATCACTGTCTAGAAGTCTCTCCACACCTTATTGTCTACATGTCTCTCCATACCTCACTGTCTCTGTTTGCACATTTTCTCCTCAATGATGCATTTTTTCAAATTTTAATTTACAAAGTATCACCTATTTCTGAGTTGGTAGAGACCGTTTACAGCTAGGTAGACTGAAACGTGACGAGCTCGAGAAACGAACCAAGTTTCATTGCCGTGAAGGACAATAACTCTAACCATTCAGCCTCTCACTCTCAAGGTGGAACAATGAATAGGGTCTTGATCAGCTACGTTTCGCAGATCATAATGCAAGGCAGACAGATATGAGTCACCAAACGAGAAATGCTAGGCAGACATCTGTGAGCCGCTAACCCTGATGCAAGCAGACATCTATGAGTCGCCGACCCTGATGTAAGCAGCCAGCTATGAGTCACTGACCCTGATGTAAGCAGCCAGCTATGAGTCGCCGACCCTGATGTAAGCAGCCAGCTATGAGTCACTGACCCTGATGTAAGCAGCCAGCTATGAGTCACTGGCCCTGATGTAAGCAGCCAGCTATATGTCGCTGACCCTGATGCAGACATCCAGCTACAGTTTGCTGACCATGATGCACGCAGCTAGCTACAGTTTGTTGACCCCGATGCAAGCAGCCAGCTATGAGTCGCTGACCCTGATGCAAGCAGCCAGCTATGAGTCGGTGACCCTGATGTAAGCAGCCAGCTATGCGTCGCTGACCCTGATGCAAGCAGCCAGCTATGAGTCGCTGACCCTGATGCAAGCAGCCAGCTATGCGCCTTTGACCCTGATGCAAGCAGCCAGCTATGAGTCGTTGAACCTGATGCAAGCAGCCAGCAATGAGTCGCTGACCCTGAAGTAAGCAGCCAGCTATGGGCCGCTGACCCTGATGCAAGCAGCCAGCTATGAGTCGCTGACCCTGATGCAAGCAGCGAGCTATGAGTCACTGACTCTGATGCAAGCAGCCAGCTACAGTTTGCTGACCCTGATGCACGCAGCCAGCTATGAGTCGCTGACCCTGATGCAAGCAGCCAGCTATGAGTCGCTGACCCTGATGCACGCAGCAAGCTATGAGTCGCTGACCCTGATGCACGCAGCCAGCTATGAGTCGCTGACCCTGATGCTCGTAGCCAGCTACAGTTTGCTGACCCTGATGCACGCTGCCAGCTATGAGTTGCTGGCTGCTGTCAGCTCATGCGGTGCTGCATCTTAGTCCGACGTCTTCGCTTGTTCTGACCGGCACAGTTGTTCCAAGTGGTGAACTTACTGATTAGTCTGGGATTACACTACAATCAGGATGACCCCTCTCTCAACCTTCTCAGGTATGCCTAAGATGTTAGAAGAGCCGCTGTAACCCACTACAATAGAAGTAAAGACACCTCTAGCGTCAACTCAGCACAAGTAGCTTTGACGAACATGTGTAAAAAACAACATGGTCATGTATACGTGTGGTTCAGATACCGCACTCGAACGAAAACAAAAACAGCACCTACGTTTCGACCTAAACAATGTCATCAGGCACAATGCAAATAGGAAACACATCATTATCGTAGGAATCAATACATCACACGAGATGTGAACACTTACGTTTATATGAACAGATTTGTATCTGGATACAGCATGTGGATTCGTAAATGGTTAGATCTCGAGTAGACTCTCCCCGAGTTGCCCGCCGGGGTCTTTGTATATGACAAAGGTAAGAATAGCACCACTGTCCCACAGAGAGCATGTCGTAAGAAGCGACTAATTGTGTGCCATGGCATAATATCGGCCACGGTTAGGTGGTTTGTTAAAAACATCGTCGATGGCTTCAACTTTGCTCTGTTATTTGAGTCTATTAAAGATGGACGTGCAAATTGGTAAAAACCACCTTCCAAGAAACCGGTTGTATACAGACTCTTGAGTGTCGTCTAAACCAATATAAGGACGTCAAGTTAAGTTAACAGTATACAGACTCTCTTCAGTGTCTTCCAAACCAGTATGAAGACGTCAAGTTAAGTTAACAGATATTAGCAGGCTGAGATAAATTGTATTCAAATTTACCAACGCAAATGTAAGTTGTTTGCATTAGAAGTTGAAGTTTTATTTCCACAGCAGAACTTGAAAAGATTTCAAAGCTGCAACCCATGACCAATAGAAGAGACTGCAGAGCCCAGCTGCAGTCAGAGAAACTCCGAAGACTGACTGACCACCCAATGCACCAGAGACTAAACAATTTGGGAAATGGGAAACTAAAGCGAAGAAACTTTGCAGAAATAGCCAAAGCAAAGATGCACGAAGATCCCATAAACGCACTAACAACACCAAAGCCCATCACTACTGTACGAAAACCTACCTGGAGGCAGGATATATTTCCAGAGGTGGTAGAAAATATACCAGGTATTGGAAACAAAAACTGCCAGACTGAAAAAGAAAGGAGAGATACTACCCTAAACTTTATATCGAAAAACTACCCAAGCATGCACTGGACCCATGCATACACCGACGGTTCTGTAACATACACTACACAGAACGGAGGGGCAGGAGCATTCCTGAACCTACCAAATGGCAGAAAAATAACACTGTCATTCGCCACTGGTAAGTACACAAGCAATTTCAGAGCGGAGGCAGAGGCACTGAGGGCGGCAGTGGAAGAAATGGTGACACACAAAGAAAATGAAAGCCATATAGTCCTGCTTACAGATGCTCTGGCCGTAGTCACAGCGCTAAAAAGCCAGAAAAACACTGAGCTTAATGACTTAAGAGCAGCACTCTGTCAACTATGCCAGCAGTCCGCACCAAAAAGGGTAGTGGTACAGTGGGCCCCATCACACTGCAACATCCAAGGCAACGAGGAGGCAGACAGACTGGCAAAAGAAGGTACAAGACTCCCACAAACAGATACTAGTATGACGTACGAAGAGTCAAAACGGCTTATTAAAGCCAGATACATGACCAAATGGGAAACCGAACATACTGGTTACACCAAAAACGATGCATATTCCCAGTTGAACAGAAGAGAGCAGGTCGTTGTCTTCAGACTTCGCACTGGCGACAATAGACTGAGGTACCACCTATTCAACAAATTGAAGATAGGTGGAACCGACGAATGCCCGCGTGGTACCGCGAAAATGACCGCTGAACATCTGCTGCAGAACTGCCCGACATACGAGGATCAGAGAGAGCAGATGTGGCCATCACCAGTGGAACCACAAGACAAGCTCTATGGCAGTGTCGACAGCATCAGGATGACCGCCGCTTTTTTCGAAAAAATAATGGTTACTGTCTGACTGCGTACGAAGAAGAAGAAGAAGAATCTCCACAGCTACAATGGATGTCCATTGTGTTTGTCTCTCAGTTTGATTATTCAATCTGACAGGTATTTCTCTGCTCATCTTTTGATGTCCACCTGTCACTTATTGCGTTGTTTATCTCTGACGCGGTGGCCCTCTACATTTTCTTCATGTAATGTTTTCAGCATGTATTGATTTGCCACACATATATTTCCATGCTGAACTCAGATTTTGTTTATTAGTTCTCTTGACACCTCTAATTTCTCCACTCCTTTCTTATTTGTTTCTTTTCTTACCATGAGATGCGCTCAATACAACTACATATCCACACGTCAAATGCATCCTCGTGCAAGACTACCATAACCAGATTCTAGTGTGACCTACGAAGAGTCCAAAAGGCTTATTAGGGCCAAATACATGGCCAAATGGGAAACAGAACATACTGGCTACACAATAAATGATGCCTATTACCAGTTGAACAGAAGAGAGCAGGTCGTGGTCTTCAGACTCCGCACAGGCCACAACAGACTGAGGTACCATCTATTCAATAAACTGAAGATATGTGGCACTGACGAATGCACATGTGGTACAGGGAAAATGACCGCTGGACATCTACTGCAAAACTGCCCGACATACGAGGACCAGAGAAAGCACATGTGGCCATCACGAGTGGCAACACTAGACAAGCTCTATGGCAGTGTCGACAGCCTCAGGATAACAGCTGCTTTCTTCGAACAAATTAAAGTTGACGTCTGACAGCGTACGAAGAAGAAGAAGAAATGCATCCTCTTCTCCAATCGTTGTTCATTGTCCATGTTAATCGGCCACACAGTGTAGATGATATTTCAGAACAAACTAAGAAGCGAAAGGATATAGCTTACCTACTAATAATAAAACCATTGTATCTTACAAAGCATTTACCTGTAATAACTTTCAAAAAAAACTAAGAAGCGAAATGATATAGCTTACCTACTAATAATAAAACCATTGTATCTTACAAAGCATTTACCTGTAATAACAAATGATCACTTTCATTTTGAATTTGTTAGTGACGTATTTGGATGTCAATAGATGACTCTTAGTTCTTAGTTATTAATGACCTGTATTTCTACAGGTCCCACCTCTGGTATGAGCTGAATGTAGCCGGGAGAAGGATTTCCTGTTTAGCGGGCTGGGCTCGAGCAGATTAAAACTCTGCTGTGTTGTGACAGGCGCTTACGAGAGTGGTTAACCGATGTGCGAGTTCATCTTAATAGACTCAAACACTACAGCAAAGTAAACTCACATTCTGTTAGGCGCCATCTATGCTGCTCTAAACCTACCGCCTAACCATGGCCGGTGTTATGTCATGTCACACAGTTAGTCACCTATTACGACATGCTATCTGCAAGGAAGTGGTGCTATTCTTGGCCTTGTCATACACAAAGACCCCGGCAGACCACTCGGGAGATAACTGACGCTTGTGAAAACTGATTTGGCTATCTATATTCTCCTCCTGATGTCCGTTTCGCATCTCATATTTTCATTATTATATTTCCAAAATAGGAAAAGCTCTTGATTGGATTCCGTTTTTAACAGTCTTCTTTTATCTGTCAAGAAGATTTCAAGTCGACTTTGTTAATGCTCATAGGTTTCGTTTTCTCGGTATCAATGTTTTCTTCACTTTAGTCATCACTTCATATAGTTCTTGTCCTCGTTCAGGTAGCCCAACTGTGACATCCACATTTCTGAGATTATGTTTTGTTACTCCAATGATAATGTGTCCCCAAAACAGAGCACATGAATTTGATGAAAAGGAAACCATCGATAACATATCTGAAAAAATACATACAAACAAATGAAAAATTCCAATGATCAAAACTAAACAAACATGTTATACACAGATTACATAGGAAAAGCAACAGATAAAACTCGTTTTTATAAACATGATTAAGTTAGTTAGTCCACTTATGCCGTTTAGCGACTTTTGAATTTATTTGTATGTCAGGGGCCAATGTGTGTCGGAGTTGGTTGTGAGCTCGTGACGTTGCAAGAACACTCTATCATATATTCAGCCGACGTGCATCGCCCTTCTTCCTCTGTAGTCATACGATCTAATGTTGCAAGCCATCGGTGGAAACTCAGGTGCATACTCATAACGTGACCAAACCAGCACATTTTTGTTTGCTTGAAAATGTACACATGACAAGACGTATTGAAAACCGTGTTTTTCTATGTTCTGAATTCCCAATCGTGGTAACACAGATGATCTTGCTGAAATCCTTCATTTCAAATGTCGAGAATCTACTATCACGAGCCGTGGACAAGGACAGTGTTTCGCACTTGTAGCACAGAGTTGACATAAATATATTGTTTATCCGCTGTTGCTCTGTCGCATTAATTGGTACTTGGATGTCTAAGCAGTGGCGACAGCTTGGTTCGTTACATCAGATGCTTTCTGACACCTATTCTCGATTTCCCTTTCAAGCCTTCCGTTTACTTGTTGAAGAGCAATTTCGTTTACACTTTTGTTGAGTGGACGAGGTGCTCTGTTAATCTTCACAGTTTCTGTCTTCATATCTCAATTTTCGTGTTAAATGTTGCAGGTGCTTTGGCAAGCTCATTCATTTAAGTCTGCAGTTATTTTCTTGAATTGCTCACACACTAACTCGTGTTTTATTGTAACGCATTGATGTGTTCAGGACCCACAATGCTGTTAAGACAGCTCTGCATGCATGTGATGTCATTCGGCCCTTCGAGTTGTTTGAGGCTGAGACCCTACATCTACCATACTCTCAATTCCATTCCAGCCCGCTGTGAGGCTCGCATTGTCTGACTGTAACAGTATGCACTGTCACGCTATGCAACATTCACCATTTAATGTAAAGTGAATTTTATGTGGCGTTTTGTTGCTGTTGTGTTTGTTTTTTTCATTTCAGAAGAGCGTATATCTTAATATGATGTCTACCACATACGTTTATAATTGTTTCAGTAATTATTCGTTATAATTATTATCCATCTTTTAACGTGTATTATCAAACGAGTTATTTCATGGAACGCTCAGGATTTGATATATTTGAAAGTAGAATAACTATTCCGCTGATAGATTGTCGTGAGCGGTATCTAATAGTCTAATATACCCCTTTGTAAATTAAGATAAAGAACTCCTCTACCATGTCAGCAACACAGGCCACCAGCCCGAGAGAGTGAAGTAGCTGAATGGAAGAATAGCACTCGACATTCGCGATCTAAGTGTAGACTGTAACATTCATACAATTAATTAAAATTTTAAAAAGCCTTGACTACTCCCTACGGAGCATAGGTTATCAATAAATTCCAGCTAAGTCTTCCTGACATGAGCAACCGGATCCAGTTCTGTCTACGTCTTGCATGTCACCTTGACATTCGCATCCATTCCCCCCCCCCCCTCACCCCCCCCCCTCCTTTCCTACTAGTGTCTCCGACTTCCGCTTTTGATTTTGCAGCGACATGGAACACTCTTGAACAATTTGTTAAATTGTCTTCTTTTGTTTAGGAAGAAATATCGCTTGTCATATCATGCACATGCTACCATAGACAAATGACCCCACAAACATTTGCTCATATAGACAAATGACCCAACAAACATTTGCTCACATAGACAAATGACCCCACAACCATTTGCTTCCATAGACAAATGACCCCACAAACATTTGCTCACATAGACAAATGCCCCCAGAAACATTTGCTCCCATAGACAAATGACCCCACAAAAATTTGCTCATATAGACAAATGACCCAACAAACATTTGCTCACATGGACAAATGACCCCACAAACATTTGCTTCCATAGACAAATGACCCCACAAACATTTGCTCACATAGACAAATGACCCCAGAAACATTTGCTCCCATAGACAAATGACCCCACAAACATTTGCTCACATAGACAAATGACCCCACAAACATTTGCTCCCATAGACAAATCACCCCACAAACATTTGCTCACATAGACAAATGACCCCACAAACATTTGCTCCCATAGACAAATGACCCCACAAACATTTGCTCACATAGACAAATGACCCCAGAAACATTTGCTCACATAGACAAATGACACCACAAACATTTGTTCACACAGACAAATGACACCACAACAATTTGCTCCCATAGACAAATGACACCACAAACATTTGCTCACACAGACAAATGACCCCACAAACATTTTCTCACACAGACAAATGACCCCACAAACATTTGCTCACACAGACAAATGACACCACAAACATTTGCTCACACCGACAAATGACCCCACAAACATTTGCTCACACAGACAAATGACCCCACAAACCTTTTCTCACACAGACAAATGACCCCGCAAATTTTTGCTCCCACAGACAAATGACCCCACAAACATTTGCTCACTCAGACAAATGACCCCACAAACATTGTCTCACACAGACAAATGACCCCACAAACATTTGCTCACACAGACAAATGACCCCACAAACATTTTCTCACACAGACAAATTACCCCACACACATTTGCTCACACAGACAAATGATCCCACAAACATTTGCTGACACAGACAAATGCCCCCATAAACATTTTCTCACACAGACAAATGACCCAACAAACATTTGCTCACACAGACAAATGACGCCACAAACATTTGCTCACACAGACAAATGACCCCACAAACATTTGCTCACACAGACAAATGACCCCACAAACATTTGCTCACACAGACAAATGACACCACAAACATTTGCTCACACAGACAAATGACACCACAAACATTTGCTCACACAGACAAATGACCACACAGACAATTGCTGTCACACACAAACATACAATTTAAAAAAATACCGACAGAAGACAATCCCTGAAACAGAAATAGACCCACACAGAGAATTGTTCACATGGATTAATCCATCACGGACATATGCTGACATGGAAATAGACCCACACAGAAAATTGTTCACATGGATTAATATGTCACGCACATATGCTGACATAGAAAGATACCCACAGAGAAAATACCCACACAGATAATTACATTCAAAGACAATTATTCACATAGAAAAACACCTACATAGACAATTACCCTCACAGAATATTGTTCAAATAGAAAAATACCAGCATTAACAATTACTGACATGAAAAAATTACCACACAGAAAAAATTCCACAGAAAAATAACCAGAACAAAAGTACCCACAAAGAAAGTATTCACACAGAAAAATACATACACACAATTACATACACAAAAATACATACACAAAAATGCATACACAAAAATGCACACACAAAAAATTCCAACATTTAAAAGAAAGGCACATAGAAAACTACCCACTTTGAAAAACACGCACGTAGAAAAATACTCACACACAGAAAAAAATCCGCAAAGAAAGACACTCACTTTAAAAAATACCTACACAGAAAAACACCCATACAGACAATTGCTCACATGGAATCAAAGCCTTATTCGATATAAGAATAGTCATACGTGATTACTTGCATCTTCTGTTCTATCCTCTTCTTAATTATCAACATCATCGCATTTCAGGCGTACTCAGGTGTTCAGGCTAGCTCTTGGAGAGGGGATGGTTCTGGAAGTGCATTGTTTGGACACATATCTGCACAGTTTTCTCAACGCCATATTTCCCCTCTGTCCTGGTTTGATGTTAAAATGATGTAGTCTCTAAGTTGTATATTCATCTATTTCAGTGTTGTTATTCTACAGGCAGTCATTGATAAACGATAAACTGCAAAGTATCTTCATTATCGATATTGGATGCGTCTATAAGAAATGTTTACATTGGCAGGATGTCCGCTCTTTGGTTGCCGTTAACTCTAGTATGACTAATACTGTATATTTATAGCAAACCCTGGAGCTTTGATTCCTCTACAACTGCCATCCCCTCATGCGGTGGCCAGCCATTCTGTACTTTCCTGAAGTATGGATTTGGATTATGACAGTGATTAAAAAGGCCTAGATTGTCATCCCACAGCTGAGATCTCGAATTGCATCTCTATTCACATACTGGAAGTTGCTGTCCTGTATGCCCGGGACCTTTCAGCAAAAACCTGACTTCACATTCTGTCAGAAAAGTCCCAACCTGATTCGCACTGCATAGCTTCAGTTCATTAGTATAGATGACCACATCACTATCCTGCGTATTAACCTTTATCAATTGGTTAACCTCGAGCTCTGCTTTCCCCGTTTACACAACTCTGCTTTACCTGTCTTGGGTTTCTCTTACAAAATGTTATCAGCGTGACAGTGGCCTACATGCCTTAATTGTCACATACATAGACTCTTCTACCCCACAGGAGTTACAGCATGCTCTCAGAGCGGCATCCAGCTTAGTGACCTGTCTATCACGTACATAGCGCTCACAGAATTCACTCCGACCTACAATAGAGACAGCCAGTAGCTTTTGAAGTACTGGAACGCTCAAGGCAGTTGTTGGTATTGATCCAGCGCAACTCCACTCCATATATACATATGTATGTATATTTGTAAATATAACATGGAAGACTTTCCATTCGCATTTGATTTGGTTCGCCTGTGTACAAATATTGAGCGGACACAGGCAAAGATAGGCATGCTCTGCCAACTTTCTGAACAGATAAGCCTGCAGATTACAACATTGAAAGGAAACACCATAAATATCATTAACAAAGCCATTCATATCAAATTGAATCGAAATATATATTTTTCTTCTTCTTCGTCTTCTTCTACTTCTTCTTCTTCTTCTTTTTCTTCTTCTTCTTCTTCTTCTTCTTCTTTTTTCATATTCTTCTATTTCTTCTTCTTTTCTTTGAGCTTTCGTCATTAAAAGGTCGACGTAAATGTGTGTCGTAGTTTACAACGAAATTGCAATATCTGAGTCTTTTATCCCGCTACATGGGATTTCAACTGGCTTTATGGGTGCCGGATTTGCCTTCCCTTCACTATCAATATCCTAGCCAGACTATCCTGCGTGCTCACTACTGCAGCCAGTTTCCAGGTCCGCCACTTCAAAACGGAAGATGGTCTAGATCAGATGTGGTTCAGTAACCCTAATGCAAGCAGCCAGCTATGAGTCACTGGATGCTGTCAGCTCATTCCCTACTGCATCTTTGACCCACTATGGAATATACTACAAAAGGTAAAAAGTTTCACCTACTTATATAGCAAAAAATGGCACAGGACGGAGAAACAATAACACAAATCTTCTCTCGAACAGCTTTAGTCTCGTTTGCCTATAACCAATTGACAAATATTTAGAGGTTGAAAACATTAAGCAAAAATATACAACGTAAAATCAATATAAACATATGTACATACAAGCTAGAACATGACCAAAACTCCTGAAAATAAGATGAATGCATCTGAAAATAAATGTCTTGGAAGACTATTAAATACTGGTTGCAAAGGATGAAAGACAAACAAACAAACGGGGCTAGAGACCAACCAACAATATGTTTCTTCCACCATTGAAAAGACAAAAAACGGGCGTACACAAGACATTTCGTTAGAATGAAAAGCAACATATTTCCAGTGCAATCAATTATATAAATACCAAGTAGCACAGAAAGAGGGGCTGGCCAGGAGACACTTCACAAAACAATCACTAGAGAGGGCATCATGATGGATCTCAACAACATGCAGGAACTACAACGAGGGGCATTGCACCGTACTACCTGGAGAGCATCGAGTTCTGCCTTATGCGCCGTGTTTGACACTGAACAAACATGTATAGATAGATAGATATATAGATAGATAGATACATAGATAGATAGATAGATATATAGATAAATTGATAGATAGATAGACGGATGGATAGATAGATAGATAGATAGATAGATAGATAGATAAATTGATAGATAGATAGATAGATAGATAGATAGATAGATAGATAGATAGATAGAAAGATAGATAGATAGATAGACGGATGGATAGATTGATTAATAGACAGATAGATAAATGGCTAGACAAATAGATTGACAGATAGATTGCCAGAAATATATATACCTAGCTAGCTAGCTAGATAGTTAAGTAGATAGATAGATAGATAGATAGACAGATAGATAGATAGATAGATAGATAGATATATAGATAGATAGATAGATAGATAGATAGATAGATAGATAGATAGATAGATAGATAGATAGATAGATAGATAGATAGATAGATAAATAGATAGATAGATAGATAGATAGATAGATAGATAGATAGATAGATAGATAGATATGGAAAACAGACGTAACGCAGTAACAACTCTCAGGGACGATTTGTCCAGCTACTTTTCGGAATGTCCATAGTCAACACAACTGCACATCAGTTTAGATGTGCTATAGCACTGTGTTATAGCACTGTGTTATAGCACTGTGTTATAGCACTGCAGAATCTGTTGACCACTTTCACTGCTAGAAACAAACTTTGTTGAAGTTGTAATTTTATTTAATTTTTCCAGAAGTCTCGATTTGTGTATGACGATGTTCATGATGAAGATGGGGCTGGTGAGTTGTCATACTGTTTTTTCTTCTTCTTCTTCTTCTTCTTCTTCTTCTTCTTCTTCTTCTTCTTCTTTCTCTTATCTCTTCGTCTTCTTTTTCTTCTTCTTCTTCGTCTTCTTCTTCTTCTTTCTCTAATTTCTTCTTCTTTTTCTTCTTCTTCTTCTTTCTCGTATTTATTCTTCTTCTCCTTCTCCTTCTCCGTTCAACTGATGCTATGCTTCTAGCCCAGTGAAGCTCATGGAGTCTGTGACTAAGATCTTCGCCGATACTCCACAGTTTTTCGAACAAGGACGCTCCTCTGGGTGGACTGTCTATCTTTGGTCTTCATAAGTGGGGCATGAATGCAGGATATGTTCTGGTGTCCATGTTGTTCCAAATAAAGCATTATTTCACCACTGACCTCTTTACATGGAGCATATATTATGCCATTTGTATTGGTGGTGTCAGTAGCAATGGTTAAACATGATGAAGTTGCTAGCCCCTTTCAAAATCTCATATAGTCGGATTTTACGAAACGCTGCAAAGTTTATAATGCTCCTAATCCTGCACGCACATATGTTTATTTATAATGTATTTCTGATTTAGGTTACAGCCTTCACCTAGTGATGATGTCCCAGCTCGTGTGAAGTTGGGAAAACCAGTTCCCTTCCTCTGTGCTTTGCCTTCATTAACTGTAAACCAGAAACATATTTAACTGTAAACCAGAAACATATTTACTGCTGAATATACTTTAACTTGTAGAAGGGATCACCACTTCGTAAGGAAACACGTCAATATTGAGTACTTCGATACAATCTTTTGAATGATCTGCCCAGGATGCCTCAAAATTTAATAAATTAATCAATCGCACAAGTAGAGGCTGTGTGTACCATTTCAACTCTTTAGGTTCTGGAAAAGATGCTTACAAATGGGTAAATAGAAGTCCACGAACATTGACAACAATATGCCAAGTAGAGCCAATATAAAGCTAGTAAAAAGGCCTCATCATGAGACATTGGTTCACAACCATATAAGGTCTGTTCAGTTAATGTCTTAATAGGTTGACTTTATCGCGTTGTGTCTTTAGGTGGTGTGCGGCGTTCTGTGTTTTTGCATATTAAGACACAGTGCACTCGAATTCAGTAGTTGTTTGTTATCTGTGTACTTCGCATAGGAGCACTACCTTGCAGGATCCGAACCAAAGTATGTTTGGGCTGTGAGTCATGTCACGAACCACTTCGCATCATTATCATTTATATGGGAAGTGAAGTTGTTAAAAACCTAGCTTATAGACTGGATCAATTGCAAGAGTATCAGGCCTTATTTCCGCAGCCTTTCAAATTGTCTGATAAGTACAAGAAGTAGGCAGGCATACTCTGAGAGCATATATTTGATACTGTAGCTTGAGGGAGGTTAGACTCGTACCTTGGATATTGTCTTTGACTGACAACCAATATAAACGTCTTATCACTAATATATGCACAATTATATCTCTTTCTTCATGTACCACAAGTTCCATGTTCGCTCCATTCGACCAAGGAGTATATTGATACCCGTCTTTCAATTAGGCCAGGAAGAACATCGATGAAATGAATTGTTCCTTCCACCACGCCAAACAGCGCCTAGTACCATGAAGTCTCTGACACGTCATCCTTAGCAGCATTGTCTGATATAAGATAACCTTGACCTTGAAAATAAAATCGATTCTCTTGTCGCTTTCAAGTGAAGCACACGATTACCACTACAGCTGGCCTGTTTCCGAGCACTTACTGTGTCGGCTTCAATGATTTTAAACTTATAATTTGCTAGCCTCATGCAGAACCCTATTTAGTCGGCTTTAGCTAAATGATTGGTATGTTTTACAGGTTCCATATACTGGATTAGGCACAGCTGTTATGTTATTCATACCATACCTCACTGCACTCCGAACGTGTGATCTGTACTCAATCTACTTCTGCAAAGGACGAACGTGTGATCTGTACTCAATCTGCTTCTGCAAAGGACGAACGTGTGATCTGTACTCAATCTGCTTCTGCAAAGGACGAACGTGTGATCTGTACTCAATCTGCTTCTGCAAAGGACGAACGTGTGATCTGTACTCAATCTGCTTCTGCAAAAGACAAAGGGAATTGAAACTGGTTGTTTTAGTTCGTTGGTTGCACACACTACTACTCAGTTCTCTCGAGCATTCCTCCTTACTCAACCCACGTTTGATGGGAAACTCCTGCGGTCTGTTGATTACCCTCTCAATTGACATTACCCAGCAGACGTCTATTGATTAATACCAATATACAAACATCCATAATACCAGCAATGTCCCCTGCTCCACCAACGATAACTTGTCTTTGAAAACCATGCAAGCTTCCCCATGGAGCGTCTCAAACGAACTGACTGGAATACATTGTATCTTTTATTATGAGGACCCCATTATCTCTCTCTCTCTCTCTCGCTCTCTCTCTCTCTCTCTCTCTCTCTCTCAGTCTGTCTCTTTCTCCATTTCTCACACTCTCTACTTATTTCTCAATATCTCTGTCACATTTTTTCTCTGCATATTAAAGTCTCTGCCTGCCTCTCTCTGTATTTATCTCTCTCAAACACACTATTTCTATCTCTTTTTCTGATTCTCTCTATATCTTTCAACCCCTCTCTCACACTTTATTATCTCTATTTCTCTACACCCACTCAGACTATTATTTCTCCATCTCCGTCTTACTCTATTTATCCATTTCTCTAACACGCATGCCGTTTACTTTCTTTCTATGTGTCTCTCACTCTATCCCCCCCCCTTCCCAACGCGCACTCTCTCTTTCTCTCTCTCTCTCTCTCTCTCTCTCTCTCTCTCGTTTCTTCTGTTTTCGCATTAGGTCTTTATATAGTAGCTTTCTAACACAACTTGTAAATAATATTTTCTCACATTCTAGACTCAACTTGACTTACTTTCCACCTTATTGTTTGGATTAGTTATATTTTAAACCGTTTCCGTCTAAATCGTTTAGATTTGTTTCAATATTTTCACCCACGAGTATGATGTCCTCCATTCATGATTTGATGGGTACGTACACCGCCATTTTACATTTATATGCCACTGATCTACCATTTGGTTGATGGGATGAATAAAATAACCACTGCAACTAGCTAGTCCCATTACAGGGAGCCTGTTTTAAAACATTTACATTGGCAGTGTTTCAAAGTAATGGTTTAGCATATGTGACACGAAATGAGCCCCCCAAGTAGATTGTATTTAACACAGCAATCGGGCGTCCTCTGGAAACGACTATTCAATCAGCCATTGCTTCAACTACCAAAGCACTTTCGAAGCCTCATGCATCATACAACAGCCAGCCTGTTGATGTCAATCAACACTGATGGGCTCTCAATACAATACGCAGACCACATGTTGATCTCTCAAACCTTACGTAGACATACAATATGCATGACGTTTTCAGGGGGAACGACAAGGCAATCCAAATTGCCGAACATTGGAAACGTGATGTCTGGTGCGCAGGACACGCAAAGAAAGTTAGTTCACAAAAATGGGCTGCAGTTGCCATGCACAAGTTTGTTTGGTCCCTTTTTAGTAAATACTTGGAAGGTTAAGATGATTTAATTATTTCTAACTCGGGAACACAGCTGAGACACGCTCTGGTGTATCAAACTGCCAATGAGTGTTTGTCTTACATTCTAGGAAGAAAACGACGAGCAACATGAACACTCGTCACACGCTGTTAAAAAAAATCTCAGAATTAGTACAAACAGGTTCATCCCACATCGTCACCGACGGCAGTCGAATCTGCTGTAAATCTTCCTTGACCCTAATAAACATTCACTAATCTTCAAGATGGCAGCTACAGGGTCCATTATACTAAGATCCTATATCAGGTCAAAGCATTGCATGGAAACATTATGTGTTACAGCATCCTGGCCAAGGAAGTGGGGATCGACGCTGTGATTCCCGTAGTGGTGAGCCTGTTGCATTGCACTACAGCCATGATGAGCAAGAGTTGACCGTTTTCAATACCCATTGAGAAACAAGATACCCCACTGTAAATCTAATACTAGAGACAATTTGTCCAAAATAACAAACAAAAAGTAGCTACGTGTAGTATCTAAAACAGCAACAACAACAACTAAGGACACACATAATAAGAAATCTCAAAGTGAACCATCCTTTTCTAACGAAAAGACAAACTACAGAAGTCAGGAAGTTAGGGATGAGCGAAGAAAGAAGAAGGTACGAGCCCCTAGCAAGACAGTGCTCGTGAGCCTGATTTCATTTGTTAGTGTGCGCCTACTCAGCAATAGCACTGCTCGCGTGCAAGGACATATTGGTCTGAGTCAACCAGAGTTCAGCTCGTTGTTTTTTGCATTATGCCATAGGCAGGAATTCTCTATCCTTTCTGTCCATCCTTCATTCGCGATCTCATCTTCCGTAACTTGTTGTCATTGTCTGTCACCTAAATTTAGTTCGTGATTATCTTTTGGGGAGGTGATTTTTAAAAGGAAAAACTCGCGTGAAGATAAATTGACACAAAAATTTTAATGCTTACAGCATTCGGCTGCTCACCAGGCTTCCCAACCAATCGATCCCGAGAGTTGCCATGGCAACGCGATCGATCAGTGAGCTCTGATACGCGTGCCGTCGTGGGTCGAGGTTAACTCGCACGATTGCCGGAGTAGCGGATGGGGTGGGAGAAGGAAGGGGAGAGAAAGAGGACCAATGCAGGGGTTCCACATCTTTTCCGGACCCCGGCCCACAGAAGTCAATGTTAATTCTCCGTTAAATACTTATGTTCTCATTTAAAAACAGGCGACATTGAAATTCTGTTGTTACTGTTTGTTGCATGTGGGCATGTGAAACACTTAGAGAGAGAGAAAGAGAGAGAGAAAGAGAGATAGAGAGAGATAGAGAGAGAGAGAGGTCTACGGGCATAACATAATGCTCCAATGTAAAACATAAGTCACCAATGATGATGGCCCGACTTAAAGTAAGCATACTGCCAAGCATTTGCTGGCATGTCCGTTTTTGCTCTAATGTGAAACATGAAACTGCAGAGGGTCCCTTTCCATAAAAACTGTATTCGAGTTTTACAGTTGTTGAATATAATGGACCTTTGTTTACATAACGAAGCTGATAGTGCCAAACACAAACTTCATTAGTCACCTGTTAGGACATATTAAATAGGTGACAATATCTCTTTTATCTTCGTTTTACTTGTATTAGTCTTGTAACATGGTAAGCTCTAAACATAATGTCAGCATCAATCAACTCACAAGAAGGTAGGAGAGTATAATTTTCCTGCTAAGAATATAACATATTTCACTTAGCATTTACCCAAAAGAATCCAGCAAATTCCACTTAGCATTTACCCAAACAGAATCCAACAAATTCCACTTAGCATTTACCCAAACAGAATCCAGCAAATTCCACTTAGCATTTACCCAAACAGAATCCAGCAAATTCCACTCGCATTTACCCAAACAGAATCCAACAAATTCCATTTAGCAATTACCCAAACAGAATTAAAAAAATTCCACTTAGCATTTACCCAAACATAATCCAACAGATTTCACTTAGCTTTTACCCAAACATAATCCAACAAATTCCACTTAGAAAATTACCCAAGCATAATCCAACAACAACATACTCTAGAGTATCAGCTGTGTGCACACCATAAATCCCACTCTGTTTGAGTGCTCGGTGATTAACGATTAACGGTGTTAGGAAAATGCTTCTATCACTGAAGCCAGATATATGGAACAACTTATAAACACGTGCAGATGGCATAGAGCCGAGGGGCAAGAGTCCGAGTGTCGCTGGATCCATAGCAGCAGCAACATTATCTCTGGCTAAAGAAACCAGTTTCTGGTTATACCAGGGAATCACTTTACACTCTTGCTAACCATTTTACCCATCCTGGACACTAAGAAAAGACAGATATCAGGGTCACATGTTTCGTCTCTTGCTTCTCGGATGATGGACATTGATTTTAACTAGAGAATTAGATTTAACTTCCCCAAGGCTGTTTTCAGGCGCACGGTAACAACGTATCTTACAACTTTGTGTAGGCTCTGTTCTCTCTATCGTATTCTGGCAAAAGAAGGTGCAAGACTACCACAACCAGATACCAGTGTGACCTACGAAGAGTCCAAAAAGTTTTTTAGAGCCAGATACATGGCCAAATGGGAAACAGAACATACTGGCTACACAAAAAAAAGATGCCTACTACCAGTTGAACAGAAGAGAGCAGGTCGTGGTCTTCAGACTTCGCACTGGCCACAATAGACTGAGGTACCACCTATTCAATAAATTGAAGATAGGTGGCACTGACAAATGCATGTGTGGTACTTGGAAAATGACCACTGAACATCTGCTGCAAAACTGCATGACATACGAGGATCAGAGAAAGCAGATGTGGCCATCACCAGTGGCAACACAAGACAAGCTCTATGGCAGTGTCGACAGCCTCAGGATGACCGCTGCTTTTTTCGAAAAAATAAAGGTTGACGTCTGACAGCGTACGAAGAAGAAGAAGAAGAAGTATTCTCTCTCCATTAATTTATCTTTTTTTCTCCTTGTCTTCATCTTTCAGGTACACAATATATGAGAATGTACCCTCATCAACTTCTACTGGTGGCTTACAAGGCGGTAAGATCTGGCTTCAGGACATGAGGATGTCTGCGAGGCTGGTGGATAGGTGACATAAGTGATCGCGCAAAGACACGAGTTTACATTGACCGACGCAACGCATGAGTCGCTGAACAGACGACTTGAGCTTACCACGGCGATCAACAGAATAAGTGGAAAGAAAACTCTCAAATTTGGTATGGTTGTATATACAGGTATCCCTATCTGATCATTTTAATTTTGGTAACTAAACAGCTTATTCGGCCCCTTGTTTCACTTTTTCTAAATCGCATACATGTCTAGTCTAACTGGCCACTTTCACTTCCGTCCAACATGGCTGACAGTCCACACAGACGACCCGGAGCTAAGAGTTTTCTCATGTGCTCATCATAACATTAATGATTTGTTAGTTGTTCATTGTCGTGCATTGGCCATTGTCGCAGATATAAGCATGTTTGTGGTAACATCGGTTTTGTTCTTGATCGTAAACCAGACATATCTATATTTTTGATGCGCTCCATCGGGGCTTGTGGATGGTGTCAAAAATAGTAAGCCCACATTTCAAGTTTTCTGCTTGACCCATTACATTGGATATCGTATTTTCTGGAGAGGAGCTGCATGTTTTTCATACTGGCCCCTTGATCATAGGATAACGAGCTCAAATCCTCGTTAAGACACATTGTTTTCTGTCTCAGAGTAAAAATCAATGCGAAGCAGAGTTTAGAAACTGAGTGACGACTGTATGTGCAATAATTCACCCACTGGACCGTACCAATGGGGATAAGTCTGTATTGATAGCATATGCTAGCCGAATATCATCATCACCAAAATGATCAACCAACAGGGTATGCGTATCCCAGTAAGAGATTTGTCGCCGGAACTGGGTAGGCTATGATTTCACTTACTCTCTCAGTAGAGCCGATATGTTGGCTCCTAAACTTTTTTACAACGCCATAGAGCTGGCACATCGGCTTGAACAGTTTATATACAACCTTCACGATAAAAGATATTCGTAAATTTTAAATGCACCTGTACTTTTGGCTATATTAGGACGTATTGGCCAGGGCATGAATGTGTGTGTATATCTGTTTGTAATGTTTTTTCATTATGACCGTTTTAGAGTAGAGTTGTTTTTCCAATCCTTTCTGTACCCGGAGAACTGATTATACCGAGCAAAATTCGCTTCATGTCCAGTCAAACTGAACACAAAGTGATTTCGAATACGGTATGTTGGAATTCCAAACCAAACGCGCTCGATTACACCCCAGTGAATGAGTTGAGAAGTGGCCTTTATACCATACCACGACAACCATTATTTGAGCCCGATAGTGAATATGAAAAGGAAGATAACTTAAGACAACTTTGAGAGGAATAATTAAAGCCGAAATGAAAGTCAGAAACTAGAAGGAAATAAGGATACAGATAGAATGAAGTGGAGGGTGTTTGCTGCTGTCCTTAAAGGCGCACTTAGCTGCAATGGTCCCTGACAGATGTCAGTCGCTGACGTAGGATCACGAGTGGCGAGTATGACAATAATAGGAAGAAAAGCAAATTGCATCGATTTAGATTTTGAGTTTAGTGAAAAACAAAAAGATGGAAAGTAATTTCGATTTATAATTCTGTTTCGAGGATCCTTAAAGGACTCTCCACGAACCGCCAGAAAGGTATCTTTGCGGGCCACCATAAAAGTCTTTTTGTTGACCACCAGAAAAAGCATTCTTTGGACAGCCAGAAGACTCTTTGCAGATTAGTAGAACTCTTCCTGAACCTCCAGAGTACTTTTCACTCGCTACAAGAGGGCTTTTCATAGATCTCAAGATGACTTCACGGAATCCTAGAGAACGCATCATAGCCCAAAAGAGGATTCTTCAAGGATCCTCTGTGGCATTCATCACAGACACAAAGAGTACTCTTCACAAGCCTTCCAAGATTCTCTCCACAGACACAAAGAGTACTCTTCACAAGCCTTCCAAGATTCTCTCCACAGACACCAAGATGGCTCTTCATGGAGCCCTCTAAAACTCTTCGGGGATCCCTCCAAAGATTCTGGAACCCAGTTTAGTAACCACTGCACTGTAGTGCGAGAGGGACAAGTAAAGGGATGGGGAGCAGTGGTTAATCTTGGGGAAATATGTTGATGACGTCAGAAAACAGAAACCACACAGTTCGTGTTTTAAGTTACAGAAGGAATGAGGAATACGAACGGGCCAGAAAAGAGCAGAAAAAACAATGATAGCACGTTCTAATGAACTCTCTTCTGGGAATAGTGATCTTACGATTAACCTATTCGGGTGTTCACAGAATCTGGGTAGCAGAGTGTTTAAGAGAGCTCGCATTTCACTACATAGGTACTTAGTTTGATCTACGTTATCGATACGTTTCTGTCGATCCAGGTGAATATGGGTCCTAGAATTTAAAGAAGAAAAGTCAGCAAGGTAGGGAGTTGGCTATCCCACGTTGTTTAGAAAAGTTGATGGTTCGTCTTTCCGTTCCAGGGAAAGCAAAGTAATATCACCGCACCTAGCGCCGTACATGAAAATTGTATCCAAGAATTTGCAGCGGTAGTGCCGATATCAATGATTTGAAATGATGGGGCTGCTAGTCCCCCACTCCCCACTGGGTATTAGAAATGACACTGTACCAGACCTACCAAATGACACTGTACCAGACCTACCAAATGACACTACCCAGAGATTTAACTAAATTATGCGTAAGTTGATTCGAACGACAACACTTCATTCCCGATTGCATTATCTGTTATGGAACAAGTTATTTTTGTTTATACTTATCTTTGTCCGCCAAGTGGGTTTCGATACACCTTAATGGAAATCAAAGAATAGGCCCACTACAAATTCATGCATTTTGTAAAAGGTGAATAAAGACAGTTGTGCACTGGGCTGGCACCTTCACAGAATAAAACACATTTCTACACACACAAAAAAACAACAACACTAATGCAGAAGAAAGGAAATATATTGGATGTAGGCTTCCTAAAGGATATTCACACAAAACATGTATTATCCGTCGCGAGGGATGATGGTGACACCATCTTGATTTGATGTAACTTCCGATGCTTCTGGTCTCGAGATACCTTGGACAGTGGCAAGACATTAGTCAATGCGACTGGAGGTAACTCAGGATGCAAACACTCTGGGCCCACCTCCAGTGGGATGAGATGTTGCGTGAAGCCTGTGGGATTTTATCGCCCACAATTTCTGTTCATCGCTTTAAGATGCGCGATGTCAACCGTAGAAGTAGCTCTAAACTCCGGCGGAAACATGTAAGAAGGACAAGATCATACAGTTATCTGTCTACTGGTTTGTCCTCGTTCTGGTGTTGCGATACAATGGCCGAAACTAAATGGAAGCTTGTGCACAGCTTTTTGGTTTTGTTTTCACTTCATAAGCTTAGCAAAACTGCAGCTGACACTTACAGGAAGCCTGAATTAAGATGCACTGACATAAACTGCAGCTGACCATTACAGGGAGTTTGGATTAAGATGTACTGGCATAAACTGTAGTTGACCCTTACATAGAGCCTGGATTACGATGCACTGACTTAAGTTTAACAAAACTACAGCTAACCCTTAATGGGTGCCAGGATTAAGATGCAACGACAAAAGCTGTTGCACTCGGAAACGAATTGGTTAGTGCTTTCCAGCCCAGCGATATTGGCTCAATCCCCATTCATATTGAATATTTTTTTGGATCGCAAACGCCTTCGGGGTTGACCAATCCTAAAACATTAAGAGCAAATCTGAGAAGTAAAGTCGGCCGACGTGATGCTAACCACTTCACCCATAGTGTGAAATCGGTTAAGAAAATGTAGACCTACCATCATGTTGCCAATATGCCACATTGGCGTGTAAATGGGATATTCACTTTCGACTCGTTCTTTTCTAGATGTGTCTGTTGTTGACTTTGGCGTTGTTTTAGTTGGAAGCAGTTCATTTAACACTTGGCGACACTTATTTGATGATGCATTAAAGTAGCTTTTTTAAATTGAAGGTATACTTAAGAAAACGGTTTTTGGTCTTCCTGGGTGTAGTGTAGTGCTGGGTATCTCAACCTATTACCGGATATGATGATCACAGTGTCGATCACCACCTCTGGTGCACAGACTGTTGTGACACTTTTTTGTGTGCAGAATATTATGAATGCTCGACATGTTTGACTTGTTATGAATACCAGAGTTAGGTCTTGCCACCTGATCCTGAACATTCACAATCAGGTCCTGCCACCTAATCCTGAACAGCCTAGTTAGGTCCTGCCACATGATCTTGAACATTGTGAGTTAGGTCCTGCCATCTAATCCTGAACAGCTACAGTTAGGTCCTCTTACCTGATCTTGAACAGCCTAGTTAGGTCCTGCCACCTAATTCTGAACAGCTACATTTAGGACCTCTTAACTGCTCATGAACAGCCTAGTTAGGTCCTGCCACCTAATTCTGAACAGCTACATTTAGGACCTCTTAACTGCTCATGAACAGCCTAGTTAGGTCCTGCCACCTAATCCTGAACAGCTACGGTTAGGACCTGCACCTGATTCTGAACAGCTACAGTTAGGTCCTGCCACCTGATATTGAACAGCTATAGTTAGGTCCTGGCATCTGATCCTGACGGCAAGAGTTAGGTCCTGGCACCTGATCCTGAACAGCTACAGTTAGATCCTGCCACCTGATCGTGACGGCTAGAGTTAAGGCCTCTCACCTGATCCTGAACAGCCACATTTAGGTCCTGACCCTGATCTTGAACATCTACAGTTAGGTCCTGGCAGCTGATCATGAATAGTCTGGGCAGACAGTTCACATGGAAACGACTTCGTTGTCTGGTATTCCTTTTTTTTACACTATTCATATTTCTCAGGCATGCAACAGAGTGATTAGCACTACAGCACGATACACTGTTGCCTTATTTGTGACACTGATCTCTTGTTGGTTCTAGACGTTCGCTTCGTAGCCTCAAAAAACGCTAAACCGGCCAATACAATTTTGTTGTTGATTTCGTATTCGATATTCGTTTCTCTGGAGAAGGCACTACCTAAGTAGGTGAAGCTATTGACTGCCTGGAGACGCTGCTTTTGTGCGATGATGCGTGATTCATTGTAAGCTTCCCGTAAGCACACTGGGTTACATATCTTGTTCTGAAGATTTTAAGGGCGCAGTCGTTAACGAACAGGGGACCGAAGATGGTGGCTTCATTCACCTTGCTGTAAGAGTTCAGGTGACTCGGATTGAGCACCTGACCTTGCGTCATGTACATCATGTGCTTGCCAGCAGCAATGCCACGTACATGACTAGTAGACATTGATGCAGAGCCCATGCTAAAGAGTGTCGGTGCCAGCAAACATTCCTATTTGACGCCCTTGATGACTGGAACAAAAATTCTCCTTCATGCAGTACTCGAGCCATCATTCCATCATAATGAACCGAAATGAATCTATCGGGACAACCAATCTTTGTCGTTATTTGCCAGGGAACTTCTCTGTTGACGGTGTCAAAGGTCTTGGTCAGGTCGACGGCAACTGTGTACAGGTCACAATGATGTTCTTGACATTTCTCATTTAGTTGACGTGTTGTATATATCATGTAAACTGTTCCCCAAACAGCGTGAAATCCACACTGACGTTTTAGAAGAACTCTCTGATAATGACGAATACTGAGGCGCTGGAGTAGACTGTGAGCCAGAATTTTGATCCGGATTGGCAGGAGAAAGATGTCCCTATGGTTAGTGCGGGGGTAGCGGTTACGATTTCACTCATACAAGTAGGAAATGGATGCATCTTTCGAGTCACGCGTTTCCGATCGTTATTCCGAAAAGAACGGAATAGTTATGTCAGTCAGTTAAGTAGATTTAAGCCTCCTGCTTTCTAAACCAGCAGACAAAAGATCTGGTATGGCGACATTGCTGCTCGACATTTGATTGTCAACTTTCTTGTTGTCCCCAATACTTGGAGTAATGTTGATCCTATCGTTGATAGCGACTTATGAAATTCGTACTATAGTTTGCTCGCTTATAAACGAGCGATGGTTGAAGATGTCAATGAAATGCTCTGCCCAGCGCTCTTGTCCTTCAGTTGTGTTTTGCCATCAGCAGTGAAGACATGTGATGGATGATTGGATTGGGGATCCACAGATTCGTCTTTCTCCATGCTTCCTAAATCCGTTTTGAGGCATTCGTTTTTGCATATTTTTGTGGATCGATCCGCTTTGTTGCTAAGCAACACGTGGTGAATTTTGGACTATTCTTAGTCTTTTTATGAAAGCTAAGAACTATTTTGGTGGGTACTATGCAAGGTTTTTTTTTCAGCGAGCGGTGTCTTGACGTCTTCATCTTTTTCTTCAAACTAGTCGGGCTTCTTGCGTGTATACTAGACCTGGATCTATGAATTGGCAGATTACAGTGTTCTTTAAAGTCGCCGATTTCTCCTACGCCTTTCACTGACAGAAATGGCCATCCCTTCACCGAATGCCAAGAGCACGTGAAAAGAAACTCTCTAACAGTTCCGCTTTATAGTTTTGAGATGCTGATCCTATTCACAGGTCACTATCTCTGACGGCGTCTTATGGGCTCTATGTTGAGGTTAAACTTTGACACACTCAACCTGAGTTTACGTCTGACTTTGTGCCGTCTCCTCGTTGCCAAAAGTTTGCGGGTGTCAGCACTAATGCAACTGCATTTGGTCGAATTAGGTAATCGTGTAACCATTACGCCATTGTTAAACTTTTTAGTCAATTGTCCCATGTGACGGATATGAGATCTTGTACAGTGGCTGATCGCATGGCCTCATGTACCGGTGACGCATATTTCAAATGTCTGCCCTATCAAATGAGTAGTCTGCCGATAAAGCGAACACACAAGTCAACCTCACCTCTAAGTGGTGCACACTGGGAAACTATGTCCTCGAGGCTGTAGGCAAACGAGGCAATGGCTCGCCTGGAGAGATGGACTCCTCCAGGTCAGATGCAGATGTTGGCCCGCACCGGTTTGGAGAGGAGATGGGCTCCGCCAAGAGAAACCCGTCCAAGATTCACACATGAGGACACAACCATAATCAAACATACCGGATCGGTCGCAGCCCGGGTTAACAATGACCGCGCCTGCCGTCCCACACCAGGTTGGAGGCGATAAGTGTGCTACTGGTGGAACCATCAAACTGAGGAAAGACAAGCTCACAATAGGTACGTGGAATGTTAGAACACTGAACCCATGTGGCAAAATCAATGAGCTAACGCACGAGATGGAGAACTACCTGTGGAACATCCTTGGTTTATGAGAGGCTCGATGGAAAAGCTTTGGAGAGTTTACCACGGAGGAGGGCCACAAGTTCTACTTCAGTGGCAGGGAGGACAAACATTTACATGGAGTTGGGATACTGGTACATAAAGACACAGCCAGATGCATATTGGGTAGCCGTCCAATATCTAGCCGTTTTATCATCTTACGGCTAAAGGGAGCACCGTTTAACATTACCATAATACAGTGCTACGCACCCACTGCAGAATACGAAGATTGCGAAATAAAGGCATTCTATGATCAACTTTAAAGTCTGATACACGAAACGCCAAAAAAAGACATATTGGTAGTCCAGGGTGATTGGAATGCAAAAATTGGAGAAGATGCAGTCCACGACTGGAGGGGAACATGTGGCCCATGCGGAAATAAAGAAACCAATTATGTGGGACTCAGACTCCTAGAATTTGCAAGATACAACCAGCTGTTGGTGGCAAATACGTTTGGGTTAAACAAGCCGTCGAGACTCTGGACATATAACATGCATAACCCAAGCAAGGAAGTGCACAGCCAGATTGACTATATACTGGTCCAGAGGAGGTTCCGATCGAGCATCAACACCGACAAAACGAGAAGTTTCCTCGGAGCTGATATAGGAAGCAACCACGATCTGGTTATGATGACCATGCGTCTGCGATTGAAGGGAGTCGCAAAGAAGGATGTGATCAGGCTAAAGTTTGACCGGGAAAAACTAATGGACCCAAAAATTACTGAAGTGTTCCAAACAAGGGTGAGAGGGAGATTTGCGGCACTGTTGGCTCTCAGAGAGGGACTGGATACATATACAGTTACAACGTCTCTTAACACAGCTCTCATAGATACTGCAACAGAGATCCTGGGATGCCACCAATCAAAAAAGAAGCCATGGGCGACAAAAGACATTCTAGACCTTTGTGATAAAAGAAGGTCACTGAAAAAACACAATCACCCATCGGAGGAGGTCGGCAGTTATAAAGAGGTCAAGAAAGCCATACAACAAAAGATGAGAGAGGCGAAAGAAGTGTGGATATGTGAGCAGTGTACAAACATCGAAGAGAGATTAAACAGATATGATGCTAAAGGAGCATACACGGTTGTCAAAGAACTGGTAACACCAAGACAAGGCAGGAACCTTATGATCCATGATAAAAGCGGCAAGTGCCTTACTGAGGAAAATGACGTACTGGCACAATGGACAGAGTACTGTTCCGAGCTATATAACTATGAAGAGCGAAACGAACCTGAGAAAACAATCCCCCCAACACAAACAAATATAGAGGATAATCAACTGATAACGAAGGAAGAGGTAATTGCAGCGGTAAAGACATTGAGAAGAGGGAAGGCGGGCGGCGTGGACAATATACCAGCAGAGCTCTTACAAGCAGGTGGAGAGGTAGTGGTGGAAGGCCTGACACACATCTGCAACAAAATATGGGCGACAGGAAACTGGCCGGACTTATGGACGAAATCAATGGTTATACCGCTACATAAGTCTGGAAACCTAAAACTGTGCCAAAATTACAGAACAATAAGCCTCATCAGCCACCCTAGCAAGGTCATGCTTAGATTAATCCTCGACCGATTGAAACCGCAAGCAGAGAACATCATTGCCGAGGAGCAAGCAGGGTTCAGACATGGAAGAAGCACTACAGAACATATATTTAATTTAAGGCTGCTAAGCGAGAAATATATAGAACAGCAGCAAACACTGTATCATGTATTTGTGGATTTTAAGAAGGCGTTTGATAATAATAATAGCTGTCCATCGTTGTCGATGAGGACCGCCGACATCATCCTTGTCCCATATTTCCCTGTTGGGTGTGGGTGCGCATGTGGCTGAACAGGCCAATGCGAGCACGAAAACATCTGCTACATATCGGGCACACGAGGTTTGTAGAAGGGGATGGTGTTCCCGCTGCTCGGGATTTCCGCGTCTCGCGTCTGTTCTGGGCTTTCACAACACGGTCATCTTCACCAGCAGCTACACCCGATTTGACTGCGCTTCTCCAGTCAGATCTGTTTTTCGCAAGATATTCCCAGTTGTCGATGTCTATCTGGCAACTTTTTAGTGAGTCCTTCAGACCGTCTTTAAAACGTTTCTTTGGGCGCCCTCTCTCGCGCCATCCCTCTCTCAGCTCGCCGTAGAGAAGCTTCTTTGGGAGCCGCTCGTCTGACATACGGACGAGGTGTCCGGCCCATCCTAGTCGTGCTTTTTCTAGCAGTGCATGGATGCTGGGCATGTTAGCCCTCGAGAGAACCTCGATGTCAGTGACACGATCTTGCCATCGGATGTGGAATATTCGCCTCAGGTAACCTGTGTGGAAGTGGTTTAACCTCCTTGCATGTCCAGAGTATACAGTCCAGCTTTCGCAAGCGTATAGTAGGGTTGGAATGATGGTTGCACGGTAGACTTTGAGTTTGGTCTTGACGCTGATGCCACGACGTGCCCAGACAATCGAGCGCATTCTACCAAAGGCTGTGCTGGCCTTTGTTATTCTGCTTGCCACCTCATCGTCTAGGCTGACAGATCTCGACAGCGTGCTGCCCAGATATGAGAATTTGTCTACGGCATTCAACGTCTGCCCGCTGACTGTAGTCTCTGGTTTTGTGTACGGCATGCCTGGTGCTGGTTGGTACATGACCTCTGTTTTTTTGGCATTTATGGTCAGGCCAAAATTTTTGCATGCAGCAGAGAACTGGTCCATTCCAACCTGCATGTTCAGTTCTGAGTTGCTCATTAGAGCGTTTAAAGAAGGCGTTTGATAGGGTATGGCATAAAGCGCTTTGGGCAACCATGAAGATGTATAATATCAACGGACATATTATAACGGTCCTTGAACACCTGTATGACAAGACGTCTAGCGCAGTAATTGTGAATGGGAGGCGAGTGGACTGGTTTCGCACATCAGTTGGTGTGAGACAGGGGTATACACTCTCTCCAACTCTTTTCAATATATTCCTTGAAGGAATTATGAGTGAGGCACGTGGAGGCAACGTTGGTACTGTCAAGATAGGGGGCCGAACGATTACCAACCTTCGTTTTGCAGATGATATCGACGGGTTGGCGGGTTCAGAAGCAGAACTACAGGAATGGGTCAGAAGGCTCGATGAAACAACTCTTGACTATGGTATGGAGATAAACGCTGGAAAGACAAAATTAATGATCAACAACGCCACGGGCTTCAACAGCAGGATAAAAGCTAACGGTCAGGAACTCGAAGTGGTTGACCGTTTTAAATATCTTAGGTCGATTGTCAGTGAAGAAGGATCAAAATGTGAGGTGTTGGCCAGAATAGCACATACAATAGCGGCGCTTGCACGGCTTGACAAAATTAGGCAGGATAAACGGTTAGCACTATGCACGAAAATCAGATTAATGCGTACACTGGTCCTGTCAATAATCCTCTATGCGTGTGAGACATGGACAGTTACAGCTGACCTTCAACGAAGGATACAAGCCTTGGAGATGAGATGTTTCCGAAAACATTTAAACGTCATGTACAAAGATCGAGTTACAAACGAGAAAATACGAGATATAATTACAACAGCAATAGGGCCTTTCGAAGATCTCTTGGCAACTGTCAAAAGAAGGAAACTCACTTGGTACGGTCACATATCGAGATGAAGTGGTCTTGCAAACACAATCCTGCACGGGAAGGTGCAAGGCAGACAACGATGAGGCCGCCCCAAAAAGAGATGTGAGGACAACATAAAAGAATGGACCAGTCTCCGACCAGAAGAGTCACGGGCAGCGGCATCTGACAGAGATGGATGGCGTGGAGTTGTGAGGATGTCTTCATGTGTGCCCCAACGACCTCATCGGTAACGAGATGACCTGATCTGACATGACCATACCATTATTGATCTTATACCATTATTGATCCTATCATACCATTAGTGATCTTCTCATACCGTTATTGATTTTCTCATATCATTACTGATCTTAACATACTATTACTGATCTTTTAATATCATTAGTGATTTTATTTTACCATTATTTATCTTATCATACCATTATCGATTTTATCATACCATTGGTGATCTTATCACACCATTAGTGATCTTATCACACCATTAGTGATCTGATCACATCATTGCAATTTTTCTATTCTGCACATGCACCCATTTAATAGTCTTTACTTTTTCCGTTATTTTCCTTATCTCTGTCAATCCAATCAAGCAATAATACGATTTGGCGGCCAGGGCCCGTTGCGTCGAATGACCGTCTTCCGATGGCCGAGTCCTAGACGGCCTGCAGTTCTGTTAGGAAGGTGGCCATTTGATTTAGCCAGGTGTTGCGAGGGCGGCCCTGATGACGCCTCTAGGATGAGCACGGCTTCTTCCCGCAGCTCGCCCCCACAGAGTGTCGGAGCATGTCGTGGGCTGGCCTTCCCGAGAAAGACGAGCAACGTGACCGAAGAAGGAGCGACGACGGCGATCAAACGTTGAGACAATGTTGAGTACGTCGAACTACTTCGCTGTTGGAAATCATGTCATGCCAGACGATCCCGACGATGCGCCTCTGGTTGCGCAGGTGGAAGTTCTCAAAACGCTGCCGGTTCTGCTGTAGTAGTGTCCAGGACTTGGAGCCACACAGGAAAACGGGGAAAATGCAGGAGGAGTAAATACGAAGGCTGGTCTCCAGGAAGAGCCTTCGGTGGGACGAAATTCTGCAGAGCGAGTGCATGGATGAAACCGCTAAGCCTATCCTACGGCTGATGTCGTGACTGCTGCGTGCTTCAGAGGATTGCCTGCTGTCGAGTTAGACGAGGTTCCTCGGTGGCTGCAACGGGGTTGTCGTTCACGGTGATGCTCAGTGCAGAGGGGTCCCTGTTGGGGATTTGGATTTTTGCCCAGGAGATGGGCACGCCTAGGCGGGTGCCTCCCTGGGCCGGAAAATCGTAGCCCCGTATTACGACGTCAACATAGTAGACGAGATCGGTTACCCTGGATTAGTCGACAAGGATCCCTAGGTTGGGTTCAAAATACTCTGTGAGATTCCAATCCATGGAACAGCAGAAATGTGAAAGGATGAGAACGCAGCCGTGGCGGATACGGGATGATGTAGAGAACGCAGCCGTGGCGGACACGGGATGATGTAGAGAACGCAGCCGTGGCGGACACTGGCTGATGTAGAGAACGCAGCCGTGGCGGACACGGGATGATGTAAAGAACTTCTCTGTGAGATACCGCCAAAGCCGATTTTTTGCGCTGGTGTGACTGTGAATCCCCTTAATTAGAGCCAGGTGGGTGGCAGGGATGCCCACGCACTGCAGGGCCTTCCACAGGGCGTGTCTGTCCACAGAATCGACGGCAGCCCGTAGGTTAACGTAGGTGACATGGAGAGGGTGGTTCTGGTCCAGGGTGGTGGTGGTCATCGGATCAAGGGTGGTGGTCATCGGGTCCAGGGTGGTCGGTGGTGTTCATCGGGTCCAGGGTGGTGGTTATCGGGTCCAGTGTGGTGATGGTCATCGGGTGGTGGTTACTGGGTCCAGGGTGGTGGTCATCGGGTCCAGGGTCGGGGTCATTAGGTCCAGGGTGGTGGTCATCGGGTCCAGGGTGTTGGTCATCGGGTCCAGGGTGGTGGTCATCGGGTCCAGGGTGGTGGTCATCAGGGCCAGGGTGGTGGTCATCGGGTCCAGGGTGGTGGTCATCGGGTCCAGGATGGTGGTCATCGGATCCAGGGAGTACTTTAAAAGCTCAAGGGGGATATTGTCGGTTCTGACGTCTTTCGGTTTTTCTATTGCTGGCTTTACCTCAGCAATGGTAGGGGCAACATGGCTGTTGTCAGCGTCATGAGTTATCGTGAGAGACTCGCGAAGTCGATCTGACGAGAGGGTAGCTGGAGAGTGCCAGACTGGGGTTGGTGCGCAGGGATTCATTGTCATATCTGGCAACTGATGCAGTATTTTTTGTGGTATCTTGGCCATACGGTGACACTAGCTACGATGAGAAGATAATCAGTGCTGGCAGGGGCCTCAGCTCCACAGGGAACCATGTATGATCAGATGAGACCCAGGGTTCTAGACAAGATCTGCTCCGGCACCTTTCTGGTCCTGTGATCGTTTGAAATCCATGTGGACCGGTGAGGTGTCTTCCGTCTGACCGGATGCCCGCTATCCTGATGGCAAAAAGAGGCACAGAAGGAAACACATCTGAACGTGTTGTCGTTCCACTGCCGTATGGGCCCACGATGGACTCCAGGTCCTTCCCGTCGGTTGCGGGGGTGGCGTTGAAGTCACCGAGGATAACAAGATCGTCGTGAGGGGGAAACTGTCTGGATGGAGAAGTGCAGCTGGGAGTAAAACATGCCCTTCTGGTCGGTGTGGGAGACATCCGTTGGCGTATGTACAACTAAGGTGGATATATGTCCATGTCTTTCGTAGTCTAACGTACACAAGTCTGTCTGAGATAGTGTGATTAGTGGAAAGGTTGTCCTTGAGAGTCATAGTCTAACGTACACAAGTATGTCTGAGATGGTGTGATCAGTGGAATGGTTGTCCATGTCTGTCGTAGTCTAACGTACATAAGTCTGTCTGAGATGGTGTGATCAGTGGAAAGGTTATCCATGTCTGTCGTAGTCTAACGTACACAAGTCTGTCTGAGATGGTGTGATCAGTGGAATGGTTGTCCATGTCTGTCGTAGTCTAACGTACACAAGTCTGTCTGAGATGGTGTGATCAGTGGAAAGGTTGTCCATATCTGTCGTAGTCTAACGTACACAAGTCTGTCTGAGATGGTGTGATCAGTGGAAAGGTTGTCCATGTGAGGGCCACGTAGGGCGAAAGGTGACGCCATTATGGCGCGATTTACCACCGGAGTAAAGGAAAGGGTATCTCCGTATGTGGTGTCCATCACCCGGAACTCTAACCTCGGTGAACCGGCGATGGTTATGTCTAGGGAACACAGGACATGGCCCAAGGACGCCGGATATCCCATGTTGCTCAGGGTTAGTAATTCCATCTGGCCACTTGAATTGTTTTCCTGAGGTCAGAGCAGTTAATGGCGAGTCATTAAACATGGTCAGGTTGTCATTCGATATCCCTACCGGCACCTTGGAAGGAACCGGATGCTCGTTCTCCGCTTCTCCGGGACGGGGAGAGCCGGTGGTTTGTGGCACTCCTGTGGTTTCAATGAACTTCTTCCGAGTCCGCTGTACTTTTCGTCTTCCATGGGCCTTTCTGCTCCCCACCGTGCGTGCAGCTTCACACCGTCAACACGCCCCGCGCTAGGGAGGAGAAAGGCAGGTAGAAAACGAGCAGGACAGAGAACTCAGAACAAGTTCTCCATATTGTAGTGCAATACAATAGGAAGGACACATTTTTTGTTAAATTTGTGTGATGAAATTAATTTCTGTTGATTGCAAAATCAATAAAAGCTGCTCTTGCCTTGTGTATTTTTTCCTTGATATGTCTTTTTGTAACTCGTGTTTTGTCTATTTAACTGAATAGATTTATGAATGATTCTTATAGTGGTGTATTTTGTAACACAATCTGATTCTCGTTGGTTGCATATAAACTTGACTTTTGAAGCTTACCGTAATAGGTGACTGGGGGACGGCGTGGCCTAGTGGTTAAGTGGCACGGCTCACAACCAGAAGGTGCTGGGTTCGTTCCCCATCACAGCACCGGCCGTTACCCCGGGGAAGCAAACCCTTAGAAAATGCAGGAGGAAGCAGACCCTTACATAAAATGCATGCTGAAGTCGGATGTACTGGGTCGACAGGCGTAAAATAAAAACCACAGTGCAACGCACACCCGCCTTGGGGAATAGAGAAATAAGGCGAACGCAAAAAAAAAAAAAAAATAGGTGACTAAAAAGCAATGTGCATGGACCTAGCTTTTTCTTTTTCTTCTTCTTCTTTTTTTTATTCACTGTTGATGCTCAAACTCCGCTACCTTGACCCGGATGGGGCTTTGCATATAACATGATGTAGTCCAGAGAACGGAATGAGCTGTGCCGTAGTTTACAGGAAATATTTGCACCTTTCAGTCCGACACATCCAACTTCAGCAGCTATCTTTAGATGCCATATAAGTCTTCCCTCTTCGATCCCTTCACATTAGCCAGTCTGTTCTGGTGCAGCCTGCTATCCAGGATCACCACGTGGAGGTGGAGAAGGGTCTTAACAGCTCTGGGTGCTGTCCCTGACTCTAGCAGACAGCTGTGGATCACTTTGCGCTACAGCTCATGCGTTGCTCGACATCTTAAACCGCATGGCTCTAGCAAACCTCAGACAAATCAATGAAAAGCAGAAAGTTGAATTGATGAAGAGCTCTAAAATACTAATTAAAGGTGTCATCGACAGGCACACAACAAAGTCTATGGGAGACAAAATTCAGATCCTAGTCTTCTTGTGAATGGATTGTACGTACTAACAAGAGAACAAGGAAAGTTCGAGTGTATGGCACCCTAACGCGAACGTGGTCCGTCCGTGGTGATTTATCTAAGGCTTATAGCAGAGCTCGACAGTACGTCTCGCTGGTGGTCCGACTCTCGCAAAGAGCCTGTGACCGGCAAATGGAAAGCAGGAATCGTTGCCTCGAGGCCCTGCGTTCTCCTACGGAGAAGGACAGGCCGGCAGGCCAAATTGTCTCTAGTCCCAGTGAAATTCATCGCCGAGGTCGTTGGGATCCGTTCTGCACAGAGCGCTGCAATCCCTCCTCGAGCGAGCCCGGTCGGTCGGTCGTCTGGTGCGTGTGGGAGGCCCCTGTCAGGCGGTCCTAGGTCGACGGAGTGAGGGACGGGTGGAACAACCGTCCGTCCGTCCCGTCAGTCGGTCCCTGCGGCCGTCCCAGTGAGGCTTTTTACACACCCTTCCTCCGCCGACCGGTGTGTGCTGTACGTACGTCTCCGACAGATATCTGGTTGATCCTGCCAGTAGTCATATGCTTGTCTCAAAGATTAAGCCATGCATGTCTAAGTTCATACTGTCTCACGGTGAAACCGCGAATGGCTCATTAAATCAGTCGAGGTTCCTTAGATGACACGATCCTACTTGGATAACTGTGGCAATTCTAGAGCTAATACATGCTTACCAAGCTCCGACCCTCGCGGAAAGAGCGCTTTTATTAGTTCAAAACCAATCGTCGTTTCCCCTCGCGGGGTTGCGGCGTCCCAACTGGTGACTCTGGATAACTTTGTGCTGATCGCATGGCCTCATGTGCCGGCGACGCATCTTTCAAATGTCTGCCCTATCAAATGTCGATGATACGTGACATGCCTACCATGTTTGTAACGGGTAACGGGGAATCAGGGTTCGATTCCGGAAAGGGAGCATGAGAAACGGCTACCACATCCAAGGAAGGCAGCAGGCGCGCAACTTACCCACTCCCGGCACGGGGAGGTAGTGACGAAAAATAACAATACGGGACGCTTTCGAGGCCCCGTAATTGGAATGAGTACACTTTAAACCCTTTAACGAGGATCTATTGGAGGGCAAGTCTGGTGCCAGCAGCCGCGGTAATTCCAGCTCCAATAGCGTATATTAAAGTTGTTGCAGTTAAAAAGCTCGTAGTTGGATCTCAGGAGCAGGCGGGCGGTCCGGCTCGCGCCGGTTCACTGCCCGTTGTCTCCTGCCCTACCGTCTGCCGGCTCTCTCCCACGGGTGCTCTTCGCTGAGCGTCCTGGGTGGCCGGCGCGTTTACTTTGAAAAAATTAGAGTGTTTAAAGCAGGCCTCGGCTGCCTGAATAATGGTGCATGGAATAATGGAATAGGACCTCGGTTCTATTTTGTTGGTTTTCGGAACTGGAGGTAATGATTAACAGGGACAAACGGGGGCATTCGTATTGCGGCGTTAGAGGTGAAATTCTTGGATCGCCACAAGACGAGCTACTGCGAAAGCATTTGTCAAGAATGTTTTCATTAATCAAGAACGAAAGTCAGAGGCGCGAAGACGATCAGATACCGTCGTAGTTCTGACCATAAACGATGCCGACTAGCGATCCGCAGGAGTTGCTTCGATGACTCTGCGGGCAGCTTCCGGGAAACCAAAGTGTTTGGGTTCCGGGGGAAGTATGGTTGCAAAGCTGAAACTTAAAGGAATTGACGGAAGGGCACCACCAGGAGTGGAGCCTGCGGCTTAATTTGACTCAACACGGCCAACATTGAAATGACTGACATGCCGAGACCACTTTTCTGGGGTCTAATATGGAACTGGTGCTGGATTTAGACACTCAGAAATCTGGGGGTATGCCCTCTGTGGCTCGGTTGGTCTGCATCCAGTGTTTGATAAAGTAATTGACGGAAGAGCACTATCGGGAGTGGAGCCTGAGGCAAAAATTGACTAAACACGCCAATAGTGTAGAATGACTGTCAAAAGAGAGCACCTTCGGGGGGTCTAATAGTGAACATGTGCTGGTATTAGACCCACGGAAGACAGGTCAGTCTCCAAACCCCTAAATGAAAGAGCGCCTGCTACGGTAATCTGGTCTTCACCCTGCAGAAATCGCAGGCTCCAGAAACTGGGCCATTGACAAACTAAAAGCCCTCTATTGATACGGTCTGGCTAATATTGAACGGGTGCTGGAAATAGACCCTCTGAAGACAGGTCAGCTTTACCCTACAAATGACAATGCTCTGCTACAGTAATCCTGCTAAGCCTGAGAGGAGCCGCAGACATTTTGGTTCACGTACTAGGCGGATAAGCCAACGGTTCGAGGTGAGGGATTACGGCCGAACGCCTCTAAGCCAAAAATCCCGCCAAAAAGCAGCCCAGCACGAATGCAAAGGGAGGCTTCGAAATGGTGGGGACCTCGGGGTCACGCTCCAGCCCCGCCCGGTCAAGCCGCAGAATGAGGTCTCTGCCGTCCGCTGATAAAAGCGGGCGGGAAGCTGCTCGATATTCACCCCATACGGCGATGAGGAATGAAATCATTTGTAGAAGACTTAGTTCTCAGTCGGGTGCCCTAAGCAGTAGATCAGCTACCTCACTGCGAACTGCTGAGACTCAACCCTTGACCATGTCCGCTCCCTAGGCGGACAACATCTCCGTGCAAGACTAGGCTTGTCACCTGGTCAAATGCACTATTTCGAGAGGAATCACAGGTCGCTGACATCTGGTCCACGTGCTTGGCTGATAAGCTACCATCTGAGGGATTACGGCCGAACGCCTCTAAGCCAGAATCCCGCCCAAAATTTCAGCACCGCTGAGATGGGAGGCTACGACATGGCTGGGGCTTGTGTCCCGGCCCGATCGAGCCGCAGGAATGCACCTGGTAAAATGCACTCCTTCCTCGCTCTTTGCATCTGTCTGCTATCAGTCATTCCAATGGACGCAGAAGAGATGCAGTCCAGCGGACACTGCACCTCCTGTCCTATGGTGGCAAGCTCCCGGGTGGCGGGGAATGCTAGGCGTACCATCACTGCAGATGAGCCGAGAAAATAGAGCGAGAAAAAAGATACCTCACTCATATGCATATGCTACGTTTCTGGCAGGACGTGACGATCCTGGGAAAATGTCACACTGGACTGCCTCTCTTCCGGGATAGCACAAACTAGTACATAGTCCATCATATCATTGCCAAACGCTATAGATACGAGTAGGGAAGACTCGATAGTCCTGCAAGACAACTTCCCAAGAGAGACAACTTTGACCAAAAACAACTGCTGCCTTGCAGTTAGGCTGGGGACCGCCAAAGGCTAAGGAGGGCAACCCTTCAGAAACGTCTGTTGAAATCGGATGCACTGAGCCACTGGCTAACAAATTAAATCAGTGCAACGTAAATATCGCTGTAAACAGCGTACGATGAAGAAGAAGAAGAAGAAGAGTTATAAATGAGGAAATACGAGATATAGGTCCAACCAAATCAGACCATTCTTCTTCTTCTTCGTACGCAGTCAGACAGTAACCATTATTATTTCGAAAAAAGCGGCGGTCATCCTGAGGCTGTCGACACTGCCATAGAGCGTGTCTTGCAGTTCCACTGGTGATGGCCACATCTGCTCTCTCTGATCCTCGTATGTCGGGCAGTTCTGCAACAGATGTTCAGCGGTCATTTTATCGGTACCGCACGGGCATTCGTCGGTACCACCTATCTTCAATTTGTTGAGTAGGTGGTACCTCAGTCTATTATGGCCAGTGCGAAGTCTGAAGACAACGACCTGCTATCTTCTGTTCAACTGGTAATAGGCATCGTTTTTGGTGTAACCAGTATATTCGGTTTCCCATTTGGTCATGTATCTGGATTTGATAAGCCGTTTTGACTCTTCGTACGTCATACTAGTATCTGTTTGTGGTAGTGTTGCACCTTCTTTTGCCAGTCTGTCTGCCTCCTCGTTGCCTTGGATGTTGCAGTGTGATGGGACCCACTGTACCACTACCCTTTTTGGTGCGGACTGCTGGCACAGTTTGCAGAGTGCTGCTCTTAAGTCATTAAGCTCAGTGTTTTTCTGGCTTTTTAGCGCTGTAACTACGGCGAGAGCATCTGTAAGCAGGACTATATGGCTTTCATTTTCTTTGTGTGTCACCATTTCTTCCACTGCCGCCCTCAGTGCCTCTGCCTCCGCTCTGAAATTGCTTGTGTACTTACCAGTAGCGAATGACAATGTTATTTTTCTGCCATTTGGTAGGTTCAGGAATGCTCCTGCCCCTCCGTTCTGTGTAGTGTTTGTTACAGAACCGTCGGTGTATGCATGGGTCCAGTCCATGCTTGGGTAGTTTTTCGATATAAAGCTTAGGGTAGTATCTCTCCTTTCTTTTTCAGTCTGGCAGTTTTTGTTTGCAATACCTGGTATATTTTCTACCACCTCTGGAAATATATCCTGCCTCCAGGTAAGTTTTCGTACAGTAGTGATGGGTTTTGGTGTTCTGCAAAGTTTCTCCGCTTTAGTTTCCCATTTCCCAAATTGTTTAGTCTCTGGTGCATTGGATGGTCAGTCAGTCTTCGGAGTTTCTCTGACTGCAGCTCGGCTCTGCAGTCTCTTCTATCGGTCATGGATTGCAGTTTTGTAATCTTTTCAAGTTCTACAATTGGCGTTGACTTCATGCCTCCTGTTATAACTCTCATGGCTTGGTTTTGAAGTTTGCTAACTTTATCGAAGTTCGCCTTTGCTGCTGTTGTCCATGCCGCAATGCCATACTCGAGAACTGGTCTCACTCTTCCAGTGTACAGTTTCTTTAGTATGCTTTCGTCTGCTCCCCAGATTGTGCCAGCAAGTTTCCTCATGATTGCCATTCTTTCTCTGGCTCTCATTCGGTTTCTCTCGATATGACTTTTCCATGTCATGCGCCGATCAAATGTGACTCCCAGATAGTTTGGGTTGTCGTTTGGCTGCAGGCATTTGCCATTTAAACTTAATTTGGTATTTTAGGGTTTGATTGAAAATGACTTTGTCAGTGTGCATGTGGTTTTCTCCTCGTTTATTTTGACCAGCCATGAGTTCGCCCACTCTTCCAGCGATGTTAGGGCCTGCTGCATCCGATTTCTTGCTATGATGAGATTCTTTTCAGAGGTCCACATAGCCAGATCGTCTGCAAACATTGAGCTATGGACTCTTCTTTGTATATTCTCTGTAATGTCGTTTATATACACCAGGAAGAGTGTGGGTGACAGTACTCCCCCTTGGGGTACTCCCTGCTCGAATGTCACCTTTTTGCTCATCTGCCCTTGTACTTGGACTCTCGCCGTTCTGTTTTTGAGGTAGTGGTTGATCCACTTGAACATTTTCCCACAAACATCACTTCTTCTTAGCTTTACTCTAAGTCCATCTTTCCAGACTTTATCAAATGCCTTTTCCAGGTCCACCCAAACAGCTACTGTGTGTTTCTGTGCCTGGTAGGCATCTTCTATTTCCTGGGCTATGAGGGTGAGCTGGTCCTCAGTGGATCTGTGCTGTCTAAAGCCGGCTTGCTGTGGAATTAGTATTCGTTTTTCTTCCAGATGCCACATCAGTCTGGTGTTTATCATACGTTCCATTAGTTTGCCGACACAGCTCAGTAGGCTGATAGGCCTGTATGCATTTGGATCTGGTTTGTCCTTTCCTTTTTTTGGTATTGGTACAAGTACTGCGTCTTTCCATGCATGGGGTACAATTCCCCTTTTCCAGCTTTGGTTCAGGACCAATAGCAGCTTTCTCTTCGCTGTTTGGCCCAGCCCCATCAGCATTTCGTTTGTTATCCCATCTTTTCCGGGAGATAAATCAGACCATTCGCTTGTCATGACCCCTTATCTCCCAAACGGAAGAATATAACCGATTCAATATCAGCTACTGTCCCTAAGATGTTCATTTCTATTTTTGAAATCCACTGGGATGATTTAGAGGGTCGAAGAATAAATGCCGCTTACACTTGCAGTCGCCATGCACTGTACACACTAGATTGTAATTTTACCTTTGACATAAACTAAATTACGAAAAGTAATCATAAGCCACCGTGAATATCTATTCCCCCCCCCCTCTCATCCCACCCTCCGTTGATTCCCTGCACCCGTGTCTGCACCAGGACACTAGAAGAAGTAGCGAGTAGTCCAGTAAGCCGTCAGTGCCTCTTCAAATTGCTCAATGGAGAGGAACCATATCACGTATACGTTAGACGTTGTTGTCTGCTACGACTTTTGTTAATGTCTTAATCTTCTTGTCTTCTTCTCCATTGTTCACTCCAGTGGCAGTAAAGAGTCACAACTAGCCTCATCTAGTAAGTCTTCGGCAAAGCGATTTTAGTCCTAATGCAGTGGCGCTTTCTGAAGCAATTTTCATTAGACACATGGCCCTGGTTAATTCATTGTCACACATTTCTCTAAAGACATGCACCTGGTTAATTCATTGTCACAAATTTCTCTAAAGACATGCACCTGGTTAATTCATTGTCACAAATTTCTCTAAATACATGCACCTGATTAATTCATTGGTCACAAATTTCTCTAAATACATGCACCTGATTAATTCATTGGTCACACATTTCTCTAAATACATGCACTTGATTAATTCATTTGTCACACATTTCTCTAAATACAAGCACCTGATTAATTCATTGGTCACACATTTCTCTAAATATATGCAGCTGCTTAATTCATTACACAATAGGACTTAGACACATGTACCTGATTAATCCATTGGTCATAATAGGACATAGATACATGTACCTGATTTATCCATTGGTCACAATATGACTTAGACACATGTACCTGATTAATCCATTGATCACAATAGGACTTAGATACATGTACTTGATTAATCCATTGATCACAATATGACTTAGACACATGTACCTGATTAATCCATTGATCACAATAGGACTTAGACACATGTACCTGATTAATCCATTGGTCACAATATGACTTAGACACATGTACCTGATTAATCCATTGATCACAATAGGACTTAGACACATGGACCTGATTAATCCATTGATCACAATATGACTTAGACACATGGACCTGATTAATCCATTGATCACAATAGGACTTAGATTCATGTACTTGATTAATCCATTGATCACAATAGGACTTAGACACATGGACCTGATCAATTCATTGGCCCCAATTGATCCTCTGCTGGCGATAAACAATAACTGTTGTTACATGCCAGGAAGGGCTGTCGAATGCTGAGATGGTTACTGTCTGACTGCGTACGACGACGACGAAGAAGAAGAAGAAGAAGAAGAAGAAGAATGCTGAGAATTTCTGACAGCTATGAAGTGTTAAGCGATAAGGACCTAGAGACCACTTTCTTCAGCCATTATAACGGCAATGAGATTGTTATTCTTTGATCTCAACCTCGCTGACCTGGGTGATGTAACACAGCATGCCCCCTGGTGCACGTCAAGGACATGAGATTGGCCTCTTCCTAATTGTTGGCGAATGCCCCACAATCCACAAGTTTACTTTTGTGTGCTCCCTGAAAATGGAGTTAAGTGGCGGTTTTTAATAGCTTTCCTAACATCCCGAATGTGAAAATGAAAAGAGACAAGGGTCCTACGGGCTGTTTTACTTTGATCGGCTTCATCTGCGTGACGCTCACTACTACGGGGATCATGTTGATGTACATCTCATTAACCAGACTGCCTTAAAAACAGCCCGTTTTCAGGGAACGCTTCACAGAAAAGAGATTTTGGTCTTGGTCAGTATATTATGCTTGACCGGGCTAGCCACTCAGTTCCCGTGACGTTGACTACAATGTTGCTTCTGACCCTAACGAGAGCGGTTAAGCACCCATATTTATTGAATATAATTCGCATGTTTCCCAATAACGAATGCATTGTACTGTGATTTGTGCTTTTCGGTTCAGTGCCTCCGACTTCAGCACGATATGTGAATACGAGCACAAATACGTTCATGTTGTGAGCAGTGCAACTAACCACTTACGCATGCTCCTGCCCTCCCTCCCGGATGCTCCCATAACTAACCACTTACGCATGCTCCTGCCCTCCCTCCCGGATGCTCCCATAACTAACCACTTACGCATGCTCCTGCCCTCCCTCCCGGATGCTCCCATAACAAACCACTTACGCATGCTCCTGCCCTCCCTCCCGGATGCTCCCATAACTAACCACTTACGCATGCTCCTGCCCTCCCTCCCGGATGCTCCCATAACTAACCACTTACGCATGCTCCTGCCCTCCCTCCCGGATGCTCCCATAACTAACCACTTACGCATGCTCCTGCCCTCCCTCCCGGATGCTCCCATAACTAACCACTTACGCATGCTCCTGCCCTCCCTCCCGGATGCTCCCATAACTAACTAACTAACCACTTACGCATGCTCCTGCCCTCCCTCCCGGATGCTCCCATAACTAACCACTTACGCATGCTCCTGCCCTCCCTCCCGGATGCTCCCATAACTAACCACTTACGCATGCTCCTGCCCTCCCTCCCGGATGCTCCCATAACTAACCACTTACGCATGCTCCTGCCCTCCCTCCCGGATGCTCCCATAAATCTTGAATAGTATACAAACGTTCCTTCTGCCTGGTTGAGTTGACCAAATATTGGCAGGTCACAAATAGCGTGTTCTTTCCTTAATGGCTGGTGTGTTCGTTTTCAATTACCTGGGTAGATCACGATAACTCTTACAATGATGGCAAAAAACAACCTACCTCATCTCTATTATAACAAGTAACGATAGTTACATAGCAGACATTTCAAAAAGGCATACTCTGAACAAAGCTTCATTGTTCTAGGCATCTCTTTTATCATAAATAACTTCGGTTTGGGGACTGCAAAATGTTGGAATTGAGTTCGATCTCCTTCTCTCTATTCTTTCAGTCGGGCTGAACGAATGCAGTCTGTTTCCAGGGTCGACAATGAAATAATTTAAAAGTGTATATATATTAAAGTAACCCAAATGGGAAGACAAAATTGTAAACTGTAACCTGCCGTTCATGTAGTAAAAGGCAACATATGAAGTTTCAGCAAGCAGCTGACTGCATCATCCTGTAAAATATGTTGCTTCCACAACTTCAGCAGATCTAGACAGGACATTGTTTCATGACCTGGCATACATTTGTTGAGGACCCATGCTGAGCAGGAAGCTGAGGATGTTTAGAGTAAATAATTTATTTATTACTGTATGATGAACTAGAATACGCTTTCCATTTAACAATTTAATAACATTTTTGCTTGTTAATTATTCGTCTATTTGTAAAATGTTGCAAAGTATAGAAAATTACAGTTTTCTAAAACTGTGTATGTAGGATTTTTTTTTTCTTTTGCGTTCACCTTATTTTTCTAACCCCCGAGGCGGTGTGCGTTGTACTGTGGTTTTTATTTTGCGCCTGTCGGCCCAGTGCATCCGACTTCAGCATGCATTTTATGAAAGGGTCTGCTTCCTCCTGCATTTTCTAAGGGTTTGCTTCCCCGGGGTAACGGCCGATGCAGCGATGGGAATTGAACCCAGCACCTTCTGGTTGTGAGCCGTGTCACTTAACCACTAGCCCACGTCGTCCCCGTATGTAGAATGATGCCACGCCCATTACTCCCATTTTCCACTTCCCAGCGACGGGCTTACTCGACGGTATATTCCATAACACCTCTTATCATGGCTGACACCAGAACTGAACATTCTTCTTTAATGTTGGCATTAAGTTTTTTAGATGGTCCAGAGATTGTTAACATGCACCCGGTCGCACGTTTTGTATATGTGGGATACCTGTTCCCGGAGAAGACTTCGAGACCAACTCTTTGAGAGAAATCCGAAGCTGACGTCCCTAATACAGCACAGTTGTGGTTTAATCAATATTCTAACAGCTGCATCAGTATTGTCTACCCAAGCATATCAAGATTGGACTCGGTGGACATATCTATTGACTGATTCAACTGAGAAGACAGCGAGTTCCAGCTAAGCGAAGAAGGGCGCACAGAACGTGGAGAGACTGCACGGCATAGTCATCCATGACATCATGTTCTGTGTAGCCGTCTCGGTCAATCTTTGTGGCTGGACCCAGATGGTAACACATTAGAATACAGGGAAAAACACATCCTCAAACACATCACACGGAGCTCACACGCATGTTTGCACATGAGAAATTAAAAACCTGAAGGTTCTTACCATTGGCACATGAAGCATTCTCCTGTTACTAGAAAATGCTGCAGAAGATAGAACTGACAGACGGTTGACATTGTTGGACAAGCAACTGGCACGGTACAACCTAGATATCGTAAGACGGTGTTCATATGGAATTATATTAGTCAGCTTAACTATGAAACATCCATCAGTTCCAAGGTCCGAGAAGCAAATCATTCTTAGCGACTTCAATGCGGACCGACTATCGGAGTTGCGAGGGGAATTCATGGAATAGGGAAATCAACAGCAATGGACTCAGCCTGCTGAGCTTATGTGCCACATCTTTCACAAAACAGCGTTTAGCTCCTTTCGCCCCCCCCCCCCCTAACCCGTCTCGGCTGATTTGATAAGTTTGTGCAGTGGGTGCTACTCGCAGTCCACTTTAAGTCTGTGTCTGCCAGTTACGGCAGCTATGAACGTGAGCACTCTTCCACACGAAAGGCAAATCCAGACCCCCAAAAACCTTTATGCTGTTCGGCTGACAGAACAAATTTGGCGAGAAGTTTGCCACTGTCAGGTCAGGTCAGGTCATCCCGTAACCGATGAGGTCGTTGGGGCACACATGAAGACATCCTCACAACCCCACGCCATCCCTCTCTGTCAGATGCCGCTGCCTGTGACTCTTCTGGTCGGAGACTGGACCATTCTTTTATGTTGTCCTCCCATCTCTTTTTGGGCTGGCCTCTTCGTCGACTGCCATGCACCTTTCCGTGGAGGATTGTATTTGCAAGACCATTTGATCTCGATATGTGACCGAAACAAGTGAGTTTCCTTCTTTTGACAGTTGCCAATTCTGTCCCAATATATGACGTAATATTTAAAATATTTGTTGTGGCTTATAGTTTCCACATTATGAGATAGTTTGCCTAATGTCCAACTATAGCTTATCACCATTATCGACAAACTTGGTGAGTTACAGTTCTTGTATTCTTAGTTCCTCTATGCGGGACCTAGTAGAGCTGTGGTAGAGACAATGTTGGAGCCAGAAAGAAGTAAAGGCTGAAATAGAGGATTATGAAAAAGAAGAAGAAGATATGGAAGAGCGGAACAACAAGGACAACAAGAAAAGGAAACACAAACAAAAAATAAATTTAAAAAAGGAAGGAAGCAGAAATGAAACCTTTACAACATATTTGGAATTGAAAAAAAACCTCCACACCTCACAGTAAAAGAGGAGCGACTAAATAAGTTGGAATTGAAAACAATAAAATTAATAAACTGAGATGCAGAAATGGATCAAGAAAACATAATGGTTAACGTAGGTTTTGGTTTAATCTTGTTTCGGTCCCAAAATCATGACCTATGTGTGTTTTTATCTTGGATCAGTCATCGACCATTACCTATATTTTTTTTTTTATCTTGGATCAGTCACCGACCATTACCTATATATGTTTTTATCTTGGTTTGGTCACTGACCCATTGCCAATGTGTTTTTATCTTGGTTTGGTCACCGATCTATTACCTATATGTGTTTTTATCTTGATTTGGTCACTGATCCATTACCTATATGTGTTTTTTTAAATCAACTATTAGCCTTCAGTACCGCTGCACCTTCGACACATTTATTTATTTTCAAAAAGATAAACGAGAAGATAAAGAAGAACACCAGAAGGCAAATTCGAGATTAAATAAGATGAAGAGGTAGAAGAGAGAGAAAGAAAACAATACAACCGATAGCCGTTTATTATCGCACAGGCAGACACAAATACGATGTATAATTATAGTCTTGAAATCTGGAAGCAGCAGGCAGTAAGAGATATGGCGGCAGAAAGGGCGCGTTATTAAGACAGACGTGTAATGAGGCAGAAATTACGGCCCTTGCTCTTATTACACGGAAGATAGGAAAGGGGCGACGATCGTAACGCGGTACTATCTCAAACAGGGATTCTCACATTGTTGGGGTCAAAGGACAGCGTTTTGGAAACTCGTCGAAGCTACCTATCCTCTATCCTGAGGTGTTCACTTCTGGCAGGTTTGATCATGTAGCGCATTGCAGTGGTTATTATTTTATCACGGGTGTTACTGAAGAAAGTGGGTCTAAGTCCTACTAACTGTACTGCAATGCAAAGCTTCTTTTTTTGACTAGCCATTATATGAATCACAGTTTCGATTTCTACCTCGTTGATCAGGCTGCTGTAACTACGTAAATTTCTATGTGAAGAAGAGCGTGTACGTGAGGTAGGGGATTGGTCAGTATGCTGCAAGTGACCACGAATTAAGCGATTTCAAATAGACAGTTAGACCATGGGGACGGGAAGGAAGACTAACGCAAAATATACTGGTCAAGACTCTCACCTAGGCTTCCTCGCAGCCCTCCCTGGAAATGGGCTGTTTTCATAGCAGCCTGACTAACGAAGTGAGGGATCGACGTGACCCCCGTAGTAGTGAGTGGCACGCAGATAAAGCCGAGCATACCACAACCGCATAGAAGACCCTGGTCCACCTTTAAAAGCACACTTAGGATGTTAGGAAAGCTATGTCAACCCGCCACTTAACGTCCTTTTCAGGGGGCACTCACAGTAGAGTAATCCTACTTATTGTGGGCATTCAATAGCAACAACAATAACAACAACAATAACAACAACAATAGCAACCTTGGGGACAAACCTATCTATCACAACCGCATTCATCCGTGCAGTACAGTGCAAAATGGGCTGCTCGATTGCTCAGGACCCGCTACAGAAAGAAACAGCTAATTCTCTGGAACATAAGACAGACATTACTAGCCCCTTATACAACTTCACTCGCGAATTACGAGCTACCTGAACGTTCCTCAACTTGACATTGATTGCGAGACTTCGATCAGAGCAGCTGACTTAACTTAGGGGACTCAGTGGTCTGGAGGTAAGGTGCTGACTCGGGCGGGGGACTTAGTGGTCTGGAGGTAAGGTGCTGCCTCGGGCGGGGGACTTAGTGGTCTGGAGGTAAGGTGCTGCCTCGGGCGGGGGACTTAGTGGTCTGGAGGTAAGGTGCTGCCTCGGGCGGGGGACTTAGTGATCTGGAGGTAAGGTGCTGCCTCGGGCGGGGGACTTAGTGGTCTGGAGGTAAGGTGCTGTCTCGGGTGGGGGACGTAGTGGTCTGGAGGTAAGGTGCTGACTCGGGCGGGGGACTTAGTGGTCTACAGGTAAAGTGCTGCCTCGGGCGGGGGACTTAGTGGTCTGGAGGTAAGGTGCTGACTCGGGCGGGGGATTTAGTTGTCTGCAGTTAAGGTGCTGCCTCGGGCGGGGGACTTAGTTGTCTGGAGTTAAGGTGCTGCCTCGGGCGGGGGACTTAGTGGTCTGGAGGTAAGGTGCTGACTCGGGCGGGGGACTTAGTTGTCTGGAGTTAAGGTGCTGCCTCGGGTGGGGGACTTAGTGGTCTGGAGGTAAAGTGCTGCCTCGGGTGCCGGAGGTCGCGTGTTCGAATCACGGTTGGAGATCTAGATTTTTTTCACGCGGACCTTCTGGTATAAACTGCCATGACGTCTGCGTAGTGAGATCTGACTCCCGTGCACAGTGCCGAGCACGTTAACTTCTTCTTCTTCTTCATCGTACGCTGTTTACAGCGATATTTACGTTGCACTGTTTTATTTTGTTAAGCCTGTGGCTCAGTGCATCCGATTTCAACAGGTGTTTCTGTAGGGATGCCCTCCTTAGCCTTTGGCTGTCCCCAGCCTAACTGCAAGGCAGAAGTTGTTTTTGGTCAGAGTTGTCTTTCTTAGGGAAGTTGTCTTGCAGGACTAACGAGTCTCTCCACTCGTGTCTATAGGGTTTGGCAATGATATAATGGACTATGTACTAGTCTGTACTATCCCGGAAGAGAGGCAGTCCAACGTGACTGTGTCTCAGGATCGTCACGTCCTGCCAGATACGTAGCATATGCACGTGAGTGAGGCATCACTTTGCTCCCTTTTTTTATCTCGGCTCATCTGCAGTGATGGCACGCCTAGCATTCCCCGCCACCTGGGACGTTGTCACAATAGGGCAGAGGTGCAATGTCCGCTGGCCTACATCTCTTCTGCGTCCATTGGGATGGCTGATAGCAGACAGAGGTAAAGAGCGAGGCAGGAGTGCATTTGGCCAGGTGCACTTCTGCGGCTCGACCGGGCCGGGCTGAGACGAAAGCCCCAGGTCTCAACCATATCGTGGTCTCCCATCACAGCGGTGCTGAGATTTATGGCGGGATTCTGGCTTAGAGGCGTTCGGCCGTAGTCCCTCAGGTGGTAGCTTCGCACCATTGGCTTATCAGCCAAGCACGTGGACCAAATGTCAGTGACCTGTGATTCCTTTCGAAGGAGTGCATTTAACCAGGGGACAAGCCTGGTAATGACACGGAGATGTTGTTCGCCTGGTGTGCGGACATCTCTCATGATCAAGGGTTGCGTCTCAGCAGTTCGCAGTGAGGTGGCTGCTCTACTGCTTACGACACCCCGACCAAGAACTAAGTCTTCTACTACTGGTTTCACACTTCATCGCCGTATGGGGTAAATATCGGACAGGTCCCCGCCCGCTTTGATCGGCGGAAGGCAGATACCTCTTTCTGCGGCTCGACCGGGTCGGGCTGGGACACGAACCCCAGGTCCCAACCCTATCGTAGCCTCCCATCGCAGTGGTGCTGAGATTTATTGCGGGATTCCGGCTTAGAGGTGTTCGACCGTAATCCCTCCTATGGTAGCCTCTCGCCGTTGGTTTATCAGCCCAGCACGTGGACCAAATGTCTGCGATTTGCGATTCCTCTCCAGTTGAGCAGGACTACTGTAGCAACGCCCTGTCATTTGTAGGGTAAAACTGACCTGTCTTCCGAGGGTCTAATACCAGCACCCGTTTACTATTAGACCCAACGCATCAATAGAGGTTTTTTTTACTCAGTCAATGACCAAGTGTCTGGAACCTGCGATTTATGTAGGGTTAAGCAGGGTTACCGTAGCATGCGCTCTTTCATTAGGCGGGTACAACTGACCTGTTTTCCGTGGGTCTAATACCAGCACACGTTCCCTATTAGACCCAACGAGAGTGCTCTCAGTCTGTCAGTCATTTTACAGTGTTGGCGTATTGAGTCAAATTAAGCCGCAGGCTCCACTCCTGGTGGTGCCCTTCCGTCAATTCCTTTATCGAACACTGGATGCGAGACAGTCAAGCTACCGAGAGCATAGCCCCAGATTTTCAAGGGTCTAATTTCAGCACCCGTTCCATATTGGACCCAGCGAAAGTGCTCTCGGCCTGTTAATCATTTCAGTGTTGGCCGTGTTGAGTCAAATTAAGCCGCAGACTCCTGGTGGTGCCCTTCCGTAAATTCCTTTAAGTTTCAGCTTTGCAACCATACTTTCCCCGGAACCCAAACACTTTGGTTTCCAGGAAGCTGCCCGCAGAGTCATCGAAGCAACTCCTGCGGATCGCTAGTCGGCATCATTTATGGTCAGAACTACGACGGTATCTGATCGTCTTCGCGCCTCTGACTTTCGTTCTTGATTAATGAAAACATTCTTGACAAATACTTTTGAAGTAGCTCGTCTTGCGGCGATCCAAGAATTTCACCTCTAACGCCGCAATACGAATGCCCCCGTTTGTCCCTGTTAATCATTATCTCCAGTTCCGAAAACCAACAAAATAGAACCGAGGTCCTATTCCATTATTCCATGCACCATTATTCAGGCAGCCGAGGCTTGCTTTGAACACTCTAATTTTTTTTCCCGTGGGAGAGAGCCGGCAGACGGTAGGGCAGGAGACAACGGGCAGTGAACCGACGAGCCGGACCGCCCGCCTGCGCCTGAGATCCAACTACGAGCTTTTTAACTGCAACAACTTTAATATTCGCTATTGGAGCTGGAATTACCGCGGCTGCTGGCACCAGACTTGCCCTCCAATAGATCCTCGTTAATGGGTTTAAAGTGTACTCATTCCAATTACGGGGCCTCGAATGAGTCCCGTATTGTTATTTTTCGTCACTACATCCCTTGCAAAGCATCAGCGACCTGCACGCCTGATGACGTCTTGAAAAATAGCTACACATCTTCTCCACTTTACCTGGTCATCGGTCCGCCTTCCTCCCGTGTGCAGTCTTGATCTACAATTCTCATCTGGATGACGTCGTCGTTCGTGAAGAAAGCATATGTTCCATAGAGAACATCTTCCTTCTTATGTCGACAGTCCGAGAGATCTGGTGATGCTGTCAGGTTCTCTTTCTATGACATAGTCAATTAAATTCCACCCTCGACCAGAACTGATAGTGTGGTCCACCAAATATAATGCGAGGTCCACCAAAAATAATGATGAGGTCCACAAAATATAATGGTGAGGTCCACCAGATATAATAGTGAGGTCTACTAGATTTAATGGTGAGGTCTACTAGATATAATGGTGAGGTCCACCAGATATAATGGTGAGGTCTACTAGATTTAATGGTGAGGTCCACCAGATATAATGGTGAGGTCTACTAGATTTAATGGTGAGGTCCACCAGATATAATGGTGAGGTCCACTAGATTTAATGGTAAAGTCCACCAGATTTAATGGTGAGGTAGACCAGATATGATGGTATGATCGATTAGATATAACGGCGTGGTCGACAAGATTAAATGATATGATGATATGATGATGAGGTAAATCAGATATGTTGGTGAGATAGACCAGATATGACGGTGAGGTAGACCAGATATGATGGTGAGGTAGACCAGGTATGATGGTGAGGTAGACTAGATATGATGGTGAAGTAGACCAGATATAATGGTGAGGTAGACCAGATATGACAGTGAGGTAGGCCAGATGTGATGGTGAGGTAGACCAGATATGATGGTGAGGTAGACCAGATATGATGGTGATGCAGACCAGACAAGACGGTGAAAACGACCAGATTTGATGGTGTGGTAGACCACATATGATGGTGAGGTAGATCAGATATGATGGTGGGGTAGACCAGATATGATGGTGAGGTAGACCAGATATGATGGTGATGCAGACCAGACAAGACGGTGAAATCGACCAGATATGATGGTGTGGTAGACCAGATATGATGGTGAGGTAGACCAGATATGATGGTGAGGCAGACCAGACATGACGGTGACATCGATCAGATATGATGGTGAGGCAGACCAGACATGACGGTGACATCGACCAGATATGATGGTGAGGCAGACCAGACATGACGGTGACATCGACCAGATATGATGGTGTGGTAGACCAGATATGATGGTGAGGTAGACCAGATATGATGGTGTGGTAGACCAGATATGATGGTGCATCTCTTCTCAGTTACTGTAGAAAACAGTTTTTACAGCAAGTGTCATATGGGATGGCTGTGGACGAAAAGTTAGACACTAGCCTCTCAAAGTGATAAACAGAAACGGCGTGTGTTCGAGCCGCGCAGGTTGCAAGCGACGCCTAGTCTCTAAGTACCAGGGAGCCTGCACCCTGCATTACCTCCATCATCTTGACTTAGGTTTTGCCAGTTCGGGACCAGAGAGTGAGGTTTATGACCAGCAAGAGGACCGCGTGGGGTAGTGGTTAAGTGACATGGCTCACAACCAAAAGGTGCTGAGTTCGATCCCCACTATAGCACTGGCCGTTGCCACGGGGAAGAAAACCCTTTGAAAACGTAGAAAGAAGCAGACCCTTACATAAAATGGATGCCGGAGTCGGATGCACTGGGGCGACAGGGGCAAAATAAAAATCGCAGTGCAACGCACACCACCTTGGGGAAATAGAGATATAAGGCGAACGCATAACAATTTTTTTTTTAATGACCAGCGCAGCTTCTTCCTCACTCTAATCCAAATACATCGCAAGCTACATCATCAAGATGAAAACCCGTTTGATGATGTTGCCAACATCCTTTGCGATGAGAAACTAACATCTAACATATTGGGATGATCAATTACCCTCATAAGCACTTATTCATGAAGGATCTGAGCTATTAAGATTCTATGTGATTCTCTATTCTGTCCCACCATCGTACCTTCTTTAACTGTTTTTCTTGACGTCGCCTGTCGTTGATATTTTCAATGTTTTTTTCTCTTTGATTTGAAACAAATGTGCAGTAGTCAATCATTACAATTTTTAAAAAAATTCACTCCTGAGTCTAGTAGTGCATCTGGTCTTCCACCTTAACCATACGGCCAAGGAGCGATCGTTTAATACTATTTATTTTAAAATGTAAATTTATGACTATGTTTGTTTTTTTACTATTATTAATAAATGAGTGTATTTATTTGTGTGTAAAGTTAACAAGTAGTATTTATTGAGTGTGTTCCTATCATTTTAATCTGAGCCGAAAGCTTGGTGAATTAAACTTTAATTAGAGCCAAACGTACAAGCAACGTCCTGTAACACGATGTTTGTCTGTGGATCCTGTCTGTTTATATGTCTAGTGTATTCTGCCTTTATTCATTACATTTTCTTTATGATTTATCTTTTTATATTGCTGACTTCTAATATATATTCATATAATTTCTTAACTGTCCCTGCTGTAAGGAACATATTTAACTGTCAGCAGTTTCGCATTTGTATTCCTTGTCTGTTTCACGTTCATGCTTCATCTGAAGTGTCGGTCAGGTGCCCGAAGGGATTGCTATTATCCCATGATACACTTAATGTGATGGTCAGGTGTCCCACTGATGCTAGGATACTATGATACACTTAACGTGGCGGTCAGGTGTCCAACCTGATGTTAAAATCCGTGATACACTTAACGTGACGATCAGATGTCCAAACTGATGCTATGATTATATGATACACTTAAGGTGATGGTCATGTGTCCAAACAGATCCTATGATTCTATGATACACCTAACATGATGGTCAGGTGTCCAAACTGATCCTATGATTCTATGATACACTTAAGGTGATGGTCAGGTGTCCAAACTGATCCTATGATCCTATGATACACTTAAGGTGATGGTCATGTGTCCAAACAGATCCTATGATTCTATGATACACCTAACGTGATGGTCAGGTGTCCAAACTGACCCTATGATTCTATGATACACTTAAGGTGATGGTCAGGTGTCCAAACTGATGCTATGATCCTATGATACACTCCAGGTGATGGTCAGGTGTGCAAACTGATGCTATGATCCTATGATACACTTCAGGTGATGGTCAGGTGTGCAAACTGATTCTATCATCCTATGATACACTTCAGGGGATGGTCAGGTGTGCAAACTGATGCTATGATCCTATGATACACTTCAGGTGATGGTCAGGTGTGGAAACTGATGCTATGATTCTATGATACATTTAACGTGATGGTTAGGTGTGGAAACTGATGCTATGATCCTCTGATACACTTAACGTGATGGTCAGGTGTCCAAACTGATGCTATAATTCTATGATACATTTAACGTGATAGTCAGGTGTCCAAACTGATGCTATGATCCTCTGATACACTTAACGTGATGGTCAGGTGTCCAAACTGATGCTATAATTCTATGATACACTTTTCGTCATTGTTCTCTTGCTACAACTGAAGGGATTCCCATTTGCTTCCTGCATATTGAAGTGGTGACCCTTTGCCATCTTTGAATTGGAGACCCCTTGATACAATTAAAGCGATGCTTCCCTTCTACAACTAATGGTATTAGCATTTGTTAAAGCTGAAGGAACTGGAGTTTGCTACAACTGAACAGGTAGTCCGTTGCAAATGCTACAAATAAAATGATGGAAGCCTTATTACAAATAAAGTGATAGAACCCTTATTACAAATAAAGTGATAGAACTCTTATTACAAATAAAATGTTGAAACCCTTATTTCAAATAAAATGATGGAACGCTTATTACAAATAAAGTGATAGAACCCTTATCACAAATAAAATGTTGGAACCCTTATTACAAATAAAGTGATGGAACCCTTATTACAAATAAAGGGATGGAACCCTTATTTCAAATAAAGTGATGGAACCCTTATTAGAAATAAAGTGATGGAACCCTTTTTACAAATAAAGTGATGGATCCCTTATTACAAATAAAGTGATGGAACCCTTATTACAAATAAAGTGATGGAACCCTTGAAACAAATAAAGTGATGGAACCCTTATTACAAATAAGGTGATGGTTCTTTACTACAACTAAAGTGATGACTTTTTACTGTAATTACCAGTTTTGATCTTTACTACGATTAAAGTAATATCCCTTTTGCTATAACTAAAGTGATAACCCCTTGCTTCAACTTAAGTCATGGCCCCTTGCTACAACAAAAGTGGTGAAAAATTGTACCAAATACTGAAATGATGGGCCAACGTTGTAGTTAACGTGACGAAGAAATTTTACAACTGAAGTGATGGTTCAATGTTCCAACTTAAGTGATGGTTCAATGTTACAACTGAAGTGATGGTTCAATGTTACAACTGAAGTGATGGTTCAATGTTACAACTGAAGTGATGGTTCTTCTTCTTCTTCTTCTTCTTCTTCTTCTTCTTCTTCTTCTTCTTCTTCTTCGTTCTCAATCTCCCACTACCAATCCATGAAAGGGCTTAAGTAGCAGAATGTAGTCCAGAGAACGGAATGCGTTGTGTTGTAGTTTACAGCTTGGCATTGATATTTGCACATTTTGGTCCTTCTTCTTCTTCTTCGTACGCAGTCAGACAGTAACCATTATTTTTTCGAAAAAAGCGGCGGTCATCCTGAGGCTGTCGCCGCTGCCATAGAGCTTGTCTTGTAGTTCCACTGGTGATGGCCACATCTGCTCTCTCTCTGATCCTCGTATGTCAGGCAGTTCTGCAGCAGATGTTCAGCGGTCATTTTACCGGTACCGCACGGGCATTCGTCGGTACCACCTATCTTCAATTTGTTGAATAGGTGGTACCTCAGTCTATTGTGGCCAGTGCGAAGTCTGAAGACAACCACCTGCTCTCTTCGGTTCAACTGGTAATAGGCATCGTTTTTGGTGTAACCAGTATGTTCGGTTTCCCATTTGGTCAGCACATTTTGGTCCAACACATCCGACTTCAGCAAGCATTATTTGAGTACCGGGTTAGCATTCCCTCTTCGATCCCTTCGCCTTAGCCAGTCTGCCCTGCTGCAGCCTGTTATCCAGGATCATCACGTGGAGTTGTAGAAGGGTCTTGGCAGCTCTGGTTCGGTGGCCCTGACGCTAGCAGTCATTTATGGGTCGCTGACCACTGCAGCTCATTTGCTGCTAAGCATCTTGATTCCAAGTGATGGTTCAATGTTACAACTCAAGGGATTACAAAATGTTACATCTGTAGGGGTGATATATGTTACAAATGAAAGTAGTGACCCAATTTTACATCTGAAATGGTGTCACATGTTACAACTGATGTGACGACCCCCCATGTTACAACTGAAGTTACGACCCCCATTTTACAACTGAAGTGACGACTTTCATGTTACAACTGAAGGGACGACCTTCATGTTACAACTGAAGTGACGACCTTCATGTTACAACTGAAGTGACGACCCCCACTTTACAACTAAAGTGACGACCCTAATTTTACAACTGAAATGACGACCCCAACTTTACAACTAAAGCGACGACCCCCACTTTACAACTGAAGTGCCGACCCCCCACTTTACAACTGCAGTGACGACTCTCACTTTACAACTGAAGTGACGACTCCCACTTTACAACTGAAGTGACGACCCTCATGTTACTACTGAAATGACGACCCACACTTTACAACTGAAGTAACGCCCTGATACCACACCCCCCCCCCCCAACCCCCACCCACACATGTTTCTACTACAATGTTGACCTCATACAGCGAAGAAAGCGAAGAAGAAAATCCACGAACATACTATAATCAAAAGATCACTACAGTCCTGATCAATATAATGTAACAACATATACAAAAACAATAACACCAATACTATCCTATAGACTGTGAGTGACACACACACAGATACAAGCGAAACCATAGTAATAAATGCAAGCACGTATGTTGACTCACGCCTTGAAACTACACAGTAATATATATGCTTTTGTGTGAACTGCAGAATCACATCGCAGCTGACAAACTGTAATAAATAAATAACGAATGATTTTTTTGGTATTTATGTTCCAACAATTGATTAAATGATGCATATTGTCTCATGTTTCACCCCGCTGGCGTGCTTTCTTTTTTAAGAGAACGTATGAAAGCCAGCAGGCCAGATGTACATTTCCGTTCTATGCGCGAGTCTCCATTACATATATACTTTTATTAAGAAAGAATCAACCTTCCATCCTCACTGCAGCAGGTGAATAAACTACAGGTGGAAATAATTATTTGTCAAGCCATCAGCATCTAGTGTTGTATCACCTAGCTTGGACGATTAATTCGTTCAACAACTAGCCTATTGTTTGAGTATATCTGCACTTCAAATTGTGTCTGTATTTTCCCACCATTGTTTGTCGTGTAATCCCAGAAATTCTTTCTTTATATTACTTTCTTTTTTGTCATTCATCTTTCTTGCTGTCACACAATTGTACAGGCTCTTCTTTTTTAGTTGGTGCTTAATGAACATTACCTGTCTTTTTTTTCACAGGAAATCAAGAGTGATATCAAATTTGGTTTTCTCGCAACATATCTTCTTTGGATTTTCTCGCTGTCCGTCCACAAAAAAACACACACACACGCACGCACGCACGCACGCACGCACGCACGCACACACACACACACACACACACACAACATGCACACACATACACACAGACAGACACACGCACGCACGTACACGCAGTAGACAGTTTTCAAAACGGAATACAAAACTGCATTCATGAACCGCGGCGTTGGAGACCAACAAGCGTGGCAACTGACACAGTGAAACACTAGATCGACCAGCTAGTCAGAGGCAATAGGCGAGCCATTTTTGATGAAACCGCCATAGATTTTAACATGCCACGAAGATGCGCACAAAATTGTCCTTGATAACCTCGGTTATAGGAAGATCTGTAACATGTGGGTCCCAAGGAAGCTGGCAACGAAGTAATGGAAGCGGTGCAAAGTTGGCTAAAGATAACACCCCAACATTTTTTTGTTATAGAGGGTATCCACAAGCTAGTGGAAAGGTAGACAATATCTGCTGCCAGGCACTGGGACTGCCAAAAAATAAGACACACAAAAGCTATGGTTCGTATTCTTCCTAAAAAGATATGAATAAAATGTATGTTCCATAGTGACTGTCCATCGCTTCCGCTGTCCATTCACGGTTTTACTCAAATGTGGAGCATATGGCATACAGCAGCTGGCTACTTTAAAAAGAATTCTATTTCCAAGTGTTTGCACTCATTTGCCTGTTTGGCTCCAATGTAAAGCACTAGTTTGAATAGCAGCTATTCATTTTACAGGAAGCCCGCGTTTGAGCTCTTGCTGATGTGTGGCTGATATGTGGCTGATATGTGGCTGATGTGTGGCTGATGTGTGGCTGATGTGGGGCTGATATGTGGCTGATATGTGGCTGATGTGTGGCTGATGTGTGGCTAATATGTGGCTGATGTGTGGCTGATGTGGGGCTGATGTGTGGCTGATATGTGGCTGATGTGTGGCTGATGTGTGGCCCATCTGTGGCTGATATGTGGCTGATGTGTGGGTGATATGTGGCTGATACGTGGCTGAAGTGTGGCTGATATGTGGCTGATGTGTGGCTGATGTGTGGGTGATGTGTGGCTGATGTGTGGCTGATGTGTGGGTGATATGTGGCTGATACGTGGCTGATATGTGGCTGATGTGTGGCTGATGTGTGGGTGATGTGTGGTTGATGTATGGCTGATGTGTGGCTGATGTGTCGGTGATGTGTGGCTGATGTGTTGCTGATGTGTGGCTGATGTGTGGCTGATGTGTGGCTGATGTGTGGCTGATGTGGGGCTGATGTGTGGCTGATGTGTGGTTGATGTGTGGCTGATGAGAGTAGCAATGTTTTTATAAGGTGAGTTTGCTAGTCATTAGGGAATCCTATTGAGTCGCCTTTTAAGGAAATGATATTCTTTTGAAACTCGTGTGTGTGTGTGTATGTACGTGTATGTGTGCGTGTGTGTGTGTGTATGTACATATATACATATATATATATATATGTATATATATGTGTGTGTATGTGTGTGCGCGTGTGTGTTTGTGTACATACATATATGTATATATATATATGTGCGTGCGTGCGTGCGTGCGTGTGTGTGTGTGTGTGTGTGTGTCTTGAAATGCGAACTCATCAGGACCCTTTGGGGAAAGAAATAGTCTTCAGGTTAATCTGCATGACTTGGATAAATGGACAATGTCAAAAGACTGGACGAATGCACATGTCACCAACATTCATGAAAGGCAACACATCCCCAGATGATGCTAAAGTTACTGTCCAATCCCATCAACATGATGTCTTGGCAAATGAGCAGAAAGATTGGTACATGTACGCCTTTACTGGTTCCCTAATAGCTCAGAAATACATTTCCTTGAACAGACAGGTTTCAGAAAGGGCAGTTGTACAGAACACAAGCTATTTAGGCTAATAAAGAAATTCACGATGAGTTCCAAAATAATAAACACACAGTAGCCATCTTCTTCGACCTACAACAGGCCTATTATCGAATTTGGAGACAAGGCCTCTTGATGAAGATGACTGATGTAGAGATTAGCAGAATGTTGTACAACTGGCTCAAATACTTCTGGGTTGACCGAACAATCCAGACAAAGATAAAAAATGCAGTATCTTCTAAAGAAGTCTTAGAGGAAGGGTTACTGCACAGTTCTGCATTGAGCTGCACTCTTTTTCTTATTTACACCAATGACCTGGCAAGCACATCAAAGCTGAAATCGCCATGAATGCTGATGACTTGGTAATATGACGAGCCATGAAGATGTAGAAAGTGCAGCACAAAGACTTAAATAGAAATCTGAAAAGGCTTCATGAGTATTTCCAAATGTGCAAACTAAGATATTTTGTGAAAATACTGTTTACACTACATAAAAGACTGCTTACACTATATAAAAGACTGTTTACACTACATAAAAGACTGCTTACATTATATAAAAGACTGTTTACACTACATAAAAGACTGCTTACATTATATAAAAGACTGCTTACACTACATAAAAGACTGTTTACACTACATAAAAGACTGTTTACACTACATAAAAGACTGCTTACACCATATAAAAGACTGTTTACACTACATAAAAGACTGCTTACACTATATAAAAGACTGTTTACACTACATAAAAGACTGCTTACACTATATAAAATTCTGTTTACGCTACATAAAAGACTGCTTACACTATATAAAAGACTGTTTACACTACATAAATACTGCTTACACTATATAAAAGACTGTTTACACTACACACAAGACTGTTGATAATATCATTAGCAAGAACCACTAAGCAGACAATGAAAATCTCACTCCGAGATTCGGCAAACATAGATTGTCCAGAGAGAGAAGAGCTTTCGTATCTTGGATTCATTCTCAATCGACAGCTCAGCCTCAAGAAACATTGTCCACAATGTTAAAAATAAAGTGTTGAGGCCGACACAGTTATTGAAGAGGCTCGCTGGTACAGTATTGGAACCAGACAAGGACTCTCTAAGATATTTTTATTATTGATATATACACTGTGCTTTATAATACAGCAATTCAGTCCTGACAACATGTTTACGGACTAATGTTCAGTCACTGGACAGAGTGCAGAGCAATGACCTATTCCAATCAGGTCAATACCCACTGCTGCATGTACAATTCACGTGAAAGACGAACCCCATTGAGATGTGAAAAGAAGTTGACGCTATCGAAGTTTATGAGAGTAACAAAAGAATGACAAAATACCACCCCGATAGACATCCATCTTCTAGATTAATGGCACCAAAAGCAAATAATAAAACAAAATCAGTCCTTCACCATGTCAGCGAGATTAAAGACAAGAGGCAAGAAACACAGAGAGTAACAACAAATTTACCACCACTTACTTGTCTAAAAATGCCGGAATTTAAAACAAAAGTAACAGATAATACAACAAGAAGTTCTGATCCAGTAAGTCTTAAGAAAGCATTTCAGTGAACGATTGACACCTACCCAGAGAAATGGATGTAAGCCTATACTTATACGTTTGCTTTTAATGACACCATTAAAGTGGGATTTGACGTCTTCAAATAGTTTACAGACATAACATCTGAAGAGCTGTTTGATGGCTGTGGGAAGATATGTTAAAACTCTGATGCAGAAATAACAGCATTGTAAGAAGCTCTGTAACGTTTGAGGACTGAATTCGATACTTACTTTTCCATCAAAAGACCAAAGGATTATAAACTTTACAGATTCATTATCTGTCCTTCAAGTTCTAGAAGATGGTGGTCATTGTAAGTATATAACAATCACTAGATGCCAGCCAACATATCACATCCCGTGAAGTTAGAATAGTTATGCAACGGAATTCTGGTCACTCAATAAAAGTACCCGGCAACTACAATGCAGGCAGATTGGCTAAGAAGGGATCAAGTCAAGTACAACAATACACACCAACAACCTTATAGACAGTTAAACAGCTACTGAAGACTGCGACTAAAGAGGTTTGCCGGAATAGATGGTTAATACTGAAAAAAGATATTTACAAACATATGGCCATACACAATCCCAAAGACTACATCAACCTCCTGAAAATTAGAAATAAAAGCACAATTTTGCGACTTCACACTCAACACATACAACATAACAGTCAATTGAACAGAATCCAACCAGAACTTAGTCCAGAGTGCCGGCTGTGCACACATTCCTATGTCACTGTTGAACACCATCTTATTGAATGTCGGCGCTTGCCGGTGTTATAGAATTGCTTATTCCACCGATCTCAGACAAATGGAACACTTTGTACATAACTAAACAACAGCTCATAAACAGTTACAGACAACACTATATGAAATTGGGCCAAAGGGCAGGAGCCCAAAGGCCGCTGGATAACTGACCAACAAACCAACCAACCATATATATATATATATGTGTGTGTGTGTGTGTGTGTATATATATGTATATATGTATATATACATGCATGTATATATATTTATAACATGTTTTTTAACAAGCCCTGGAACTTTCTCCTGTTTTCTTTCGATCTGTACATCTTACACCCCGTCCCTGACCCCCTCGTTCTGTCTATCTCAATCCCTGTCTGTCTGTATTTCTGTCTGAATATCTAGCATTCTCACTATCCCCGTCTTCCAAAAATAAATCGGAAATTTAATTACAAGCCGCATACTCTCAGGTCAGATTACACAAAATTCGATATTCCTCGGTCCAGTTAGTCTCCCCAAAACGTCTTCAGAATAAGGATACTATCTATTGTTAAATTATGTTCTGTCTGGTAATCATTAGCAAGGGGAATCGATTAGCGAATGTGGTATTGTTAACTATATCGTTTTTTATTGATATTATGTTATGTTATATTATATCTAGTCGACCATATTGCACTCCAGAACGACATATAGGGGTTATTCTTTGAGTTAATGATTGTTGTTGTTTCGAATGCCCACACTGAGTAGGTTACTTGGATGTGCCTCCTAAAAAGGACGTTAAGTGCCGGGTTGCAGTTGCTTTTCTCACATCTCGAGCGTGCTGGTGAAGGTGGAGCGGGGTCCTCCAGGCGGTTGTGCTATGCTTTGTTTCATCTGCGTGTCGCACACTACTACGGAGATCACGTCAGACCTCAGTTTGTTAACCAGACTGTTGTCCTTGACAACAGCCCGTTTCTAGGACGACCAACTAGAAGGTCAGGTGAGAGTCATGGCCAGTATATTTCTCCTGACTCTGGCTAATATTCTCTGATCAGTGTGTTTTGTATGAATACTGACAGTATGAATACTGACAGTATGAATACTGACAGTATGAATACTGACAGTATGAATACTGACAGTTTCAACAGCCTACAGGTTGCACGCAGCTCTACAATCTCCCAGACTCTTCTCCATGCTCATGCTGTTTGATAATTTACTATTGCAGTCTGCAGATTGTCAGTTTATTATCGATTCCAACAAGTAGTCATTGATTAGCTCTCTTTTGTGTCTAATGTTTCCATTATATCATCAAGAATGATCAGCTCCTTGTGGAGCCCATGCCTTCAACAAATAAATACCGGTTCCAGTTGTCTTGAACCGTCTCTTCCAGCTTTCTCCATGACTTCCCTGATTCATTAAGGTTTATCTCGAGCTTCAACTGTTTTGATCTGCCTCTACTTCTCCTGCCTTGATGATTCCAGAACAGAGGCTGTCTTGTAATGCTATCAACTATGTCTTGAATGTGAGTTTGATACATCGCTAGAACCTTCTCCTCACGTTACGCGCTTTGGTACATCACCGGCTTGTCCAACAGTTCCACATTTTATCATACCATTTTCAATGCCTACTTTACAGCTCCTTTCGAATCCAGAATGTAACGGTAGATAGAACCAGTCAAAAATAAGTGAACATTTATTTAGAAGAAAACAAACGCTGGCCTGAGAGAAACATAGATCAACATCCAATTGTTTAATGCGACATAGAGTGATTTACTCTCAACAAAACAAAAATGAACAAGAATGGAGGAAGGATAGCATGAATCTCACATGAAGGATTTGTTTCGGTGTTTGTGGTGAGAATTTTTTTCGTATTAAGAAGTATCTAGGCAATAAGTTGTATACTATTATTCTGTTATGTGCCTAATTGTTTGCCTCTCTGCTTCTTATTTTTCTTCTTTTATCCTACTGCCCTTCCCATACGGCGTCGCAGAGAGGAGGGATGCGTAGATGTCTTATTATCGCAAAGTGGGAGGCTTGTCGTCAAAGTGATGTCGTTTGGTGTAGCGTCTTGAGAGTGCTAGAGACGCACTCGATCATCTACGTGAAGGTCTGCCTCTTGTTCGTGGACCGGAGACCTCATATGATATACTCTTGATACAGGCTGGTCATAATGCGTTCTGACTAAATGAGCAAACCATTTTATTTGTTGAGAGGAGTCAATGTAGGCACTAACCGGGTTTGTCCCCACTGTCTGCCTCAGCCTGGTGTTGCGGATTCAATAGCGGATTGTCTTCCCGGTTCCAGTTCTCACAAAACGCATCTTACAGCTCTTGTGTGTTGCTAGTAGGAACCAAGACTGACATTAGTAACACAATGTAGAAGTAAATAGTGTATTTAGCAGATTTTTCTTAGTTGAAAGAAACTATCCAGGTTGTTTCAAAATCGGTGCAATTTGATAGTGGCCATAGTTCGCCTTCTGAACTCTATGTGCAATCCCTCTGTCCACTCTGCGTCCTCACTGAACATACTAGCTAGGTATTTGAATTCCATACTTGTTTGATACCAATGTCACTGATGTGGAAACTTATCTGTAATTGTTCACTTGAAATGCACAAAGTCTCTGTCTTGCCTATATTGTTCTTCTTGTCGTTACAAACGAAATGGAGATAGTTCAGGTGGTGTAGATCTTCTCCAGTTTAGTATAAGATGACCTGATCATCAGCAAACAAAATCTCATTAAGGCGCTTCGTAAGGGTAAGCCAAGTGTGCATTTTATTCTTTTAAATAATGATCAGAAGAGTAATTCCAAGAAATATATTAAGAGTCATCTACCTTAGTTAGTACTTTTTCTTTCTTTGTCCTATATACATTGGGATGCATATGCTATCAAGCAACAATCTCGTAGAAGGCTTTTTTTCCCCTGTATCACATTACCGAGCATATATCATCGACCAACACTCTTCAAGCATACTCGCTCTTTGCTATCTTCTCCAATTCTTTCCAGCTTCACCCATATCTTCTAATACCGGCATCCATGTTTCTTCTCCGTGCGTTCTTTGGTATTCCTACGCCTACTTTTTTTTCCTGCGGATTTGAGATCTGAGATTGTCGGATGAACTGGCCTTGGGTCGTCGCAATTTGTTGCGAATAAAACCTCTCGTTGTTCTTAAGATTATCTGCTCCACCTGTCTTTGTTCTGTTCTCTGACATAAATTGTGTTTGGAACTCTGTGAAGGATTGGCTCAAGCTCTGTCATGGATTAACTCTATCCCCGTGAAGGAGCTCTTTGAAGGATTGACTCGCCCTGTGGACGACTAACTGATTGAAGTATTTACTCTAGCCCCAGTTCGTTGAAGAATTGGCTCGCCATGTGGACGACTAACTGATTGAAGTATTTACTCTAGCCCTAGTTCTTTGAAGGATTGGCTCGACATGTGGACGACTAACTGATTGAAGTATTTACTCTAGCCCTAGTTCTTTGAAGGATTGGCTCGCCATGTGGACGACTGACTGATTGAATTATTTACTCTAGCCCTACTTCTTTGAAGGACTCGCCCTGTGGACGACTAACTCTAGCTTTTTGAAAAAATGAACGGTAGCCCAGTGAAGAATTAAATCTAGCTCTATGAAGGATTCACTCTAGTCTGTGAAGGATTCACTCTAGTCTGTGAAGGTTTGAGTCTTTGTCTGTGAAGGTTTGAGACATGCTCTGTAAATGATTTAGTCTTGTTCTGTCAAGGGTAGAGTCTCGCTCTATGAAAGATTGAGTCTTGCTCTGTTAAGGATTGTCTAGCCTTGTGAAAGATTGAGTCTTGCTCTGTGAAGGATTGCGTCTAGTCCTGCGAAGGATTGAGTCTAGCCCTGTGAAGGATTGATTCTAGCCTGTGAAGAATTGCGTATAGTCCTGTGAGGATTGAGCCTAGCTCTACGACAGATTGAGTCTGGCCCAATGAAGAATTAAGCCTAGTTCTGTGACAGATTGAGTCTGTCCCTGTGAAGAATTGAGCATAGCAATGTGAAGGATTTAGCCTAGCTCTGTGAAGGATTGAACCTAGCTCTTGAAGGATTGAGCCTAGCTCTGTGAAGGATTTAGCCTAGCTCTGTGAAGGATTTAGCCTAGCTCTGTGAAGGATTGAACCTAGCTCTGTGAAGGATTTAGCCTAGCTCTGTGAAGGATTTAGCCTAGCTTTGTGAAGGATTTAGCCTAGCTCTGTAAAGGATTTAGCCTAGCTCTGTGAAGGATTTAGCCTAGCTCTGTGAAGGATTGAACCTAGCTCTGTGAAGGATTGAGCCTAGCTCTGTGAAGGATTGAACCTATCTCTGTGAAAGACATTTATTGTATGTACTGTCTGGAACGATAAATCGGTTTTTAAGAATGTAAGTGTATTTCGTGATCTTTCTATTTGGAATGGAATGACGTAGAGGTCTGAGTTTATGGGAGGATATAGAGGTCTGAGTTTATGGAGTCATCTGGAGGTCTGAGACATAGGGAGTGATGTGGAGGTCTGAGATACAGGTAGTGATGTGGAGGTCTGAGATATAGGGAGTGATGTGGAGGTCTGAATATATGGAGTGATTTGGAGGTCTGAGTATAAAGGGTATATTACAGTATGCTGTCGCTACTGTCAAACTTCGTTTACCGACAATCCACCATATCAGCATTTAAGTGGCAGACCGGTTAGTGTGCTCGTCCCTCGGGGATGGTGGAACAAGTTTGATCACGGTCTCGACACACCAGTGTACCCAGCTGTGAATGGATGAATGGTCTACAATTAAGGAACGCATGACAGGAAAGAAGTGACCTAGTTATCTCGTCAGAAAAAGAAGAAGCCCAGTAAAATAGTCTAACACCTCATCCCCTTCATCAACTGGATTTAATTTGCCTTTTAACATAAGGATAACAACCAAGGTAGAGGACCAGTGGTATCGAGATAAAATGTTCGCCTCGGGTGCTGGACGTCGGGCGTCCAAATCACGGTGGGGCATCAAGACGCTGAGCAGTGCATGAGCTGCAGTGGTCAGCGACTCATTACTGACTGCTAGCGTCAGGGCCAGCGAACCAGAGCTGCCAAGACCCTTCTACATCTCCACGCGGTGATTCTGGATAACAGGCTGCAGCAGGGATCGAAGAGGGAATGCTAACCTGGCACTCAAAAACTACTTGCTGAAGTCGGATGTGTTGGACCGAAAGGTGCAAATATCGCAGTCAAGCTGTAAATTACGACACAACGCATTCCGTTCTCTGGACTACATTATGCTACTTAAGCCCTTTCAGGGTTTGGTAGCGGGAGATTGAGAACGAACGAAGAAGAAGAAGAAGAAGAAGAAATCACAGTGGAGACCAGGATTTTTTTCACGTGGATCATCCGGTAAAATTGTCCGCTGATCCCTGAGTTGTGAGATCAGACACCCGTGCACAGTGACGCGCACGTTAAAAATCACTTGGCAGTTGAAAATTGAAATTGAAGGCTTAACGGTCGCTGCCAGGGAAAATTTCAAGTTGAAAAGCTACTCAAATTATTCTAGGGATTCTGGCCCCACAGAGAAAATGTAGAAAGGTGACTGTGTGGCTATAACATCAGGTATTGGTTATGTAATTAGCGGAGCGACATATATGGCACCTGCCAGGCTGCTTGTCTATCTTGCTTTAATTTCGCTTCCCCTACCACCAATCCCCCAAAAATAGTCGATGGTATATTCCAGAAGCAACTGACCTGACGATTGGTAACATATACTGGGATTGACCTGGCAGGTCACCAGGGGATTCTCGCCTGCCAACAAAATATGAAACAGAGGAGTCACACCTCTCCACGATGTATGACGATACGAGTGGACTGAAGATAGATTGAACAACAAAGGGGTGAACTTTCATAAATTGATAACTGCGTAGAATGGATGGGATTGCAATGGGATGAGATTGCTTAGAGCAGTCTGGGGCAGCGAGTCGGACATATGGGGCATGACATGAATCTGAGGCAGAGAACCGGACATATGTCATGACATGAATCTGAGGCAGAGAACCAGACATATAGGCCAGGGAAATAATCTGAGGAAGAGAACCGGACATATGGGTCATGACATGAATCTGAGGCAGAGAACCAGACATATAGATCAGGGCAATAATCTGAGGAAGAGAACCGGACATATGGGTCATGACATGAATCTGAGGCAGAGAACCGGCCATATAGGTCATGACATGAATCTGAGGCAGAGAACCGGACATATGGGTCGTGACATGAATCTGAGGCACAGAACCAGTCATATGGGTCATGACAGGAATCTGAGGCACAGAACCAGACATATGGGGCGTGAAATGAATCTGAAGCAGAGAACCTGACATATGGGGCGTGACATAAATCTGAGGCAAAGAACCGGACATATAGGGCGTGACATAAATCTGGGACAGAGAACCGGGTATATGGGATATGACATTAACGGGAGGCGTTGTATATGTTATATTTTAGGAAATCAGTTGACAATATTCCAAGACGTTCTCTGTTTTTGGAACTCCAGAGGCAAGAAGAGGACGAGTTTAGGACAAATATAAAAGAGTGTGAAAACATGAGCGTCGCAGATGTACGTGTTGAAGGCATATTCTCCACAGGAAGTTTTGATTGATTGATTGATTGATTGAGTGAGTGATTAATCACAGGACATCTCAAAATGAAGATAGCCAAATCGCCCCACTCCCACGTCCTCTTTAAAAAAATGATTAGACCTATAAGACAACTTTAACACTTCATCCCTACCTTCAGTGTATAGTGTGTAGATACGAACATGTTCTCAACATCCCACCTCATTATAACAGTCACAATGAGCGCCAAAGTAAATAGCTTTGCGGCCGTTTCTCTCAGACAACTGAAGTCGGAGCATATTTGACATGTGTGTTTGTCAGCTTAACCCCTGATTTATCTCCGAACTCTTCGCCAAGATTATAAAAAGGAGGAGGCAGATGATGATTTAGTGGAAGAACGTGCTTGACATTATTACTGGTCAAGTTCTTCACGAATAGAGCTTCCCAGACAGGCGCCCTTATCGTATTGAAACGATATGAAGATGTGCAGACAATACGATAATTGATCTGGAAGCAATGGGAATATACTATTTCAGACAGCAGAATAGTGCAAGAATCTTATGGACTGTGTCGCAATCACAATATAGCTATTCTTAAGACTTCAGATATGAACAATATTTTCTAGTGCCTTGTTCGTCTTCATACATTTTTTATCAATAGCTTTAACATGTGCATGTCTGCAGGTGTCTTTGTGAGGCTGATTTTGTTACAATTAGTTGTGCGCTTTGGGGCCCATGTTTCCGTCTTCAGGATCTATTCGGTTGGCTTTCTTCTACCGTTTCCAGGAGAGCTGCGTGGAAGCCGAGGTGAGGGTCTTGGCCAATATATTTTGCCTGACCCTGACTAACATGTCTGATCAGTATATTTTGCCTCACCCTGACTAACATGTCTGATCAGTATATTTTGCCCGACCCTGACTAACATGTCTGATCAGTATATTTTGCCTCACCCTGACTAACATGTCTGATCAGTATATTTTGCCTGACCCTGACTAACATGTCTGATCAGTATATTTTGCCTGACTGACTAACATGTCTGATCAGTATGTTTTGCCTGACCATACGTTAGTCTTCCTTCCCAGGTATCTAGTAAAACTGTGATCTATAGATAGATAAAGTGGTAGTCCGAAAGCGCAAAGGTGCTCTCAAATGTGATACCATCTTCCCTGAGTGATTTTCAAGGCACCATATTATTTAAACTGAACTTAACGTCTTTATACTGATTTAGAAGACCCTGCAGAGTCTGTATATATAACCAGTTACATTTACATCGGCGTGGTGAATTGCCGGGAGTAGAAAACCTGGAAGAGGGAAACGTGAGGATGAGAGAGGGGTTCGGGTAGAGTCTAAAGTTTTGAACAGTTTGTAGAACAATCTTTCATGATTGACTCCAGGCCCAGTCTCGATGTTGAACCGGATCCATCTGAAGATGTTAGACAAGGAATGGCGGGATAGTGTTCTGCAAGGCCTGAAGATACACACTTGATGCTGTGTTCTGCAGGGCCGGAAGATATACATGTGATGTTGTGTTCTGCAGGGCCGGAAGATACATATGTGATGCTGTGTTCTGAAAGGCCTGTCGATACACATGTGATGTTGTGTTCTGCAGGGCCGGAAGATATACATGTGATGCTGTATTCTGCAGGGCCGGAAGATATACATGTGATGTTGTGTTCTGCAGGGCCGGAAGATATACATGTGATGCTGTGTTCTGCAGGGCCGGAAGATATACATGTGATGATGTGTTCTGCAGGGCCGGAAGATATACATGTGATGATGTGTTCTTCAGGGCCGGAAGATATACATGTGGTGCTGTGTTCTGCAGGGCCGGAAGATATACATGTGATGCTGTGTTCTGCAGGGCCGGAAGATATACATGTGATGTTGTGTTCTGCAGGGCCGAAAGATATACATGTGATGCCGTGTTCTGCAGGGCCGGAAGATATACATGTGATGTTGTGTTCTGCAGGGCCGGAACATATACATGTGATGTTGTGTTCTGCAGAGCCGGAAGATACACATGTGATGTTGTGTTCTGCAGGGCCGGAAGATATACATGTGATGTTGTATTCTGCAGGGCCGGAAGATATACATGTGATGTTGTGTTCTGCAGGGCCGGAAGGTATACATGTGATGCCGTGTTCTGCAGAGCCGGAAGATATACATGTGATGTTGTGTTCTGCAGGGCCGGAAGAAATACACGTGATGTTGTGTTCTGCAGGGCTGGAAGATATACATGTGGTGCTGAATTCTGCAGGGCCGGAAGATATACATGTGATGCTGTGTTCTGCAGGGCCAGAAGATATACATGTGATGCTGTATTCTGCAGGGCCGGTAGATATACATGTGATGTTGTGTTCTGCAGGGCCAGAAGATATACATGTGATGCTGTATTCTGCAGGGCCGAAAGATATACATGTGATGCCGTGTTCTGCAGGGCCGGAAGATATACATGTGGTGCTGTGTTCTGCAGGGCCAGAAGATATACATGTGATGTTGTGTTCTGCAGGGCCGGAAGATATACATGTGATGCCGTGTTCTGCAGGGCCGGAAGATATACATGTGATGTTGTGTTCTACAGGGCCGGAAGATATACATGTGATGTTGTGTTCTGCAGAGCCGGAAGATACACATGTGATGTTGTGTTCTGCAGGGCCAGGAGATATACATGTGATGTTGTATTCTGCAGGGCCGGAAGATATACATGTGATGTTGTGTTCTTCAGGGCCGGAAGATATGCATGTGATGCCGTGTTCTGCAGGGCCGGAAGATATACATGTGGTGCTGAATTCTGCAGGGCCGGAAGATATACATGTGATGCTGTGTTCTGCAGGGCCGGAAGATATACATGTGATGTTGTATTCTACAGGGCCGGAAGATATACATGTGATGTTGTGTTCTGCAGGGCCGGAAGATATACATGTGATGCCATGTTCTGCAAGGCCGGAAGATATACATGTGATGTTGTGTTCTGCAGAGTCGGAAGATATACATGTGATGCTGTATTCTGCAGGGCCGGAAGATATACATGTGATGTTGTGTTCTGCAGGGCCGGAAGATATACATGTGATTCTGTATTCTGAAGGGCCGAAAGATATACATGTGATGTTGTGTTCTGCAGGGCCGGAAGATATACATGTGATGTTGTGTTCTGCAGAGCCGGAAGATATACATGTGATGCTGTATTCTGCAGGGCCGGAAGATATACATGTGATGATGTGTTCTGCAGGGCCGGAAGATATACATGTGATGATGTGTTCTTCAGGGCCGGAAGATATACATGTGGTGCTGTGTTCTGCAGGGCCGGAAGATATACATGTGATGCTGTGTTCTGCAGGGCCGGAAGATATACATGTGATGTTGTGTTCTGCAGGGCCGAAAGATATACATGTGATGCCGTGTTCTGCAGGGCCGGAAGATATACATGTGATGTTGTGTTCTGCAGGGCCGGAACATATACATGTGATGTTGTGTTCTGCAGAGCCGGAAGATACACATGTGATGTTGTGTTCTGCAGGGCCGGAAGATATACATGTGATGTTGTATTCTGCAGGGCCGGAAGATATACATGTGATGTTGTGTTCTGCAGGGCCGGAAGGTATACATGTGATGCCGTGTTCTGCAGGGCCGGAAGATATACATGTGATGTTGTGTTCTGCAGGGCCGGAAGATATACATGTGATGTTGTGTTCTGCAGGGCTGGAAGATATACATGTGGTGCTGAATTCTGCAGGGCCGGAAGATATACATGTGATGCTGTGTTCTGCAGGGCCGGAAGATATACATGTGATGCTGTATTCTGCAGGGCAGGTAGATATACATGTGATGTTGTGTTCTGCAGGGCCAGAAGATATACATGTGATGCTGTATTCTGCAGGGCCGAAAGATATACATGTGATGCCGTGTTCTGCAGGGCCGGAAGATATACATGTGGTGCTGTGTTCTGCAGGGCCAGAAGATATACATGTGATGTTGTGTTCTGCAGGGCCGGAAGATATACATGTGATGCCGTGTTCTGCAGGGCCGGAAGATATACATGTGATGTTGTGTTCTACAGGGCCAGAAGATATACATGTGATGTTGTGTTCTGCAGAGCCGGAAGATACACATGTGATGTTGTGTTCTGCAGGGCCGGAAGATATACATGTGATGTTGTATTCTGCAGGGCCGGAAGATATACATGTGATGTTGTGTTCTGCAGGGCCGGAAGATATACATGTGATGCTGTATTCTGCAGGGCCGGAAGATATACATGTGATGTTGTGTTCTGCAGGGCCGGAAGATATACATGTGATTCTGTATTCTGCAGGGCCGAAAGATATACATGTGATGTTGTGTTCTGCAGGGCCGGAAGATATACATGTGATGTTGTGTTCTGCAGAGCCGGAAGATATACATGTGATGTTGTGTTCTGCAGGGCCGGAAGATATACATGTGATGCTGTATTCTGCAGGGCCGGAAGATATACATGTGATGTTGTGTTCTGCAGGGCCGGAAGATATACATGTGATGCTGTGTTCTGCAGGGCGGAAGATATACATGTGATGATGTGTTCTGCAGGGCCGGAAGATATACATGTGATGTTGTGTTCTGCAGGGCCGGAAGATATACATGTGATGTTGTGTTCTGCAGAGCCGGAAGATACACATGTGATGTTGTGTTCTGCAGGGCCGGAAGATATACATGTGATGTTGCATTCTGCAGGGCCGGAAGATATACATGTGATGTTGTGTTCTGCAGGGCTGGAAGATATACATGTGATGCCGTGTTCTGCAGGGCCGGAAGATATACATGTGATGTTGTGTTCTGCAGGGCCGGAAGATATACATGTGATGTTGTGTTCTGCAGGGCCGGAAGATATACATGTGGTGCTGAATTCTGCAGGGCCGGAAGATATACATGTGATGCCGTGTTCTGCAGGGCCGGAAGATATACATGTGATGTTGTGTTCTGCAGGGCCGGAAGATATACATGTGATGTTGTGTTCTGCAGGGCCGGAAGATATACATGTGATGTTGTGTTCTGCAGAGCCGGAAGATACACATGTGATGTTGTGTTCTGCAGGGCCGGAGGATATACATGTGATGTTGCATTCTGCAGGGCCGGAAGATATACATGTGATGTTGTGTTCTGCAGGGCCGGAAGATATACATGTGATGCCGTGTTCTGCAGGGCCGGAAGATATACATGTGATATTGTGTTCTGCAGGGCCGGAAGATATACATGTGATGTTGTGTTCTGCAGGGCCGGAAAATATACATGTGGTGCGGAATTCTGCAGGGCCGGAAGATATACATGTGATGCTGTGTTCTGTAGGGCCGGAAGATATACATGTGATGCTGTATTCTGCAGGGCCGGAAGATATACATGTGATGTTGTGTTCAGCAGGGCCGGAAGATATACATGTGATGCTGTATTCTGCAGGGCCGAAAGATATACATCTGATGCTGTGTTCTGCAGGGCCGGAAGATATACATGTGGTGATGTGTTCTGCAGGGCCGGAAGATATACATGTGATGTTGTGTTCTGCAGGGCCGGAAGATATACATGGGATGCCGTGTCTGCAGGGCCGGAAGATATACATGTGATGTTGTGTTCTGCAGGGCCGGAAGATATACATGTGATGTTGTGTTCTGCAGAGCCGGAAGATACACATGTGATGTTGTGTTCTGCAGGGCTGGAAGATATACATGTGATGTTGTATTCTGCAGGGCCGGAAGATATACATGTGATGCCGTGTTCTGCAGGGCCGGAAGATATACATGGGATGTTGTGTTCTGCAGGGCCGGAAGATATACATGTGATGTTGTGTTCTGCAGGGCCGGAAGATATACATGTGGTGCTGAATTCTGCAGGGGCGGAAGATATACATGTGATGGATTGTTCTGCAGGGCCGGAAGATATACATGTGATGCTCTATTCTGCAGGGCCAGAAGATATACATGTGGTGTTGTGTTCTGCAGGGCCGGAAGATATACATGTGATGCTGTATTCTGCAGGGCCGAACGATATACATGTGATGCCGTGTTCTGCAGGGCCGGAAGATATACATGTGGTGCTGTGTTCTGCAGGGCTGGAAGATATACATGTGATGTTGTGTTCTGCAAGGCCGGAAGATATACATGTGATGTTGTATTCTGCAGGGCCGGAAGATATACATGTGATGTTGTGTTCTGCAGGGCCGGAAGATATACATGTGATGCTGTGTTCTGCAGGGCCGGAAGATATACATGTGATGTTGTGTTCTGCAGGGCTGGAAGATATACATGTGATGTTGTGTTCTGCAGGGCCGGAAGATATACATGTGATGCTGTATTCTGCAGGGCCGGAAGATATACATGTGATGTTGTGTTCTGCAGGACCGGAAGATATACATGTGATGTTGTGTTCTGCAGGGCCGGAAGATATACATATGATGCTGTATTCTGCAGGGCCGGAAGATATACATGTCATGTTGTGTTCTGCAGGGCCGGAAGATATACATGTGATGATGTGTTCTGCAGGGCCGGAAGATATATATGTGATGATGTGTTCTGCAGGGCCAGAATATATACATGTGATGCCGTGTTCTGCAGGGCCGGAAGATATACATGTGATGCTGTATTCTGCAGGGCCAGAAGATATACATGTGATGCTGTATTCTGCAAGGCCGGAAGTTATACATGTGATGTTGTGTTCTGCAGGGCCGGAAGATACACATGTGATGTTGTGTTCTGCAGGGCCGGAAGATATACATGTGATGTTGTGTTCTGCAGGGCCGGAAGATATACATGTGATGCTGTATTCTGCAGGGCCGGAAGATATACATGTGATGTTGTGTTCTGCAGGGCCGGAAGATATACATATGATGATGTGTTCTGCAGGGCCGGAAGATATACATGTGATGATGTGTTCTGCAGGGCCGGAAGATATACATGTGATGCCGTGTTCTGTAGGGCCGGAAGATATACATGTGATGCTGTATTCTGCAGGGCCGGAAGATGTACATGTGATGCTGTGTTCTGCAGGGCCGGAAGATATACATGTGATGTTGTGTTCTGCAGGGCCGGAAGATATACATGTGATGCTGTGTTCTGCAGGGCCGGAAGATATACATGTGATGATGTGTTCTGCTTGGCCGGAAGATATACATGTGATGATGTGTTCTGCAGGGCCGGAAGATATACATGTGGTGCTGTGTTCTGCAGGGCCGGAAGATATACATGTGATGCTGTGTTCTGCAGGGCCGGAAGATATACATGTGATGTTGTGTTCTGCAGAGCCGGAAGATACACATGTGATGTTGTTTTCTGCAGGGCCGGAAGATATACATGTGATGTTGTATTCTGCAGGGCCGGAAGATATACATGTGATGTTGTGTTCTGCAGGGCCGGAAGATATACATGTGATGCCGTGTTCTGCAGGGCCGGAAGATATACATGGGATGTTGTGTTATGCAGGGCCGGAAGATATACATGTGATGTTGTGTTCTGCAGGGCCGGAAGATATACATGTGGTGCTGAATTCTGCAGGGCCGGAAGATATACATGTGATGGATTGTTCTGCAGGGCCGGAAGATATACATGTGATGCTCTATTCTGCAGGCCAGAAGATATACATGTGATGTTGTGTTCTGCAGGGCCGGAAGATATACATGTGATGTTGTGTTCTGCAGGGCCGGAAGATATACATGTGGTGCTGAATTCTGCAGGGCCGGAAGATATACATGTGATGCTGTGTTCTGCAGGACCGGAAGATATACATGTGATGCTGTGTTCTGCAGGGCCGGAAGATATACATGTGATGCTGTGTTCTGCAGGGCCGGAAGATATACATGTGATGTTGTGTTCTGCAGGGCCGGAAGATATACATGTGATGCTGTATTCAGAAACTGCAGCTGCTGGTAGGAGAGGCTAGGTTGAAAATGTGCGCTATCTACTCTTTGCTTTTGTCAACATAGTGTACTTAGTGTGCTGGGAGCTACATTGGTCGCTGGCGAACTCGTTATCTTGCGCCGCTTTTCTAACAACGTTCGTGTCGCAGTTGATATTCGATTTGTGGTATGGGCTGGTGCTGAGAGTCTGGCTGCTTTTGAGACAGACGTAACTGTTACAATCAGGTTAACATCAATGTCGGTGTCGCTGAGCACTTCGAGTTGCTTGATAACAGTGAGGGTGGCAGCAATCATAGGATCAATGAGTGTTACTGGACACCAATATGGTTGTAGGCGCTGAAGTTCGAGGTCAAGGTAGAAACCAGCGCGGAGAAAGCTAGGGTCGTTTCCAGTGCAGAAAAAAACCGAGAATTTAGACGTCTGCTGCTGACCTACAATTTGACAGGAAGTGGCAAATTTCATGGCGATGTTGCCCATTGTGTTCCTTTGTGTATTTCTTCTGGGTAGAGTTTCTTCTATATACATATACCTACATTCAAACCTATAATAGTTGTCCATCACAAGTGATGAAGACCACTCTCTTTGTTCAGCCGTGTGGACAGTCGTATCTCTTGCTGTGTCCGCTGAAATGGGTGACTTGCGCGGTGATTTGGATTAAAGTGAGGTAGAAACTGCGCCTTTTGTCAATCTCACTCACAGAGCCTAAGCTACCTTTTGCCAGTGGCAAGACATTCATCGAGACGACTGGAGATAGCATAAAATGCAGATTTTGCCTCAGGGTTACCACCGAAGCCTTTCCGTAAACATGTAACCCGCCGGGTAAAAAGGTGGGATGGCATCTAACGCAGTTTGTCGTGCCTTTTCGATAACCACAAGAGGTCGTATGGACAACACTCAGCGTGTGAGTGAGTCTGGCATCTCTCCCCAGCTGTATTCATCTCATCATAGTAGCATCTAAAATTCCCACACGCCAAACTCGTGAAGGTGAACCGGCAGAACTAACCCGTGAAATACGACACAGGTATAAGCGTAGTGCCATTCAGCCGGCGTCCAGACCAGGATAAATGGATGGAAGAAATCACAAAAAAGAACGAAATAACAAGTCCAGACGGAAAACAACACCACGTTTCCGTGAACACAAGTGTAAGTCGTCGACTAGTGTGAATTCCAGGCAAATCCGTGGTCTGGCGGCATCCATAATGATCCAAAACAGTAGAGAAATGTAGACTCGCAGCCAGTTATGGCGCCATCTTTGCCAGAAAAAAAAAAAATTTCAAACCTATATACAACACATAATTAACAATGAAAAGTAAAAATAACACAACAATGCTGTTCAAATAATGTTCCAAAGTGGTGTCACAGAGTGAAGTGAAAGCAACCCACGAAGTGACAGATGCACTACGCTAAACCCGGTAATTATTCCAGCCAAATGTGAAGTACGCGAAGCAAAGTTAAAAGACACAAGTTGTAATCAATGGCCTTTGTCAACCGATTACCCCGTTGATCTTCGTGAAAACGACAATGCAACACTTTTTGTAATATATGGCCGGCACAGCGCTTCAGTCAGAGGGTTTATAGATCTGAAATACTTAGCAGTTGATAAAATCATTCGTGTAGCAGTCTTAGACACCAGTAGCAGACGCATATAGTCTCCGTGGAAACATGAAACACAAAGCTGCATCCAGTACAGGAAATAGTACATACAAAACACTGAGCTGCATCCAGTGCAGAAAGCAGTACATCCAAAACACAGAGCTGCATCCAGTGCAGAAAGCAGTACATACAACACACAAAGCTACATTCAGTACATAAAGCAATACATCCAAAAAACAGAGCTGCATTCAGTACAGAAAGCAGTGCATCCAAAACAGAGCTGCATCCAGTACAGAAAGCAATACATCCAAAACACAGAGCTGCATCCAGTACAGAAAGCAATACATCCAAAACACAGAGCTGCATCCAGTACATAAAGCAGTACATCAAAACACAGAGCTGCATCCAGTACAGACAGCAGTTCATCCAAAACACTTAGAAACGAACCACAAAGACAGTTGGTAAACATTCTTACTCATAAACGAATCGGGTATGACTCTGAGGTCAATAACATGATTGCTAAGGTGAGCTCTGCGTTTAGTAGGCCTCACGCTAACGTCTGGAGCCGAAAAGGCATCAGTGTCGCCACCAAAGTAAAAGCGTATCGGGTTGTGATGGTGTACACTCTGCTGCATGCCTGTGAGACATGGACAGTGTATAGCAGACATGCCAGATAGCTCAATCGTGTTCACTTAAGCTGTCTACATAGGCTGCTCAGAATCAGGTGGCAGGACAAAGTAGCTAACTCTGAAATTGTCGGAAAAACTAACACCTTGAGCAACGATACACTTCTGAGAATAACTCGGCTATTCTGGACACGTTGTTCGCATGCATGATGATGTTTGCATCCCCAAGTAGCTGTTATACGGGGAGCACCCAGCAAGTAGACATTCCCCAGGGCTGGGGATGGGTTGGGGGCTGGGGGGAATAGTCGTAGGAAGAAAAAAAGGGTTCAGAGAATCCTTGACAATGTCACAGAAAAGCTTCAATATTGATGTCACCTCCTAGGAGATGCTTGCACACAACCGGACACCTGGCGTGTTAGTATCACCGATGGTGCTCAGATCGCAGAGTATAGCCACCATGGAGACTCAGCGAATGTGTGCTGCCCGCGAAAGCAGCACGCATAACATGAAGGTATAAAACGCTGAATGTTTTAAGACATCGTGTAAGGAGAAGCAATCGTTCCTCGAGCTCAAACAGGCATTGACCATCGACAGAACAGGAGACGATAACTCTGACTCTGATATCAATCTTATCCTGTGTCCAGGCTACTGAAATGATTGTCGACCGTTGAGCAGCAGTTATTAGAACTGTCATTGATGTGTTGGCTAATCAGGCACGGACTACACTCGGTCTGCCCCAAATGTTTGATGGCGTTCTTGTATTCTTGTTCTTGTATTCATTTATAATATATGTGGTATTGCTCCTATTACTTCAAATAACAAGTCCTTCCAATCTCGGCGAATTTTTTGGCAAGTGTCAACTGTGACGTGTTCAATGGCATGACATAGCATGCATTCTGTCTTCGAGGTATTAAACACTAATTGCTGCTTTGTAAGACGTGCTTTCAGCGTGGTATTAGTCCTATTCAAATCTGTGTCCAGCCCTGGTGAAAGCAAATTTTGTCAACAATCGAAGCCACAAACAAAAAAAATATTAATTAACAAATTGTTGCCAATAACGACACAGAAAAGTGTATTATAAACACTCTGGAAACATCAATTAGACAACAATAAAAAAGTAAAATACTGATCAGGCCTGATTAGAACTAGAGACTTCTGGGTGATGGACTATCTCCTTGACAAAGACAGACATGAATTAGTCGATTCGGTCAGTGAGACACTTATTATAATTAACAAATCGATATCAACTGACGAAAGACGCATACATGGTCTAATGGTATGGATTTCAGCTGATTTTACGAATCAGAAAGCAAGGGGATCTTTTTTTACCTGCACATTTTGTGTTTCATAACATAGAGGAGTGGGTGATCGAGCGGTTTACTTTCGGGCTTCTTGACCAAAGAGATAAGAGGTCAATACTTTTTTAAGCCATAGTTTTTTTTCTATATGAGATGAAAGAAAAACCTAACCATCACACTTCGTTGTGATTGCATGAGCAACTGACTTTTATTCCTCAGACATTTAAAGCCTTTTGACTAACACCAGGTAACGTAACGACAATTTGTTTTTAGTCAAATGGAAAACTGTGAAAGACGTATGTAAGGACAACGTGTAATGGGGATGAAGGACACCAGAAGTGAGATAGAAGTGGTCCTTGTTTGACGTTTACAATTGGGCATACTGGAATTTGACAAGACCAGGAGTATATAGTCTGGTCTGGAGCAAAAATCGAACCCTGTCCCTTTGTCACACATCTATGCACACTTAAACTTCTCTGCCACTTACACTTCATAAAATTCGACGTAAGGTCTATTCGTCAAAGGAACGCTTTATTGACCTAGTATGACCTGTCAGGTATCTATCACTTCACACAACGCCCAACGCAACAGGACTTCTAGAGAGAGGCGTCACTAGATATGAAAACTTAATGGGGATTCAATACAGAATATGTAATATCCTGAGACACAAGAAACAATCCTGGAATGAGAACTAATCATACTGAGGCCAATATTGTCTTACTAGTCAACAAACCCCATTGATGCTAATATAAGCCAGTTCTGTTGACAAATTGATAGCATAGCTATCCCCCAGTTTGCCTTAAGTTGGAGGTACGTAGGATTTAGTCTTAAATACAGCGCTTGACAAATGCAATGTCTCTATTATTGACTTATTTCCAGACCGAGTTAGTTACCTCGCCGTCATGACGTGCTTCCACTGGATCAGTTTTTGTGCCATGTCTAGATCACGGCATAACTGCAGGCACGTGTATCGACCCTAGCTGTAGGGTTGTGCTTGTAAACCTCTGTATGAACATATTATTACACCAACGACTGCTCTACGAACAGTACGTTTTGATGATTGTGAGCAGCAATAAAGAAGCGTATCTGTGGTGGTTATAAATATATCCCTGAATATGTCGGCTCTTATTATTTATTTATTGTGGGAGGACAAGATTGAGAATACAGTTTGGTAATCAATTTCTACTCTTAGTCTTCCTCCTCCTCCTCCTACTTCTGCTGCAATATATATTTCTTCTTCTTCGTTTTCCTCTTCTTTGTTTTTCCTTCATTTGTTTTCTATTCTTCTCCGGCTGTGCCTCGTTCTATTCTTCTTCTTCGTCATCTTTTTCTTATTTTTCTTCGATAGTCTCCTCTTTCTATTCTTCTACTTATTGTGAACCTACTTCTTCTTCTTCGTCTTCTTTTTATTATTCTTGTTGTTATCATTAATAGTATTATTATTATTATAATTCCTCCTATGTGGTCTCTTCCTTTTATTATTCAACTCATTCTGAACCTTCTTCTTCATCATCTTGTTCTTTGGTTTCTTCTTCTTATCTATATTGGTCCTCTGCGGTTTCTTCTTGTTCTTTGGTTTCTTCTTTTTACTTTTTTACTCATTAAGTACTTCTTCTTTCTTTTCTTTTCTTCTTCCCTGGTTTCTTCTTTTTATTCTTTTACTCACTTTGTATCTTCGTCTTTATGTTTTATTCTACTCATTCTGTGCATTATTCTTCCTCTTTTTCGTTTTCCTCTTACCTCTGTTACGTGCCTTCTATTTCTTCTTTATCTTCTTTTTTTCCGGTTTTTTTGTCTTGGTCTTCGCTATCTGCTTCATAGAAATTTCACGATGTTCTTCGTCATTTACTTGTGCTTAGTCTCCTATTTCTCGTTCTTGGTATTTTTCTTCGAATTTATAATTATCGTTTCGATCTGTCTCTTAAACCATCTTCTCATTCCATTGATTTGTGCTCGTTATCGCTCACTGCCCCCTTTTCTACTTCTCCCTTTCTTTTGTGTCGTCTTCGTCTTCTGATTCTTCCTCTTCGTTTTCTTCATGCTGTTACTCTTCTGCCTGTTTCCCGTCTTCTTGAAATATTAAACGTACTAGTCTAAACAAAAACAAAAAAATCTGTTCAACGACATTTCGTTAGTGTTGTAATAGATTATATTATTGCCTGGGTAAGGAAGACTAACGTCTGGTCAGACACAACATACTGATCAGACATGTTAACAGGGTCAGGTAAAATATACTGGTCAAAACCCTCATTCCTGCTTCCTCCTAGCCGTCCCTGGAAACGGGCTGTTGTCATGGCATAGAGTAGAAAATGCACATTTTATCATAGTGCTGCAGTTTCTGAACAGAGCATCGCTTGTGTATCTTCAGGCCTGGCAGAACACGATCTTGTGATTCCATGCCTAACATCTTCAGATGGATCCCGCTCAAAATCGAGACTGGGACTGAAGTCAATCATAAAAGATTGTTCTACCAAACTGTTCAAATCTTTAGACTTTCCCCCAACCCCTCTCTCATCCTCATGTTCCACTCTTCCAGGTTTTTTCTTCCAGCAATTCATCACGTCCCTGCTTGAGAATATGGCGACTTGAAAATCACTCGGGGAAGATGGTATCACATTTCAGAGCACTTCTGTGCTCCCGGACTACCACTTTATCTATCTATAGCTCACAGTTTTACTAGATACCTGGAAAGGAAGACTAACGTCTGGTCAGGCAGAACATACTGATCAGACATGTCAGTCAGGGTCAGACATAATATACTGGTTAAGACCCTCACCTTGGTTTCCAATCGGCTTCTACTCGGCCTCCACTCAGCTCTTCCTGAAAACGGGCTATTTTCCCAACAGCCGGGCTAACTAGGTAAGCGATCCACGTGATCCCCGTAACAGTGAGCGATACGCAGATGAAGCCAATCATAGCACAACCGTCAGAATTACACCGGTTCCCCTTCATCAGCACGCCAGGGGTGTGACGAAGGTTACGACAACCCGCCACTTAACGTCTGTTTTAGAGCAAGCAAAAGAGCAATCCTACTCGCTGTGTGAATTCAACAACAACAATAAAAAGCTGTTGCGTCACTATCAAGAGTACTATCATTATCACTTACATGCATATCAGGTCCTTTTCTGACGCTCCCAATTTCCTTCTACAGTAATGACCCCAGTTTCCATTGTCTCATCTACACTACCAGTAATTATATTCAACACATATTCTAATCCTCGTGGCAATTTGGGAAATCTGATAACTTAATCACACACGCCGTGTTGCTGGAGACTTCAATCATTTCACTTGAGCCGATATTGTTTACCGGATAACCTAGTTCGCGAACACGTCACTTCCTTGTCCTGTCACTTCTATTGGACTATCTTTGGCTTAATTCCCTCCTCTAGAACAGCGTTCGGTATATATAGGTGGCTGAGTGGCTTCAGCGTTTGCCTCACATGAACAATCCCTTTTTCGGAGGTTTCTTTCACTTTATATTTCTTTTCTCACTTCTGCGTCTTCGTCTTATCTTACTGCTTCTCCTTCTTCATCAGCTCTTATATATTTTTCTGTTTCTCCCTCTTCTCGTAATTCTGCTTATTTTTCTCTCACTTTTGCTTTTTCTTCTCTATTTTCTTCTCTTTCTCATATTTCTGCTTCTTTTTCTCCTTCGTCTTTCATTTCTGCTTTTTCTTCTCCCTCTTCTCAATCTTTCATATCCTCTGCTTGTTCTCCACCTTTTCTTCTCTCATTTGTACTTATTTTTCTCCATCTAGTTCTTCTTCCTTTTCTCCATCTCACAATGTGCTTTTCCTATAAATGTCTCCTTATCTTTTCCTTTTTCTACTCTCTTTCTCCATCTCCATCGTCTTCCTTTTATGTTTGCTCTTGTTGTTTTTTTCCGGCTTTTCCTCCTCCACGTGATTCTCTTCTTATTTTCTTGTTGTTGTTCTATTTCTTCTTTCTCTATTTCATCATCTTCTTCTTCTTTGTTGTTGTTGTCGTTCTTCTTCTTTCGATTTTTCTTCTTATTTTTCTTCGTGTAATTGATATCCAGATTTCTGTTCTAGAAAGAAAGGCAGCGATGAATGGAATTGACCACATCACCTTATAAAAAGCTGGCGCATGATACCCTGACGTTTCTAACAGTTCATCCCCGACTTCAATGTGCTCTATTGATACACAGTTACTTACAATAATTATTTGACATTTGGACTGCTATGTTTACTGACCTTCAACCCAGTTCACCAACATTCTCCAGATGTTGTGTGCCTGTCGATGACACCTTTAATTAGTATTTTAGAGCTTTTCATCAATTCAACTTTCTGCTTTTCATTGATTTGTCTGAGGTTTGCTAGAGCCATGCGATTTAAGATGTCGAGCAACGCATGAGCTGTAGCGCACAATGATCCACCCAGAGCTGTTAAGACCCTTCTCCACCTCCACGTGGTGATCCTGGATAGCAGGCTGCACCAGAACAGACTGGCTAATGTGAAGGGATCGAAGAAAGAAGACTTATATGGCATCTAAAGATAGCTGCTGAAGTTGGATGTGTCGGACTGAAAGGTGCAAATATGCTGTAAACTACGGCACAGCTCATTCCGTTCTCCGGACTACATCCTGTTATATGCAAAGCCCCATCCGGGTCAAGGTAGCGGAGTTTGAGCATGAACAGTGAATTAAAAAAAGAAGAAGAAGAAAAATAAGAAGCTAGGTCCATGCACATTCCTTTTTAGTCACCTATTTTTTTAAATTTATTTTTTTCTTTTTTTGCGTTCGCCTTATTTCTCTATTCCCCAAGGCGGGTGTGCGTTGCACTGTGGTTTTTATTTTGCGAATGTCGGCCCAGTGCATCCGACTTCAGCATGCATTTTATGTAAGGGTCTGCTTCCTCCTGCATTTTCTAAGGGTTTGCTTCCCCGGGGTAACGGCCGGTGCTGTGATGGGGAACGAACCCAGCACCTTCTGGTTGTGAGCCGTGCCCCTTAACCACTAGGCCACGCCGTCCCCAGTCACCTATTACGGTAAGCTTCAAAAGTCAAATTTATATGCAACCAACGAGAATCAGATTGTGTTACAAAATACACCACTATAAGAATCATTCATAAATCTATTTAGTTAAATAGACAAAACATCTGGGGTAGTTGTCTCGCCGCAGCGACTCAATTTCAACCAGTGTTGGTAAAGCGATCTCAGTCCCGCCAGGCGGAGCGATAGCGCGGGCTTGCGGAAAACGCTCGCCTGCCTTTCCCCGTAGTGCGAATTGGGTGCGGTTTGTGGTAGTGGCTCCTCCACCGAGGTGCCCTAGTCTGGTCCGTATCAGGAAACGTTGTCCGTCCGTGGTGATTTCTCTAAGGCTTATAGCAGAGCTCGACAGTACGTCTCGCTGGTGGTCCGACTCTCGCAAAGAGCTTGTGACCGGCAAATGGAAAGCAGGAATCGTTGCCTCGAGGCCCTGCGTTCTCTCCCTACGGAGAAGGGCAGGCCAAATGGTGTCTCTAGTCCCAGTGAAATTCGTCGCCGAGGTCGTTGGGATCCGTTCTGCACAGAGCGCTGCCATCCCTCCTCGAGCGAGCCCGGTCGGTCGGTCGTCTGGTGCGTGTAGAAGGCCCCTGTCAGGCGGTCCTAGGTCGACGGAGTGAGGGACGGGTGGAACAACCGTCCGTCCGTCCCGTCAGTCGGTCCCTGCGGCCGTCCCAGTGAGGCATTTTACACACCCTTCCTCCGCCGACCGGTGTGCGCAGTACGTACGTCTCCGACAGATATCTGGTTGATCCTGCCAGTAGTCATATGCTTGTCTCAAAGATTAAGCCATGCATGTCTAAGTTCACACTGTCTCACGGTGAAACCGCGAATGGCTCATTAAATCAGTCGAGGTTCCTTAGATGACACGATCCTACTTGGATAACTGTGGCAATTCTAGAGCTAATACATGCTTACCAAGCTCCGACCCTCGCGGAAAGAGCGCTTTTATTAGTTCAAAACCAATCGTCGTTTCCCCTCGCGGGGTTGCGGCGTCCCCACTGGTGACTCTGGATAACTTTGTGCTGATCGCATGGCCTCATGTGCCGGCGACGCATCTTTCAAATGTCTGCCCTATCAAATGTCGATGGTACGTGACATGCCTACCATGTTTGTAACGGGTAACGGGGAATCAGGGTTCGATTCCGGAGAGGGAGCATGAGAAACGGCTACCACATCCAAGGAAGGCAGCAGGCGCGCAACTTACCCACTCCCGGCACGGGGAGGTAGTGACGAAAAATAACAATACGGGACTCTTTCGAGGCCCCGTAATTGGAATGAGTCCACTTTAAACCCTTTAACGAGGATCTATTGGAGGGCAAGTCTGGTGCCAGCAGCCGCGGTAATTCCAGCTCCAATAGCGTATATTAAAGTTGTTGCAGTTAAAAAGCTCGTAGTTGGATCTCAGGCGCAGGCGGGCGGTCCGGCTCGCGCCGGTTCACTGCCCGTTGTCTCCTGCCCTACCGTCTGCCGGCTCTCTCCCACGGGTGCTCTTCGCTGAGCGTCCTGGGTGGCCGGCGCGTTTACTTTGAAAAAATTAGAGTGTTCAAAGCAGGCCTCGGCTGCCTGAATAATGGTGCATGGAATAATGGAATAGGACCTCGGTTCTATTTTGTTGGTTTTCGGAACTGGAGGTAATGATTAACAGGGACAAACGGGGGCATTCGTATTGCGGCGTTAGAGGTGAAATTCTTGGATCGCCGCAAGACGAGCTACTGCGAAAGCATTTGTCAAGAATGTTTTCATTAATCAAGAACGAAAGTCAGAGGCGCGAAGACGATCAGATACCGTCGTAGTTCTGACCATAAACGATGCCGACTAGCGATCCGCAGGAGTTGCTTCGATGACTCTGCGGGCAGCTTCCGGGAAACCAAAGTGTTTGGGTTCCGGGGGAAGTATGGTTGCAAAGCTGAAACTTAAAGGAATTGACGGAAGGGCACCACCAGGAGTGGAGCCTGCGGCTTAATTTGACTCAACACGGCCAACACTGAAATGAGTGACATGCCGAGACCATTCTTCTGGGGTCTAATATGGAACTGGTGCTGGACTTAGACCCCCAGAACTCTGGGGTTATGCCCCTGTGGCTCGGTTCTGTCTGCATCCAGTGTGTGATAAAGAAATTGACGGAAGAGCACTATCAGGAGTGGAGCCTGAGACCTAAGTTAACTTACCACGCCAATACTGCAGAATGACTATCAAAAAGTACACCTTCGCGGGGTCTAATAGAGAACATGTGCTGGAATTAGACCCTCGAAAATTTTGGGGCTACCCTCTAAGAAACTTGATTGTCTCGCTAAGGGAATTAACGGAAGGGCACCACCAGGTGTGGAATCTGCGGCTTAATTTGACTGAACACGCCAATACTGTAGAACAACTGACAAATCGAGAGCACTGCCGTTTGGGTCTAATAATGAACGTACGCTGGTATTAGACTCACGGATGACAAGTCAGCTCTCAAACACTCAAATGAAAGAACGCTACGGAAATCGTGTCTTAACTCTGCAGAAACCGCAGATTTCAAATACCTGGTCATTGACAAACAAAAGCCCTCAATAAATTCGTCTGACCAAATAGTGAACGGGTGCTGGAAATAGATCATCTGAAGACAGGTCAGTTTTACCCTACAAATGACAGGGCGTTGGTACGGAAAACCAGCTCAAATCGAGAGGAGCCGCAGACACTTTGGTTCACGTACCAGGCTGATAAGCCAAGGGCGCGAGGCTACCATGTGGGGGATTACGGCCGAACCCTTGTAAACCGCAATCCCGCCCAAAATCTCAGCACCACTGCAATGGGAGGCTCCTACATGCTCGGGACCTGGGGCTTGCGCCCCAGCCCTATCAGGTAGAGCCACAGTAAGAGGTCCTTGCCGCCCGCAAATCAAAGCGGGCGGACAAACTGCTTGATACTCACCCTATACGGCGATGGGGTGCGAAAAACACCAACCAAAGACTTAGAACCTGGTCGGGGTGTCGAAAACAGTAGAGCAGCCACCACACTGTTAACTGTCAAGACTCAACCACTGACCATGAGAGTTGTCCGCACACCAGGCGATCAACATCTCTGTGACATTACCAGGCTTGTCCTCTGGCTAAATACACTCCGGCTACGATATCTACCTCTGTACGTTATCAGCCATAACTATCATGCTGGACGCAGAAGAGATGCAGACCAGCGGACATTGCACACCTGCCCCACTGTGTCAACACCCCAGGTGGCGGGGAATGCTAGGCGTACCATCTCTGCATAGAAGCCAAGAAAACAAAGGGAAAAAGAGATACCCCACTCACATGCAAATGCTACGTTTCTGGCAGGACGTGACGATCCTGGGATACAGACACACTGGACTGCCTCTCTTCCGGGTAAACTAGTCCATCTCATATATCATCATTGCACCCTATAGACACGAGTAGTGAAGACTCGATAGTCTGGTAAGACAACTTCCATAGGAGAGAAAACTCTGATCGTAAACAACTGCTGCCTTGCAGATAGGCTGGGGACAGCCAAAGGCTAAGGAGGGCATCCCTACAGAAACGCCTGTTGAAATCGGATGCACGGGGCCGCAAGCCTAACAAAACAGTGCAACGTAAATCACAGTATGATGGCACAACCTATTCGAAAAACGTATGGCGCTCATCCTGAGGAGACCCGCCAGGCAGCGATAGCGCCGGGCCCCACGCCTCGAAGGGGCCCACCCTTGACTACTGGTGGTCACCCACCCATGTGTCGTGGAGTCAAGGCACATGGCTATGGGGAAACGACTATTGGCCAAAACATCAAGACCCTCAAAATATTACAGTGGAATGCGGAGGGAGTCATTAACAAAAAACTTTCCCTAACACACCACCTGCATGAAGGTAAGATTGACGTGGCATGTATCCAGGAAACGCACCTCAACAATAACCATAAATTCTCAATCAGAGGATACCAGACTTTCCGTCTAGATAGAGAAGGCCACAAAGGAGGGGTCCTGATACTGACCAGAAACAGCATACCGAGTAGCGCGGTACCTGTCAATCACACCGGACAAGCAGAAATTGTAGGAGTTGACATAATGGCTCAAGAGACGAAGCTCCGCATTTTCAATCTGTACGGACCACCAAACAGAGACCTATCGCTCTCGAGCATGGAGGTCAGAGACTCCAACTGCATAGTAGTTGGAGATTTCAACAGCCACTCGGAGAGATGGGGATACTCTGACACAGACAGCAGAGGTGACGAAGTGGAAGATTGGGAGATAGATGCAAATCTCTCCCTAATCAATAGGCCGGAGGATAGCCCTAGCTTCTATTCAAGAACATGGCATACCACCTCGACTCCAGATTTGGCCTTCTCCACACAGGACATACACTATAAAATAGGCCGCCAGGTGCTAAACCAACTGGCAGGTAGCGACCACAGGCCGATCAGGCTAACCATTGACATGGAAGTAGGCCCACAGGAAACAAAACCGCTCCCACGTTGGAATTACAAACGAGCCGACTGGGACAGATTTGCAATCCTGACAGATGGGCTGTGTGAAACCATCAACACACGAAACACCAAAATGAAGCCCATGGTGGAAAGCCTAAGCAAGGCAATAATGCAAGCCGCCACTGAAACCATCCCAAGAGGAGCTAGGAAAAACTATAAGCCCTACTGGAATGATGAGTTGCAGAAAGTGGAAGATACAGTAACAAATGCTAGGAACGTAGCAGAACGTGAAAAATCCATGGAGGCAAACATCGCCCTCAAAGCCGCCACGGCGAAGTACAAACACACTCTCAAGCAAACAGCAAGAGAAAGTTGGAAAAATAAAACAGAAAGTTTAATCCTGGACAAAGAAGGGAACAAGCTATGGAAGCTAGTCAGAGCCATGAACGACGAAACCCCGTCAAATAAACAAATTACTATCAAGCAGGGCGAGAACTTGATCACAGGTAAGAAAGCCGCAAACGCCTTTGTCGATCACTATGCCAGAGCAAACCACATCGAGGTCCCTGCAGATAAGCACACAGATATTAGCGAAGAGCTAAAAGGACACGAAAACGTAAATACGGCTCCTGAAGAGCACATGATGGCCAAACTAACCATGCGCGAAATGGAAGAGGCTATGAGAACACTAAAGAAAAGGAAATCTCCCGGAAAAGACGGGATAACAAACGAAATGCTGATGGGGCTGGGCCAAACAGCGAAGAAAAAACTACTATCAGTCCTGAACCAAAGCTGGAAAAGGGGTATTGTACCCCAGGCATGGAAGGATGCAATACTGGTACCAGTACCAAAAACAGGAAAGGACAAAACAGATCCGAATGGATACAGGCCCATAAGCCTACTGAGCTGTGTCGGCAAGCTGATGGAACGGATGATAAACACCAGACTGATGTGGCATCTGGAAGAAAAACGAATACTAATTCCACAGCAAGCCGGCTTTAGACAGCACAGATCCACTGAGGACCAGCTCATCCTCATAGCCCAGGAGATAGAAGATGCCTACCAGGCACAGAAACACACAGTAGCTGTTTGGGTGGATCTGGAAAAGGCATTTGACAAAGTCTGGAAGGACGGACTTAGAGTCAAGTTAAGAAGAAGTGATGTTTGTGGGAAGATGTACAAGTGGATCAACCACTACCTCAAACAAAGAACGGCCAGAGTCCAAGTACAAGGGCAGATGAGCAAAAAGGTGACACTCGAGCAGGGAGTACCCCAAGGGGGAGTACTGTCCCCCACACTCTTCCTGGTATATATAAACGATATTACAGAGAATATACCAAGAAGAGTCCATAGCTCAATGTTTGCAGACGATCTGGCTATGTGGACTTCTGAAAAGAATCTCACCATAGGAAGAAATCGGATGCAAACGGCCCTAACATCGCTGGAAGAGTGGGCGAACTCATGGCTGGTCAAAATAAACGAGGAGAAAACCACGTGCACAATATTCTCGCTCTCATTAAAACCCCAAAGTACCAAATTAAGCCTAAATGGCAAAATCCTGCAGCCAAACGACAACCCAACCTATCTGGGAGTCACATTTGATCGGCGCATGACATGGAAAAGTCAGATTGAGAGAAACCGAATGAAAGCCAGAGAAAGAATGGCGATCATGAGGAAACTTGCTGGCACAAGCTGGGGAGCAGACGAAGGCATACTAAAGAAACTGTACACTGGAAGAGTGAGACCAGTTCTCGAGTATGGCATCGCGGCATGGACAACAGCAGCGAAGGCGAACTTCGATAAAGTTAACAAACTTCAAAACCAAGCTATGAGAATCATAACAGGTGGCATGAAGTCAACGCCAATTGTAGAACTTGAAAAGATTACAAAACTGCAATCCATGACCGACAGAAGAGACTGCAGAGCCCAGCTGCAGTCAGAGAAACTCCGAAGACTGACGGACCATCCAATGTACCAGAGGCTAAACAATTTGGGAACTGGGAAACTAAAGCGGAGAAACTTTGCAGAAATAGCCAAAGCAAAGATGCACGAAGATCCCATAAACACACTAACAACACCAAAACCCATCACTACTGTACGAAAACCTACTTGGAGGCAGGATATATTTCCAGAGGTGGTAGAAAATATACCAGGTATTGCAAACAAAAACTGCCAGACCGAAAAAGAAAGGAGAGACACTACCCTAAGCTTCATAACGAAAAGCTACCCAAGCATGGACTGGACCCATGCATACACCGACGGTTCTGTAACAAACACTACACAGAACGGAGGGGCAGGAGCATTCCTGAACCTACCAAATGGCAGAAAAATAACACTGTCATTCGCTACTGGTAAGTACACAAGCAATTTCAGAGCGGAGGCAGAGGCACTGAGGGCGGCAGTGGACGAAATGGCAACACACAGTGAAAATGAGAGCCACATAGTCTTGCTGACAGATGCTCTCGCCGTAGTCACAGCGCTAAAAAGCCAGAAAAACACTGAGCTTAATGACTTAAGAGCAGCACTCTGCAAACTGTGCCAGCTGTCCGCACCAAAAAGGGTAGTGGTACAGTGGGTTCCGTCACACTGCAACATCCAAGGCAACGAGGAGGCAGACAGACTGGCAAAAGAAGGTGCAAGGCTACCACAAACAGATACCAGTATGACGTACGAAGAGTCAAAACGGCTTATCAAAGCCAGGTACATTACCAAATGGGAAACCGAACATACTGGTTACACCAAAAACGATGCCTATTACCAGTTGAACCGAAGAGAGCAGGTCGTTGTCTTCAGACTTCGCACTGGCCACAATAGACTGAGGTACCACCTATTCAACAAATTGAAGATAGGGTGTACCGACGAATGCCCGTGCGGTACTGGTAAAATGACAACTGAACATCTGCTGCAGAACTGCCCGACATACGGGGATCAGAGAGAGCAGATGTGGCCATTGCCAGTGGAACTGCAAGACAAGCTCTATGGTAGTGGCGAGAGTCTCAGGACGACCGCCGCTTTTTTCGAAAAAATAATGGTTGCTGTCTGACTGTGTACGCAGAAGAAGAAGAAGAAATAGACAAAACACGAGTTACAAAAAGACATATCAAGGAAAAAATACACAAGGCAAGAGCAGCTTTTATTGATTTTGCAATCAACAGAAATTAATTTCATCACACAAATTTAACAAAAAATTTGTCCTTCCTATTGTATTGCACTACAATATGGAGAACTTGTTCTGAGTTCTCTGTCCTGCTCGTTTTCTACAGGCCTTTCTCCTCCCTAGCGCGGGACGTGTTGACGGTGTGAAGTTGCACGCACCGTGGGGAGCAGAAAGGCCCATGGAAGACGAAAAGTACAGAAGACTCGGAAGAAGTTCATTGAAACCACAGGAGTGCCACAAACCACCGGCTCTCCCCGTCCCGGAGAAGCGGAGAACTAGCATCCGGTCCCTTCCAAGGTGCCGGTAGGGATATCGAATGACAACCTGACCATGTTTGATGACTCGCCATTAACTGCTCTGACCTCAGGAAAACAATTCAAGTGGCCACATGGAATTACTAACCCTGAGCAACATGGGATATCCGGCGTCCTTGGGCCATGTCCTGTGTTCCCTAGACATAACCATCGCCGGTTCATCGAGGTTAGAGTTCCGGGTGATGGACACTTCACATACGGAGATTCCCTTTCCTTTACTCCGGTGGTAAATCGCGCCATAATGGCGTCACCTTTCGCCCTACGTGGCCCTCACAAGGACAACCTTTCCACTGATCACACCATCTCAGACAGACTTGTGTACGTTAGACTACGACAGATATGGACAACCTTTCCACTGATCACACCATCTCAGACAGACTTGTGTACGTTAGACTACGACAGACATGGACAACCATTGCACTGATCACACCATCTCAGACAGACTTGTGTACGTTAGACTACGACAGACATGGACAATCATTCCACTGATCACACCATCTCAGACAGACTTGTGTACGTTAGACTACGACAGACATGGACAACAATTCCACTGATCACACCATCTCAGACACACTTGTGTACGTTAGACTATGACTCTCAAGGACAACCTTTCCACTAATCACACTATCTCAGACAGACTTGTGAACGTTAGACTACGAAAGACATGGACATATATCCACCTTAGTTGTACATATGCCAACGGATGTCTCCCACACCGACCAGAAGGGCATGTTTTACTCCCAGCTGCACTTCTCCATCCAGACAGTTTCCCCCTCACGACGATCTTGTTATCCTCGGTGACTTCAACGCCACCCCCGGAACCGACGGGAAGGACCTGGAGTCCATCGTGGGCCCATACGGCAGTGGAACGACAACACGTTCAGATTTGTTTCCCTCTGTGCCTCTTTTTGCCATCAGGATAGCGGGCATCCGGTCAGGCGGAAGACATCTCACCGGTCCACATGAATTTCAAACGATCACAGGACCAGAAAGGTGTCGGAGCAGATCTTGTCTAGAACCCCGGGTCTCATCTGATCATACATGGTTCCCTGTGGAGCCGAGGCCCCTGCCAGCACTGATTATCTTCTCATCGTAGGTAGTGTCACCGTATGGCCAAGATACCACAAAAAATACTGCATCAGTTGCCAGATATGACACTGAATCCCTGCGCACCAACCCCAGTCTGGCAGCCCAATATACCTCATCAATAGCAAATTCGCCGCTCTGGGTACCCTTCCTGATGACCCCAAATCTACCTGGACCATCGTCGCCCAGGCCATCCACGAAGTTGCCAACGCAGTTTTGGTTCATAGAAAACCCTGGCTGACAGTGTCTACCCTAGCAATCCTAGAGGAAAAATGATCGGCGAGGGCCACGCGACAATCAGAATAGCGGCGACAACAAAACAAATGCCAGGCTGCCGCCATAAAGGACTTTGAATACAATTACAATACAATAGCAGACGGCGCCGAGGAAGGTCTAGTGCACAATGACATGAGAGCGACATATCGCGCGATAAAGGCTCTCAGCTCCGATCCCTTCCAACGTCTCTCCGGCATCCCCAATGCCTGAATCCCCTTAAACCTCAAGAGAGGAAATAGCTAGCAGGTTGGTCTAACATTTAAGCGCAGACTTGAATCACTCTCCAGCCACCCTCTCGTCAGATCGACTTCGCGAGTCTCTCACAACAACTCATGACGCTGACACCAGCCATGTTGCCCCTACCATTGCCTAGGTAAAGCCAGCAATAGAAAAACCGAAAGACGTCAGAACCGAAAATATCCCCCTTGAGCTTTTAAAGTACTCCCTGGATCCGATGACCACCATCCTGGACCCGATGACCACCACCCTGGACCCGATGACCACCACCCTGGCCCTGATGACCACCACCCTGGACCCGATGACCACCACCCTGGACCCGATGACCAACACCCTGGACCCGATGACCACCACCCTGGACCTAATGACCCCGATCCTGGACCCGATGACCACCACCCTGGACCCAGTAACAACCACCCTGGACCCGATGACCATCACCACCTTGGACCCGATGACCACCACCCTGGACCCGATGAATACCACCGACCACCCTGGACCCGATGACCACCACCCTGGACCAGAACCACCCTCTCCATGTCACCTACGTTAACCTACGGGCTGCCTTCGATTCTGTGGACAGACACGACCTGTGGAAGGCCCTACAGTGCGTGGGCATCCCTGCCACCCACCTGGCTCTAATTAAGAGGATTCACAGTCACACCAGCGCCAAAAATCGGCTTTGGCGGTATCTCACAGAGAAGTTCTCTACATCATCCCGTGTCCGCCACGGCTGCGTTCTCTACATCATCCCGTGTCCGCCACGGCTGGGTTCTCATCCCTTCACATTTCTGCTGTACCTTGGATTGGATCCTCACAGAGTATTTTGAACCCAACCTAGGGATCCTTGTCGACTAATCCAGGGTAACCGATCTCGTCTACTCTGTTGACGTCGTAATACGGGGATACGATTTTCCGGCCCAGGGAGGCCCCCACCTAGGCGTGCCCATCTCCTGGGCGAAAATCCAAATCCCGAACAGGGACCCCTCTGCACTGAGCATCACCGTGAACGACAACCCCGTTGCAGCCACCGAGGAACCTCGTCTAACTCGACAGCAGGCAATCCTCTGAAGCACGCAGCAGTCACGACATCAGCCGTAGGATAGGCTTAGCGGTTTCATCCATGCACTCGCTCTGCAGAATTTCGTCCCAGCGAAGGCTCTTCCTGGAGACCAGCCTTCGTATTTACTCCTCCTGCATTTTTTTCGTTTTCCTGTGTGGCTCCAAGTCGTGGACACTACTACAGCAGAACCGGCAGCGTTTTGAGAACTTCCACCTGCGCAACCAGAGGCGCATCCTCGGGATCGTCTGGCATGACATGATTTCCAACAGCGAAGTAGTTCGACGTACTCAACATTGTCTCAACGTTTGATCGCCGTCGTCGCTCCTTCTTCGGTCACGTTGCTCGTCTTTCTCGGGAAGGCCAGCCCACGACATGCTCCGACACTCTGTGGGGGCGAGCTGCGGGAAGAAGCCGTGCTCATCCTAGCGGCGTCATCAGGGCCGCCCTCGCAACACCTGGCTAAATCAAATGGCCACCTTCCTAACAGAACTGCAGGCCGTCTAGGACTCGGCCATCGGAAGACGGTCATTCGACGCAACGGGCCCTGGCCGCCAAATCGTATTATTGCTTGATTGGATTGACAGAGAACAAGGAAAATAACGGAAAAAGTAAAGACTATTAAATGGGTGCATGTGCAGAATAGAAAAATTGCAATGATGTGATCAGATCACTAATGGTGTGATAAGATCACTAATGGTATGATAAGATCACCAATGATATGATAAGATCACTAAGGGTGTGATAAGATCACCAATGGTATGATAAAATCGATAATGGTATGATAAGATAAATAATGGTAAAATCAAATCACTAATGATATTAAAAGATCAGTAATAGTATGTTAAGATCAGTAATGATATGAGAAAATCAATAACGGTATGATAAGATCAATAATGGGATGAGAAGATCACTAATGGTATAAAAAGATCACTAATGGTATGATAAGATCACTAATGGTATGATAGGATCAATAATGGTATAAGATCAATAATGGTATGGTCATGTCAGGTCAGGTCATCTCGTTACCGATGAGGTCGTTTGGACACACATGAAGACATCCTCACAACTCCACGCCATCCATCTCTGTCAGATGCCGCTGCCCGTGACTCTTCTGGTCGGAGACTGGTCCATTCTTTTATGTTGTCCTCACATCTCTTTTTGGGGCGGCCTCATCGTTCTCTGCCATGCACCTTCCCGTGGAGGATTGTGTTTGCAAGACCACTTCATCTCGATATGTGACCGTACCAAGTGAGTTTCCTTCTTTTGACAGTTGCCAAGAGATCTTCGAAAGGCCCTATTGCTGTTGTAATTCTATCTCGTATTTCCTCGTTTGTAACTCGATCTTTGTACGTGACGTTTAAACGTTTTCGGAAACATCTCATCTCCAAGGCCTGTATCCTTCGTTGAAGGTCAGCTGTAACTGTCCATGTCTCACACGCATAGAGGAATATTGACAGGACCAGTGTACGCATTAATCTGATTTTCGTGCATAGTGCTAACCATTTATCCTTCCTAATTTTGTCAAGCCGTGCAAGCGCCGCTATTGTATGTGCTATTCTGGCCAACACCTCACATTTTGATCCTTCTTCACTGACAATCGACCCAAGATATTTAAAACGGTCAACCACTTCGAGTTCCTGACCGTTAGCTTTTATCTTGCTGTTGAAGCCCGTAGCGTTGTTGGTAATTAATTTTGTCTTTCCAGCGTTTATCTCCATACCATAGTCAAGAGCTGTTTCATCGAGCCTTCTGACCCATTCCTGTAGTTCTGCTTCTGAACCCGCCAACCCACCAATGGTATGATAAGATCACTAATTGTATGAATAGATCACTAATGTGGAACTGTTGGACAGAACCAGACACATGTCAGTGGAACAGGACTTGAGCAGAGGACGCTGGTGTTCGATGGGACATAGATTAAAATGAATCCAGCTGAAAGTATAACAAAATGGTCTCTGCTCAGGAATCAGCAAAGCCAGACAACTAGAGACACACCCCCTACCCACTCTAGTAGAAGTCAACTCAATTCAAACATAAAGGATACAGGGAATACGTGTTCAGAATCGAACCGAATGACAGGGCCAGGAACTCTTAAGACGTTTTCGTTAACTTTGTATGCATGTATTGCATACCGGGGTTCAGGGCAATGAAAGAGCTGACCTCTTGGCTTCACAAGCTCCCATCATGGACACATTAGTAATGAATAGAAGTGACATTTTGAAATCAATCAATGACCGCCTGCTGGATGTGGACACCGCAATAGATGAAGCAGCAATCCCCACACTTCAAAGTTTCGACATTAAACGAGGTTCGAGCGGAGTGGTGCTCATGAGAAGACAGCGCAGGAGAGTGTACAACCAGCGAGCTACAGAGACCATCAACATCCATACCTTTCGTCATTTGATGAGAGAGACTGAGCACCGATGGGTATGCCCAAAGTGCAGTGACGTCGATTCTTAGAAACAGAAACAGCATGTAGTGAAATATGTTTTTAGTATGTTTGCTTCCTCTGTAGGTCCTTATTATCTTCGTGTTCGTAGAGTTTCATGGTAGTTCATACAAGTTCATAGGGGCTCATATGACTTTACAAGGGTCAAAATAATTCTATAGAGGTTTAAATATTTTTATAGGGGTTCATACTTGCTATACTAGAAATCAAGGTTTTCAAACAGGCAAGTTAATGTCTGATGCCAGGTAGCCGAAGGCTTCAGCTATTTGTAGTAAGCATTTGCCGCTAGGCTTACTAGGCCTGGGGGAAGATAAATATAAAGTTAATTTTTGTCCAGGCAGCGGCAATTAAGTCTACTATTTTCGATCTCCAACTGCAAAGGTATTTTCAACGTGCTCAACACTGAACACGGGAGTCCGATCTCACTACCCAGAGATCAGGGGAATTTTTACCAAAAAAATGATCGAAAAAAATCATGATTTCCACCGTGATTCGAACCCTAGACCTCCGGCACTCGAGACCACTGAGCTCCATAGAGGTTCATAAGATTTCTTATGTGTTTCTAGTTTCATATACGTTAATTGGGGCTTAAAGAGGTTCATAGAATATCATATTCGTTCATAGAATTTTATAGAGGTTCATAGAATTGCATATAAAATTAATTTATGTAATAGTAACCCATATGTTCTTTATAGAGATTAATATGATTCCATAAGTGTTCATAGAAATGCATAGATGTTCACATTGGATTATAGAGGTCCATAAGATTCAGCAGGATTTCATGAGGGTATTTAGCGGTTCATATCTGTTCATAGAGGTTCACATCTAAATATATAGCTGCGAAAGTAGATGTTTACGGTATAGAGACTGCATTAGTGTGCACTATATGCCGGTTCCCTTCTGCTTGACTGGACCAGTAGACTATGACAATGGTTTGGCATCGGATATACTTGCATACAGTTAATAATTTAAGGTAGAGTTACATAACTGTTTAAATTGTAAATGTACTGGCTGTAAACGAATACTGTACAAGGACGAGTTTATATATATTTATGGGCCAATGATGCAGCAGTCAATGAGCTGACAGCAGCTAATGACTCATAGCTGACAGGGACTGACAGGGTCAGTGACCCATAAATGACAAAGACGCAATTTCCCCTCCAAATGACGGCCCGTGAGGCAGACTGCAACCGTGCAGTCTGGTTAAGAAATTGGGGATCGAATTTGGAAGGAAAATGAGGTCCCAAAATTGAGTTGCTGAAATCGGAGCTGAAATCGCAGCTCAAACAATAACACGTCCCATCGAAAATGAAGAAGAAGATATATATATAAACATAAATACTCGTATAAAAGGGTAAACTTGTAACTGCAATCACTTCGCCGTAAGTCGCAATACATCGAATTGCCGCCATTGTTCCCCCTTTTTTGCGTTTTTGAAGTCATGGCAATATATTTTTACTTTCACTATAATTTTTGGAGTCTGCAATGGTTCTAGCCAAAATTTTTGAACGCATAATGAATTCCACATGACTTGCTTACCTTAAAATATGTGCATGTTTTGTATATATTGACTGGTCACTGACATTTGAAAACGTGAATTTGTTGGAGGAAGGCTGAAAGAGATAGTGAAGGTTTGTCATCTGGGCCTTCAGTAAAGTTTGTTTGTTTTGATGATAGAAAGTTGGATGAAGAAGCTAGTACTAGGTTTTACTACATGTTGAAGAGACCACACTCACTTATTGACTAGGTTTTACCCCATGTTGAAGAGACGACACCAATGTATTGACTAGGTTTTACCCCCATGTTGAAGAGACCACACCCATGTATTGACTAGGTTTTACCCCCATGTTGAAGAGACCACACCCATGTATTGACTAGGTGTTACCCCTATGTTGAAGAGACCACGTCCACTTACTGCCGTAGGTTGCGGTGTCTATAGGTGTTTGTTATAATACGACAACAACGATGATTGTGTCATCGATTGCAATTTCTTGAACAATTTCTTTCCCTATACAAATTTTTTCGAAAATCGAGTCAATCCTTTAAAAAATATGTCAATCCTTATCAGCATAGGAGCACATCTGTTACAATACTTTTGCAGGCATTTCCGATATGACTGTTGCTGTTGAATGATCACCTGAATAAGTTTACTTTTTAGTTTGCCCTAAAAAAGTGTCAAGTCGAGGCTTGCAGTACCTGTCACTACATCCTCAGCATGCTGATGAAAGTGGGGAGAGGCTCTCTAGGTGGTTGCACTTTGCTTGGATTTTGTTCTTCGCTACTTATGATCTAGACTTCCTTGGCGAGGATTAAAGGATGTCAACAAATACATTTATCTTGGACGTCTTCTTAATATGAAGAATAACATGGAACCTAGACGGACAAGACGTGGCCGCGTGGGTTGGGCAGCCTACACGGCCCTGGACGGTTGTCATGACCAAGATCTACGGTCCTCTCTTTTCAATCGCACTGTACTTCCTGCGATGTGCTATGGTGCCGAGATGTGGACACTAACAAAATCACTAGAGGACATCAAAATACAGCAACTAAAATGGTTTAGCCACGTAGCAAGAATACCACCCCACAGCACACCCCAACAAGCAATGCTATTTAGATACACCGGATACAAGGTCAAATGCCGACCACTGCAAAGATGACTTACGGAAATATCCGAGGCCGTGATGCCGCTGTGCACGAGGCTCGTTCTAGAGATTTCTTCATGAATTGACATTGAAATACAATACAGGATACGTGAAAAGAAGACGATTATATCATTTCGATCTCTTCATTCTAAATAGGACACCATTTATAAATGTAAGTGGCTTTTTCATGGCTAATTCTGTTGTTCTTAAATTTTCAGAGCCATACAAAGTTGGAGACTAGCCTGGGGCAGTGAGATGGGAAGAGGACAGAGCCATACAAAGTAACAGACTCTAGTTTGGGGCAGTGAGATGGGAAGAGGACAGAGCCATAGAAAGTAACAGACTCTAGCTTGGGGCAGTGAGATGGAAAGAATACAGAGCCACTGTTACCTTCCGGGAATGTTGGCAAAGTGATCTCATCAAATGTAATATTTTTCTGCATACACGTTGTACGTTTCTATACAGACTTCCCGTAAGGTTTAGAGAAAAATGCTATATGAGGAGCACGACTACAGATAATCGCAATTACGTATATAACAACTTACAGAAGCAATAATTTATATATGTTTGAATGTGGAATGACACGGATATTCATAGTTCTGATTCAATCAATCGATCAGTCAAAACCTATCAGTTCCTTATGGAGCACATTTTAACACAGGCCAAGTCAGCATGTTCTGATCCATGTGTTCCAATCCTGTCCACCTACTGTAAGTTTCCTTTATATTTGTATCAAGCTCATTTATCCTAGAATTCACATTCTTTGCGGCTTTCTCTGCATCTCTGAGCTTCTGTTTTTGGATGATTAAGTTGTACATTTCTTGTTAATTGACTTATCCAAATTGTTAAAGTTTCTATGATTGAACATTTGGACAGCGTGAGGTAACCATCACACTCCTAACCCTTCTTAGTCGTCTCTTATAATATGCTTAGGCAGATTTAGAGTTACTATTCTTTGCTCCTCTTTCAGGACGTGCGTTTTGATTAGTAAACTAAATATAGTATAATAATACACACTGGAACTAGCTTAACCTAACGTCTTTACACTGGTTTAGAAGACTCTGCAAAGTCTGTCTGTAGCAGATCCCGCTGTTTGCACTAGGGTATTTTAACTAAAACGTTACCACACTCAACCACAACATTCATGACCTCACACAGCAAATGACATAGCACACAGCAGGTGGCATATTTATTAAATCATAATCTTACCACACTATTAAAGTGAGTGCAATGAAATTACACCACAATACAATATCTTAACTAAATATTCATAGGTATATATATATATAAATGTTAATATAAATATTTACTAAAGCGGAAATTTTAAGCATTAGCTATTGATGGAATTCCCAACTATCAAAACCCAGTTATATTGCCGTACACACATCACACACTCCTTCCCTTATATGCATCCCCAACACACTCTCAAAAACCCTTCCTCACTCAAATCCCCTCAGGCGGGCGATCTGGACATAATGCATTCAACTATATTCCACGTATACTCACATATGATCTCTCAACTCAGTCGATCTGAGTATATACACGCTCTGAAACATACATAGTTCTCTCGGTGTCTACACACGCACATCTAGATCTCTCCTAGACGCAGCTGTACTCTCGCACAACTCTAGAACATACCTCGTTCCCTCGGCGTCTACACACACCACACGCACATCTAGATCTCACCTAGTCGATCTACACACTCGCTTAACTCGTCAGGACATACCTAGTTCACAAAGTGTCCTGCTACAACACACGTTCAGATTACCTCTAGATACAAAATGCCCAACACACACCTAATTGGGCGACTGGCCCCGACTCAATGGCGTATGCTGTTTGAGCGATCCTGTTCTATCTCTAACTTTCGTTCAACAGTCTATCAATCGCTCTTCTACTAAGTCGGTGAGATTAACAGACTCCTATCTGTATTATCTCTCTCGCCCTCATTCCCTCTCCATGGCCAGCCTGCTTGAGCTAAACTTTGTCTTGTGTTATATAGTCTCAAGCAGTATCAGAGCTGACCAATGGATCTCTGGGGGATGGCTCTATTCAGTCGTTATTGGAACGAATTACTCTGAACACCTGTCACTCATCTATCGCAGGAAGCTCCGCTGCCCGCCCGTCTGTCACTCATCCCCCACTACCCAAATCGGAACGTCAGGGGGCAGTTCCTACCTGTACACATTCTTTACCCCAACTCCGACTTTCTTTGTTGAGACGGTGAGTGACCTTGGCGTAGTGTCTAGACGGAGAGTGACCTTGGCACACATTCAGGTACCTTTGTTCTCAGCGTCGCCAACCACATCACCCCTGCCCTAAGCCCTCATGCTCAGGCTGGAACTGTTGCATGTATACAACCAATTTGATTTACATTACCTTGCTCTAAAAGCTATGAGCATCCAATTTATTCTTAAAAGCATTAATTCTCACTGCCTCCGCCACCTCCCGTTGCAATGCATTCCAAGCATTCACAACTCTCTGACTAAAAAAATATTTCCTAATATCTAATCTGAACTTCTCTTTACTTAATTTTTAGCTATGCCCTCTTGTTCTTGTGGGTGGTTGTATTTTGAAAAACTTGTTATAGTCTAATTTATCAATTTCTCTGATCATCTTATAAAATTGTATTAAGAAGAAAAAAAAACAAAAAATAAAAACAACTGTCATACGATATTGTTCCCATTGCTGGGGTAGTCGAGGGTTTTTAAAGGCTGAGAAGTACAGGCCGCTTCACCACTGCTGTCGTGTGCTGGCTATGTTTGTTTATTTCACCCCCAACAGAAACACCACATTTACCATACCGGGGTTTCGAACTGCTGCCCTCCTTTTCGACAGGCAAGCCTCGAAACCATTCGGCTACGCGCTCCTCTACCCTGTATTAAGTCACCTCGAATTCTTCTCTTTTCTAGAAACTGTAGGCCGGTTTTTCTGAGTCTTTCCTCATACCTGTAATTCTGGAATCCCACTATCAGCGGTGTCGCTCTTTTTTTGTATTCTTTCCAGCATGTTTATATCCCCTCTATGATAAGGACTCCCCACCTGTACACAGTACTCCAATCTAGGTCTAACTAAAGCTTTATACAGTTTGACTATCACTTCCTTGCTCCTATGTTTAATATTTCTTTGTATCATACCTAACATTGCATTTGCCTTTTTCACTGCTACCTGGACTTGCTCACTCTAGACGAGGTAACTGATCCCATTTGGAATGGAACCTAGATCGACCGTCTGGGAAGTCACTGGGCTATCAACTGCACTAAGTTAGAAGTGAAGTGTTTGAAAACTCTTTGAATTACATCACATAATTTTCGGAAGTGGTGTCACTGGTTCTTTTCTATGCTTCCTTTCATTCCCTAATTGTAAATCGGGTACCAATTTACAGCTGGCTAGAATATCGTGTCGAGACCCAGGGATTGAAAAATGCTGTCCAATCTGCCACTTGATTGGTGCGCTATTTATATCTATCCAGACAAATTGTCGAATCGGAGCGAGTCCAAACGTTAACGCCATTAACGTGTAAAGTCCGTCTACATGACAGACGAACTAAATCCAACCAGGCTCATTTGTGTGAGCCTTGCTTGTATTCATTTCTTAGAACGTGGTTGTTTTTTTTTCACCTAGTTTATTTTTTCGTCCACACATGCCATTTAGCGACATCGTGTACTGAAGTCGCCATTTTTGGCCATTTTGGACCTAAATTTCTGTTACCAGAATTATGAAATTCTGTTAAACTTTATAACAGGTATCAGCTGGTGCGTTTACTTTTCAATACAAAACTAACTGAATTTTTTTCTCATTTACAGCGCATTCGAGTACACCCAGCTGTAAACAGGTACATGGCTAATAGTCTTACAGAAATCAAAGACGTGGGATAGCGAGCTGGCCACCGCACTGTATAGGACACAATCTGAGCGAAGTAATTAGAGTTCTTGTGTAGAAAAGCTTAGTCTACCCCATCCTGAATTTGAACCTAATTTACAATGAAAGGGGGGGGGGGGGCGTGGTGACGGAACACAAACTGATCACTTTATCTAAAAAACGGCTAAAATTCTTGCATTGAAGTTTGAAACACGTCATCCTCATCGGTCGTCCAATACGCCTATCTTTGTAGTCGTCTTTCAAGTACGAGAAATATTTTGTTGCGAAGAGCCTTAGAAAATACATCAGTGCATTATTTCATTCTAATCGTCATTGGATTGGCATTGAATTGAAACAGCTGTGTTGTCTGCTTGTGTGTAGATGTGTGTTAACCTAGAATGTTGGCTTGTTTGATTATATCTTTTCTTCTCCTTCTTCTTCTTCCTCTTCTGTGTACGTCACGAAACGGACGTTTGTTACGTTGCATCGTAGTTTACAGCAAGGCTACCTCGTATGTATCTTAAGCCTGTCATATCCGATTTCATCACCGTAGGTTTGGGAGTAGATTTTTGTCTTCCGTCTATTTTTTCTAAGTCATCCTTCTTCTTGAGATGAGCGCCTCAGTTTATCGTACAAATGTCACCATTGTTTGTAAGGCTATTTTATCTCCGTACATCTAGTGTTTCTCGTCTGTAACGAGAGGCCAGTATTGCTATCTCTCTCTCTCTCTCTCTCTCTCTCTCTCTCTCTCTCTCTCGCACTCTGTGTGAGCATGCAGCTTTGAAGGATGTCTTCCACGATCATGGTATGCTCCCCACATGGACACCTATCATGTCCAAATCCTCATTTTGTTGTAAAGCTGACCCTTGAGCTTGTTGTACCTAGTTAGTTATGAGTCTGTTATACCCAATTGAGTTATGAGTCTGTTATATCCAGTTGAGTTGCTTTGATGGTGATCGAATCCAGCACCTTCTAGTTATCAGCCGTGTCGCTTAACCACTAGCCCACGCCTTCCCTTTTACTCCAGTAATGATACGTATCCAATGGTTTTGGTGTCCATTTATGAAATGAAGTTGTTTGTGTGAAGGCCTAGGAGTGAAGCGCCCAGTTAACAATCCCAACACACCCGGTTCTAATCACGCTCGTGTCCACTTTGACAGACATGGCTTATTTCGGCTCTACACGTATGGAAAGTAATGGCAACCTAACGTACTGCACACTTGCCAAGAAACTAATAACAACCAAATAAGTTGACAATTGTATAAAACTACGTTCAGCAAAGAGCATGTTACCTACTTTTATTGTTGTGTTGCTCTGGACAATCTTACAATTCCGTTTTCTTCTACTGATCTCATATAATATATGCCTATTTATTTAGTGAACTCGTGTTATCTCCACTTGCTATGCCCTATATCTTTTCTCATTATGGCTATTTCTTGTTAACATTTGTTGGATGCTTTTTTGCATCGTGTTCTTCCATGTCAAACGTATGGCAATTGTTATTCTAGATGAGCTGGACATACCTAGGGGAAGGTTCTGGTCATTTGCGTTTAGAATCACTTCTTGTGGTTTGTGAGACAGGAAGCAGATTGTCCAAGTTATTTTAGTTTCGTTGAGGCGAACATCCAATTATGTGTCCATATCTCTATTTTATTTAGCTTCTCTTGCATTTAGTTTCCAGCTACAGATAAAGACTCTTTAGATGTCCAAGCTCCAAGACATCTGCATATAGTGAGTGCACTGGGGCATCGTTCAATGATTGCTCTGCCTATCATCAGGTCAGTCAGCCCAGAGATTATTGTTGAAGTCGTCTGATCATGTCACGCCACTGTCCTCTGTTAGTTAGGAGACTAGTGTTGACGTCGTCTGATCACGTCACGCCACTGTCCTCTGTCAGTCAGTCCGGAGACTGGTGTTGAAGTCGTCTGACCATGACACGACACTGTCCTCTGTCAATCAGTCCGGAGACTGGTGTTGAAGTCGTCTGATCATGTCACGCCACTGTCCTCTTCCAATCAGTCCGGAGACTAGTGTGGAAGTCGTCTGATCATGTCACGACACTCTTCTCTGTTCTTGGCAGATCTCTTTAGTCTAGCATAAGTCTACACTTGATGTTCTTGCAAGTCTGTGGAATCTATTTGTTTCTTGGACGTCCTCTTCTTCCTATTCCTGAGTTGTGTCTTCCATTTTTCTCAGTAGTAGGCTTTCCTGTCTCATATTGTCTCCCAGTTAAAACACTCTACCTTTCTCTATATTTGTCATTAGTTATATATCTCTACATCGGTGAAATATAAGAATAACAGTATCAGGGAGAGTAGTCCCCCTTTCGGAAGTCCTTGTTCCTTTTAATTTTGTTGCTGAGGTATCCGTGGTATGGATTCTTGATGTTCTATTTTTCAAAGAATCATTGATCCATGTGTACATGTTGGTTGCATCCAATTTCAATAGTTTGAGTGTTAGTTCGTTCTTCCATATTTTATCAACATATTATTCTACAGCTATCCAGGCTGCTAGTATTTTCCTATTTTTTTGGGTCCATTTTCCTGCGAGATAGATGTCACTTGATGTTTGGTCGATCTGTTTCTACGGAAACCTGCAGTCCCAGATAAGTACATTTGGGGATTCAGTATACCAGGTTATTCTGTGTTAGAAATTCAGTCCATTAGTCTGCTCACACAACTGAATAAACTAATAGGTCTGTAGTTTCCTAGCTTCATGTTATCCTTCCCATGTTTAATGATGAGGATAGTTCTTGGCCCATTCACTGGCGGGGTTGGAAGTGGGAGTGGTTGAAGGGAACAGTAACTTGTTTCCAGCTTGCATTAAAGATGTCTAGCACTCTGTTCTTTACTATTTCTCCCATGATAGAGAACATGTAATTAATTATGTCGTCCTATCTTTTGCTTTTTATCTTCTCCCTTCCACCCACACTGCAAAGTTGCAGTCTGTTTCCAATGTGGTCATTTGGAGGCAGGAAAGGGTCTTAGTCAGCTCTAGCTAGCTGACCCTCATGCAAGCAGGCAGCTATGAGTTGTTGGCAAATATCAACCCATTCCTTTATTCACTTTTTATATATATAATAATAATAATAGCAATAATAATCATAACGGTTCATGTCCCATACCATCGCTGGTGCCATATCCCCAAGAGATGATGGTTGAAAAACGTCACAGCCCAATCCTGCTGGAAATGTAGAAAGTGAAAAAGTGAAGATGGTATGGACGTACACTCATAAAGAAATAAAAAAACAAGAACAAAAGTTGTCACATAGAAAATACAACCGTTGGGGTTACGTGTAGAGACGTGTGTATGTTAGGTAGTGCTATTATTACGTGTAGAGACGTCTGTATGTTAGGTAGTGCTATTATTATGTGTAGAGGCTTGTGTATGTTAGGTAGTGCTATTATTACGTGTAGAGACGTGTGTATGTTAGGTAGTGCTATTATTACGCGTAGAGACGTCTGTATGTTAGGTAGTGATATTATTACGTGTAGAGACGTGTGTATGTTAGGTAGTGCTATTATTACGCGTAGAGACGTGTGTTTGTTAGGTAGTGCTATTATTACGTGTAGAGACATGTGTATGTTAGGTAGTGCTATTATTTCGTGTAGAGACGTGTGTATGTTAGGTACTGTTATTATTTAAAGTGAGGTGATTAGTTAGCTTCGTCGTCATTATTTCTTCCCCATTAGTAATTAAGGTACCGATTTACAACTGTGTGGGCTGGGGCGTGTTGAGAAAGGAGATTTAACATAGGGACTTTTGCCACGAGAAGACAGCGCTGTTACCGCTTGACAACCCCGACACTCGTACAATGGTATAACCCTGCAAGCGCTGTACTGAATCTACAGGAGATAATAGTAGGAGGGCGTAGTTCGATCTTCACCCCGATAGAGACAATGGAATAGGGAGCTAATTTACCGTGGATAGAAACAAAGAAGGTGGCAACAATTCTGAGTCGGGGGAGTAGGAAGATATTTACCTTATGGATTGAAAAAGGTTCGAACTCTCTTCACCATGTGTTTATTGGTCAGCCTCCGTGTCTCTTATCTTTCCGATTCTAGTAAAACGACTATACCGCAATGTCATTATCTTCTTTATGTAAAGTATGTGTATGTCCTTATCCATCACCAACGCCGCCTCTTCATCTTCCGATCGACTGTCAACTGCCCAGCTGTATGTCACATACACATTGATCATCTTGCCACTGGTCATAGATAGATCAAGACGACATAGCGAAACTGATGACCAGTCCAGCTTCCTCCTCACTATAATCCAAATACAGCGCAAGTTACATTATCAAGACAAAACGGTCTAATTGTGTCGACATTATCGCTTACGGTCGACAACTAATTGACTAGCACCGAATCGTACCTTGTCAACTAAAATATTCTGCGTGAGCATCTGTATATGACCGTGTACACCATCTGTTTATGTACTTGTGCATCATATGTTTATGAGCGCGTGCACCATCTGTTTATGTACCTGTGCATCGTATGTTTATGAACGCGTGCACCGTCTGTTTATGTACCTGTGAATCATATGTTTATAAACGTGTGCACCATCTGTTTATGTACCTGTGAATCATATGTTTATGAAAGTGTGCACCATCTGCCGTGCCAGCAGAGACGTCGCTACGCCAGGCAGAGCGATCAGATATTCTATTCGTCTGTTAAATCCGGGTTGTGTACAGTCGACATGCGAAGAAGTTTGACCACTTCTGTCTGGGCTGCCCAAGGAAACTGCATAACATAAAATGGCAAGATAGAATCACAGCGAGCTCGCGGTGGCCTAATAAAACGTTATAAAGACACTCTGAAAGCCTCACTGAAGATCTACGGCATATACTCTAATAATTGGGAGAATATTGTTGTATGATTGTGCAGCATGCGTGTTTCCCCATGTCCGATGCTGCTCACAGACATGATGTGTGCATATGTATAAGTATTTGTTGGTAATTGCGGCATTTTGTCATCACGAACACAGGTCGCTGGAGCGAACCATGACGTCACAAAGCGGCGTCGCGTTTATGGTCGACACAGGACACATGCACTCTTACCTCGGCGAAGAATAGCACTGTTCCTTTTATTAGAGTAGTCATACGTCTTCTGGACTTCCCTGTCACTCGGATCAGCAGTACGGCTTCATGTAAAGCTACCATGTTCTGTCTGAGCGACAAGATCGGCGCTAGAAACAAAACAAAATAGGACACGTGAAGACTGATCTCTATGGTTACGCGGATGAGCCATGTCTGACTCAACGGAAAGAATGGAGATTCTCAGCAGAATGTAGCAGACTGCATTGAGCATGGCAAGTCACCTACAAGCCCTGGTCAACCGCTGCATCCCTATTTCCAGTCGTCTTTACTTTGTCCTGCCACTGCTTTCAGAGAGTTTTGGGACGAGAGAGAGATGTTGAGGAACAACGCTACTCCTTGTCACTATAATCTAAATACAGCCAGCTACTGCGCCAGATAACCTACAAACTAACACACATACATCGCAAATGAAAAAGTATAAAGGCCTCACGCTCGGTGCGTGAAACTTGCAAAAGCTACTCGACAACCGTAGGGCCGATAGACCTGAGACCCGATCTGCACTTGTGTAAAGAGAAAATCTCCCTGTGGTGTTGACATAGCTGCGCTACGGGAGACCAGTCTACCCAACAGGGATCAACTAAAGGAGGTGGGTTAATTAAGGGTACATTTTTCAGGAGTGGGCAGGTCAGTAATTCTTGAATCGGGTTGTCATCAGATCTGACCTTGTACGCGACCTCGTAAGGCTTTCAATGACCAATGCTTCAATTGGCCAGCTATTGTCATGCTGATCCCACAGGGAAGACAACAATGTCACGCTGATCCCACTGGGAAGACAACAATGTCACGCTGATCCCACTGGGAAGACAACAATGTCACGCTGATCCCACTGGGAAGACAACAATGTCACGCTGATCACCGACGATGATACATCTAGATGATGCAAACAACAGATTCCACGACCAACTTGTCGGTCCTCAGTCTGTACAGCTTGTCATCCTTGGTAACTGTAATACTGCAGCGTGGACTACCCATTGGATCTGAGATAGAATACTCGGGATGCGAGGCACAGGTATATGCAATGCCAATGGGCTCCTGTTGCTTGGATTATGTTCAGGCCATGACCTAGCAATCACGACAAGAATGTTTTTCTTGCCCACACATAACAAAACACAATGGACGCACCGATAATCAAAGCAATACAATTAATCGATTATATTTCACAAGGATGATTGATCAAAGCTGTGTAGCGCTGAGTGACCGGAGTGATGTAAGAGTGACCAAAGCTGTGTAGCGCTGAGTGACAGGAGTGATGTAAGAGTGACCTGTTTAGCGCTGAGTGACAGGAGTGATGTAAGAGTGACCAAAGCTGTATAGCACTGAGTGACAGGAGTGATGTAAGAGTGACCTGTGCAGCGCTGAGTGACAGGAGTGATGTAAGAGTGAACTGTGTAGCGCTGAGTGACATGAGTGATGTAAGAGTGACCTGTGCAGCGCTGAGTGACAGGAGTGATGTAAGAGTGACCTGTGCAGCGCTGAGTGACAGGAGTGATGTAAGAGTGACCTGTGCAGCGCTGAGTGACATGAGTGATGTAAGAGTGACCTGTGCAGCGCTGAGTGACAGGAGTGATGTAAGAGTGAACTGTGTAGCGCTGAGTGACATGAGTGATGTAAGAGTGACCAAAGCTGTATAGCACTGAGTGACAGGAGTGATGTAAGAGTGAACTGTGTAGCGCTGAGTGACAGGAGTGATGTAAGAGTGACCTGTGCAGCGCTGAGTGACAGGAGTGATGTAAGAGTGACCTGTGCAGCGCTGAGTGACAGGAGTGATGTAAGAGTGACCTGTGCAGCGCTGAGTGACAGGAGTGATGTAAGAGGGACCTGTGTAGCGCTGAGTGACAGGAGTGATGTAAGAGTGACCTGTGTAGCGCTGAGTGACAGGAGTGATGTAAGAGTGACCTGTGCAGCGCTGAGTGACAGGAGTGATGTAAGAGTGACCTGTGTAGCGCTGAGTGATGGAGTGATGTAAGAGTCACCAAAGCTGTGTAGCGCTGAGTGACAGGAGTGATGTAAGAGTGACCTGTGTAGCGCTGAGTGATGGAGTGATGTAAGAGTGACCAAAGCTGTGTAGCGCTGAGTGATGGAGTGATGTAAGAGTCACCAAAGCTGTGTAGCGCTGAGTGATGGAGTGATGTAAGAGTGACCTGTGCAGCGCTGAGTGACAGGAGTGATGTAAGAGTCACCAAAGCTGTGTAGCGCTGAGTGACAGGAGTGATGTAAGAGTGACCTGTGCAGCGCTGAGTGACAGGAGTGATGTAAGAGTCACCAAAGCTGTGTAGCGCTGAGTGACAGGAGTGATGTAAGAGTCACCAAAGCTGAGTAGCGCTGAGTGACAGGAGTGATGTAAGAGTGACCTGTGTAGCGCTGAGTGACAGGAGTGATGTAAGAGTGACCAAAGCTGTGTAGCGCTGAGTGACAGGAGTGATGTAAGAGTGACCAAAGGATCGGAGAAAACGCGCTGTGCAAACATATAAACTAACACTCATATGTGCAAGGGGATCTTGTGCCAGCATTGGGTATACAGACAGATCCGGACTTACCGCTGAGATGCAATACAACATGTCTGACTACAGCTGTCGTCAACGCTTGCAATTGATGGTTATACATACGATACCGCCTCTCACACCAATATACTGACCTATATTAGGAACTGGATACACACGAGAACAGAACGAGTTATGCGTTATCCATAAAAGACGTACACACAAATCTGACATTTATGTCTCTCTACTACGTGCAACTCTGTCGAATGTTTGGACACTGCTCGTCAACCCCAACCTCACACCTATTGGACGTCCACTCCCCACAGACTTTACTAAACAATTCACGCTTTAAGCATTTTAAACACTGACCTCTACTTAAGACTTAGTTTAGTTGTATAAAATACATCATTTCTATACAGATATTTCATTTGAAATAAATCAAACACTAGTTTCTACATATTGTGCAATGCAAGTCTCAACTCAATGTTGACTACACCTGCATGCAACATAATTAACTGAAACTCTTGCTGTCAGTAAAACAAAAGTTATGTAAACATTGTAATATGTAAAAGATGTACATATAATAATATAGCGGACTTTCTAACATTTAGACCCAACCTATATCATCACAATCATTGTTTTATAATATTTAAAAAGTTAACAAAGAAAATAATAGGTTTTGATAGTGAGAAAATACAATTAAATAACAAAATGTTATATACACATCTGGACATTTTGACACAAGCATTATTGTATCAATGTTAATCTGAAATTAATTGTTTATTTAAGGTCTTAATGATCCTTAGATATCTGAAACTTTTGTACTGTAGTAATTTTCTAAGGAAAAACTTGACATAACGTTTGCCTTATCGTCTTAATTGAGGATAAATGTGCGCTCATTAATACTGCAACATTGTAAAGACTGGTAAGATGGACGAATCCAAAGGTTCATGTTGGTGCAGCTGGACTGTACGAAGGGTTCACAGATAAGAAGGGTTACTCTTGACAGATTTGGATATGAGTGACGGTTGCCACGTGGACACCACTTTTAACATTAATCACACCCTCCCGCCCTCCCCTCCCTACACATGATATTCACATTTTTTATCTTTATACATACCCTCCCGCCCCGAGCTCTCTCTCTCTCTCTCTCTCTCTCTCTCCTATAGACTTGTAGCAAGGATGGCTCCTTTATGTAAAATTACATTTGAACTTTGTCTGTAATAAAGCAACTCCGTTGCAATTCAATCCCTCGTACATTAAGCTAATGCCAATTTTGCTGCTAGGAGGTACAGATAAATATGTCAGAATAAGAATACAAAAGGCGAGAGCCGCTTTCATTGCATTGGTGAATTTATAGAATTCAAAATAAATTCAGTCCAACACAAACATGTAAATCTTGAAATCCAATGTAAAATCTGTTTTATTGTCTGGCTCTGAAGAACAATAAAAACCACAACATGAAAGGTACATCGTGTCGTAAATGGGAGCCTGCACAGAATAGAGAGATTGAAATGGTATAATAAGATCATTAATGTTGGACTGTTGGACAAAATTAGACATATATTAGTGGAACAAGACACGAGAAGAGACGGCAGGCGTTAAGAACAACACACGAGGAGAGACGGCAGGCGTTAAGAACAAGACACCAGGAGAGACGACAGGCGTTAAGAACAAGACACGAGGAGAGACGGCAGGCGTTAAGAACAAGACACGAGGAGAGACGGCAGGCGTTAAGAACAAGACACGAGGAGAGACGGCAGGCGTTAAGAACAACACACGAGGAGAGACGGCAGGCGTTAAGAACAAGACACGAGGAGAGACGGCAGGCGTTAAGAACAAGACACGAGGAGAGACGGCAGGCGTTAAGAACAACACACGAGGAGAGACGGCAGGCGTTAAGAACAAGACACCAGGAGAGACGGCAGGCGTTAAGAACAAGACACGAGGAGAGACGGCAGGCGTTAAGAACAAGACACGAGGAGAGACGGCAGGCGTTAAGAACAACACACGAGGAGAGACGGCAGGCGTTAAGAACAAGACACGAGGAGAGACGGCAGGCGTTAAGAACAAGACACGAGGAGAGACGGCAGGCGTTAAGAACAAGACACGAGGAGAGACGGCAGGCGTTAAGAACAAGACACGAGGAGAGACGGCAGGCGTTAAGAACAAGACACGAGGAGAGACGGCAGGCGTTAAGAACAAGACACGAGGAGAGACGACAGGCGTTAAGAACAAGACACGAGGAGAGACGACAGGCGTTAAGAACAGGACACAAGGAGAGACGACAGGCGTTAAGAACAAGACACGAGGAGAGACGGCAGGCGTTAAGAACAAGACACGAGGAGAGACGGCAGGCGTTAAGAACAAGACACGAGGAGAGACGGCAGGCGTTAAAAACAAGACACGAGAAGAGACGGCAGGCGTTAAGAACAAGACACCAGGAGAGACGGCAGGCGTTCAATAGGACTAACATTGGGGACAACACCCTATAACATTATAAGGCACGCCCTCTTCTGGAACCCACAGGGTAAGAGAGTTTGAGACTGACCAAAACCCATACGAAGAAGGGCTCAAGACAAAATTAAAGAGTAAACACGTGCACAGAGCAGAAACAGGTGTTTTAGAACATGAGGACTTGGTATTTATTTGTTTAAGACATTTTCTCCAGACGGGGCCGGACGGTTTTGATTTATTTGTTATTTTGTGTTCTTGTGGTCGTACTCCCTTTTAGACATGACTGGCTGTAAGATAATGCAGCCTTGAAGTGGTAAGTATCTACTTAGCTTTTTCGTTTTTTTGGCCTTGTGCTGTAGTTTCACTTCTTCGTGCTACAAGACATTCTTTCCATCAATCCTGAGGTGGTCGTTTAGGGCACATACCCACTTAGTGCGTTCTGTAGCCTGGTCATCTAGGATCTCAGACAAATGTCCAAGACCTTCATATGACGCTTAAACACGTCGTTGAACGTCAGTTGTGATTTGACGACAGTTCTCTTGCCATCTGCCAACTGGTCATAGAAGAAATCTATGAAAATGCCATAATCTTCCAAGCGAAGAACTTGCCTAAGCCATAAGGAGCACGTACATGCTTTGGAGACCGATGCGAGAGTGCTCCTCTGCATTTGTAACTATATCTCACAATGTCATTGCAAGACTAGATTGCAGGTGCCGTAGATGGAAGGTGTTAAACATATGCTCTTGTTTTGCTATAATAAAGAAGCGTGCTGGCGACATATGGTATGTAAACTATAACCCTGGCTTGGAAAGTCAGTTTCTTGTTTTCACAAACGTGATTGAGGCGAGCACATGTACCAGCAACAGTATCAATGCAACGGTAAGGGAATTGGTGCACATCTGCTAGTCCATATTTGTCGATACTATGAGTTGCCATGGCATCTACTTTCTGGCTCAACACATTTGTTTTAGTGAGACCTGCTGTGAGACCCAAATATTTGCGTGCCTGGTAAAAGCGATCTATCAAGCTCTGACGCCCCTGATGACTGAGAGTGACAATTACAGCATCATCAGATAAAATGTTCCTGATCCCTCCCTGATCTTCGCATTAGCCTTTAGCCTTTCCCTGATGCCAAGCTGTCAAAAAACTTTATTCTGATTTTCTTGAGATGGCTTGATGTCCAACTCGTCTATAGACGAATAGCTTTTGACAGTGTCAAGGGGTGTGGGAGTGAGTTCATTGTCATATGATTAGAACTTAGAATAGTGCTCGACCGACCGTTCTATCTGCTTCCCTTTCCTTGTTATTTTCTCAGTGATTGTTTTGAGTGGTGCTGGTTTTTTACTTGCAAGATCAATAACTTCCTTTATACCATTGTCAATTTTAGTTTAGCTGTTTTCACAGAGTTGTAGCCAGTTCTCATTTGCACAACGACGAGCTGTTTGTTGAACTGGGTGCATGGCGGCCTTGATAGTGTGCAGGGTATCTATATTTGGGAGTTGCTTGTATGGAGTGGCTTCAATGGCGAGTGTGACTTTCAATTCAAACCAGTCATCTGACGAAACAAGGCTTCTTCCAAATGAGGTAAGTGCAATGATATTGATAATATTTCAGAGATTTTGCCAGATCTTTGAAACAGCAATGCTATGCATCGAGATGTTGAGAATTTTCTAAAGTGCATTGTCTTACATTCTACTTGTATCGATGCGTGGCGTGCTTTTGTTTCTATTGTAGGTGGGCTCCTCTGACTGCAAATTCATTCTATAGCAAACCAATGAACTGTTAGCCTTGCAGTCTTTACTATGGTAAGAATTCGCAAGGATCGCATACGTAAGAAGAGATCCTCTGACAAGAATTAGATCCAGATGGTGTTAGTGCTTTGATAGTGGATGCCACAATACCTTATTCTGGGTTTTTGTTTGAAAACAGCAGTTGATCAGATAGAGTTCATGACAAGCACAGAAAACTAAGAGCCTTTGTCTATTTTCATTTATTTTGCAGACTTCAAAATTGTCAAGAACGCATTTTCCATTTGGCAGCGAACAAATGTGAATCAGGGGCCATTAAAAAAAAAGCTAGAAATGAAAATGGAAACTTTTGAGTTGAAGTGTTTACAGGAAAGTTTTCAGAATACCACGGACAGAGATACAGGAAAGTTTTCAGAATACCACGGACAGAGATACATAAAAGTTTTCAGAATACCACGGACAGAGATACAGGAAAGTTTTCAGAATACCACGGACAGAGATACATGAAAGTTTTCAGAATACCACGGACAGAGATACAGGAACATTTTCAGAATAACACGGACAGAGATACATGAAAGTTTTCAGAATACCACGGACAGAGATACAGGAACGTTTTCAGAATACCACGGACAGAGATACATGAAAACAACAGATGTCTTATGGAGCTGGATATAGAACAGAATATGCTGGTACACAACATTAGGTATAGGAAACAAAAACACTATGGCTACATCTCATGGAGATGGCAGTGACAGAGAATTGTTAACAGATCTAGATTCTTACAAAGCGGATCTAATCAGAGAGGCGTTCTGCAATGACATGTCACATGATGATGATGATGCGTTGCCTAACTAACAAGTCGAGACAGAAACCAAACCAAGCCCATGTTACGTGTTAGGACCACACGTAGTACAATCCATGATAATTCGATTAAACATTTATATGTGGGTTTCCTTTATTCCTGGAAGAGGCAGGGATACCAAGTTAGAGGTAGCAATGAACATAGAGATCAGTTTTTATATGAATGACATTCTACATCAATTCAGTCATACATCAACAAATGCAAAACATTTGTCTCAAAGGAGGCAATTAGCTGATAGCTGGTAAAGCTATCATTGACCATCACAAATGATTGTATCCTTCTATTGAAAAAGCATCACAGACCCCGTCCCCGCTACAACTATTCCCCGCCACCACACATCGCCTCGTCTATGGATTCTGCTACTGCAAAGTCCTGCTTAAGGTTCTTCTTTTCTCTTTTTGTCCTGTTTTAGCCTTTCAGCGTCAGGTTAGGAAAAGGTTTCTTGACCTGGCCCTAGTGTGTGTTTTAGCCTTTCAGCGTCAGGTTAGGAAAAGGTTTCTTGACCTGGCCCTAGTGTGTGTTTTAGCCTTTCAGCGTCAGGTTATGAAAAGGTTTCTTGACCTGGCCCTAGTGTGTGTTTTAGCCTTTCAGCGTCAGGTTATGAAAAGGTTTCTTGACCTGGCCCTAGTGTGTGTTTTAGCCTTTCAGCGTCAGGTTATGAAAAGGTTTCTTGACCTGGCCCTAGTGTGTGTTTTAGCCTTTCAGCGTCAGGTTATGAAAAGGTTTCTTGCCCTGGCCCTAGTGTGTGTTTTAGCCTTTCAGCGTCAGGTTATGAAAAGGTTCCTGACCTGGCCCTAGTATGTGTTTGAACCTTTCAGCGTTAGGTTATGAAAGGGTTTCTTGACCGGGCCCTAGTGTGTGTTTTAGCCTTTCAGCGTCAGGTTATGAAAAAGTTCTTGACCTGGCCCTAGTGTGTTTTAGCCTTTCAGCGTCAGGTTATGAAAAAGTTTCTTGACTGGGCCCTAGTATGTGCGCCGTACACTTAACTTAACTTAACTTAACTTAACTTTACTTAACTTAACTTAACTTAACTTAACTTAACTTAACGTCTTTAAACTGGTTTAGAGGACTCTGCAGAGTCTATATACAACCAGTTTCATTTACATTACCTTGCTCTAAAAGCTATGCGCATTCGATTTATTCTTAAATGCATTAATTGTCCCTGCCTCCACTACCTCATGTGGCAATGCATTCACCACTCTGTGACTAAAAACAAATATTTCCTAATATCTACCTGTCTCCTAGTATCTTCGTTCCTCATTCTATCCATTCTTGCTACTCCAAGCATTCTGCGTAGGCATTTCATCTCTGTTTTTAGGATGTGTCTTTTTTTATGTTTATTCTTTTTCCAATTCTGGCACTGACCAATTTCTGGTTCAAGAATAATACTTTGACTTCTTTGATTGTTCTGTAATTTCTGTAACAGTTCCAGCTGGAGCATGGGCGTTTAGGACAGGAGAGATTGGGCTGGTAAATCTAGGAACAAATGTTGCTTGAATGCGTGGGAAGGTCAATCGCTGTCTCGACGCTAGGTCGACGAAGGAAACGAGGGGTTTAGGTAGAAGTTTTAGTCTGGTACGATTGGGGGGGGGGGGGGTGTTGGGAGCTGAGGTGAGGGTTTGTTGCTGACCACTCTGGCGTTCCGAATTAAGGTAGTTGGAACGAGGAGGGGGGGGGGGAAGGGGGTTGGTGACAGTCAAATGCCGCCACGACCGGCTACGGCATTTAGAGTGAAAGGGATTCGGGGATAGTCATCCATTAACAATTAGTTGGGGATAGTTCCAAAATAGGGTGATGGCTAAGTCAACCAACACAAGTCCACTGGACAGCCATGTTGTTGTTTGAGACTATAAAATACTCTGCAAAAATGAACTCAAGAAGACTGGCTAGGAGAGTGACTAAGAGGCTGTCAGGAGTCTGTGAGTGTGTGTTTGCAGGGAGACTGGACCAGCATACACCTCGAGTTTTGGACAGTCTCTCTGTGCTAGTGTTTAAGTTGGACACCATGTGAGCAGTTAGAGATCTGAATGTGTGTCGTACATGCATGGCACCTAGTGAACGATTCGTTATCTAATTACATATGAATGTACACATTCGTGTGAATACGTGAAGTGATCCAAGTAATTGTGAATGCACAGATCGCCTGATTGTAACTGATCAGATTGTATGTGTATGCACAGATCGACTGAATATGTGACCGCAGGTGAGTACATGATCCGACTATAAGTGACGTGATCTAATTACATAAGAATGCACAGATCACCTGAACATACGTGAACCGATTGTATGTGGATGTACAGATTACCTGATTGAAGGTCATCTGATTATATGTGAATGCACAGAACGACTGAGTACGTAATCCGATCGTGAGGACGAGTTTATGATTGTGTGTTGAGTGTGCAGAAAGGGAAATGCAGCGGCAAGAGCCTGGGTTATGTAGTTCGGGGAAACCATCAAAACCTAGTGTTTTAAAACCTCCTATGTAGTTCGATATATATAATGATTATTTAGTTTACATGTACTTTGTTCTTCGATGATATTGTTTTGTTGATATGCATGTTAATAAATGATAATGTTATGTTTCCTTTCAGGATAGTTTTTACTGCGTTTTATTGTGTGAAGTCGTGTCGTGGTGTGGATACATGTTGTAACGCTTCAGGTAAGAAAACTACTGAGATAAACCTAGACTCTACCACATATCTTATTTTGGTCCGCGGGACCAGGATATCTTTGATAGGATAAATACTACGCAACTCTGAACGCCTTACACTGCCACATATATTATTTTGGTCCCGTTACTTGTGATTAGTTTTTGTATATTTATGTGTGTAGCTAGGAGTAAGGTAGTAGCTAGCGTTTAGAATAGAGTGTGAGGGATCAAGATGCTGAGCAGCGCATGAGCTGCAGTGGTCAGCGACCCATAGCTGACTGCTAGCGTCAGAGCCAGCGATACAGAGCTGCCAAGACCCTTCTACACCTCCACAGGGTGATCCTTGATAACAAGCTGCAGCAGTGCAGACTGGCTAAGGAGAAGGGATCGAAGAGGGAATGCTAACCCGGTACTTAAAAAAATGCTTGCTGAAGTCGGATGTGTTGGACCGAAAGGTGCAAATATCGCAGTCAAGCTGTAAAACTACGACACAAAGCAAATCCGTTCTGTGGACTACATCCAGCTACTTGCAAAGCCCTGTTCAGGACTTGGTAGCGAGAGATTGAGAATGAACGCAGAAGAAGAAGAAGAAGAAGAAGAAGAAGAAGAAGAAGAAGAAGAAGAAGAAGAAGAAGAAGAAGAAGAAGAATAGAGTGTTAGTACTAAAGTCTGACAACCATCAAGACCGGTTTATTCCAACAAAGACATGTCGAGACGTTAAGTTACACAATTTTATCGTTGTTTAAGTATTAGATATCTGACAGTTGGGTGTGTAATGGTCTTACGTAACATTGATGGGAGATTTACGAAACACGTCGGCGCAGTTAGACAATGGATGGAAAAAAAATGACAGGCGATAAAGCGGAAACAAACACATACAGTTCCAACATCAGATAAGAGAACAAGCAACCAGAGTTGTTTTGCTGCAGAGGCATGAATTAGACAGCAGACAGAAGTTGCGGTAGCTATGAAAGCATCGACTGTGAGATTGACCATTGTGACGAAACGAGAGACAAAATGAAAGATGAAGGAAAAACATAAACACAACCCAGCGAGCTGGCAGGGCTTGTATTGGTAGCAAGGAAATCTGCAAGCCCAACCGAACTAGGCAGCCAGTAGATTGACAAGACTACTTGCTAGGCAGCCAGTAGATTGACTAGACTACTTGCTAGGCAGCCAGTACATTGACTAGACTACCTACAGCACAGTGAGTGAATTGACAAGACTACTAGCTAGGCAGCCAGTAGATTAACAAGACTACTTGCTAGGCAGCCAGTAGATTGACTAGACTACTTGCTAGGCAGCCAGTACATTGACTAGACTACCTACAGCACAGTGAGTGAATTGACAAGACTACTAGCTAGGCAGCCAGTAGATTGACAAGACTACTTGCTAGGCAGCCAGTACATTGACTAGACTACCTACAGCACAGTGAGTGAATTGACAAGACTACTAGCTAGGCAGCCAGTAGATTGACAATACTACATAAAAATAATTGTTGGAATTACAAGACTACCTACATGGTATCTAGTTGAATGAAAACAACTTCCTATAAGACAGCGAGAGGAATGACACAACTAGAACACTTTCTACATGGCAGCGAGAGGAATGACACAACTAGAACACTTTCTACATGGCAGCGAGAGGAATGACACAACTAGAACACTTTCTACATGGCAGCGAGAGGAATGACACAACTAAAACACTTTCTACATGGCAGCGAGTGAAATGACAACACTGCCTATATGACACCGAATGAAATAACAAAACAGTCTACATGACACTGAGTGGAATCACATGACTAACTACAAGACACTACTGCACACACCATATTAACAGATGAGGTTGGCGTGATGACATCTAATGCTTCCGCCTCTATAGGACTAACTTATTCTTACGAGCTAAGCACTTCAACCCCTGGAGCAGAGTTACCAGCACACATTAGAAAATATAATATCCTCAGATCACATTGCATTAGTGAATTCAGTATGTTGTCAATGCCTTAAATAACTTACGTACCCGTGCAAACATATGTATGATGTTAACGAAACAGCAGCAGTTTAGCAAGTATAGGTTCTCTCCTTTTGAAGTTATGTCCCATATGGCTGATAGACTCCCACCCACATAAAGGACTGACGTTCTCCCCACTGACTTACAGAGCTGACTAGCTCCCCCCACTGACATACAAGACTGATTGACTTTCCCTACTGACATACAAGACTGATTGACTTTCCCTACTGACATAAAAGGCTGATTGAATCCCCCCACTGACATTCAAGGCTGCTTGACACTGATATATAAGGCTGGTTGACTCTCCCCACTGATATACAAAGCTGATATACACGACTAATTGGCTCTCTCCGCTGATATACAAGGCTGCTGATTGACTCTAGCCACTGCCGCAAATGTTTTGACTCTCATCTCTGACACACATGGCAGATTGACTTTCCCCACTGACATAAATGACTGATTGACTTTCCCCTCTGACAAACAGGGCTGATTGACTCTCTCCGCTTACATACAAGGTTGATTGACTTACCACTGATATACATGGCTGATTGACTCTCCCCACTGACACACATGTCTTACTGCTCTCCCTGCTGACACACATGGCTTACTGCTCTCCCCGCTGACACACGTGACTTACTGCTCTCCCAACTGACATATATAGCTTACTGCTCTCCCAACAGGCATACATAGCTTACTGCTCTCCCTGCTCACACACGTGACTTACTGCTCTCCCAACTGACATACATAGCTTACTGCTCTCCCCGCTGACATACATAGCTTACTGCTCTCCCTGCTGACACACATGGCTTACTGCTCTCCCTGCTCACACACGTGACTTACTGCTCTCCCCACTGACATACATAGCTTACTGCTCTCCCCGCTGACATACATAGCTTACTGCTCTCCCCACTGACATACATAGCTTACTGCTCTCCCCGCTGACACACATAGCTTACTGCTCTCCCCGCTGACATACATAGCTTACTGCTCTCCCCACTGACATACATAGCTTACTGCTCTCCCCACTGACATACATAACTTGCTGCTCTCCCCGCTGACACACATAGCTTACTGCTCTCCCAACAGGCATACATAGCTTACTGCTCTCCCCGCTGACAAACATAGGTTACTGCTCTCCCAACAGGCATACATAGCTTACTGCTCTCCCCGCTGACATACATAGCTTACTGCTCTCCCCGCTGACATACATAGCTTACTGCTCTCCCAAAAGGCATGCATAGCTTACTGTTCTCCCCGCTGACATACATAGCTTACTGCTCTCTCCACTGACATACATAGCTTACTGCTCTCCCCACTGACATACATAGCTTACTGCTCTCCCCGCTGACACACACAGCTTACTGCTCTCCCCGCTGACATACATAGCTTACTGCTCTTCCCGCTGACATACATAGCTTACTGCTCTCCCCACTGACATACATAGCTTACTGCTCTCCCCACTGACATACATAGCTTACTGCTTTCCCCACTGACATAAATCACTGGCTGGCTATTTTCTATCCCCCACAACAGCGAGGTAAAGTAGCCGAAATAAAAACTACACATTTCGTGAAAACCAGGCATTTATAAAACATATGTTGGGAACCTTGAACTATCGAAAGGAGAAATAAATGACAAGCTGATACATATATGACGAAATGACAGCATAATAAATATGCATGAACAAGATAACATGAAAAATGTGTAGGGAAATGGCAACATGAGAAATGTGTCGAGAATTTACATCAAAAATGTGTACAGAAATGACATCAAAAATTTGTAGAGAAATGATAACATGAGAAATGTGTAGGGTTTTGTATTAGAGCGAGTTGGACAATGACTACATGAGAAATGTGTAGGGTTTTGTATTAGAGCGAGTTGGACAATGCCTACATGAGAAATGTGTAGGATTTTGTATTAGAGCGAGTTGGACAATGACTACATGCGATATGTGTAGGGTTTTGTATTAGAGCGAGTTGGACAATGCCTACATGAGAAATGTGTAGGGTTTTGTATTAGAGCGAGTTGGACAATGACTACATGAGAAATGTGTAGGGTTTTGTATTAGAGCGAGTTGGACAATGACTACATGCGAAATGTGTAGGGTTTTGTTTTAGAGCGAGTTGGACAATGACTACATGCGAAATGTGTAGGGTTTTGTATTAGAGCGAGTTGGACAATGACTACATGAGAAATGTGTAGGGTTTTGTATTAGATTGAGTTGGACAATGACTACATGCGAAATGTGTAGGGTTTTGTATTAGATTGAGTTGGACAATGACTACATGCGAAATGTGTAGGGTTTTGAATTAGAGCGAGTTGGACAATGACTACATAACATAATCTCATCAAATACCAGTGTGCTCAAAGTGAAATCAAATCAACAAACAAAACCACCCACTCTCGTGCTCTTGTTAAAATCAATTTCAAGAATATTTGCAGCTTGATTTCTTTCCCTCGCTTGGACAAAATGACCTGATAAATTCTGATCGAAGAAACGCCTGCATCTGTAGCGCTCACTTTATCCAGTACAGTAAAACATGTTCATGAATGAGACGAACAAATGGAATTTCCTGCAAGAAACGATCAGGATTCTGCCAGTCTCCCTGTTGGGAAGTTAAATTTGAAATGGAGCAGTTTGCTGGAATAGTTCGGGTGAGAATAAAAGTGCGAAAAAGACTTACATAACGAGGTTTGATATTTCGTCGTGTAATCGATATAAAAATTGTGAGCACTGTGTTTTGTGGTAAGTTATTGTTTGTATGGATTTCTCGCTAAATTCCATGTTAGATGATGTTCTCCATTTCGTTATTCTTTGTCTAGGCTTCTTAGTTCTCTATATTTTTCTTCACATTAATCTTCTGCTTATTCGTATTTGTCTTTCTTTCTTTCTTTCTTTCTTTCTTTTGTTCATCTTCCTGTTTTTGAGGTGGTTCAATTTTTTAAAATTGTTATTTTTTTTATTCCTTTCTTCATCTTCTTCATTTTCTTCTTCTTCTTCTTCTTCTTCTTCTTCTTCTTTTTCTTCTTCTTCTTCTTCTTCCTCTTCTTCTTCATTTTCTCCTTCTCCTCCCCCAGTACTACTACTACTACTACTACTACTACAACTTCTACAACTACTACTACAACTACTACTAAAACTACTACTACAATAACTACTACTGCAACTACCATAACTACAACCACAACAACTACTAAACTACTACTACTACTGCTAATACTACTAGAACAACAACTACGTCTATTACTACTGCTGTAATAGTACAACTACTATCATTACTACTACTGCTGCTACTACGACTACTACTACAACTACTTATACTACTAACACTGCGATTACTACTTCTACTTGTACTGCTACAATTACTACTTCTACTGCTACCACTACTACTACTGCTACTATTTCCACTACTTCGACTACTACTACTATTTTTACTACTATAATAACTACTGCAACATACAACAACGACAACTACTACTGCTACTACTGTTACTATTACCACTACTTCGACTACTACTACTACTATTTTCTACTATACTAACAACTATTAGAACATACAACAATGACAACAGCAACTACTACTACTGCTACTTCTACCGCTGCTATTTCATATTTTCATAATTACTGATCTTCTATTTCATCTCCTTTTTTTCTTTAACTTGCTTGTTTTCTACTTTTACATCTTCTTTTTTTCTTCTACTTCCTAGTTTTTTTTTCAGATCTCACTCCAAAAACATGTATTTCACTCTTCTATCTCTTGTGTCATATTTGGAACCCATTTTCAAGGTATGCGAGTGCCATGCTGTGGCTCGAAAGTAGAGCACAGAATAGAACAACCGTAACCATACCAGACATCTCGTCAGCGTCAACTAAGGAGAAGGGCTTAGGACGGTACATCATCATGTAGAAGCTAAAAACCACACAACATAGAAAACAAGTCCAGCGAATAGACACGTAATCTTATATCTTTACCACAGCTACATAGCAATATATGGGCCCTATAGTCCACACAGTTCCCACCAACAACATCTTCATCGTGTCACCACCAGCACGACAGCTGTAGTCATGACCGGAATCCCCAGGGATTACCATACATGGTCTGGTAGGTGTGAAGTATGTGGCCTAGAGTCAGTCGGGTTGTAGGATGAGATTCCTGAAATAAATGAAAATAAGTAGAATACAATGGCAAGCCTTTATCGGTTGTTGAATATAGAACACAGGGAGAGAGAGAGATAGAGAAACATAGAATGACAAAACTCGAGAGGTGATATGCAAATTGTGAAAATGAGAAAGGTAGTCAGGTGATTGATAACTCGTCAGTTCGCTCCATGTAGTGACACATTTGTTTATGATCTAGACACGAATTTAAAAAATGAAAGAGCCAGAGGAAATTCTAGATTAAAAGTTCTTTGTAGGGTTGTGCAACACACGAAAGGATATGGATGAATTGCTTTTGAAAATGTAAATTGTAAACGTTAGTCTATTTTCAAAGTAATACTTACCTTTGTTCGCTATTCCATATGTGTGTTACGCCATAGGTGCTGTGTAACTGACGCCGTCAGTCTGACCTTGCAAGTGGGAGAGAGAAGAATGAATTACACGGGAAAACATGATATTTTGTGTCCTTAAAACTGTGGGGAGATATTGTGCGAGTAAATACCACACTGGCTCTCACACCGCATCGACATTTCTAGGCACACTAACGCTTGAGATTTGTCATGCACTAACATTTGTATATACAAGAAATAGTCATTACATAGCACCAATTTTAACATTTTTACAACAGGGCGGACCAAAAATTGTGTCTTATTTTTCTGCATAGTTCTGGCATCCATGCACTGCTAGAAAAAGCACGACTAGGATGGGCCGGACACCTCGTCCGTATGTCAGACGAGCGGCTCCCAAAGAAGCTTCTCTACGGCGAGCTGAGAGAGGGATGGCGTGAGAGAGAGCGCCCAAAGAAACGTTTTAAAGACGGTCTGAAGGACTCACTAAAATGTTGCCAAAATAGACATCGACACCTGGGAATGTCTTGCGCAAAACAGATCTAAGTGGAAAAGCACAGTCAAATCGGGTGTAGCTGCCGGTGAAGATGGCCGTGTTGTGAAAGCCCAAAACAGACGCGAGACGCGGAAATCCCGAGCAGCGGGAACACCATCCCCTTCTACAAATCTCGTGTGCCCGATATGTAGCAGATGTTTTCGTGCCCGCATTGGCCTGTTCAGCCACATGCGCACCCACACCCAACAAGGAAATCTGTGACAAGGATGATGTCGGCGGTCCTCATCGACAACGATGGACAGCTATTATTTTTATTATTAGTTCTAGTGTCTGGAAGCACAGTTTGTTCACCCTTGTCTCTAGAACAAGTGTGTTGGTCGGACATTTAACCAATATTGCACAGCCTCTATTACTTCGTTGTCATCTGCAAATCTCTGACCCCGGAAATGTTCTTTCAAGGGGCCACACACGAAACAGTCTGTTGGTGCCAAGTCAGGACTGTATGCTGGATATTTCAAGACCTCAAATTTCATAGCACGAACTGAATCTACTGTATGTGCAGCTGTATGTGGGTGGACATTGTCACGCAGCAGCTATACTAATGTTGAGAGATGTTTCCAAGGTTTCGATCGCATCACGGGTTTCAACCTGCCCACTATCGTGTGACTGTACCAATGTATCGAGCACTAGCTACCTGACAATGGAGCTGCACCAATAAGGGCCGTTGTCATGATAAGAGATTGTCGTCATGACTTTCACAGCTAAGCCTGTGTTTTGAATATTTTCTTTGCCAAAGATAACGAGTGGTTCATTGCATGAACTGTCATTACTCTCGGCTCGTAATGGTACACCCAGGTCTCGTCTGCTGTAACAATTTGATGGAGAAAAACATCTCTTTTACGAGCATGATGGTCCAAATTCTCCTGACAATTCACACGTTTGTGATAATCGAACAGCTGCCTTGTGGCCCATCTGCTACACACTTTCCTATAACCGTGATCATGGTGGACAATTGTATGTGCAGCGCAGTGACTCATGTTAAAATCTACGGCTAATTCAACCATATTGACTAACCTGTTGTCACAGACTAGCTGGTTGATCTACTGTTTCACTGTGCCCTTTGTCACGCTTGCTGATCCCCCACAAATCGGCGCATTAATGTTGTTATGTCTTCTGTTTTGAAATATTTCTACCAATTCATAAAAATCTCACATGAATCAAACAAATTCTTCGTACTGAACCTTCATTCTTCTGTAGACTTTAAGTTTCACACCCTTTGACCACCCAAAAAAAACCTAAACGAATAACGCCTCACCATTCTTTTACGGTGCAAGTCGACAGTTGGGCCGCCATGCTATAAGCTTGATTGCCCATGCGCATACTGCTGGATCGTCACAATACCTATATGGAATATTCCTAAAGAAGCATTTTGTGTCCTCAAAAAATCTTTTTCGTTGTACATAATCATCCATGCACGTTATAATAAAATTCCTATTACTTAATGACTGTCCCTCGTGTGTATCTCTCTCTCTCTCTATCTCTCTCTCTATCTCTCTCTCTCTCTCTTTCACTCTCGCTCTATCTCTCTCAAATATGTATATATATATAGTGTAATGTTTATCAACGGGTAGAGACAGACATTGAGAGTAAATGTAACGATTATAGCATAACAGTCAACAATGCGTCAATGAAAAACCTGACCATTATTGTCAGAGCATAGATCTTCAACAGATAGACGCAAAACCTTCCTATCATGAAATATCTAAGTTATGTTCACGTCACGCCTGCAGACCTGATATTACCATCCAATTCCTTCTTTCCTTGAGTGTCTCGATCGTCTGCTATCACTCCTGCTCTGTGGATTCCAGAACATAGACTGTTTTGCAATGTTATCAACGTTAACAACTGGTTTCGGTAAGATGTGGCTTATCCAGTGGAATAGCCTCCTCCGTTTGTCACGATCCACTGCTGTCTGTTTCGCCCTTTCTAACAGTTCTACGTTTATGTCTTATCGTACCATTTCCTGCCTTGTATTCTGTACAGTCAACCATTTGCGAAAGTCTGTACCTTTTTTGTAACTACCTTTCATTACTAACTTTACTATTTGCCATTTTTTCCTCAATTGTTTTCTAAGTTGTAATGTGTAGTGCTGTGTTTTGCGCAATAACGACCTAGTGCATCATTGTCATTATTATTATAATTTTCATCACAGTCGTCAGTGCTATCATGGTCATCATTGTTAGAATTACTCAGTCATTGTTTTCATTGGTATCATTGTTTTCATTGGTATCATTGTCATAATTTCTATCATTGTTATAATTTATATCATTGTTATAATTTCTATCATTGTTATCAGTGTTAACAATTTTATCATTATCATCATTGTTATCAATGTCAAAAATATTATTATTGTTATCATTGTTGCCATTGGTATCATTATTGTCATTGATTTATTTGCTCAGTTATTGTTATCATTGCTCAATTGTTGTTATCATTACTCAGTCATTGTTATAATTAATAAATTACTGTCATCATTGCTCAAACGTTATCATTACTCACTTATTGTTATTCTTCATAAAACATTGTTATCTTTGCTCAATTTTTATGATTACTCAATCATTGTTATACTTTATAAATCATTGTTATCATTGCTCAATGGTTGTTATCATTACTCATTCATTGTTATAATTTATGAAACATTGCTCAATTGTTATCATTACTTAAACATTGTAATACTTTATAAATCATTGTTATCATTGTTCAATTGTTATCATTGCTCAATCACTGTTATTCTTACTCACTCATTGTTACCATCGCTAAGTCATTGTTTTCATTGTTAAGTCAGTATTTTCATTGTTAAGGCATTGTATTCATTGCTAAGTCATTGTTATCAATGTTAAGTCATTTTTTTCATTGCCAAGTCATTGTTATCATTGCTAAGTCATTGTTATTAATGATTAAACACTGTTATAATAACTCAATGATTGTTATCTTTATTCAATCATTGTTTCTTTGCTCATTCATTGTTATCATTACTCAATTGTTGTTCTCATTACTCAATCATAGTTATCATTACTCAATCATTGTTACCATTGCTCAATCAGTGTAATCATAACTCAATCATTGATATCATTACTCAATCATTGTTATACTTACTTAATCATTGATAGCATCACTCAATCATTGATATCATTACTCAATCATTGAAATCATTACTCAATCAGTGTTATAATTACTCAATCATTGTTATCATTAATCAATCATTGAAATCATTTCTCAATCCTTGTTATCATTACTTAATCATTGCTATCTTTACTCAATCATTGATATCATTACTCAACCAGTTTCAGTACCATCTTAAATAGAAAGAGAACAACATACACATAGAGGTAGAATGTGTGTCTGAGCAAAGAGCAAGACAATGCTGTCGGGGTTGAAGTGTTAGAAACTTCATTGCAAGAGACCACATCTTGTGTATCAAGGAAGGTTGCCAATTCCCTTCTTCGCTGCTTTTCCTTCCCTAACTTTCATTTGGTCATCAAGAGAATAACGAGAGAGAGAGAGAGAGAGTGAAAGGGAAAGAGAGAGAGATACACACAGTAAGGGCTATGACAAGGATTAACAACGTGAAAGAGAGAGATAAAGAGAACGAGAGAGAAAGAGGGATAGAAAGCTAGAGAGCGAGAGAGAAAGAGAGAGTGAGAGAGAGAAAGATAGCGAGAGAGAGAGATAGCGAGAGAGAGGGCGAGAGAGAAAGAGAGAGCGAGAGAAAGAGAGAGCGAAAGAAAGAGAGAAAGTGATAGCTAGAGAAAGTGAGAGCGAGAGAGAGAAAGTTAGAGCGAGAGAGAAAGAGCGAGAGAGAAAGAGAAAGAGACACACATGCACACACTAAGGACTGTGACTTAAGGATTAACAACGTGAAAGAGAGAAAGATAAAGAGAGCGAGAGAGAGACACATATGCACACACTAAGGGCTGTGACATTGGGATTAACAACGTAAAAGAGAGAGAGAGAGAGAGAGAGAGAGAGAGAGAGAGATAAAGAGGGAGAGAGAAAGAGTGTGGGGTGAGGGTGATCTCACGTGTAATTCCATTGAACGTGTAGAACAAGTCGATAGACATGCCATTAAAGATGTTATTTTCGTTGGACCGTATTGGACTTTGGTGAACCCCAGTTCTGTATCGGAAAGGGGAGCTCACGGTGGCCGTGTTGTAAGCGCTCCGGGGCTGCTTTCCAAATCGTGTGGTTTATATTTAGGTTGGTGGAGTGGAGGAGGTTAATGATGTTGTTGAATGTTCTTTAGGAACAATTTATAAACCAGAAAGACAAGTGCAGTGCTTCTCAAACTGCCTTCAGCGGAATCCTAGTTTCTCCATAAGATGTCCCAAGAAGTTCTGGGAGAGGTCTCTATGGATTCCGAGAGATATCTCTAGTGGTTTCACGAGACGACTCAAGGATTTCGCATTAGATCTAAAAATTATAACAATGATTCAGTAATGCTAACGATTGAGCAATGATAACAATGATTTATTTCGCGACATATCTCGAGGGATTCCGATTCATATCTCTAGGGATTCAGCAACAAATATCTAGGTATTCAGCGACAGATCTCTAGGTAATCCGTTACAGATCTTTAGGGAATCCCCGACAGATCTCTAGAGATTCCAATCACCTTACAGTTGACATCAACAAGCTACAACCTAAACATCTCACAGTTAACAGCAACAAGCTATAATCCAAACATCTCAAAGTTGTCAACAACAAGCTACAACCCAAACATCTCACAGTTGTCAGCAACAAGGTACAACCCAAACATCTCACAGTTGACATCAACAAGCTACAACCCAAACATCTCACAGTTGTCAGCAACAAGCTACAACCCAAACATCTCACAGTTGTCAGCAACAAGCTACAACCCAAACATCTCACAGTTGACATCAACAAGCTACAACCTAAACATCTCACAGTTAACAGCAACAAGCTATAATCCAAACATCTCACAGTTGTCAACAACAAGCTACAACCCAAACATCTCACAGTTGTCAGCAACAAGCTACAACCTAAACACCTTATAGTTGAAAGGTACAAGCTACAACCCAAACACCCTACAGCTGACAGGAAAAACAACTACCCAAAACAGTTTACCATTTGGCAGGTTTCTAAGCTACTACCGAAACACCTTACAGTTGACAAGGACAAGGTACTACCCGAACACAGTACACCAAACAGCGACAAACTGCTAACCAAACACACTACAATGAACATGATCATGAGAGGATAATTTTATTTGGTAAATGCATAATTTTGCAAACAATGTTTTGGCTATTTGTTATTCTTGGTGTGTCCCTACTGTATGAGAGACCTTAGCACGAAATTATTTTGCTTAATGGTTAGTCTAGCCATGACGATACCGAATACAGGAATAAGAAGTTACATTGAAAATCAAAACGAATCTGAGGCGCTGGTATTCTGCAATCATCTATCAAAACTGTATAAAATTATTTATGGCTCTGTGACCGTCCTAGGACAAAAACAGAATGAAACCCCCGCTACGACCACCATGCTTTCATCGGGGAAAGATAATAAACGTAAGGCACTAACAATTAACAACAAATTATCAAACAAGACATGATGCACAAATATGGCAAAGGCAAAGGCAGCTGTTCACCGTAGACGATGATGGCATAATTAATTTTGCTAACGCTATTTTTAGTAAGGATTAACCCACTATTTTTAATCCACTCTCTCGTCTCGAGCCGCCTACCCCAGTGGCAAGTCAAGGACTCCGCATCAAGCATCCGTGAAAAAGACGGCGGAGTCCGGAGTCGAACCCACACCACCTGATCACGAGACCGACGGCTTAACCACTTCGCCACGGAATCCCCTTGTACAAGTATGACGTCGAGACAAAATTGTTTGAGTTAGTAACCATTGCCAGAAAATGGCCAGGGACGTGTGACTCGCGGTATGTGAGTTATGAAAAATAGACCAAACAAGAAATGGGCAATATGATTACGTTTAGAACTATTACAAATAGTAAACCAAACAAGAAATGGGCAGTATGATTGCGTTTAGAACTAATACAAATAGTAAACCAAACAAGAAATGGGCAGTATGATTACGTTTAGAACTAATACAAATAGTAAACCAAACAAGAAATGGGCAGTATGATTATACACAGAACTAATAAAAATAGTAAACCAAACAGGAAATGGACAATTTGATTATACACAGAACTAATAAAAATAGTAAACCAAACAAGAAATGGGCAGTATGATTATACACAGAACTAATAAAAATAGTAAACCAAACAGGAAATGGACAATTTGATTATACACAGAACTAATAAAAATAGTAAACCAAACAAGAAATGGGCAGTATGATTATACACAGAACTAATAAAAATAGTAAACCAAACAGGAAATGGACAATTTGATTATACACAGAACTAATAAAAATAGTAAACCAAACAAGAAATGGGCAATATGATTATACACAGAACTAATAAAAATAGTAAACCAAACAAGAAATGGGCAATATGATTATACACAGAACTAATAAAAATAGTAAACCAAACAGGAAATGGACAATATGATTATACACAGAACTAATAAAAATAGTAAACCAAACAGGAAATGGACAATTTGATTATACACAGAACTAATAAAAATAGTAAACCAAACAAGAAATGGGCAATATGATTATACACAGAACTAATAAAAATAGTAAACCAAACAAGAAATGGGCAATATGATTATACACAGAACTAATAAAAATAGTAAACCAAACAGGAATTGGACAATATGATTATACACAGAACTAATAAAAATAGTAAACCAAACAAGAAATGGGCAATATGATTACACTTAGAACTAATAAAAATGAAAAATGTCCGCAGGTTGACACAGTCGATAAACATGACCACAAACTGATGCGGCGGAAGAATAATTGGATAATGAGCACTATTTCTAAACACTAAACACCCTTTGACTCAGGTTAAAGCCAAAAACAAAGACGAAAATACAATGATATCATAAATAAACACAAATAGACTGAGTGGTGTCGAAGTAATACGTCAGCTTCGGTTGTTGGAGGTCAAGGGTTCAAATCCTAGTGAAGACGGTTTTTTTTTCCCCCTCTCTTCTATTCTCTTTCTTAAATGTGGACGTTTTGGTATTTTCCTCAGATCTCTGGGAGGGATCAAGATGCTGCAGTGGTCAGCGACCCATAGCTGACTGCTAGCGTCGAGAGCATCGCACAAAGCACGAACTCCGTAGCTCCAGCCATGAACCCAGGGATCTCCGGAAAATATTGACATCATGGACCGACCGTCGCAGCTCGAAATCGAACCCCGACCGTCTGAACACGAGGCAAACAGCTTGACCACTTCGCCACAGAAACTCAAATAGTGATCGGTCATTGGAGCACCAGGAGACAATGCCAATTACTCTGAAATCATTCTTACCTTGGTACGCACATGAAATTCTCCAAACATAGATTTTGGTGTGTTTTGGGGTCGAGACATTTATTTTTTATTTGCCGAAAGCACCCCGTCGATCAAGCAGATATTAAATCTATTTGGATATATTCCTGCGCTTGAGTCATTACAAAATATTTTGTATCCAGGTCTTAACCCTCTCGCGCTGTGCTAAAAAGCACTTCGTCATGAAATAAACCGAAGTCAGAGCCAGCGACAGGGATGTCAAGACTCAACTTTGTACCTGAGAATAGGTTTGAAGTGAATTAATCGATAACCACATCACGAGGCACGACACTTGATGATGATTGCACTCTGTTATAAAATGTATATCCTGGACTCCTTTCTCCCTCTTTAAAATTGCTTCTGCCGCTTCGTGCACTTTCACCAAGCGAAATTAAGTTGCACTGTTTTGATTGGCCTGGGGCCAAATTCATCAGATAGCAGCAGACGTTTCTGTCAGGTCTGCTGTTACTTTTTCTTATTGTCTTCAGCCGGACTGTCTGTTGCGCAAAAGGATTGTGTCTGTTGGTCAAGTCTTTACATTTCTGCTTGTCTGGGTTAGGAGTAGCTTTGGAATTATAGGGGGTGAGGTGAAGCCATATGAGTCCTCTTCTAAAACAATGAATTCGGATGAATTAATACAGGAGTTGTCATGCAATGACTTTCTATTATATATGGAAAAACCATCAGAAATAAAGGCCAAAGTTTTCAGATAACTCCCGACAACTAGGAGCCATCATATACCAGCAGGAATCATTCTGGCATTGACAGGGGTTACCAAGCTGGCGTGTGGACCACACTCTGAGCTCAAATTTGCTCTGTAGACGTCCTATTTGTATTCATACACCAGTCCCATAACAGACATCACGAGAAGTAAGTCGGAGAGTATTGCCGTGGTAGATGGAAACCCGTAGGGAAGGAGGCGACTAGGAAGGCCAAGAAACACATGGCCAGGAGAGGTTTTCAGTTGGGGTCTGATGGGTGGAACACAAGAAGACGGCGTTGAATAAGGACATATGGAGAGCATTTGTTGCAGGCCTATGCTCCAAGAGGAACCAGACGATTAAATGATGATAACATACACTTCTGTCAGAGAGAAAGTGTTAGACACTTCATTGTACTAGGACTTTGCTTTTAAATACTTGATTTTCAGTCGAGCTTCCGACCCAATCAGTCGCCTAGACGGACTGGGTCTACCATCAGCTAAGTAGACCATTTTCCCCAGAAATGTTGATTTGCTAGCTCAGTATTGTTGTTATTTGTTGTCACTGATGAACGCCTATTGGTCGTTACGTAGGTTTTGTTTGTGTTCTCGTTTCGGTGCGGTATCTGACCATACCCATTTTAAAAGTTTAAATAAACTTAACTTTAATCAACTTTACAATTTTTTTTCATTTATTTTTTCCCTTTTAAAGAATTGGGACTGTCAAGTACCATTCGTTTCATTCCCTAAACGGAGATTGTTGGTAGCAGGGATAGAGCTCGACACCTCTGTCGTGAGAAGCTAGCGATCTAGCCCTCTAACACTCGGACGCTCCCAAGTACCTTACAACATATACATACTCTTCTTCTTGTGTGATCATGAGAAACACTGAAAGTATTCAGCAATGCTGTTGTTTTAAGCTGTTCGTGTCGAGTCTTGTCTTGTGTTGTTGGGACCTACTCGTGTCGATTGTAGGCTTGCCTTGTGTTGTTGGAACCTACACATGTCGAGTATTGTCTTGTGTTATTGGAACCTACTCTTGTTGAGTCTTGGCTTGTGTTGTTGAAACCTACTCGTGTCGAGTCTTGTCTTGTGTTGTTGGGACCTACTCGTGTCGAGTGTAGGCTTGCCTTGTGTTGTTGGAACCTACTCGGGTCGAGTCTTGTCTTGTGTTGTTGTGACCTACTCGTGTCGAGTGTAGGCTTGCCTTGTGTTGTTGGAACCTACACATGTCGAGTCTTGTCTTGTGTTGTTGGAACCTACTTGTGTCGAGTCTTGGCTTCTCTTGTGTTGTTGAAACCTACTCGTGTCGAGTCTTGTCTTGTGTTGTTGGGACCTACTCGTGTCGAGTGTAGGCTTGCCTTGTGTTGTTGAAACCTACTCGTGTCGAGTCTTGTCTTGTGTTGTTGGGACCTACTCGTGTCGAGTGTAGGCTTGCCTTGTGTTGTTGGAACCTACACATGTCGAGTCTTGTCTTGTGTTGTTGGAACCTACTTGTGTCGAGTCTTGGCTTGTCTTGTGTTTTTGGAACCTACTCGTGTCGAGTATTGTCTTGTGTTGTTGGAACCTACTCGTGTCGAGTCTTGGCTTGTGTTGTTGGAACCTACTCGTGTCGAGTCTTGGCTTGTCTTGTGTTGTTGGAAGCTACTCTTCTCGAGTCTTGATTTGCGTTGTGTTGTTGAAACCTACTCGTGTCGAGTATTGTCGTGTGTAGTTGGAACCTACTCGTGCCGAGTCTTTTCTTGTCTGGAAGCTACTGGTGTCGAGTCTTGTCTTGTGTTGTCTGGAAACTACTGGTGCCGAGTCTTGGCTTGTCTTGTGTTGTTTTTAAGTTACTCGTGCTAAGTTAACTCTCAGTCGTGTTACTTAGTTGTAGGTTACAGTGCCTCTTCATTTGTTCATAGACGTACTTCAGAAGGTAAACCATGCTCTTTATAGCTGTAGTGCAATACGAAGCTTCTTAGTAAACTCCTTAATAATCAACGTATTGCATGTTTCAGCAGATCTGCAAGACTGAATCATTGACTAGTTCTCTCGAATGTCCCTTTCATCCGCAGAACGTCTTTAATGTGCTGTATCCATCTTCTCATAGGTCCGTCTCATCCTCGTTTTCCAGTTACTCCTGCTGTCTAGTATTGTATTTTCAAGACCATTGTGACGTTTGATGTGACCAAGTTAATTTAGTTTCCTAGACGTACTATTATTTACCAGCCAATTCTGTTCTCTTTTCAGCGCTTTTGGGATTTCTTCTTTCACTGTCCAATGTATTTTGACCTCACTACTATGGGGATTAAAGTGTCAATCATTTGGTTGTCAGACCTGTTAAAAAGCCTGTTTCCAGGGAAATGAACTAGAACGTCAGTGTGTGTCTGATCAGTTTGTCTCACCTGACCCTGATTACTCTTCTTCGCTCCTACCTTGATCAGTATGTTTCATCTGTCCCTGATTACTCTTCGCTCCCATCTTGATCAGTATGTTTCATCTATTCATGATTAATCTTCGCTGCCACCTTGATCAGTATGTTTCACCTGACCCTGATTACTCTTCTTCGCTCCTGCCTTGATCAGTTTGTCTCACCTAACCCTGATTACTCTTCGCTCTCACCTTGATCAGTATGTTTCATCTATCCCTGATTACTCTTCGCTCCCACCTTGCACAGTTTGTCTCACCTGACCCTGATTCATCTATCCCTGATTACTCTTTGTTACTACCCTGATCATTTTGCTTCATCTGACCCTGATTGCTCTTTGCTCACCACTGATATAGTCTTAGACAAATACGAGTACTTTATCATAATCTACTGTGTCCATTTTCTTCCGAGCCGGAGTATAGCCTAACACTACAGTTGACTTACTCTAAGGGAGTATTTATATTTATTTTTGTTGATGTTTACATTTGTATCAAGATGTATTTGATATAATACCATTTGTGTGATTGAATAATAAAAATAGTTGCTCGTCGCAACTTTAATCTCATTTGACTCTGAAGTTGACCCGTGACAAAACACACTCTGGCGTAATTGGTAAAGAATTGGTTGTGGGTGGTTGTGCGTTCTGTACTTCCAAATAAGTAGCTCTCTCTTAGCCTCAGTTGTGAAATTTCGCTAAACAATCTGAGCATCTTGTGGTATAGTAGTGCGCCAGGCGGAACGGTTCTGTGGAAACGTCTTCCAGTAGGCGACTTCAATGTGGAAACGTCTTCCAGTAGGCGACTTCAATGTGGAAACGTCTTCCAGTAGGCGACTGCAATGTTGAAACTCTACTGCAGCTGCTCGGGAATGCGATGTCGCTTGGCATGTTAGCAAAATGTCCCGTCCATTTTGTTTGATCTCTTTGCAGAAACGTATGGATGTTCAACATGTTTGACTTGTTAAGAATTTCAGAGCTAAATACATACTCCTTACATTTAACTCCGAGCAACCTACGGATACAGCTCACGTGGAAATGACTACGTTGCCTTTCGTGTCTGTTGTATAATCTTATGTTACGTAGGTATGTTAAGGAAGGGTTAGCACTGCTGCATGATACTATTCTGCAAACCCAGAATTGTGGGACAGAAAACATCAGCAACCTATAGGACAGTAGTTTTGGGGCAGAAAGTGGAGGTGGAAAGCGCCCGCTCTAATAAAGAAGCCGAGCACGCGGTCAGTTGAAAAACACAGGGAAACAGGTGAGGTGGAATGACAAGACACATCTCACCAGGAACAGTCGAGGGGGAAATTAGTTCACCCGGGGTGTATGTGTGTGTATTTGTGAATGTTGTGGGTGTGTGTTTGTATATGTGTGTGTTTATATATGATTGTGTATTTGTAAATGTGTCTGAATGTATGTGAGTTTGTGTATGTATGTTTATGTATGTATGTGTGTATATGTATATGTGCCTTTTGTGTGTGTATGTTTGTGTGTGTGTGTTTGTATATGTTATGTTCCTGTGTGTTTGTGTGTATTCGTTTATATATGTACGTTCTTGTGTGTGTTCATGCGTACGCGTGTTAAGGGTTCGTGCAAGCGTGCGTGTGTGTATTCAACATTACATGTTGGAAAAACGTATTAAATTTCTTGATTTTCTAGAATCTCGGCGTCACAGGTAGCCATCCTCACATGGTGCCTTTACACACCTTTAAAATTGATGTATTTACATACGTCTTGTTTCATAAGTTGGAGTTAGTTGTACTGTGTTTTTGCGCCTTACAGCCTAGTACATCTGACTTCAGCCCTAATTTTTATATAAGATTACTTCCTACAGAGGCATTACCTTGCTAAATCCAAATACACGTATGTTTAAGTTGTAAACCGACATATGAACCACTTCTTTACGCAGTGCCTAGATGCAGTGTTTGGGAATCACCGTGAATCAAAATACACGTATGTTTATTTTGTAAACCGACATATTAACCACATCTTTACGCAGCCTCTCGATGCAGTGTTTGGGAATCACCGTGAATCCAAATACACGTATGTTTAAGTTGTAAACCGACATATTAACCACTTCTTTACGCAGTGCCTAGATGCAGTATTTGGTAATCACCGTGAATCAAAATATGCGTATGTTTAAGTTGTAAACCAACATATTAACCACTTCTTTACGCAGAGCATTGATGCAGTGTTTGGGAATCACCGTGAATCCAAATACACGTATGTTTAAGTTGTAAGCCGACATATTAACTACTTCTTTGCGTAGCCTCTCCATCCAGTGTTTGGGAATCACCGTGCTTTTAAAATACTGTCTGCTGTCTTACAGTGTGTCTGAATTGTTTCTAATTTCGTGTTCGCAAGATGCACAAAGAAATGAAGCAACCAGGAAGCGACAAAAAAGGATTTTATACGAGGAATAAGAAAGACTCCTCCTCCTCCCTTTCCCCATAAAAAAACAGCCTTGAAGTCAGTTAATCAATTGATCTCGGTGACGCCATTAATCCATGCGTAGTTTATTCGAACACTGAAAACTGCTGACGATGGTTAGGGTCCAAAGTCTGTTAATTAAGCCTTTTCAATTGGGCTTCGATAGCTGGTGGGTTTCATAGAAGACTTACTGGGAAAGGAGAAGTTGTTGGGCGACGGTTGATGGACGTGATCTTAGAGAAGTTGTCAGGAGCTGGTCGGTGTGGTTAACAGACAAACTAGCAAACCGTTGGACAGTTGCACGAAAAGACAGATATGTAGTGGCAAACAGATTCTACTTTCCCTATCACTCTATATGAAATCTAGTGGTACTTTTCCAGGATGCCTGTGTCAAAGGCTTCACGGACGTCTTGCAGTTTTGGTATATGTTGCAATTCATTGTGCACGATCAGGTTGCTAGCTACATGCACAGCTCTCTTCTTTTCCTCATTGATGACATGTTTGAAGGTCAAAGTGGGTCTATTATTTTATTCATGTGAGAAGACATTGTTGAAAACCACGAATTGGAGACTCTTCTATCCTAGATGAATAAAATCTAGTACATAACGTTCTTCAGTTGCATTTTACGACACCCCTGAACTGTCAAACGTGATTGACTGATGATTGGTGTTGATTGTTCACAATGAGCAAGTCTACTCTTTTGTGCTTTCTGAAAGAAACCGTTGAATGTCAGATTTCTGTAGCTTTCCTCACTTCCTAAGCGTGTTGATAAAGGTATCCCGGTGTCCTCCAGGCTGTAGTGCTATTGCTTAGTTTCATCTGCGTGTCGCTCACTTCTTCAAGGGATCACGTCGATCACTCCCGTCGTTAACCAGGCTGCCTAGAAAACGGCTCTTTGCCAGGGAGAACACCACGAAAGTTGAGGTTGTGGTCTTGACCAAAAAAGTTTGCCTGATCTTGACCAATAAAGTTTTCCTGATCTTAACCAATAAAGTTTGCCTGATCTTAACCAATAAAGTTTGCCTGATCTTGACCAATAAAGTTTGCTGATCTTGACCAACATATCTTCTTCTACATACGCTGTCAGATGTCAACCTGTATTTTTTCGAAAAAAGCAGCTGTCATCCGGAGGCTGTCAACACTGCCATAGAGCTTGTCTAGTGTTGCCACTGGTGATGGCCACATGTTCTTTCTCTGATCCTCGAATGTCGGGCAATTTTGCAGCAGATGTTCAGCGGTCATTTTCCCGGTACCACACGTGCATTCGTCAGTGCCACCTATCTTAAATTTATTGAATAGGTGGTACCTCAGTCTATTGTGGCCCGTCTGATACCACGACCTGCTCTCTTCTGTTCAACTGATAATAGGCATCGTTGTTTGTGTAGCCAGTAAGTTCTGTTTCCCATTTCGTCATGTATCTAGCTCTAATAAGTCTTTTTGACTCTTCGTAGGTCACACTAGGATCTGGTTGTGGTAGTTTTGCACCTTCTTTTGCCAGTCTGTCTGCCTCCTCGTTGCCTTGGATGTTACAGTGGGATGGAACCCACTGTACCACTACTCTTTTTGGTGCGGACTGCTGGCATAATTGACAGAGTACTGCTCTTAAATCATTAAGTTCAGTATTTTTCTGGCTTCTTGGTGCTGTGACTACGGCCAGGGCATCTGTAACCAGGAATATATGGCTTTCATTTCTTTTGCCTGTCACCATTTCTTCTACTGTAGCCCTCAGTGCCTCTGCCTCCGCTCTGAAATTGCTTGAGTATTTTCCAGTTGCCACTGACAGTGTTATTTTTCTACCATTTGTTAGGCTCAGGAAAACCCCTGCCCCTCCGTTCTGTGTTGTGTTTGTTACAGAACCGTCGGTGTATGCATGGGTCCAGTCCATGCTTGGGTAGTTTTTCGTTATGTACCTGAGGGTTATGTCTCGTCTTTCTTTTACAGTCTGGCTGTTTTTGTTTCCAATACCTGGTATATTTTCTACCACCTCCTGAAATATATGCTGCCTCCAGGTAGGTTTGCGTAACGTAGGGATGGGCTTTGGTGTTGTTAATGTGTTCATAGGGTCTTCGCTCATCTTTGCTTTGGCTATTTCTGACCAGACTTTAGTCTCCTCTCCATAAAGGTGAAAGCTGAAGGTAGTCATATGATCCATATCAGACACTGTTGTTGGGATGAAGTTAAAATACTTTATTTTACGTGCTCGCATCGACATCTATCTCATACATAAGCACACCTACTCGGACATATATCTCATACATAACCACGCCCACTCAGACATCTATCTCATACATAACCACGCCCACTCAGACATCTATCTCATACATAACCACGCCCACTAAGACATCTATCTCATACATAACCACGCCCACTCAGACATCTATCTCATACATAATCACATGCACGCGGATCTCTTGATAATTAATACATGTCCACATTCGCGAGGACAGCTATTTCATACATAACCCCACCCGGGCGGACAGCTATTTCATACATAACCCCACCCGCGCGGACATCTATTTCATACATAATCCCACCCGCGTGGAAATCTATCTCATACATAATCCCACCCGGGCGGACAGCTATTTCATACATAACCCCACCCTCGCGGATATCTATTTTATACATAACCCAACCCGCGCGGACATCTATTTCATACATAACACCACCCTCGCGGACATCTATTTAATACATAACCCCACCCGGGCGGACATCTATTTAATACATAACCCCACCCGGGCGGACATCTATTTTATACATAACCCAACCCGCGCGGACATCTATTTCATACATAACCCCACCCTCGCGGACATCTATTTAATACATAACCCTACCCTGGCGGACAGCTATTTAATACATAACCAATGTGTATTTGAGATAAAACTAGGCAACAATTATAACAATGCATTGCTCATCTGTTCTCTTCACGAGATTCTGTTGGTTCCTAATTTGCTGTGATAGTGTTAAAACATAATGAGGCTGCTAGATCTATTAACCACTTCGCGAAGTCATCTTATATGAAATATTTGGAAGGCTTTCAGTTGTTCTATTCTCGTAACCAGGTAAACCCCCCCCCCCCCCCTTTCCCCGGTATAATATCATTGTACTATGCCCAAAGCACGAGAGAGTACAATCTACATCTGTGAAATGATGTCTGCGAATGGCCTCCGACGTTTCCAGGCGACAGACTGGGGAACAAGAACACTTGTAAAAGTATTGGTGCCTTTCGATCTAGCGGATGCACGTCCGGACAGAAGGTGAGTTGGTTATGTTATCTCATGAGGATGAACCCTGGTGAGCTTTCCCTGCGATCTTACAGTGCCCGACATCTTTGGTTCCGAGCAAGAGGACGACCGAGCGGAAGGTGGATAGACGGTGTAAAGACTATTTCCAGTGACACGGGTTGATAACGTCAGGCGGGACGAATCTAGCCTATATGAAGCGACTTAGGCTTCCCACGACGCCCATCAGTGCACAAGTGAACCGATAACTAACTAACTGAATGACTGACTGACAGACTGACTGACTGATTGACTGACTGACTGATTGACTGACTGATTGACTGACTGACTGATTGACTGACTGACTATGAACTCTTGTGGATTCTGATGTCTGTTATCTGGAAGCATACTCAAATAAAATAACTGCAGAAACCATCATTCGAAAAAAAAAAAAAAGTGCTATATCATAGTCTTCTTGAAAGGCCCCATCTATAACTAAGTCCTATGCTTCACAGGAAACGTAATCTAGAAAGGAAGGTCAGAATATCTTTGCCTAAATTACTCGTGCCTACGACCCTGTGACGTCAAGAGTGACATATGTGGAAACAAATCACTTCCAGTCGCAGAAGAAAGTGCTTTGTGTTTGCTCTCAAACCTGGTCCTACCTTGGACTACTTTAATGTGGTCTGTTCCGCTGGTCTAGCAAATGGATTCAATTATAACCAATATCTTGTTTGCCTTGGAACTGTCTGGCATCGCGTGAGCTTAATAATATAAAGTAAAACAAGACAAGAGGGAAAGTAAAATAGAAGTAACGAAGGAACCTGATAAACAAGGAAGACAAAGAGACGAATAGAAACCGGGAAATTAAATTCGATGTCGTTGCATGTTTTTCAGAATCGCATCATTTGTATGAAGAAATGTGATTGAACATCGCATTATTTTGTCGTGTCTTCATTGCTTGAATTCGGTGGATAGGATTTAGAGGACTGTGAAAAAATGTCTCTCACTTCTACAGTTGCCATGTGGTGTGTATGTTAGGCTTGTGATTTAATGCCAGATATAAAAGAAAGCAGAAATGTATGAGGTTTGAGCCGGTGTATCTAAACTTTAAAAATCGATTACCAAGTGGCCACACACTAATCTCAAAAACAGTTTTACATATGCATGGTAATAGTACTGTAGCAGAGAGGCTGTCGTGGATAAAGTATTAGTGACTTGGTTGTACGAGGTCTAAGTTTGCCTTGTCTTCCATCAGTGTGTTCAAAGTACCCATTTACAGCAGGTCAGACTGGAGCGTCTGGTTGGCGTAGGAGTAAACTGTTGGCTTTTTTAATGCAGAAGTATAGCGGTCGACTCATGTTATGGGTATGAGGAGTAACATCAGAGTCTGTGTTAAATATACGAATCTGGTGAAAAATACGAACGAATCTGATGAAATTTAAAAATCTGAAGAGATATACGAATCTGGTAAAATATATCAATCTGGTGAAATATTACAAATCCAGTAAAATATACGAATATGAAGAAATATACGAATCCAGTGAGATTTACGAATGTAGTGAAATATACAAATCTGGTGAAATATACGAATCCAAATCGTCACTTAAATTTCCCGTAGCACTCCTGAAAACAGAATGTATCTCAACAGTCTGAATGTCTGACTAGCTAGGAGGGGATCGACGCTGTTATCCCCATAATGGTAAGCCTACTGAAGAGCCTCACACTATACTTCACACATAAAGATCTCGGTCTACCTTCACAAGTCCGCCTCGGAATGAAGGAAGAACCTATGCAACCCGACACCAAAGAAACACCGTTAAGAGTTACATTAACACAGCACTGGTTTCTTTCAACAACAAACAAACACTCATTATCGCACGTTCCAGTCGAGCCAGCTGTAAATTGTTACCTGAGTTACCGTTTAGGAAAGACAGATAGCAGGGAAAGGAATTATCCACCTCGCCTCATAAACAAACTGTGACCTCGTACACATAGGGTATAACACTTCATCCCTGACAACAGTGTCTGCAATGGGACTTCCTCTAGCTTCAAGCATAAAGCGAGTAGAGAACAATGAGCAAACACATCTTTGATGCAATGAGAGGTACAGTTCATAGTGGCCCTACCAGTTCAAGGGTCACTCCGCTTAAACTTGTTCTTTTCATAATGACTCTATTTTACTTACTCTATTTTACTTACTCTATTTTACTTACTCTATTTTACTTACTCTATTTTACTTACTCTATTATACTCACTGTATTAAACTCATTCTATTATGCTCACTTTATTAAACTCATTTTTTAAAACTCACTCTATTATAGTCATTTTTTAAAACTCATTTTATTACACTCACTCTATTAAACTCACTCTTTTACACTGACTATTAAACTCATCCTATTAAATTCACTCTATTATACTCACTTTATTATACTCACTTTATTATACTCACTCTTTTACTCTCTCTATTATACTGACTCTTATAATCACTCTACTCACTGTATTATACTCACTCTTTTACTCTATTATACTCACTCTTATAGTCACTCTACTCACTATTATACTCACTCTTTTATACTCTCTCGCCCTCTCTCTCAATTATACTCTCTCTATTATACTAACTCTATTGAACTCACTCTGTTGTATTTTCCATTATACTCATTCTATACAAAATTTTCACATTTTTATAAAAACACACACACACACACAATCTCTCTAACACACACAAATACAGACACCGAGACACACACCCAAGCTCAGACACACATACTCAAGCTCACACGCACAAACACACACACCCACACATACATACAAACACACACACAACCACACACACACAAACACACACACACATACACAGATATATACACACACACACACGCTCACACACACACAAACACATACACATACACACAAAAACACCCACACAAACACACACACGCACACACTATTTCATAACTCTAGATTTTGTGCCTCAGAACTGCTTGCATCTCTGAAGCATATAACGGTATCACCATTATACCATGCTATAGAACATTGTCTCTGTGTCCCATATGGACATTATAATAGGACATTGTCTCTGTGTCCCATATGGACATTATAATAGGAAATTGTCTCTGTGTCCCATATGGACATTATAATAGGACATTGTCTCTGTGTTCCATATGGACATTATAATAAAACATTGTCTCTGTGTCCAATATGGACGCATGTCGACAATAAACTGAACATGGCACTCGTAAAGAAGAGGTCATTTTAAGCATTGCACACAAAACATCAGAAAGCACTGCTAGAAAATGATCTACTGACGTCTATGTAATGTGTACATCTTGCTGCGAGGACGATACCTTAATATTCGGACAGCGAAACGCCTCACTTGGCAGAATCTCTAAACGTATGTATGTTTCTGCACCGAGTGTGAAATAGATTTCTGGTTTGGAAATTCAGATTTAGAAAAACTAATCATTACCTGATACGTAAAGAACTGAGTCGAAATTACAATCTTTTGACATTTGGATAAGAATAAGAGGAGGAAGAAGAAGAAGAAGAAGAAGAAGAAGAAAAAGAAGAGGAGGAACGAGATGAAGGCGTAAGACAATAACCACAAAAAGGAACATGGCATGACAACAGAGAAGAAGAAGAATATGAAGATTAAAAGAAGAAGGAAAATATAACGAAGAAACAGGCGATAAAAACGAAGAGGAGGAAGAAAAACCGAAGACGAAGAAGTGAAAGCAGAAGAACAAGGCGAAATAGAAGGTAAAGAAGAAGAAGAAGAAACACTAGTAGTTGAAGAAGAAGAAGAAGATCAGTAAAATTAAGGAACAAACAAGAATGAAGGGAAAAAAACTCTGATTACACTGAACAAATAACAGGGAAGGGAACACACTCTCATTACACTGAACAAATAACAGGGAAGGGAACAAACTCTTATTGCTCTGAACAAATAACAGGGAAGGGAACAAACTCTTATTGCTCTGAACAAATAAGAAGGAAGGGAACAAACTCATTACACTGAACAAATAACAGGGAAGGAAACAAACTCTTATTGCTCTGAACAAATAAGAGAGAAGGGAACAAACTCTTATTGCTCTGAACAAATAAGAGGGAAGGGAACAAACTCATTACACTGAACAAATAACAGGGAAGGAAACAAACTCTTATTGCTCTGAACAAATAAGAGGGAAGGGAACAAACTCATTACACTGAACAAATAACAGGGAAGGGAACAAACTCTTATTACACTGAACAAATAACAGCGAAGGGAACAAACTCTTATTGCTCTAAACAAATAAGAGGGAAGGGAACAAACTCATTACACTGAACAAATGACAGGGAAGGGCACAAACTCTTATTGCTCTGAACTAATAAGAGGGAAGAGAAAAAACTCATTACAGTGAACAAATAACAGGGAAGGGAACAAATTCTTATTGCTCTGAACAAATAAGAGGGAAGAGAACAAACTCATTACACTGAACAAATAACAGGGAAGGGAACACACTCTCAATACACTGAACAAATAACAGTAAAGGTAACAAACTCTCATTACACTGAAGAAATAACAGGGAAGGAACAACGAATTCTCATTACACTGAACAAATAACAGGGAAGGAACGACGAACTCTCATTACACTGAACAAATAACAGGAAAGGAACGACGAACTCTCATTACACTGAACAAATAACCATGAAGGGATGGATTTTCATTACACTGAACAAATAACAGTGATGGAACGACGAACTCTCATTACACTAAAATCCCTTTTTTTCGTTCAGGTTAAACTCATATATTCTAATTCTAGCCGTACAGTTTACAAGATTGTAGCCAAATCTCTCAGCTTTTCGTTGGAAACATACAGAAAATGAAGTTAAAATTAACTACAATAAACACATGGTCTAATCTTTCAATATTTTCAGAGATTTGTCTCCTAGAAGTGACACTAACTATATGCCCCACTAATTATCACAGCGGAATTATGGCTGTCGAATCTGATTTAGGAGCTCACATCTGCCATGGCGTGTAGCTATGTTCAGTTTATTTTTCTTACAGTTTTTATTCTGCAGAATGATATATATCGTTCTACACACAACCCTCTTAAGTCGCCTTTTCTGATGTGCCTACAGGTTACAGTGATTCCAATATATGCTCCCATTTTGCAAACTGGATACACACGACGATACTGCTCTTCAGTCATTGAACCGAAATAGTATTATCAGCAATTGGATTTTGAATAGTTCCTATGCATTTACCATTCCGACGATTCGCTTCACAGATGCATGGTTACTTGTGTTAAGCATATGCAGGTGCACCGCCTCTTTCTAAAGCTAGGGTCGGGAAACTTTGATCAGTCGATCAGATCTAGCCTGCAATAAAAAGACTATCTATCTATCTATCTATCTATCTATCTATCTATCTATCTATCTATCTATCTATCTATCTATCTATCTATCTATCTATCTATCTATCTATCTATCTATCCATCCATCCATCCATCTATCCATCCATCCATCCATCCATCCATCTATCTATATATCCATCCATCCATCCATCCATCCGACTATCTATCTATCTATCTATCTATCTATCTATCTATCTATCTATCTATCTATCTATCTATCTATCTATCTATCTATCTATCTATCTATCTATCTATCTATCTATCTATCTATATATCTATCTATCTATCTATCGATCTATCTATCTATCTATCTATCTATCTATCTATCTATCTATCTATCTATCTATCTATCTATCTATCTATCTATCTATCTATCTATCTATCTATCTGTCTATCTGTCTGTCTATCTGTCTATCTGTCTGTCTGTCTGTCTTGCCAGTCTGTCTGTCTTGCCAGTTGTTTGTCTTGTCAGTCGGTCTGTCTTGTCAGCATGTCTGTCTGGTCAGTCTGGCTGTCTTTTCATTCTTTCTGTTTTGTCAGCTTGTCGGTCTTGTCAGTCAGTTTATCTGTATAACCTATCTGTCTAATTTATCTGTCTGTCTAATCTAGCTGTCTGTCTGTCTGTCTAATCTATCTGTCTGACTGACTAACCTCTCCGTCTGTCTGTCTAATATATCTGTCTGTTTATACATCTGTCTATCTCTCTAATATATATGTCTGTCTGTCTAATAAATCTGTCTGTGTGTCTGTCTGTATAATCTATCTGTTTTTAAATCATCGTCACCAACCTCATCATAACCACCATCATCGGCAAAACTACCTCCACCACGAATACCATTTTACCACCACCCCCATTACCACCGCCATCACCATCACCACCATCATCTTACCACCACTACTACCACTACCACCATCATCCCAGCATCGTCATTAGCATCGTTATCATCATCATCAGCAGTTATCACGCTCATTCTCACAATCATCATCATCATCCCCTCATCCTCCCTCCCCCCCCCCTAATCGTCATCAAGGTCATGTTCACCATCATCTTCATCATCATTTTCACCATTACCAAAACCATAATAATCATTAGAAATATCGATCAACAGACATGATAACAGACTGAACGTCAGAGAGGGGGACAGATGGACAGATATGAGAACAGACTGAACAACAGATAGATGGGTAGATGGACAGGCATGAGAACATACAACAACAAAGAGGGGACAGATCTACAGTTAGACAAAAAAGAGACAGATAGGCGAACACTCAGAATGAAGGTTGATGAATTGATTGATGGCATGGATAATCAGATTTTAGAATATATATATATTTATTTATAAATAGCCCAACGTATTAAAATTGAAGGCGAGGCTAGCCAGCCCTTTCAGTTCAACAGAACGACCTCTGGCTGATGCTAATAAAACTTAGGGAAGAATACCTAAAAAAACACAAATCCCAATTCCTGTCTCTCTTTTGGCAGGCTGTAGGAAGGGACAAATAAAATAGGTTGTCAGAGCAGCGGCTGGGCGAATAAATTCTATCCAAGGGAAAGTGGACTAGGATCGAATTGAAAGAGGGAGCAAAACTAAATGAGAGATGAATAGAAATGTGACAGTGCTGTGGTGGGTGATGTGTGTACAGTTATTAAAGAGCAGTAGAAAGAGTAATGGGAATAAAAGTATAAAAGAACGTTAAAACAATGATGCGAATGCATAGATTAAATAACAGTGAATGGAATAATGGGAATAACAATATCGAGGAATGGTTAAAGGAATACGATAAATATAGGTATTACAAAACAATGGAAAGACTAATGGGAACAGAAGTAGCACAAGAACAGTGAAAGTAATAATGTGAATAAAAGTAAAAGCCTAAGTTTTAGTCGACCTAACCTTCTATAAGGACGGATCTCCACGTGCATGTCCCAGCTCTAGCACGAGCTGGGTGTAGCAGGAATGAGCATTTCCTGCTTAGCGGGCTAGGCTCGATGAGCCTATTTCTCGATAAGCCTATTTCTTCGTTCCGTTGGGACAAGTGTGCGTAGGATGTTAACCGATGTGCCAGTCCATCTTATTGGCCTGAAGCTCTAAAGCAAAGTAGACCCACAGCCTGTTAGACGCCATCTATGATGCTTTTAACAAACCACCTAGCCATCGCCGGTGTCACACAGTTAGTAGCCTCTCTCGACATGCATCTGAGGGGCAGTGGTGCTATTATTGTCATTGTTATACATAAAGACCCCGGCGGACCAATCGGAAAAAAGTATTTTAAAACTACAAATAAAATAATATTAATGCCATTACCAGAGGAAAATATCGCCAGTGTTACAGAGTCTGAAAGGAGAGGAAGGGGTGGGGGGGGGGGGGGGGAACCATAACCTGCGACGCAGCATAGAAAAAGGTATCCGCTATAGCTTTAAGGTAAGGTGCTCTGATCTCAAGAAGCGAACAAACACAATCGCGAGACAGTGCGTGCTCGGATCCTACAAGTTTCAAGATCGATTCCTAGCCCTATCGGAGACGGGTGATAAACAGAGATCATGTGAACACGAATTGCACGCATATTAACCATTGACAACTCATGTTAAGGCAATATCACTGAAGGTAATGAAATGCCTACCCATTCGTAGCCTGCTCCAAATGCAGGGGTCAGCTGCATCATGCAAAGACAAATAGGCCAATCACTTGTTTGCCTGTACACTCGATTAGAGGTTATGCAAATGGAATCTACCCACATCACCCTTCCATTGGTGGAAGAGAGACGGTAACGAGAGGAGAAACTTTACATGGACTTTAAGAGGAGTTACGAAAATTGGCACGGAAACCTGCTAGCATGTATAATAATGGTTCCAGTAGCTAGTTGGATGTACACAGAATGTTGTATCTTCTCAGGGCCCTGTCACTGATCGATACACATGTCATGTCATACAGCTGTAGTTTGTGAATGGTCATTGCATCGATTGCGTTCGCCTTATTCGACAAAATGTTATTTATTGAATCGAATGTCTCTCTAATCTATATCTAATGTCTCCTAGTTCGGGTGTGTCCAAGTTAAAATGGTAGCATTTTCACTGCCACTAATCCCAGCCCAGTCAATACAGTAGATCTATACACGCATGTGAAGGTTTGAGAAATACATACCCATTATCCACTTTTGCTTTTACCATCACTTCTGTTTGTTCTGAAGTAAGGATTGAGACACACTAACTTTCCCGAACAATTACATTTCTAATGAGCACTTTCAAGTTGAAACGGGTGCTTCAGTCTCCACTCTCAAACTGCAGGTTCATGTCGTGTGGGCCTAAGTAGCTTCCTCAATATCCACTCTCAAACTACAGGTTCTTGTCTTATGTAACAAAGTAGCTTCCTCAATATCCACTCTCAAACTACAGATTCTTGTCTTATGTAACAAAGTAGCTTCTTCAATCTCCACTCTCAAACTACAGGTTCTTGTCATCGGTGCCAAAGAAGCTTCCACAATAGCCTCTTATATTGGACATTATTATCATGTGCCTAAGTAATTTTCTCAATCTCAAATCTCAGATTGTTCGATATTGTCATGTGTGCCAAAGTATCTTCCTCATGTATTTTCTTTTTTTTTTGCCGGGTGTTTTTTGCCGAACGTTTTTTCCGGGTGTCTTTGCAGTCGTTATCACTGTTTTGTTTACACATTTACCCGCCTACTAAATAATACTCGTCAACTGTTGGTCTGTCCGGAGTGGGATGGCCTCAACTTCCAGCAGAACAAATCAATTATTAGTCTCTAGGTGTTCCTATATTTCTCTACTCATTATAAATACTATTAAGCTATTATGTATTACGGTTTGGGCTTTTAATCCTTTTTTAGGAAAGCACAGAATAACTTACTATTGTATGGATGAATAGGATTTGCCAAAGATGTTCCAGGGTATGTGTAGATTTATTGTCATTGGCAAATGATTTAATGAGTTGACACCGTCTCCTCGAAAGTATCCTCAGGGTGGATATTGGAAATGAGCAAGGGAGGAACGCACAGAAGTAATCAATAACCATCTACCTGATTATTACATAGCAATCGATGAACATGAATCCACAGACGGCAGAATGTTGAAATCATACGTGTTGTGTCTCATTCTGAATTTTGATACGAGTGGGGATATATGGTTCCGGCATCTACTTGGTTCTACATTGTTTCTTATTCGTCCTCTCTCCTACAGGCTTGACTATGCTCGCCACACCCACTTAAGGAAGGACTATAAGTATGTGGTTCGTAAAGCCAATGCTATGCAGGCAGTTTGAATCCTATGTATAAGTTGAATTGTGCCCAATTGTATCTGTGAGACAAGTTCGACCACTTTATGAGGCAGTCTTTGCTTTTGAATCCAGGCAGACCAAAACACACCTGGCGACAGGAAGTGGAATCAAACAGGCAGGATGCTGGGCAGTTGATACACATGTTGGGATAGATGGCATCCAGTCAACTCACCTGACTACTATTTGTTGAACCTATATGCTCTGCACGGAATTGAAGAATTTTGATTTATTGATTAACGTGTAAAATCGAGAGGTATTGTATGCAGTTCAAAAGTGCGTCGTTCATTAGAAATATATAACAAAATAATTATATAGGGTACATGATCGCTGTTAACTAGAAAACAAAGACTGGCAATGTTTAATGCACACAAACAGATAACAGCAAACCGTGTTTCTCTCAGAAATCATATTGAAAGCTCTTTCCAATCCACACAACGTGGACTTTTGAGTACAGGTGTTATGTTGAACAATGACAATTAAGTGCTCTATTCTGCAACTATTACTACCCTCAAGGATCTAGACGCTGAGTGTCTTCCAAATCCGCTGTACTCGTCAGACCTCGCCCAAAGTGATTACCACGTCTTGGAAACCACTCAAAGAGGTGACGAAAAGGACGATGTTCGGGTCCGCTGAAAAGGTACAGCCAGTGGCGTCACTTTAGCTTTCAGGCGGGCTGTAACACAATAATTACATTCTGTATTAACAATTATTATTATTATTATTACGGCAATGCAGAGGCTACAAAACCTGAGGAAACTATAGCAGAATTCCAGTAAGGCGACACAAGTGGAAATTTTGAGAACCTGCGTTATTCCCGTTACAGCAAACAACTGTAAAGCATGGACAGTTACCCAAACCTTAAGTAAGGGAATCGAGTCCTTCGAGTCGAAATGTTATAAAAAGGTTGTCAGAATACCATTGACCCCAAAACAAGAAGAATGCAGTTATTCAGATGAGAACTGGTTCATAAATTTCATCATGAACATAACATTGAAATACTTTGGCCACATCAAAAGACACAACGATCTTGAGAGAAAAGTAATGGAAGATATTGTTCGGAAAAAGAGAGGCAGAGGCAACCGAAGAAGACGGTGGCACCAAGATGTCAAAGAATGCTTGGGCATGACTCTGGAGCAGGCTGGAGATTTGACAAAAGATTCTTTCAGACGGCTGTGATGGGAGCGATGTTCTGTCAAGGACATGCCACATGATAATGATGATGATGTAGTATAGACATAACAAATATGCAGACTCAGTGGACGAACTCGAATTTTTTTCGTTTTGATTTTAGTGGATGATAAAGAAAATATAACCTCACTAAAATGATAAATGTGGGCGCCAATTATATAAATGTTGACGAGCCATGGTATAGACTCTTGAGGACGTGTTTTGTCCGCAATGAAGAATACGTTGAAAATATGATCTAGTTTTCAGCTTTTTGTCTTGCCATGTTTTAAAGAAAATAAACATGGCGGTTTTCAGTTACGAGCACCCTCGTATAATGTAATGGATGGTATCACAACGAGTGTGTGTTACCGGGATTCGAAAAGGGAACAATGAATAGTAACTATAACCCGGCAAGCATGTTATAAGACAGGAATAAGTAGGTTGAGCTTCGAACTGGTTGGTCAATCTTGTAGAAACGCTAGGCCTTCAGAGAAAGAAATGAATACGTCTCCGTCACATAGTAGAAAAGAAGTGTCTTTGGTATGTGTGCGAGTGGATTGATGAGTGAGTTAGTAGATGGGTGAGTATTGGAATGAATGGATGAGGGTATGAATTAGTTGACAGGTGCCTGGTTTTTTTGAGTGAGTGGTTGTATGGGTTAGTTGACAGGTGCCTGGTTTTTTTGAGTGAGTGGTTGGTATGGGTTAGTTGACAGGTGCATGGTTTTTTTGAGTGAGTGGATGGTATGGGTTAGTTGACAGGTGCCTGGTTTTTTTGAGTGAGTGGATGGTATGGGTTAGTTGACAGGTGCATGGTTTTTTTGAGTGAGTGGATGGTATGGGTTAGTTGACAGGTGCATGGTTTTTTTGAGTGAGTGGATGGTATGGGTTAGTTGACAGGTGCCTAGTTTTTTTGAGTGAGTGGATGGTATGGGTTAGTTGACATGTGCCTGGTTTTTTTGAGTGAGTGGATCGTATGGGTTAGTTGACAGGCGCCTGGTTTTTTTGAGTGAGTGGATGGTATGGGTTAGTTGACAGGTGCCTGGTTTTTTTGAGTGAGTGGATGGTATGGGTTAGTTGACAGGTGCCTGATTTTTTTGAGTGAGTGGAGGGTATGGGTTAGTTGACAGGTGCCTGGTTTTTTTGAGTGAGTGGATGGGATGGGTTAGTTGACAGGTGCCTGGTTTTTTTGAGTGAGTGGATGGTATGAATTAGTTGACAGGTGCCTGGTTTTTTTGAGTGAGTGGATGGTATGGATTAGTTGACAGGTGCCTGGTTTTTTTTAGTGAGTGGATGGTATGGGTTAGTTGACAGATGCCTGGTTTTTTTGAGTGAGTGGATGGTATGGGTTAGTTGACAGGTGCATGGTTTTTTTGAGTGAGTGGATGGTATGGGTTAGTTGACAGGTGCCTGGTTTTTTTGAGTGAGTGGATGGTATGGGTTAGTTGACAGGTGCCTGGTTTTTTTGAGGGAGTGGATGGTATGGGTTAGTTGACAGGTGCCTGGTTTTTTTGAGTGAGTGGATGGTATGGGTTAGTTGACAGGTGCATGGTTTTTTTGAGTGAGTGGATGGTATGGGTTAGTTGACAGGTGCCTGGTTTTTTTGAGTGAGTGGATGGTATGGGTTAGTTGACAGGTGCCTGGTTTTTTTGAGGGAGTGGATGGTATGGGTTAGTTGACAGGTGCCTGGTTTTTTTGAGTGAGTGGATGGTATGGGTTAGTTGACAGGTGCATGGTTTATTTGAGTGAGTGGATGGTATGGGTTAGTTGACAGGTGCCTGGTTTTTTTGAGTGAGTGGATGGTATGGGTTAGTTGACAGGTGCCTGGTTTTTTTGAGTGAGTGGATGGTATGGGTTAGTTGACAGGTGCCTGGTTTTTTTGAGTGAGTGGATGGTATGAATTAGTTGACAAGTGCCTGGTTTTTTTGAGTGAGTGGATGGTATGAATTAGTTGACAGGTGCCTGGCTTTTTTGAGTGAGTGGATGGTATTTGTTAGTCGATGAATTTTAAATGAAAGAGTACATAGGTGAAGGAGTTTTTCAGCAAGTGAGTAAAATAGTACGTCAGGAGTGGGTGAATGAGTGAGTGGAATGAATGAGTCCAGGAATGTGTAAGTGAAAGAGTAAATATGTGAATGAGTGGGTCAGGAGTGAGTTAATGAGTGTAGTGGATGCCAATGTCTGTGAATGAATGAGTATGTGAGTGAGTGAATGTATATTTTAGTTAATGGTGAGTGTGCAAGTAGATTAGTGTGTGAGTGAACGTGCTTCAGCCTGTGAGTTGATTAGTGTGTGTCAAAAAGTGCATAGGTGTGAAACGTACGTACCTCAACTGAGTGAATGAGTGTTTGAGTGAAGCCATGTCCCACAGTTAGTCGTCTTTTACGACATGCTCTCTGTGAGGCAGTGGTGCTATTCTTGTCCTGTACTACACACAGACCCCGGTGGACCTCACGTGACATAGTGCGTAAGTGAATGAGTGAATGAACGAGTGGATGAACTAAAATCAATTCATCACAAACTTGATGCGAAAATAAATACCATTTAAAGTGACAAAGTATCTAAAGGACAGACGGCAGTGGACATAATTGAACATCAACGCTTAACGGAACCTGATGATGATCAAAATGGACATTGAATGTAATGAAACAGCAATTGAGAAGTGGAATGACACGGTTGATTGAATGGATTGACAAGAGATGGATTCGATTTATTTTGTCTCTAAATATTCCTTATATTGTTTTCTCTCACTCAATTAGTCAAATGCTCTCTAGCACTTGTCTTACTGAATGTATTGCTCTTACAATATCAGGCTACCATTTTCCAACTTTCCCACTCATCTATCAGCGAGTTCACACACTTTCTCTTCACCAACCCACTTACCAACTCTTTCACTCACACATCCCGGCATTCACTTATTCAATCATTCACCTTCCATCTCGTTCATACAATCATTCATTCATGTCTCACTTACTTATTCATCCACATGCCAACCCACTCACACTAATCTATTCACACACCCTCTCGCTTACCAACTTGTGTTCCCACTTACCGACACTGAGACCTGCCATTTCATCAAATCACATATCCTCTCACTTACCAACTTGTTTTTCCACTAACCAACACTGAGACCCACTCTTACTGACCCTTTCATCGAATGATCCTTCCTATATAGCATTTACTTAATATATCACTCACCTAGGCAAGTAAACATGCATTCTCTCGAGCAATCAATCTCCGATGCACTTTGACAACAAATTACATGTTGGCTAGCTAATTCGTTATCTAGTTGCCCATCGCAAGCGAAGATGTCGACAGCGTCATACATGTTTATTCAGATATAACCGCAAATGACTGTACATTCTGATCTGAGCGTTACCAATTCTACTGCATGTAGGCACACGTGAACATAATTTGCAAATTGGTAGTCTTGTATTCTGTCCTTTTGTGCAGCTCGCTTTTCCTGTGTCGCAGTAATGGTTTGCTGCTCAGCGGTGCAAGCACAATGTGGCATGGACATGCGCAAGGCTGAGCGGTTTGGAGCATGCAGCTCCCAGACAGCGAAATCGATGCAGAAACTATTAAAAAAACACTTTTATAGTGTCATTGTATCGTTTCTTCTGTCCCCCGGGGAGTGCTGTCCTGATCTTACCGTACAACAGCTGTTTTAGGAAGACGCACATCTAAAATACGAACAACATACCCAGTCCATCTGATCTCTCTCTGCAGTAGCCATAGTCTCGCTCTACTGAGGACTAAAGACTTGAGCACTATATCCTGCCACCGAAGCTGAGCTGTCTGCGGATACAGTTTGCATGGAAATGATTAAGTTTACTGACATGCCTGCTGTAGACTGTCCATATTTCGCATGCGTACAGAAGGTTGATTGGCACAACAGCATGATACACACTTACCATGGTGACAACACTGATTCCTTGCCGGTCCCAACCGTTTGCTTGTTGTCTTCCAGAAGCAACACTTGCCTTTGAAATATATCAATATTCCCTTTTCTAGTGAGGGTGCTACTAAGGTAAGTCAAGCTATCATTTCTTGGTGTTTACAGTAAAACTAAAATTAGTGCACGCAGTTGAAACCTCATTTATGGTTGCTTGCGTGTCCTGTTGTGAGCACGTGTGCGCAATCATCTGTAAAATGGACATCTAAGACAGTTGCTTCTTCTACCTTTGTGAAGGACTTTATGCGCCTCAGAGTGAACAGCTACCCATCCGCCTGGTATCTGATGTGTACGCCAGTGTCACAACCACGTGTTGCCACAGAAAGTATGGCTGCCAATACCATGCTGAAAAATGTTGACGCCAACACACAGCCCTGTTTGACTCCTTTTATGACTGGGGATGCTACAGAGTTCACCATCATTCAGTACGAGAGCCGACATGCCATCATGAAACTGACGGACAACTTTGGCGAATTTTTCGGGGCAACCGATATTTGCCATGCTTTTCCTGAGTCCGTTCCTGTTGACGGTGCCAAGAGCTTTTGTCAGGTCAGCTTAAGTCATTGACAGATCATGATGATGTTCCTGACATTTCTCTGCAAAAACCATGTCAACCGTCCCAGCGACCAGCTCGGAAGCTATATTGACTCTCAGGGAGTAGCTTCTGCTCGAGAAGATTAGAGCTATAATTTTTTCCAGCTATCGAAAGGATGGGGATTATCCTGTGGTTATCACAAGATTAACTATTGCTTTTGTGCGTGTACATGAGGACAATGGTGGTATCTTATAGTTCCTCACTTTTGTGCTTGTACATCAGGACAATGGTGGTATCTTTTAGTTCCTCACTTTTGTGCTTGTACATGAGGACAATGGTGGTATCTTATAGTTCCTCACTTTTGTGCTTGTACATCAGGACAATGGTGGTATCTTTTAGTTCCTCACTTTTGTGCTTGTACATAAGGACAATGGTGGTATCTTTTAGTTCCTCGCTTTTGTGCTTGTACATCAGGACAATGGTGGTATCTTTTAGTTCCTCACTCAAACAATCAATCAGTCACTTCATACTCACATAAACAATCACGCCCTTTTCATTACACACTTACCTACCGAACAACCTGTCCAAACACTCGCCCACTTCATCACACGCTTACCTACCGAACTACCTGTCCAAACACAAATGAACTCAATCACTCTTCCATTTTATAGGATTCGCCCACCTGACCATAACTCATCTAACTGACCACAACTAATCTAACTGATTACAACTCACGCCTCTGACTACAACTCATCTAACTGAACACAACTCATCTAACTGATTACAACTCACGCCTCTGACTACAACTCACGCCTCTGGCTACAACTTGATTTTCTGGCTACAACTCACGCCTCTGGCTACAACTCACGCCTCTGACTACAACTCACGCCTCTGGCTACAACTCACGCCTCTGGTCACAACTTATCTAACTGACCACAACTCACGCCTCTGGCCACACCTCATCTGACTACAACTCACGCCTCTGGCTACAACACACGCCTCTGGCTACAACTCACGCCTCTGGTCACAACTTATCTAACTGACCACAACTCTCGCCTCTTGCCACATCTCATTTAACTGACAACAACTCAGGCCTCTGGCCACAACTCATCTAACTGACCACAACTCACGCCTCAGTCCATAACTTATCTAACTAAACAGAACTTGCCGACAGACCCCAACTCATCCACCAGATCACAACTCATCTACCTATCCACAACTCATCCACCAGACCACAACTCATCCACCAGACCACAACTCATTTACCAGACCACAATTCATCCACTTATCCTCAACTCATCCACCAGACTACAACTCATCTACCTATCCACAACTCATCTACCAGACCATAACTGAACCACCAGACCCCAACTCATCCACCAGACCCCAACTCATCCACCAGACCCCAACTCATCCACCAGACCACAACTCATCCACCAGTCAAAACTCATCCACCAGACCACAACTCATCCACCTATCCACAACTCATCCACCAGACCACAACTCATCCACCAGACCACAACTCACCCACCAGACCCCAACTCATCCACCAGACCACAACTTATTTACTAGACCACAACTCATCCACCTATCCACAACTCATCCACAAGACCACAACTCATCCACCAGACCACAACTCATCCACAAGACCACAACTCATCCACCAGACCACAATTCATCCACTTATCCTCAACTCACTCACCAGATCACATCTCATCCACCTATCCACAACTCATCCACCTATCCACAACTCATCCACCAGACTACAACTCATCCACCTATCCACAACTCATCCACCTGACCATAACTCATCTAACTGACCACAACTAATCTAACTGATTCCAACTCACGCCTCTGACTACAACTCATCTAACTGAACACAACTCATCTAACTGATTACAACTCACGCCTCTGACTATAACTCACGCCTCTGACTACAACTCACGCCTCTGGCTACAACTTGATTTTCTGGCTACAACTCACGCCTCTGGCTACAACTCACGCCTCTGACTACAACTCACGCCTCGGGCTAAAACTCACGCCTCTGGTCACAACTTATCTAACAGACCACAACTCACGCCTCTGGCCACACCTCATCTGACTACAACTCACGCCTCTGGCTACACCACACGCCTCTGGCTACAACTCACGCCTCTGGTCACAACTTATCTAACTGACCACAACTCTCGCCTCTTGCCACATCTCATTTAACTGACAACAACTCAGGCCTCTGGCCACAACTCATCTAACTGACCACAACTCACGCCTCTGTCCATAACTTATCTAACTAAACAGAACTTGCCGAATGACCCCAACTCATCCACCAGATCACAACTCATCTACCTATCCACATATCATACACCAGACCACAACTCATCCACCAGACCACAACTCCTTCACCTAATATCAACTCACTCACTAGACCACAACTCATCCACCTATCCATAATTCATCTACCAGACCACAACTGATACACCTATCCACAACTCATTCATTAGACCAGAACTCATCTACCAGACCCTATCTGATCCAGCAGACCACAACTCATCCACCAGACCCCAACTAATCCACCAAACCCAACTCATCCACCAGACCCCAACTAATCCTCCAGACCCCAACTCAATCCACCAGACCACAACTCATCCACCAGACCACAAGTCATCACCAGACCAAAAGTCATCCACCAGACCCCAACTCCTCCACCTATCCACATATCATCCACCAGTCAAAACTCATCCACCAGACCACAACTCATTTACCAGACCACAATTCATCCACTTATCCTCAACTCATCCACCAGACTACAACTCATCTACCTATCCACAACTCATCCACCAGACCATAACTGAACCACCAGACCCCAACTCATCCACCAGACCCAACTCATCCACCAGACCACAACTCATCCACCAGTCAAAACTCATCCACTAGACCACAACTCATCCACCTATCCACAACTCATCCACCAGACCACAACTCATCCACCAGACCACAACTCACCCACCAGACCCCAACTCATCCACCAGACCACAACTTATTTACCAGACCACAACTCATCCACCTATCCACAACTCATCCACAAGACCACAACTCATCCACCAGACCACAACTCATCCACAAGACCACAACTCATCCACCAGACCACAATTCATCCACTTATCCTCAACTCACTCACCAGATCACATCTCATCCACCTATCCACAACTCATCCACCTATCCACAACTCATCCACCAGACTACAACTCATCCACCTATCCACAACTCATCCACCAGACCATAACTCAACCACCAGACCCCAACTCATCCACCAGACCCCAACTCATCCCCCAGACCACAACTCATCCACCAGACCACAACTCATCACCAGACCACAACTCATCTACCAGCTCCCAACTCATCCACCTATCCACAACTCATCCACCAGACAACAACTAATCCACCAGACCACAACTCATTCACCTATCCACAAATCATCCACCAGACCACAACTTATCCCCCAGACCCTAACTCATAAACCAGACCACAACTCATCAACCAGACCGCAACTCATCCACCAGATCCCAACTCATCCACCAGACCCCAACTCATCCAACTGACCCCAACTCATCCACCAGACCACAACTCATCCACCAGACCACAACTCATCCACCTATCTACAACTCATCCACAAGACCCCAACTCATCTACCAGACCACAACTCATCCACCTATCCCCAACTCACTCGACTACAACTCATCCACCTATCCACAACTCATCCACCAGACCACAACTCATCCACCTATCCATAACTCATCCACCAGACTACAACTCATCCACCAGACCACAACTCATCCACCTATCCACAACTCATCCACCAGACTACAACTCATCCTCCAATCCACAACTCATCCACCAGACAACAACTCAACCACCAGACCCCAACTCATCCACCAGACCCCAACTCATCCACCAGACCACAACTCATTCACCAGACCACAACTCATCACCAGACCAAAACTCATCCACCAGACCCCAATTCATTCACCTATCCACATATCATCCACCAGTCAAAACTCATCCACCAGACCACAACTCATCCACCTATCCACAACTCATCCACCAGACCTCAACTCATCCATCAGACCGCAACTCACCCACCAGACCCCAACTCATCCACCAGACGCCAACTTATTTACCAGACCACAACTCATCCACCTATCCCCAACTCATCCACAAGACCACAACTCATCCACCAGACCACAACTCATCCACCAGACCACAACTCATCCACTTATCCTCAACTCACTCACCAGATCTCACCTCATCCACCTATCCACAACTCATCCACCAGACCACAACTCATCCACCTATCCACAACTCATCCAACAGACTACAACTCATCCACCTATCCACAACTCATCCACCAGACCATAACTCAACCACCAGACCCCAACTCATCCACCAGACCCCAACTCATCCACCAGACCACAACTCATCCACCAAACCACAACTCATCACCAGACCACAACTCTTCTACCAGTTCCCAACTCATTCACCTATCCACAAATCATCCACCAGACCACAACTTATCCACCAGACCCTAACTCATCCATCAGACCACAACTCATCAACCAGACCGCAACTCATCCACCAGATTCCAACTCATCCACCAGACACCAACTCATCCAACTGACCACAACTTACCCAACTAACCCCAACTCATCCACAAGACCCCAACTCATCTACCAGACCACAACTCATCCACCTATCCCCAACTCACTCGACTACAACTCATCCACCTATCCATAACTCATTCACCAGACCACAACTCATCTACCAAACCCCAACTCATCCACAAGACCACAACTCTTCCAAAAGACCACAACTCATCCACCAGACCACAACTCATCCACCAGACCACAATTCATCAACCTATTCTCAACTCACTCTCCAGATCACACCTCATCCACCTATCCACAACTCATCCACAAGATCACAACTCATCCATCTATCCACAACTCATCCACCAGACTACAACTCATCCACTTATCCACAACTCATCCACTAGACCACAACTCAACCATCAGACCCCAACTCATCCACCAGACCCCAACTCATCCTCCAATCCACAACTCATCCCCTAGACCACAACTCAACCATCAGACCCCAACTCATCCACCAGACCAGAACTCATCCACCAGACCACAACTCATCCACCAGACCAAAACTCACCCACCAGACCCCAACTCATCCACCAGACGCCAACTCAACAACCTATCCACAACTCATCCACCAGACCCCAACTCATCCACGAGACCACAACTCATCCACCTATCCCCAACTCATCCACCAGACCACAACTCATCCACCAGACCACAACTCATCCACCAGACCACAATTCATCCACCTATCCCCAACTCACTCGACTACAACGCATCCACCTATCCATAACTCATTCACCAGACCACAACTCATCTACCAAACCCCAACTCATCCACAAGACCACAACTCTTCCAAAAGACAACAACTCCTCAACCTATTCTCAACTCACTCTCCAGATCACACCTCATCCACCTATCCACAACTCATCCACCAGATCACAACTCATCCACCTATCCACAACTCATCCACCAGACTACAACTCATCCTCCAATCCACAACTCATCCACCAGACCACAACTCAACCACCAGACCCCAACTCATCCACCAGACCCCAACTCATCCACCAGACCACAACTCATCCACCAGACTACAACTCATCACCAGACCAAAACTCATCCACCAGACCCCAACTTCTCCACTTATCCACATATCATCCACCAGTCAAAACTCATCCACCCGTCCACAACTCATCCACCTATCCACAACTCATCCACCAGACCACAACTCATCCACCAGACCACAACTCACCCACCAGACCTCAACTCATCCACCAGACGCCAACTCAACCACCTATCCACAACTCATCCACCAGACCCCAACTCATCCACGAGACCACAACTCATCCACCTATCCCCAACTCATCCACCAGACCACAACTCATCCACCAGACCACAACTCATCCACCAGACCACAATTCATCCACCTATTCTCAAGTCACTCACCAGATCATACTTCATCCACCAATCCACAACTCATCTACCAGACTACAACTCATCCACCTATCCACAACTCATCCACCAGACACCAACTCATCTACCAGACCACAACTCATCCACCAGACCACAACTCATCCACCTGACCACAACTCATCAACTAATCCACAAATCATCCACCAGACCACAACTCATCAACCAGATCCTAACTCATCCACCAGACCACAACTCATCCAAGAGACCGATCCTCATCCACCAGACCCCAAATCATCCACCAGACCACAACTCATCCACCAGACCATAACTCAACCACCAGACCCCAACTCATCCACCAGACCCCAACTCATCCACCAGACCACAACTCATCCACCAAACCACAACTCATCACCAGACCACAACTCTTCTACCAGCTCCCAACTCATCCACCTATCCACAACTCATCCACCAGACCATAACTCATCCACCAGACCACAACTCATTCACCTATCCACAAATCATCCACCAGACCACAACTTTTCCACCAGACCCTAACTCATCCACCAGACCACAACTCATCAACCAGACCGCAACTCATCCACCAGATTCCAACTCATCCACCAGACACCAACTCATCCAACTGACCACAACTTACCCAACTAACCCTAACTCATCCACAAGACCCCAACTCATCTACCAGACCACAACTCATCCACCTATCCCCAACTCACTCGACTACAACTCATCCACCTATCCATAACTCATTCACCAGACCACAACTCATCTACCAAACCCCAACTCATCCACAAGACCACAACTCTTCCAAAAGACCACAACTCATCCACCAGACCACAACTCATCCACCAGACCACAATTCATCAACCTATTCTCAACTCACTCTCCAGATCACACCTCATCCACCTATCCACAACTCATCCACAAGATCACAACTCATCCATCTATCCACAACTCATCCACCAGACTTCAACTCATCCACTTATCCACAACTCATCCACTAGACCACAACTCAACCATCTTACCCCAACTCATCCACCAGACCCCAACTCATCCTCCAATCCACAACTCATCCCCTAGACCACAACTCAACCATCAGACCCCAACTCATCCACCAGACCACAACTCATCCACCAGACCCCAACTCATCCACCAGACCACAACTCATCCACCAAACCACAACTCATCACCAGACCACAACTCTTCTACCAGCTCCCAACTCATCCACCTATCCACAACTCATCCACCAGACCATAACTCATCCACCAGACCACAACTCATTCACCTATCCACAAATCATCCACCAGACCACAACTTATCCACCAGACCCTAACTCATCCACCAGACCACAACTCATCAACCAGACCGCAACTCATCCACCAGATTCCAACTCATCCACCAGACACCAACTCATCCAACTGACCACAACTTACCCAACTAACCCTAACTCATCCACAAGACCCCAACTCATCTACCAGACCACAACTCATCCACCTATCCCCAACTCACTCGACTACAACTCATCCACCTATCCATAACTCATTCACCAGACCACAACTCATCTACCAAACCCCAACTCCTCCACAAGACCACAACTCTTCCAAAAGACCACAACTCATCCACCAGACCACAACTCATTCACCAGACCACAATTCATCAACCTATTCTCAACTCACTCTCCAGATCACACCTCATCCACCTATCCACAACTCATCCACAAGATCACAACTCATCCATCTATCCACAACTCATCCACCAGACTTCAACTCATCCACTTATCCACAACTCATCCACTAGACCACAACTCAACCATCTTACCCCAACTCATCCACCAGACCCCAACTCATCCTCCAATCCACAACTCATCCCCTAGACCACAACTCAACCATCAGACCCCAACTCATCCACCAGACCACAACTCATCCACCAGACCACAACTCATCACCAGACCAAAACTCATCCACCAGACCCCAACTCCTCCACCTATCCACATACTATCCACCAGTCAAAACACTTCCACCAGACCACAACTCATCCACCAGACCAAAACTCACCCACCAGACCCCAACTCATCCACCAGACGCCAACTCAATAACCTATCCACAACTCATCCACCAGACCCCAACTCATCCACGAGACCACAACTCATCCACCTATCCCCAACTCATCCACCAGACCACAACTCATCCACCAGACCACAACTCATCCACCAGACCACAATTCATCCACCTATCCCCAACTCACTCGACTACAACGCATCCACCTATCCATAACTCATTCACCAGACCACAACTCATCTACCAAACCCCAACTCATCCACAAGACCACAACTCTTCCAAAAGACAACAACTCATCAACCTATTCTCAACTCACTCTCCAGATCACACCTCATCCACCTATCCACAACTCATCCACCAGATCACAACTCATCCACCTATCCACAACTCATCCACCAGACTACAACTCATCCTCCAATCCACAACTCATCCACCAGACCACAACTCAACCACCAGACCCCAACTCATCCACCAGACCCCAACTCATCCACCAGACCACAACTCATCCACCAGACCACAACTCATCACCAGACCAAAACTCATCCACCAGACCCCAACTCCTCCACTTATCCACATATCATCCACCAGTCAAAACTCATCCACCCGTCCACAACTCATCCACCTATCCACAACTCATCCACCAGACCACAACTCATCCACCAGACCACAACTCACCCACCAGACCTCAACTCATCCACCAGACGCCAACTCAACCACCTATCCACAACTCATCCACCAGACCCCAACTCATCCACGAGACCACAACTCATCCACCTATCCCCAACTCATCCATCAGACCACAACTCATCCACCAGACCACAACTCATCCACCAGACCACAATTCATCCACCTATTCTCAAGTCACTCACCAGATCATACTTCATCCACCAATCCACAACTCATCTACCAGACTACAACTGATCCACCTATCTACAACTCATCCACCAGACCCAAACTCATCTACCAGACCACAACTCATCCACCAGACCACAACTCATCCACCTGACCACAACTCATCAACTAATCCACAAATCATCCACCAGACCACAACTCATCCACCAGATCCTAACTCATCCACCAGACCACAACTCATCCACCAGACCGATCCTCATCCACCAGACCCCAAATCATCCACCAGACCACAACTCATCCACCAGACCCTAACTCATCCACCATACCACAACTAAACCACCTATCCCCAACTCACTCACCCGACCACAGCTCATCCACCTATCCACAACTCATCCACCAGACCACAACTCATCCACCTATGCACAACTCATCCATCAAACCACAACTCATCCACCTATCCACAACTCATTCACCAGACCACAACTCATCTACCAGACCCCAACTCATCCACCAGACCACAACTCACTCACCAGACCACAATTCATCCACCAGACCCCAACTCATCCACCAGACCCCAACTCATCCACCAGACCACAACTCATCCCCCTATCCACAACTCATTCACCAAACAACAGCTCACCCTTCCACTCCTATTCTTTGCCCCTCCCCCCTTCCTTCCTCTCTCTGACCATCAACTCACTCTCCTTATCTTCCAGGAACCTCCCCTATAACCTTCAAATTCTACACCTACTCTTTACTTTGCACTTTCACCCATTCCAAATATTTTACCCCTCACCAACTTGCTCCCTAATCTATTATTTCACCAACAAAACCCACATACCCACTCATTCACCCACTCAGATACCCATCCACTCATTTGCACACTCTGCCATCAACTTTCCTTCACTGAAAATATCAAAGTTCACTGTTCTCTTCTAACCTTATCTACCAACTCAAACCGATTCAGTCCTACTGATTCACTTACTTCAATGCATCGCAGCCTCGAATTATTTCAAATTTACGTTTACTCAATGCCCCACACTTTCGTCAATCCATTGAAACAAACCTAACCATTGACATGTTCACTCACACACCCAGACATACCACACTCACACACCCAGACATACCCACCCACTCACATGTTAACTCACTAACACACCCAAAATTAACCATCCACTCACATCTTCACTCTTTCACCCATTTTTTAGTCAGTTTTGTTTCCACATGCCTTTAAGCGCCGCGGGGAGCTTAAGTCGTCTGTCCTGCGCCAAGTGCGTTGCGTCGGTCATTGAGAGCCCGTCTCATTTCCCAATCACTCTATTGTCATTAATCCTGCCTCGCAGCTGATCCTCTGCACTGTAGCCAGATCTACCAGCGCTGTAAGCCATCGGTGGAAGTTGATGAGTGTGCATTCTCACGAGATGACCAAACCAACGAAGTTTGTGCCTGAAAATGTATTCTACACAAGACATAGTGCCGACCATACTGCGAAAGTCGTTGTTGAGGATTCCTTCTTTCCTGGATACACCAATGACCTTCCTCAAACACTTCATTTCACACGTCGACATACTGCTCTCCCGTGCCATGACAGAGGTCACGTTTGTATTGGTAGAACAGAGTTGGCATAAATAAACTGTTATTCAGCTGTTGCTTCGTTTCCAAACTAACGGTCGGGGGTTTGAGCAGTGGTGACAGCTGATAAGTTATGGCAGACGCTCGATTTCCCTGTCGATTCTACCGCCCACCGTAAATACGTGCCCAAATACTTGAACTAATGGGCCCTGTTGAAAAGCAATATCATTATTATTTACGTTGAGTGGTCCAGGTGTTCTGCCGATCCTCATAGTTTCTGTTATATTCTAGTTAATTCGCATATTATATTTAGCAAGCGCATGCATGTGATATTGCAGTTTATTTTCAGCGTCTTACAGCAGGCACTGGCCATCTACATAAAGTAATTCGCGTATTAAGTTCAGTTCTGCTTCATGTGTCTCAATTTGACCCACTCTTTCACGCACTGAAATATACGGTGTGTATATATATATATATATATATATATATATATATATATATATATATATATATATACCATCCACGTACCTACTGACCACCCACTCACTCCCTCACTAACTTAAGCACACCTACCCTCTTACTCATCTATTCCTTCACCTACTCAAATTGAGTTACTCACTCTCTATTTCTTTTTCACTTAGTTAAACACTTACCATCCTACAATTTAACTTTCACATCCAGTAAATCCCACTATCTCACGGTTTGGTCCACTCAAAGTCCCACACCTACTATCTCACGGTTTGGTTCACTCAAAGTCCCACACCCACTATATCACTCGCTTTACCACTTAATCATTTGCCCATTGTTTCATCAACTAAACAACGCATTCATTCACTCCATTGCCACTCACTCTCCCATCTAACCAACCCTCCACTCTCATTCACCCACTTATCTCATTCTCAAACCCACTCACTGAACCTCGTACCCACTCCTTATCCACCACATAAACACATTTGGCCCTCACCCTGTCCACTCCACTCCCAGGATCCAGACTCCATCGATTTGCCATCAAGCCGACAATTCCTCAAACCTCGCACATCAACATGTAAGCGGAAATGCTCAAAGAATCAGCCCTGGCCAGAAGCCTAACGGAAGCCTGACTTCTGTCTGAGAGTTTTTTATACGTTTTCTCCACTTCATCTTCAACGTGATAGACCTCAATATTTGACATTCTGTTGATCATATTTTTATACTAATAAACTTAATATTTGAAATATATACATGCACAGCTAAAGGTGTTACCGAGGCCTGAACAAGGAATAGAGAGCAGTACAACTGTAAACGGCTAGTCATGTAGTTAAGACAGCTACGGAGTGTTGGACATTAGGACTGGTACCATATCCTGTAAATGCATTAACTCATGTAAACTTCAATGGGCATGGACAGGTTAACATTTGATGACGAGGTGTTGGGTTAAGACATGTGCTCAATATAGACCTGAAAATGGTTAAGTCGATTTATCGAAAGCTAAACGTGGTTCCATTGTAGATGATGCCATCGGGGTAATGTGGTAGGGACTCTATTCTATTAGATGGCGGAACTTGTTTGGAGAACGGGCGATGAACTCCCTCCCTTGATGAATTGCTTAAATTAGTAACAGTTTACAGCCATGTATAGCCTTCTTAATAATTTCCGGAGAAAAACGTCTAATCAGTCCCATCGGTCTAATCAGTCCCATCGGTCTAATCAGTCCCATCGGTCTAATCAGTCCCATCGGTCTAATCAGTTTCATCGGTCTAATCAGTCCCATCAGTTCCATCGGTCTAATCAGTCCCATCAGTCTAATCAGTCCCACCTGACTAATCAGTCCCACTGGTCTAATCCGTCCCATCGGTCTAATCATTCCCACTGGTCTAATCAGTCCCATCAGTCCCATCGGTCTAAACAGTCCCATCAGTCTAATCAGTCCCATCGGTCTAATCAGTGTCATCGGTCTAATCAGTCTCACTGGTCTAATCAGTCCCATCAGTCCCATCAGTCTAATCAGTCCCATCAGTCTAATCAGTCCCATCCCTCTAATCAGTCCCATCAGTCCCATCAATCTAATCAGTCACATATGTCTAATCAGTACCATCAATCTAATCCATCCCATCAGTCTAATCAGTCACATATGTCTAATCAGTCCCATCAATCTAATCAGTCCCATCACTCTAATCAGTCACATATGTCTAATCAGTTCCATCAGTCTAATCAGTCCCATCACTCTAATCAGTCACATATGTCTAATCAGTCCCATCAATCTAATCCATCCCATCATTCTAATCAGTCCCATATGCCTAATCAGTCCCATCAATCTAATCCATCCCATTAGTCTAATCAGTCCCATACGTCTAATTCATCTCATAGGCCTAATAGTTATCATAGGTCTAATATATATCTTTAATCATTACCATCGAACTATTACATTAAATATATCCCATCCGTCACATCGGTTGATGACATCTCCTTGCTCTAATCCATCCCATCAGTAAATCCGTCCAACTAATCCAATCCATCTCATCAATCTAATCCGTTCCATGGGTCTATTCGTTTCTATCAGAATCATTTTTCCCATTAGTAAAATCCATAAACATCTGTCACATCGGTATAGACATTCTAATCCATCACACAGATCTATCTAACTCGTAAAAATCCGACACACCGGTCTAGTCCAACCAATTGGTCTAATCCGTTCCATCATTCTAATCCATCACATAGATCTAATCCATAAAATCCATTACTTTTATCAATTACGATAAAAATGTCACCTCTGTCTAATCCGTCTCATTAGTTTAATCCGTCAAATTCATCCCATCAGATTGATCCATCAAATTCGATACATCGGTCAAGTTCATCGCAATCATTCCATCAATAACATCCGTCTCATCTATCTGATCCATCAAATCCATCTCAAGTGTCCATTCCGTAAAATCTGTCACATCGATCAAATCCGTACCAGTTGTCTAATCCGTCACATCAACCCAGTTCGACACTCCAGTCTAATCGGTCTAATTCGCACTCATCTTATAATTTGTATCTGCATGTCTGACACACGTGACCTATGCAATCAATCTATGCAATCAATCAATCAACCAATCAATCAATCTATCCATATATCTACCTACCTACTATCTGTCTGTCTGTCCGTCCGTTCGTCGGTTCGTCTGTCCACCTGTCTGTCTATATGAATGGCTGCCTACATATCTACATTCCTACCTACCTACCTATCTTTCTACATAAGTACCTTCTTTGCTACCTACCTATCTTCCTATCTACCTTCCTACTTACTTACCTACCTTCCAACCTACCTACCTACGTATATATCTACTTACCAACCTACCTACCAACCAACCTACCTTCCAATATATATATATATATATATATATATATATATTTATATATATATATATATATATATATATATATATACCTGCCTACCGTCTTATATACCTCTATATCTACCTACCTACTTTACTACCTATCTATATACCTACCTTCCTACATATCTACTTACCTACCTTCATATATACCTTTCCACCTACCTACCAACTTTACTACCTATCTAATAACCTACCTACCTGCTATCTACCTACTTTTCTACCTGCCTGTCTGGTATGTGTGTCATTCTGCCTGGTACTGAACCCATTATTTAACCACATTTATTTATTTATACCAGATTCCGTATTTTTACGATCACACGTTACATGTTTATCTCGCTAGGTCGGATCCCCTATATGATGCTTACCTGCACTAAATTTTCTCTCTTCCTTGATTACGTCAACACTCCCTCCTCACCTCTTTCCGTTTCCTGTCACGTGTTGCTGTGTCATTTTGGTTCGCCTTGCCAGTCCTAGCGACAGTAGAGGGACACTACTACAGCTTGTTTCTTTGTAAAACATGATAAGGTTGCGTATAGACCCATTCACAACCATATTTCATTGCCTTTTACGACAGCTTGGATGGTGACAATGATTCTGCTCTCTTCTACTAATCTTAATTAAAACGAACACTGCCTATTAACATTTCTTCTATATGTTATGGGCTTAGATCTGTCATAATATGACACATTTCGAGGAAAACAAAGGCAACACAAAAATAAGACGTCATTATGAAATAGCTATGAACTTTACGTTAAGTAGATTTCTTCGGATTCACTCATGTAGTTTAGCCAACCAGCCAAAATTGTTGCGGTGGAGGTGTCCGTACAAAGGCGGTTGAGTGCAGTCATGCATGAGCTAGAGTACGAGAGAGGAACCAATTAGAACTATGACTGTATGTAAAGTATAGTGCTATCACTTTCCAAGAGTTACAGCCACTCTCCCCTTTTTTTAATTATATGTACTAAAGTCCATCTATTAATTCATGAAAAAGATCCGAAGCAATTTTCTACAAAACTGCATGTCATATCCAAATGATTTTTCGCATGCAGCTTCGTAATGTCCATGACGCTAAAACATTGATATTATTTAGCTCATAGATGTTAAGAATTTTGCACATTGGCGAATTCCTTTGATGTTGTAGGACCATTGCAAAGAAATGGAATTAAATTTAAGATTTTACAGCACGCAGCTTAATTTCTCGTAGTATTTTATTCCTAGGCGTATCTCCTTAATGGCTGGGTAGATCAATTGATTGTTTATGTTGCCCTTTACGTAAAACAGTAAAATTGACACCAATATGCAACAGTTAGTATAGCCCTTTGGTCTCCATTAGACCCCGAGGTTGTATCAACTGCGCAGCTAATTTTATGTTGCTTAAAGCAATTGAATATTGAAATGTCTTCGTTGTCATTGTATGTACACTTACTTGTTTTGATAAACCAACGCTTATTCATCCACGTCTGCTAATCAGTATGTCCACAAAAGATTAAATTAATCATTCCGAATTTGTCGAAACAAAAAGATTGATAATTGTTACTGGCTGGACAGATTGTAATCTATCTCGTTGCTAGTACTGTACTTCATCCCGGAGCACATGCTCAACACATTTCTTCCAGAACTCAATGTCAATTTTTGAAAAGTGCCCACGTGTCAGCACTTCAACATCACACGTTTTAAATGTCCTGTTATCTTCAGAAACTTGTCCTTTGACTTTAGCCGACACAATTTACATATGGTTTAGATTCGCAGGAAATGAAGGTAGTCGCAGAGCAGTGTGATCGGACTCGTCAAAATTCACTTTTTCCTTACCTAGCCATGTCATAGTTTGAGCTTTTGTATTTGATGCAGTTTTAACTCTGTCTTCCTCTGATACTGCATTGTGACAGGATGCATAATCAATTACTAGGTATGATGTTCTATCCAGAATTGGAATCAGATCATTCATCATCCAGTGGCTGAAAGTGTGTCCATTCATTTCAGTGTGGTATTCTTTACCGTCGGTAATTTTTGATAGGAAAATAAGTTTAGCGTCGTGGAAACGTCAATTTTCACTGTTTCCGGCTTACGTTAATATAATACGCTGCTCTTTGCTGCTTGGAATTTGTCTTTTCTGTTCACCGTCAACTGATTGCCATTCTTTACCATAGGCGTAGTGGTAAGTATTGACCCATGATTCGTCCAAGTATACAATATATTGCCTTTCCTACGCCGTTCACGTATCTGTCTCGTGTATTTGCTTCTGGCGGCAATCAAATGTGGCTTTTCACATATTATATTCCTGCCGCCTGAAGTATTCCTGAATGTAAAGCCCGCAGCTCTTACAATTTTCGATAGAGTACTTATGGAAATTTCACACTGCAGTCGGATTGCAATGTTAATTTTAGTTTCCGGAGAGTAAAAAGTTGATTTTTCGTCAGTTTTTGCCCATTGCAAGCGATGATGGCCAAAACATCAAACAGATTTGTCTTAATAATGCGATATGCGCTGTATTTGGATTATAGTGAGGAAGAAGCTGCGCTCGTCATCAATCTCACTATAATCCCGAGTTACCTTGGATCAGTGGCAAGACTATTGGTCGAGACGACTGGAGGTAACACGGGATGCATGTAGTCTGGTCTTACCTCCCGTAAGACCAGGGGTCGCTTGAGACTTGCGGGATTCGATCGCCCACCGTTTCCGTTCATCACTGTGAAAGGCGAGTGCCTTAACCTCTTGACTACAGCGATGATTTTTCGTCAACAGTTTCAAAATGTCCTATTCTATGACATCTTTGTCGAAATCGTCAAATGTTCTTTTCCTACCTTGCTTGACATATTATATTTGCGCTCGCCTTATTTCTCTTTTCCACAAGACGGTGTGCGTTGAACTGTTTTTATTTTTGTGCCTGTCAGTTCAGTGCATTCGACTCCGGTATGCATTTTATGCACTGATCTGTTTCCTCCTGCATTTTCTAAGAGTTTGCTTCCCGGGAAAAAAGCCGGTTATGTGATGAGGAGTGAACCCAGCACCTTCGGGTTGTGAGCCGTGTCACTTAACCACTAGTCCACGTCGTCCCCTTAAACCTTGTTTGATATGAGTGCAATCTGAGACCTTTCCAATACAACGGTAACCAGACGATCAATCCATATTGAGCGCCAGTTGCGTTTGTTTCTCTGGGTCATGAATATCGCAATATAAATGGTCTCTTTTAGATTCGCTGCGAAAAAAACTTGTATAGTAAAAGGGTAACTTTCTGCATTTTTATAAATATGCATTTCAAACTCATTTTGAAATTGATATCAATGTAAGTTTTGTGAAAGCAACTATATGTCACAATAATAACCCCACAAACTATAATATCGGGATACACTTATAACTGAACGACAGTTTCGCATAAATGACCTTGGTTTAAAAAAAATTGTGCACGGGATTATCAGGAATTTGTTTTTAACTCAGCTTATTTGAATGTCAAAACTTCTATTTTTTAAACAGCACGACTGTGTAACGTAAATATGTTAAAATCATGTCCAATTCAGTGAGGCTGCTTTTAATATACCCTAATGAATAAATTATTAAAAATTCATCAATTTTCTTATAGAAAAAAATATTTACTTAACATCATGGATATTCTACGGTTGCATGCGAAAAATCATTTTGATATGACATGCAGTTTTGTAGAAAATTGCTTCGGACCTTGTTTATGATTTAAAAAACGGACTATAGTGATTACTGTGTGTAATGGGAACAAATTCAATCCATACATAGATAAAGAAGAGTACTGTTGTTCTTTAAATGGGAATATGCACAAGTATGATTCACATGTCATGAAATATAATGATAACATGCAAATGAAAAAGTGTTTTAGAAGCTAAAGGTAAGAAAAGAAATATTAAAGGAAAAAACATTTTTATTTAAAGTTAATAATTTGACCATATAAGAAAACGTACTATATTGTTGAAACCTTTACCACAAGAAAAAGTGGATAGAAACGGGTCAGGAACTCGCTTTAAGTGGAAGAAAAGCATGAGGAGTGTGACAGATAACAGGCTGCCAGATTGGACAATTAAAACAAGAAACCGAGAACGTTGAATATCCAACCTGGTCTACATTCGATGTTGACTGAGTAACTGGGCTTATCTGTTTTGGTAGAAAAAGTATAGATTGTAGATGGTTTGGAATTTTCAAACTAAACTTCTACCAGAATGAGAAGCGAACCAAGCTAATACTGTTCTTTTTCAGGCGTGCTTTTGTACATCATCTGCACCACCTTAAGTGTTTCATATCAACTGACAGTCTGGCTATAATTGTTGTTCCATGAGGGTATGTCGTGTTGATTTTAATGTCTCTTTTAAAATCTCTGTCTTTTCGTATTGTTATCTCCACAAATCTTAATGTGGGTGTACGCCTTCTGACTATCTAAAGTCAAGGAACAACCAAATAAAGGCGACGGAAAAGGCAGGCAAACTGAAGCCTTATAAGTGGAGTACTAGAAGACGACCCAAAGGTGTATTATATATTTTATTCTTTCATCAGCAAAATAATAAAGCAGTTAATTTACAGCAGTTTAATAATGCTAATGTTCGTCTGGTACAAAATAATAGACAATAGATTTCACCTTTACGAGGGATAATGCCAGGTTGGCTGTCACATCATCAAGATGGTAAACCCATCGTTATTTGATCAATAGTAAGCCCATCGTTATTTGACCAATAGTAAACACATTATTATTTGACCAATGGAAAACGCATGGTTATTTGAAATGCACATGCACTGTGTTTGTCAATGCATGGTTCCCAAAATGTTTTCTCCTGAACAGAAAGAAGCGAGATTGACCCTGGCAGAAGACCTAATCACAATGGCTGATGAAGAAAGAAATTATTTCAACAATACAACCCCAGGAGATGAGACCTGGTGTTTTTTTGTACGATCCTCAGACAAAACGTAAGTCCTGTGAATGAAAGTCTCGCACATCTCCCCAGACACAAAAATTTCGTTTGGAGTAGTAGTAAAATAACAAAGGAAAGTAACCCATAGCATTACTGGCGTAGTGTGTGAGGTATTAGCGATCTCACAATTCAAAGGCTCGGCTAAATGAGGGCGGTAGCCATCTCCTCTATCTTGCCGCTTTTACTTCCTGGACTGAACCGGTACCAATTTAAGGCTGGGTCGACCCGGGATTCGTTGCAGACTGAAAAAAAACATTTCCGCCTCAACTTTGGATTGAACCCAGTACCACTTAGATGCGAAGCCAGCTAGCTAACTACTGCTCTACGCAGCTCTCTCAAGAGCTAAGGAAAAGTTATGTTGGAAGTTTTTTTTTTATTCTCAGAGAATTGTCTACCATGAACTTATTACAGAAGACCGAACGGTTAACAAGGAAAAGCACGTTGTCTAAAAGAACCAATCAGAAGAGAACGACCTGGAAAATGAAGAACGAACAGATGGATATTGCTGCATGACAATGCGTCAGCACATCGATCCCTACTGATGAAGCAGTACCTCACACAGCACAATGTGAATACCTTGGAACATCTTCCATACTCTCCCGAACTGGAACAGGCTGATTTGATTCCATCGTTCTGCACAGAGCGCTGCCATCCCTCCTTGAGCGAGCCCGATCGGTCGGTCGTCTGGTGTGTGTAGGGGCCCCTGTCAGGCGGTCCTAGGTCGACGGAGTGAGGGACGGGGGGAACAACCGTCAGTCCGTTCGTCAGTCGGTCCCTGCGGCAGTCCCAGTGAGGCTTTTTACACACCCGTCCTCCGCCGACCGGTATGTGCAGTACGTACGTCTTCGACAGATATCTGGTTGATCCTGCCAGTAGTCATATGCTTGTCTCAAAGATTAAGCCATGCATTTCTAAGTTCACACTGTCTCACGGTGAAACCGCGAATGGCTCATTAAATCAGTCGAGGTTCCTTAGATGTCACGATCCTACTTGGATAACTGTGGCAATTCTAGAGCTAATACATGCTTACTAAGCTCCGACCCTTGCGGAAAGAGCGCATTTATTAGTTCAAAACCAATCGTCGTTTCCCCTCGCGGGGTTGCGGCGTCCCCACTGGTGACTCTGGATAACTTTGTGCTGATCGCATGGCCTCATGTGCCGGCGACGCATCTTTCAAATGTCTGCCCTATCAAATGTCGATGGTACGTGACATGCCTACCATGTTTGTAACGGGTAACGGGGAATCAGGGTTCTTCTTCTTCTTCTTCTTCTTCTGCGTACGCAGTCAGACAGTAACCATTATTTTTTCGAAAAAAGCGGCGGTCATCCTGAGGCTCTCGCCACTGCCATAGAGCTTGTCTTGCAGTTCCACTGGTAATGGCCACATCTGCTCTCTCTGATCCTCGTATGTCGGGCAGTTCTGCAGCAGATGTTCAGCGGTCATTTTACCAGTACCGCACGGGCATTCGTCGGTACACCCTATCTTCAATTTGTTGAATAGGTGGTACCTCAGTCTGTTGTGGCCAGTGCGAAGTCTGAAGACAACGACCTGCTCTCTTCGGTTCAACTGGTAATAGGCATCGTTTTTGGTGTAACCAGTATGTTCGGTTTCCCATTTGTTCAAGTATCTGGCTTTGGTAAGCCGTTTTGACTCTTCGTACGTCAAACTGGTATCTGTTTGTGGTAGTCTTGCACCTTCTTTTGCCAGTCTGTCTGCCTCCTCGTTGCCTTGGATGTTGCAGTGTGACGGAACTCACTGTACCACTACCCTTTTTGGTGCGAACTGCTGGCACAGTTTGCAGAGTGCTGCTCTTAAGTCATTAAGCTCAGTGTTTTTCTGGCTTTTTAGCGCTGTGACTACGGCGAGAGCATCTGTCAGCAGGACTATATGGCTCTCATTTTCACTGTGTGTCACCATTTCTTCCACTGCCGCCCTCAGTGCCTCTGCCTCCGCTCTGAAATTGCTTGTGTACTTACCAGTAGCGAGTGACAGTGTTATTTGTCTGCCATTTGGTAGGTTCAGGAATGCTCCTGCCCCTCCGTTCTGTGTAGTGTTTGTTACAGAACCGTCGGTGTATGCATGGGTCCAGTCCATGCTTGGGTAGCTTTTCGTTATGAAGCTTAGGGTAGTATCTCTCCTTTCTTTTTCAGTCTGGCAGTTTTTGTTTGCAATACCTGGTATATTTTCTACCACCTCTGGAAATATATCCTGCCTCCAGGTAGGTTTTCGTACAGTAGTGATGGGTTTTGGTGTTGTTAGTGCGTTTATGGGATCTTCGTGCGTCTTTGCTTTGGCTATTTCTGCAAAGTTTCTCCGCTTTAGTTTCCCATTTCCCAAATTGTTTAGTCTCTGGTGCATCGGATGGTCAGTCAGTCTTCGGAGTTTCTCTGACTGCAGCTGGGCTCTGCAGTCTCTTCTATCGGTCATGGATTGCAGTTTTGTAATCTTTTCAAGTTCTACAATTGGCGTTGACTTCATGCCACCTGTTATAATTCTCATGGCTTGGTTTTGAAGTTTGTTAACTTTATCGAAGTTCGTCTTCGCTGCTGTTGTCCATGCCGCAATGCCATACTCAAGAACTGGTCTCACTCTTCCAGTATACAGTTTCTTTAGTATGCCTTCGTCTGCTCCCCAGCTTGTGCCAGCAAGTTTCCTCATGATTGCCATTCTTTCTCTGGCTTTCATTCGGTTTCTCTCAATCTGACTTTTCCATGTCATGCGCCGATCAAATGTGACTCTCAGATAGGTTGGGTTGTCGTTTGACTGCATGATTTTGCCATTTAGACTTAATTTGGTACTTCTGGGTTTTAATGAAAGCGAGAATATTGTGCATGTGGTTTTCTCCTCGTTTATTTTGACCAGCCATGAGTTCGCCCACTCTTCCAGCGATGTTAGGGCCGTCTGCATCCGATTTCTTGCTATGGTGAGATTTTTTTCAGAGGTCCACATAGCCAGATCGTCTGCAAACATTGAGCTATGGACTCTTCTTGGTATATTCTCTGTAATATCGTTTATATATACCAGGAAGAGTGTGGGTGACAATACTCCCCCTTGTGGTACTCCCTGCTCGAGTGTCACCTTTTTGCTCATCTGCCCTTGTACTTGGACTCTGGCCGTTCTTTGTTTGAGGTAGTGGTTGATCCACTTGTACATCTTCCCACAGACATCACTTCTTCTTAGCTTGACTCTAAGTCCATCCTTCCAGACTTTGTCAAATGCCTTTTCCAGATCCACCCAAACAGCTACTGTGTGTTTCTGTGCCTGGTAGGCATCTTCTATCTCCTGGGCTATGAGGATGACCTGGTCCTCAGTGGATCTGTGCTGTCTAAAGCCGGCTTGCTGTGGAATTAGTATTCGTTTTTCTTCCAGATGCCACATCAGTCTGGTGTTTATCATCCGTTCCATCAGCTTGCCGACACAGCTCAGTAGGCTGATGGGCCTGTATCCATTTGGATCTGTTTTATCATTTCCTGTTTTTGGTACTGGTACCAGTATTGCGTCTTTCCATGCCTGGGGTACAATACCCCTTTTCCAGCTTTGGTTCAGGACCGATAGCAGTTTCTTCTTCGCTGTTTGGCCCAGCCCCATCAGCATTTCGTTTGTTATCCCGTCATTTCCAGGAGATTTCCTTTTCTTTAGTGTTCTCGTAGCCTCTTCCATTTCGCGCATTATTAGTTTGGCCATCATGTGCTCTTCAGGAGCCGTATTTATGTTTTCGTGTCCCTTTAGCTCTTCGCTAATGTCTGTATGCTTATCTGCAGGGACCTCGATGTGGTTTGCTCTGGCATAGTGATCGACAAAGGCGTTTGTGGCTTTCTTACCTGTGATCAAATTCTCGCCCTGCTTGATAGTAATTTGTTTATTTGACGGGGTTTCGTCGTTCATAGCTCTGACTAGCTTCCATAGCTTGTTCCCGTCTTTGTCCAGGTTTAGACTTTCCGTTTTATTTTTCCAGCTTTCTCTTGCTGTTTGCTTGAGAGTGTGTTTGTACTTCGCTGCGGCGGCTTTGAGGGCGATGTTTGCCTCCATGGATTTTTCTCGCTCTACCATGTTCCTAGCATTTGTTACTGCATCTTCCGCTTTCTGCAACTCATCATTCCAGTAGGGCTTATAGTTTTTCATAGCTCCTCTTGGGATGGTTTCAGTGGCGGCTTGCATTATTGCCTTGCTTAGGCTCTCTACCATGGGCTTCATTTTGGTGTTTCGTGTGTTGATGGTTTCACACAGCCCATCTGTCAGGATTGCAAATCTGTCCCAGTCGGCTCGTTTGAAATTCCAACGTGGGAGCGGTTTTTTTTCCTGTGGGCCTACTTCCTTGTCGATGGTTAGCCTGATCGGCCTGTGGTCGCTACCTTCCAGTTGGTTTAGCACCTTGCGGTCTATTCTATTGTGTATGTCCTGTGTGGAGAAGGCCAAATCTGGAGTCGAGGTGGTATGCCATGTTCTTGAATAGAAGCTAGGGCTATCCTCCGGCCTATTGATTAGGGAGAGATTTGCATCTATCTCCCAATCTTCCACTTCGTCACCTCTGTGTCAGAGTATCTCCATCTCTCCGAGTGGCTGTTGAAATCTCCAACTACTATGCAGTTGGAGTCTCTGACCTCCATACTCGAGAGCGATAGGTCTCTATTTGGTGGTCCGTACAGATTGAAAATGCGGAGCTTCGTCTCTTGAGCCATTATGTCAACTCCTACAATTTCTGCTTGTCCGGTGTGATTGACAGATACCGCGCTACTCGGTATGCAGTTTCTGGTCAGTATCAGGACCCCTCCTTTGTGGCCTTTTCTATCTGGACGGAAGGTCTGATATCCTCTGATTGAGAATTTATGGTTATTGTTTAGGTGCGTTTCCTGGATACATGCCACGTCAATCTTACCTTCATGCAGGTGGTGTGTTAGGGAAAGGTTTTTGTTAATGACTCCCTCCGCATTCCACTGTAGTATTTTGAGGGTCTTGAGGTTTTAGCCAATAGAAGTTGCCCCATATCCATGTGCCTTGACTCCACGACACATGGGTGGGTGACCACCAGTAGTTAAGGGTGGGCCCCTTCGAGGCGTGAGGCCCGGCACTATCGCTGCCTGGCGGGACTCCGCAGGATGAGCGCCATGCGTTTTTCTATTAGGTTGTACTGCCATCATACTGCGATTTACGTTGCACTGTTTTGTTAGGCTTGCGGCCCCGTGCATCCGATTTCAACAGGCGTTTCTGTAGGGATGCCCTCCTTAGCCTTTAGCTGTCCCCAGCCTATCTGCAAGGCAGCAGTTGTTTATGATCAGAGTTGTCTCTCTTATGGAAGTTGTCTTACCAGACTATCGAGTCTTCGCTACTCGTGTCTATAGGGTGCAATGATGATATGTGAGATGATATATGAGATGGACTGGTTTACCCAGGAGAGAGACAGTCCAGTGTGTCTGTATCCCAGGATCGTCACGTCCTGCCAGAAACGTAGCATTTGCATGTGAGTGGGGTATCTCTTTTTCCCTTTATTTTCTTGGCTTCTATGCAGGGATGGTACGCCTAGCATTCCCCGCCACCTGGGGTGTTGACACAGTGGGGCAGGTGTGCAATGTCCGCTAGTCTGCATCTCTTCTGCGTCCAGCATGATAGTTATATGGCTGATAACGTACAGAGGTAGATATCGTAGCCGGGGTGCTATTAGCCAGAGGACAAGCCTGGTAATGTCACAGAGATGTTGTTCGCCTGGTGTGCGGACAACTCTCATGGTCAGTGGTTGAGTCTCGACAGTTCACAGTGAGGTGGCTGCTCTACTGTTTTCGACACCCCGACCAGGTACTAAGTCTTTGGTTGGTGGTTTCGCACCCCCTCGCCGTATAAGGTGAGTATCAGGCAGTTGTCCGCCCGCTTTGATTGGCGGACGGCAAGGACCTCTTACTGTGGCTCTACCTGATAGGGCTGGGACGCAGGCCCCAGGTCCCGAGCATGTAGGAGCCTCCCATTGCAGTTGTGCTGAGATTTTGGGCGGGATTTCGGCTTACAAGGGTTCGGTCGCAACCCCCCACATGGTAGCCTCGCGCCCTTGGCTTATCAGCCTGGTACGTGGACCAAAGTGTCTGCAGCTCCTCTCGATTTGAGCTGGTTTTCCGTAGCAACGCCCTGTCATTAGTAGGGTAAAACTGACCTGTCTTCAGATGATCTATTTCCAGCACCCGTTCACTATTTGGTCAGACGAATTTATTGGGGGCTTTTGTTTGTCAATGACCAGGTATTTGAAATCTGCGGTTTCTGCGGGGTTAAACACGATTTCCGTAGCGTTCTTTCATTTGAGTGTTTGAGAGCTGACTTGTCATCCGTGAGTCTAATACCAGCGTACGTTCATTATTAGACCCAAACGGTAGTGCTCTCGATTTGTCAGTTGTTCTACAGTATTGGCGTTTTCAGTCAAATTAAGCCGCAGGTTCCACACCTGGTGGTGCCCTTCCGTCAATTCCCTTAGACAGACAATCAAGTTTCTTAGAGGGTAGCCCCAGATTTTCGAGGGTCTAATTCCAGCATATGTTCTCTATTAGACCCCACGAAGGTGTACTTTTTGATAGTCATTCTGCAGTATTGGCGTGTTAAGTTAATTTAAGCCTCAGGCTCCACTCCTGATAGTGCTCTTCCGTCAATTCCTTTTTCAGAACACTGGATGCAGACTAAATCCGGGCCACAGGGGGCATAACCCCAGATTTCTGAGGGTCTAAATCCAGCACCAGTTCTATATTAGACCCCAGAAGAGTGGTCTCGGCATGTCAATCATTTCAGTGTTGGCCGTGTTGAGTCACATTAAGCCGCAGGCTCCACTCCTGGTGGTGCCCTTCCGTCAATTCCTTTAAGTTTCAGCTTTGCAACCATACTTCCCCCGGAACCTAAACACTTTGGTTTCCCGGAAGCTGCCCGCAGAGTCATCGAAGCAACTCCTGCGGATCGCTAGTCGGCATCGTTTATGGTCAGAACTACGACTGTATCTGATCGTCTTCCCGCCTCTGACTTTCGTTCTTGATTAATGAAAACATTCTTGACAAATGCTTTCGCAGTAGCTCGTCTTGCGGCGATCCAAGAATTTCACCTCTAACGCCGCAATACGAATGCCCCCGTTTGTCCCTGTTAATCATTACCTCCAGTTCCGAAAACCAACAAAATAGAACCGAGGTCCTATTCCATTATTCCATGCACCATTATTCAGGCAGCCGAGGCCTGCTTTAAAAACTCTAATTTTTTCAAAGTAAACGCGCCGGCCACCCAGGACGCCTGCGCCTGAGATCCAACTACGAGCTTTTTAACTGCAACAACTTTAATATACGCTATTGGAGCTGGAATTACCGCGGCTGCTGGCACCAGACTTGCCCTCCAATAGATCCTCGTTAAAGGGTTTAAAGTGTACTCATTCCAATTATGGGGCCTCGAAAGAGTCCCGTATTGTTATTTCTCGTCACTACCTCCCCGTGCCTGGAATGGGTAAGTTGCGCGCCTGCTGCCTTCCTTGGATGTGGTAGCCGTTTCTCATGCTCCCTCTCCGGAATCGAACCCTGATTCCCCGTTACGTGTTACAAACATGGTAGGCCTGTCACGTACCATCGACATTTGATAGGGCAGACATTTGAAAGATGCGTCGCCGGCACATGAGGTCATGCGATCAGCACAAAGTTATCCAGAGTCACCAGTGGGGACGCCGCAACCCCGCGAGGGGAAACGACGATTGGTTTTGAACTAATAAAAGCGCTCTTTCCGCGAGGGTCGGAGCTTAGTAAGCATGTATTAGCTCTAGAATTGCCACAGTTATCCAAGTAGGATCGTGTCATCTAAGGAACCTCGACTGATTTAATGAGCCATTCGCGGTTTCACCGTGAGACAGTGTGAACTTAGACATGCATGACTTAATCTTTGAGACAAGCATATGACTACTGGCAGGATCAACCAGATATCTGTCGGAGACGTACGTACAGCACACACCGGTCGGCGGAGGAAGGGTGTGTAAAAAGCCTCGCTGGGACGACGGCAGCAGGGACCGACTGACGGGACGGACGGACGGTTTGTTCCACCCGTCCCTCACTCCGTCGACCTAGGACCGCCTGACAGGGGCCTCCCACACGCACCAGACGACCGACCGACCGGGCTCGCTCGAGGAGGGATGGCAGCGCTCTGTGCAGAACGGATCCCAACGACCTCAGCGATGAATTTCACTGGGACTAGAGACAATTTGGCCTGCCGGCCTGCCCTTCTCCGTAGGAGAACGCAGGGCCTCGAGGCAACGATTCCTGCTTTCCATTTGCCGGTCACAAGCTCTTTGCGAGAGTCGGACCACCAGCGAGACGTACTGTCGAGCTCTGCTATAAGCCTTAGATAAATCACCACAGACGGACCACGTTTCCTGATACGGACCAGACCAGTGCACCTCGGTGGAGGAGCCGCTGCAACAAACCGCACCCAATTTGCTCTACGGGGAAAGGCAGGCAAGCGTTTTCCGCAAGCCCGCGCTATCGCTCCGCCTGGCGGGACTGAGATCGCTTTACGAACACTGGTTGAAATTGAGTCGCTGCGGCGAGACAACTACCCCAGATGAATCAGGGTTCGATTCCGGAGAGGAAGCATGAGAAACAGCTACCACATCCAAGGAAGGCAGCAGGCGCGCAACTTACCCACTCCCGGCACGGAGAGGTAGTGACGAAAAATAACAATACGGGACTCTTTCGAGGCCCCGTAATTGGAATGAGTACACTTTAAACCCTTTAACGAGGATCTAATGGAGGGCAAGTCTGGTGCCAGCAGCCGCGGTAATTCCAGCTCCAATAGCGTATATTAATGTTGTTGTAGTTAAAAAGCTCGTAGTTGGATCTCAGGCGCAGGCGCGCGGTCCGGCTCGCGCCGGTTCACTGCCCGCTGTCTCCTGCCCTACCGTATGCAGGCTCTCTCCCACGGGTGCTCTTCGCTGAACGTCCTGGGTTGCCGGCGCGTTTACTTTGAAAAAAATTAGAGTGTTTAAAGCAGGCCTCGGCTGCCTGAATAATGGTGCATGGAATAATGGAATAGGACCTCGGTTCCATTTTGTTGGTTTTCGGAACAAGGACAAACGGGGGCATTCGTATTGCGGCGTTAGAGGTGAAATTCTTGGATCGCCGCAAGACGAGCTACTGCGAAAGCATCTGTCAAGAATGTTTTCATTAATCAAGAACGAAAGTCAGAGGCGCGAGGACGATCAGATGCCATCGTAGTTCTGACCATAAACGATGCCGACTAGCGATCCGCAGGAGTTGCTTCGATGACTCTGCAGGCAGCTTCCGGGAAACCAAAGTGTGTGGGTTTCGGGGGAAGTATGGTTGCAAAGCTGAAACTTAAAGGAATTGACGAAAGGGCACCACCAGCAGTGGAGCCTGCGGCTTAATTTGACTCAACACGGCCAACACTGAAATGACTGACATGCCGAGACCACTTTCCTTGGGTCTAATTTGGAACGGGTGCTGGATTTAGATCCACAGAAATCTGGGGTTATGCCCTATGTGGCTCGGTTGGTCTGCATTCAGTGTTTGGTAAAGGAATTGACGGAAGAGCACTACCAGCAGTGGAGCATGCGGCTTAATTTGACTCAACACGCAAACACTGTAGAACGACTGACAAATCGAGAGCACTTTCGTTGGGTCTGATAGTGAACGTGTGCTGGTATTAGACCCACGGAAGACAGGTCAGCTCTCTAACCTTCTAATGAAGGAACGCTACGGAAACCGTGTCTTTACCCCGCAGAAACCGCAGGTTCCAGATACCTGGTCACTGACAAACAAAAGCCCTCGATTAATTCGTCCTGGCCAAATAGTGAACGAGTGCTGGAAATAGACCATCGGAAGACAGGTCAGTTTTACCCTACAAATGACAGGGCATTGCTACGGAAATCCTGCTCAACTCGAGAGGAGCCGCAGACATTTGGTTCACGTACCAGGATGATAAGCCAATGGCGCGAGGCTACCATGTGAGGGATTACGGCCGGACGCCTATAAGCCGGAATCCCGCCCAAATTCTCAGTATCACTGCAATGGGAGGCTTCGATATGGTTAGGACCTGGGGATCGCGCCTCAACCCTACCAGGTCGAGCCACAGAAAGAGGTATCTTCCATCCGCCGATCAAAGTGGGCGGATAGCTGCTCGATATTCACCATATACGGCGATGGGGTGCGAAACCCCAAACATAAGACTTAGTTCTTGGTCGGGATGTCGAAAACAGTAGAGCAGCCACCTCACTGTGAACTGTCGAGACCCATTCCTTGACGACGAGATATGTCCGCAAACCAGGCGAACAACTTCTCCGTGACATTACCAGGCTTGTCCCCCACTTCTGCTTCGATATCTACCCATGTACGCTATCAGCCATACCAATTGACGCAGAAGAGATGCAGACTAGCGGACATTGCACACCTGCCCCACTGTGTCAACATCCCAGGTGGCGGGGAATGCCAGGCGTACCTTCCCTGCATAGAAGCCAAGAAAATAAAGGGAGCAAAGAGATACCCCACTCACATGCAAATGCTACGTTTCTGGCAGGACGTGACGATCCTGGGATACAGACACACTGGACTGCCTCTCTTCCGGGTAAACCAGTCCATATCATATATCATCTCATATATCATCACCGCACCCTATAGACACGAGTAGTGAAGACTCGTTAGTCTGGTAAGACAACTTCCATAAGAGAGAAACATCTGATCACAAACAACTGCTGCCTTGCAGATAGGCTGGGGACAGCCAAAGGCTTAGGAGGGCACCCCTACAGAAACGCCTGTTGAAATCGGATACACGGGGCCACATGTGCAACGTAAACCGCAGTATGATGACAGTACAACCGATCAGAAAAAACGTATAGCGCTCATCCTGCGGAGTCCCGCCAGGCAGCGAGAGTTCCGGGCCTCACGCCTCGAAGGGGCCCACCCTTGACTACTGGTGGTCACCCACTCATGTGTCGTGGAGTCAAGGCACATGGCTATGGGGCAACTCCTTTTGACCAAAAACTCAAGAACCTCAAAATACTACAGTGGAATGCGGAGGGTGTCGTTAACAAAAAGCTTTTCCTAACACATCACCTGCATGGAGGTAAGATTGACGTGGCATGTATCCAGGAAACGCACCTCAACAATAACCATAAATTCTCAATCAGAGGATACCAGACCTTAGGTCTCGATAGAGAAGGTCACAAAGGAGGGGTCCTGATACTGACCCGAAACTGCATACCGAGTAGCGCGGTATCTGTCAATCACACCGGACAAGCAGAAATTGTAGGAGTTGACATAATGGCTCAAGAGACGAAGCTCCGCATTTTCAATCTGTACGAACCACCAAATAAAGACATATCGCTCTCTAGTATGGGCGTCAAAGACTCCAACTGCATAGTAGTTGGAGACTTCAACAGCCAATCGGAGAGATGGGGATACTCGGACACGGACAGCAGAGGTGACGAAATGGAAGATTGGGAGATAGACACAAATCTCTCCCTAATCAATAGGCCGGAGGATAGCCCTAGTTTCTATTCTAGAACATGGCATACCACCTCGACTCCAGATTTGGCCTTCTCCACACAGGACATACACCATAAAATAGACCGCCAGGTGCTAAACCAACTGGCAGGTAGCGACTACAGGCCGATCAGGCTAGACATTGATATGGACGTAGGCCCACAGGAAACAAAACCGCTCCCACGTTGGAATTACAAACGAGCCGACTGGGACAGATTTGCAATCCTGACAGACGGGCTGTGTGAAACCATCAACACACGAAACAACAAAATGAAGCCCATGGTGGAAAGCCTAAGCAAGGCAATAATGCAAGCCGCCACTGAAACCATCCCAAGAGGGGCTAGGAAAAACTGTAAACCCTATTGGAATGATGAGTTGCAGAAAGCGGAAGATGCAGTCACAAATGCTAGGAACATGGCAGAGCGAGAACAATCTATAGAGGCAACTATCGCCCTCAAAGCCGCCATGGGGAAATACAAATACACTGTAAACCAAACAGCAAGAGAGAGCTGGAAAAATAAAACAGAAAGCCTCAACCAAGACAAAGAAGGGAACAAGCTATGGAAGCTAGTCAGAGCCATGAATGACGAAACGCCTTCAAACAAACAAATTACCATCAAGCAGGGCGAAAACGTGCTCACTAGAAAAAAACCGCAAACGCTTTTGTAGAACACTATGCCAAAGCGAACCACATCGAGGTCCCTGCAGATAGGCATACAGATATTAGTGAAGAGCAAAAGGGGCACGACAACATCAATACGGCCCCAGAAGAGTATATGATGGCCAAATTAACAATGAGTGAAATGGAAGAGGCCATGAGAACATTAAAGAAAAGGAAATCTCCCGGAAAAGACGGAATAACAAACGAAATGCTGATGGGGCTGGGCCAAACAGCGAAGAGGAAACTGCTATCGGCCCTGAACCAAAGCTGGAAAAGGGGTATTGTACCCCAGGCATGGAAAGACGCAATACTTGTACCAGTACCAAAGAAAGGAAAGGACAAAACAGATCCAAATGGATACAGGCCTGGCAGAAAAATAATACTGTCATTCGCTACTGGTAAATACACAAGCAATTTCAGAGCGGAGGCAGAGGCACTGAGGGCGGCAGTGGAAGAAATGGTGACACATAAAGAAAATGAAATCCATATAGTCCTGCTTACAGATGCTCTCGCCGTAGTCACAGTGCTACAAAGCCAGAAAAACACTGAGCTTAATGACTTAAGAGCAGCACTCTGCAAACTGTGCCAGCAGTCCGCACCAAAAAGGGTAGTGGTACAGTGGGTCCCATCACACTGCAACATCCAAGGCAACGAGGAGGCAGACAGACTGGCAAAAGAAGGCGCCAGACTACCACAAACAGATACTAGTATGACGTACGAAGAGTCAAAACGGCTTATCAAAGCCAGATACATGACCAAATGGGAAACCGAATATACAGGTTACACCAAAAACGAGGCCTATTACCAGTTGAACTGAAGAGAGCAGGTCGTTGTCTTCAGACTTCGCACTGGCCACAACAGACTGAGGTACCACCTATTCAACAAATTGAAGATAGGTGGTACCGACGAATGCCCGTGCGGTACCGGTAAAAAGACCGCTGAACATCTGCTGCAGAACTGCCCGACATACGAGGATCAGAGAGAGCAGATGTGGCCATCACCAGTGGAACCACAAGACAAGCTCTATGGCAGTGTCGACAGCCTCAGGATGACCGCCGCTTTTTTCGAAAAAATAATGGTTACTGTCTGACTGCGTACGATGAAGAAGAAGAAGAAGAAGAAGATTCCATCGACTGACATCAGCACTGAAAGGACAGCGATTCAAGTATACTGAGGACGTTATCACCAATGCGACAACACAGCTGAGAGAGGTATCAAAGAATGGGTTCCACGAATGTTATCAGCAGCTGTATGCACGTTGGTAAAAGTGTGTAGATGCCGAAGGGAACTACTTTGAAGAAAATGTAGTGTAGATAATTCTATTGTAACTTATTTCTATACAATCAACTCATTCCAGAAACTTATTTATCCTTTTTATATATTTTTTTATTGTGACATTTTGATCAGTTTGAGGAGTGCGATTATAAGATATTGTCTAGATAACTTAGCACCGGCGCTGGCTCTGTCACCGTGGATCCAGAAGAGCGGACGACTTAAACATCCCAAGTAAATAGTTAAAAGACCTTAAATAAGTTAGTACATCTGATGAACAACCTCATCATGTGCAGCATATGGCAACAGAAACCCCTACATAGAAATGCTCAGTCGCAAGCTTAACATCTGACCACTTTCATTGGTGGGTCTATGCTTTGTTAGCGGCTACACTGAGATAGTGATGTAATCTTGACAAACAGCAAACGATGCAGTACTACGAACATTCATACCTTTTTCTTTCTACAATAATCTTAATTACCTGAATGTTGTGAACAACAGATCCAGGGAGCGAAGTAGAATCTTCCATCAAACAGTAGCACGATCTTCCATCAAACAGTAGCACGATCTTCCATCGAATAGTAGCCCAATCTTTTATCAACCAGTAGCACAATCTTCCATCAAACAGTAGCACGGTCTTCCATCAAACAGTAGCACGATCTTCCATCAAACAGTAGCACAATCTTCCATCAAACAGTAGCACGATCTTCCATCAAACAGTAGCACAATCTTCCATCGAACGGTAGCCCAATCTTTTATCAACCAGTAACAGAATCTTCCATCAAACAGTAGCACAATCTTCCATCAAACAGTAGCACAATCTTCCATCAAACAGTAGCACAATCTTCCATCAAACAGTAGCACGATTTTCCATCGAACAGTAGCACGATCTTCCATCAAACAGTAGCACGATCTTCCATCAAACAGTAGCACGATCTTCCGTCAAACAGTAGCACAATCTTCCATCAAACAGTAGCAAGATCTTCGGTCAAACAGTAGCACGATCTTCCGTCGAACAGTAGCACGATCTTCCGTCGAACAGTAGCACAATCTTCCATCAAACAGTAGCACGGTCTTCTATTAAACAGTAGCAAGATCTTTTATCAAACAGTAGCACGATCTTCCGTCGAACAGTAGCACAATCTTCCATCAAACAGTAGCACGATCTTCCATCAAACAGTAGCACGATCTTCCATCAAACAGTAGCACGATCTTCCATCATACATTCCTCTATTGAACACTAGGACAATCTTCTATGCATGTCATAAAAGTGGCTAAAAAGGGTTGCGAATGGACATAGCTGCACCATCATGCAAAATCATTGCTATTAAAACAGTCGCTACCAATGCTAGAAGATACATTCTATTACGATCGCCCACATTTGAGCGATATAATGTGCCTTCTGGTGGCCGCTAGAGTGGTTTTAATTGTGAAAACCCTGTCTTAACTAGTCAAAAAAGGCTTATGAATAAATCTCCAACAATATCAATGTATATTTCCACTTCAAGTCTAATTATTTGTTGTGCAATGATTGAAGGAAAGCTTGTTACTCACAGGACTTCTATAATCGAAGGCAGATTTGACTGGAGACAAAGTTGGGACACGCTGAGACAGAGCAGAGGTCATTAAGTAATCAAGTCAAGTAAGAAAAGATTGATTAGCGACTTAATTATTGATATGCAACGTAATTTTTTATTGACAACAAAATGGAAGATTCGCAATGTATTTATTGATTCAAAACATAATGATTCATTTCCAATGTATTTGTTGATTCGTAACATACCGATTGATGACAAAAGTAATGCTTGATTTACGGTACAATTATTAATTTACTGCGTGATTATTGGTTCATAACGTAATGATGTATTCACAACATAATTATTGATGCAAAACGTAATGATTGATTCACAGCATAATTGTTGATTCAAAATGCAGTTATTGGTTCGCAACGTAATTATTTATTTGAAAACATTATGGATTGAGCTAAATGATAATGATTGATCTGCAACATAACGATTGATCCACAATGTAATGAGTGGTTCAATACATAATGATGGATGCATTATATTGACTTACGTGATTAAAAGCTCCACCAATACAACTGCAGCTCTTACATAGTGCATGTATTCAAGTGTTTGCATGTGGCTTCAATAAAAATGATTTTACATCCACATGTTATGACCCCATCGATAGTATAGCATGTGTGTTACATCTCTGGTTTGTTATATGTTACATATCTAGCTTGTTAAATGTTACATTTCCGATTTTTAAATGTTACATTTCCGGTTTTTCACCTGTTACATTTCTGGTTTTTTATGTTACATATCTGGTTTTTTATATGTAACATTTGTGGTTTGCTATATGTTACATATCTGGTTGTTATATGTTATATTTTCGATTATTTATATGTTACATTTCTGTTTTGTTTTTTGTTACATTTCCATTTTTTATATGCTAAATTTAAGGTTTTTATGTTCAATTTCTGGATTTTTATATGTTACATTTCCAAGTTTTTATAATTCATTTCTGGTTTTTTAAATGTTACATATCTGGCTTGCTATATTTTTTACGTTACTGGTTTGTTATATATTACATCTCCAGTTTGTTATGTTACATTTTCGGTCTTTTATATATTATATATGTATCTGTTTTTTATATATTACATTTCTGGCTTGTTGCATGTTACATTTCTGGCTTGTATGTTAAATTTTTGGCTTGTTATATGTTACATTTCTGGCTTGTTATATGTTACATTTCTGGCTTGTATGTTAAATTGTTGGCTTGTTATATGTTACATTTCTGGCTTGTTTTATGTTACATTTCTGGCTTGTTATATGTTACATATCTGGCTTGTTATGTTAATTTTCTGGCCTGTTATATGTTACATTAATGGCTTGTTATATGTTACATATCTCGCTTATTATATTTTTACATATCTGTTTTTTTATATGTTACATATCTTGCTTGTTATATGTTACATTTCTTGCTTGTTATTTGTTACATTTCTGAGGTATTACATATTTGGTTTGTTACTTATCTGTCTTATTATATGCCGTAAATCTGGCATGTTAAATCAGTAAATCAGTACAGAAGCCAAGTTCAGCAAATCAGTTACAGGGCTATCGAGGTCTCATCACTGGACCACACTGGAAACCATTGCATTCAATCTGGTATCAAGATAAACGACCATTTAACTGCAAGGAACGTCTGATGACTTGGGTATTCTTGACGTGAGATAAATGTCATATTTCTTCATTTTTTAGCCTAACCGTCGGATTGATAAGTGTGAGAGATACGGTTGAGCTGGCCACTATAGAAACACGTGAGTCCATTGACCTGAACGTGTGGCCACCATATAATCCTAGTGGACTATGGGAATTTAAGCGCTTTGCAAGATAATAACGGCTGATAGAAAATAGGCAATGTAGATGAGCTAACAGGGCCAATAATGCAGGCATGAATTGAGCTAGACCATGCAACAAATGACATAGTGAGTAAGGGGTCGGTGTACAGGACTTCCGCACATGTAACAGGGGAGGGGGGGGGGGGGGGGTAGTGGGTGAACATTTTGAGCACAATCTGAAATAAGCAACATGTAGGTAAACATTTTTTCTTAACTGTTACATTTTATAATAACAGGCCATATTCGATCGAGTTTAAGAAACACAAAACAATTTGCATGTCGTGGATTTTTAGACTTCATATATTTATGCAAAATCAGGTATGATTTTGTGGCATTTAAATACGTTTGAAAATCATTATAGGAGGTCATATGTTATGTTCCTTAGAATATACTTCACTGCACTCCAGGAATACCTATAGGTGTCCAGTCTTTTTTTCAGTAAATGTTGAAGGGTGTGGACAGTGATGGTTCCTGTAGCTCGGTGGTCGAAATTTTCCTCCTCTGATGCGTTTGACTCAGCTCCACTCTCCTTTGATTTCAATGTTCTGCAGTCTGTATATTTCTGATATATCGACTACATCATCTACATAACACCAGTATTCAAAAATTGAAAAGAGTTAGGGAGGGGGATACAGGGGGTGCGTGTACTTACTTATGCCGTGGACGCAAATCGTCTGACACCTTCCCTGTCTCTTACGACATGTTGTCAGATCGACAGTGGCCTTAATTCTCATATCAGTCAAAAACACCGCGTTCCAAGAGACTACTCTTGTTAAACACGAACTCCCTGAAGGTTTTATATACAAATATAGAGATAACTTGTCTAGGGGCGTCTATTTGTGAGGACCCAGGCAAGAGCTAGCAAGCAACGTCTCAGAGGAGCGCTCGTCTCAATTCTTGCTTCTGCGTATCGATTGTTAGATACATATGTTGGCATTATGGAAATGTAGTGTTAAGTCTTTGTATCGCTTCCGTGTCCCGGCTTTGACGTTCTGCCGCTGTGGTCTAGCAGTGTCATTTGATCGACACGTTACTGCTGGGATATCTATAGGTGTTAGGTGCATTCTGTGTTTGTTGTTGCTGTTGTTGTTATTCAAAGCTGTTCGAGGCGATTATTTCAATCTTGACAATGTTTCTTTGCTAGCTGTTTCGAGTGGCACTTCTTATACCCGTGACCTTCTGGACGGATGAAGGTATGATGAAGGTCGGATCTTCCTGTCTATAATGCAATGCGAAGCTTATCGTAAGGCTCACTGCTACGGAGATCATAATGTCGATCTAAACCTCTTTGACCAGACTGCTGCATCGTAGCTAGTTTGCAGGAACACCACTAGGACGTGTGGTGGGGTAATGGTCCGTATTTCCCCTTTACAATGACGTTAGGTGGGCGTCTATATAAGCATGTTTCGATTCTGGAATGATCTGAGAGCTGACAGATGGAATTTAATATAGATAAATGTACAGTCACCCACATGAGTAAATCCAATATGGAACATACTTACAGAATGACAGAGAATAATATAAGGAATATAGAGAAGAAAAGTGACCTAGGGGTTATAATAGATTATACAGGTAAGGTGAGTGAGCAAGTCCAGGTAGCAGTGAAAAAGGTAAATGCAATGTTAGGTATGATAAAAAGAAATATTAAACGTAAGAGCAAGGAAGTGATAGTCAAACTGTATAAAGGATTAGTTAGGTCTAGACTGGAGTACTGTGTACAGATGTGGAGTCCTTATCGTATCGGGTATATAAACACGCTGAAAAAGATACCAAGACGAGCGACAGAACTGACAGTGCAATTCAAGAATTACAATCATGAGAAAAACTCAGAAAAATCAGTTTAGTGTCTAAAAAAGAGAAGAATTCTAGGTGACAATGTATGTTTACAAGATAATAAACGGAATGGATATATTAGACTTTAACACGTTTTTCAAAATACAAGAACAAGAGGTTATAGGTACAAATAAGTTAAAGAAAGGTCCAGTTCTGATATTAGGAAATATTTTTTAATTCAGAAAGTTGTGAATGCTCGGAGTGCATTGCTTGAGGAAATAGTGGAGGCAGGGTCAATTAATGCATTCAAGAATAGATTGGATACGCGTAGTTTTTTAGATCAAAGAAATGTAAAAGAAATTGGTTGTATACATACTCTGCAGAGTCTTCTAAACCAGTATAACGACGTTAAGTTAAGCTAAGGGTGATGATCTGTGGTGAAGTCAGTATGTTTCATCTTATGCTGACGTACCATTGTTTGTGTCAGAATGTTTCATCTGATTCTGGCGTAACAGTGTCTTCGTAGGTATATTTCATCTAATTCTGGTGTGGCAGTGTCTTTATAGGTATGTTTCATCTGAGTCTGGCGCGACATTGTCTTTGTAGGTATGTTTCATCTGATTCTGACCCGACGTTGTCTTTGTAGGTAAGTTTCATCTGATTCTGACGCGAAATTGTCTTTGTAGGTATGTGTCATCTGATTCTGACGCGAAATTGTCTTTGTAGGTATGTGTCATCTGATTCTGACGCGAAATTGTCTTTGTAGGTCTGTTTCATCTGAGTCTGGCACGACATTGTCTTTATAGGTATGTTTCATCTGATTCTGACACGACATTGTCTTTGTAGGTATGTTTCATCTGAGTCTGGCGCGACATTGTCTTTGTAGGTATGTTTCATCTGACCATTATTTGGTGTTGATCTGGCTGAGTATACTTCATCTGTTACTGATGTTACGTGGGGTCTTGGTTAGTATATGTCATCTGACGATCACGTGATATTGGGTCTTGCGCAAACCGAATGAAAGCCAGAGAAAGAATGGCAATCATGAGGAAACTTGCTGGCACAAGCTGGGGAGCAGACGAAGGCATACTAAAGAAACTGTACACTGGAAGAGTGAGACCAGTTCTCGAGTATGGCATTGTGGCATGGACAACAGCAGCGAAGGCGAACTTCGATAAAGTTAACAAACTTCAAAACCAAGCCATGAGAGTTATAACAGGTGGCATGAAGTCAACGCCAATTGTAGAACTTGAAAAGATTACAAAACTGCAATCCATGACCGATAGAAGAGACTGCAGAGCCCAGCTGCAGTCAGAGAAACTCCGAAGACTGACGGACCATCCAATGTACCAGAGACTAAACAATTTGGGAAATGGGAAACTAAAGCGGAGAAACTTTGCAGAAATAGCCAAAGCAAAGATGCACGAAGATCCCACAAACGCACAAACAACACCAAAACCCATCACTACTGTACGAAAACCTACCTGGAGGCAGGATATATTTCCAGAGGTGGTAGAAAATATACCAGGTATTGCAAACAAAAACTGCCAGACTGAAAAAGAAAGGAGAGACACTACCCTAAGCTTCATAATGAAAAGCTACCCAAGCATGGACTGGACCTATGCATACACCGACGGTTCTGTAACAAACACTACACAGAACGGAGGGGCAGGAGCATTCCTGAACCTACCAAATGGCAAACAAATAACACTGTCATTCGCTACTGGTAAGTACACAAGCAATTTCAGAGCGGAGGCAGAGGCACTGAGGGCGGCAGTGGAAGAAATGTTGACACACAGTGAAAATGAGAGCCATATAGTCCTGCTGACAGATGCTCTCGCCGTAGTCAAAGCGCTAAAAAGCCAGAAAAACACTGAGCTTAATGACTTAAGAGCAGCACTCTGCAAACTGTGCCAGCAGTCCGCACCAAAAAGGGTAGTGGTACAGTGGGTTCCGTCACACTGCAACATCCAAGGCAACGAGGAGGCAGACAGACTGGCCAAAGAAGGTGCAAGACTACCACAAACAGATACCAGTATGACGTACGAAGAGTCAAAACGGCTTATCAAAGCCAGATACATGACCAAATGGGAAACCGAACATACTGGTTACACCAAAAACGATGCCTATTACCAGTTGAACTGAAGAGAGCAGGTCGTTGTCTTCAGACTCCGCACTGGCCACAACAGACTGAGGTACCACCTATTCAACAAACTGAAGATAGGGTGTACCGACGAATGCCCGTGCGGTACTGGTAAAATGACCACTGAACATCTGCTGCAGAACTGCCCGACATACGAGGATCAGAGAGAGCAGATGTGGCCATTACCAGTGGAACTGCAAGACAAGCTCTATGGCAGTGGCGAGAGCCTCAGGATGACCGCCGCTTTTTTCGAAAAAAATAATGGTTACTGTCTGACTGTGTTCGCAGAAGAAGAAGAAGAAGAAGGGTCTTGCGCAGTATATTTAACCTGATCACAATGTGATACATGGTCCTGGTCAATTGAATTCAGCTTACACTGACGTGGTAATGGGGTTTTGGTCAGTTGATTTTACTTGACCTTGATGTTAGTACCGATTCCTGAGTGACGCGGTAAATGACTAACAGCGCTGCTGGAGATTTGTCACCTAGCAGTCCCACTGTGCCGAACGAAGAAATACGTACTTATTTTTCATCTTCATCTTTCCTCTCTCCTCCTTTCTTTTCCTTCTTCCTCCTTCTTACCAATCCTTCTATTTCTTTTTTTCCTCTTCTTCTTTTCTTCTTAGTTCTTCACTTCATTCATCCTTCTTCTACATTTTCCTTCGTTTCCCAGCTCATCTTTCTTCCTACACATTCTTCGTCCACCCTTCTTCCCTCTTCCACTTTAATCAATCGTCTTCTCTTCCTTCCTTTACCTTCTTCTCCTTTCTCTTCCTTTTTTCAACATTCTTCTCCCAACTTCCTTTACCTTCGTAATCCTCTTCCTTCCTCCTCCTCTTGATTTCTTCTGCCCTTCTCTTTTTCCACATCATCATCCGTCATCCGCCTTGCTCCTCTTCCTCCATCTTCTTCCTTTTTCCCCTCCTGCTTCTTCCTTCTAACCTATTTTCTTATCACTCCTATTTTCTAAATCATTATCTTTGTTACTCCCTATTTTCCTTCCCTTTTTCTTCTTGTTCTTCGACTTATTCATTCCTTCCTCCCTCCCTCCTCTTCTCTCTCCGTTTTTTTCTCCTTCCACGTCCTCATTCCCATTCCTCTTCTTTCTTTCTCATCCTTCTTCTTCCTCCTTCACTTTCCCTTCCTTCTCTATCTTCTTTTTCTAATTTTCTTTTATTCTGACTATTTGAACCGTTCCTTCTATTCTTTCTTGTTTCTGTTTTGCTTCTTGTTCCTCTTTCTTTTCATCATCTGCCAAACTTTTTTCTTTTCTTTCCTTTGTTCTTCTTTCACTTTTTCTGTCTCGACTTCATATTTCTCATCTTCTTCATCATCTTCATTTTCTTTTCCTCCAAGTCTCCTGATATTATTTCCTTGTTTATTCAAGTATCGTATCATATTGGAAGCATTATCTAGAGCTTGCTCTAGTGAAATCAGACGACCACTCTCAGCAAGTTAGTAGCTTGTGTAAATCGTTGAGTATGCCATTCCGAGCACGTGAGTCCTACCCTAGAGAGGTTTATATAGCATCCTAACACCGCAATGGAAATACTAACCACCATAATTGCTTGCCTGCTCACACCAGCAATATGACGTCATTGCCATCAGCCGCACATACTGGCACCAACCGGCCCAGCCGCTGTTGACTCGCCTCAGTCATACCCGCAGACAGCATCATCGTGTACGCTCAATACCAGAATACAATACAGGAAAGAAAAGCAAATACACGCCGCAACCCGAACCACTGGCTCACACACAACACACGCAGGCTAGCCTGAACTGCCACTCGATGCGACGCTCCCTCTCTATACACCTCAACTCGCTTTTCCAACGCGCAGAGAGCAATAGAAGTGAATAGGAATTAAGCGAGTGAGGCAAGAAGAATTTTCATTCGTTCAAACTGGATTCTACGTTTTAGACGGAGTATATCGTGCAAGAAGTGATTTATCAGTGTCTTATCAATGGTTTATCACCGGTCTATCGATGGTTGACCCCATGTAACATCGGTGTGATTTAGACATCAAATATACGTATTACAATAAAGGATTATATTGGATTACAGTGCCACCCAACAATTCGATTCATCACTTGTGTTCAAGGATGTGTGTGAAGATTGTACTTGTCCATGTTTCAACCAACCACTGCTACGCTGCAGGTTTGTTCTTGTGTATCTTTTGCAATAATTCTCATTGCGTTATTCTGTACTTTAATTTTGCATTTTGGTACAGCTCGCTTTTGAGCCTTGGAGACAAGTGGCAGAGTTGTTAGATCACCCATCGCTCAACACATAGCGATCGATCGACCGTTAGGTCTGTCATGTTTGTCTGTGAGTGTAGAATATGTTGTGCTGCATTGACAGTTGGATTGAGGATTCCGTGTATCTTGAACCGACACATCTGGTTTGTTAGAACTATATTAATTCGGATAGCGTTCGAGAAGCGGAGGGGTAGAGAACTTGCTTTTCACGAAGAGATATATGGTTCACTCCGTATCAATACGCTCCAGTCGACCCAGTAGTAAACATGTATATATCGTTCTGTTAAGGAAGGAAACTCATCAAGTAAAGTAAATCCTAACTCTTTCTTCTAAAATTGGTCGCCTAGTTCAATGGATTCTCCCTGACACTCTATCCCTGACAGCAGAAGATGTTATTAATTATTAATGTTAACTTGATATTTATATTTCTTAAATTATGGTTAAATCTCAATATAAATCGATTTACTCTTGCCTTTATGGTTATATTTCATTAAGCATCTATTGTCTGTAGCCTATAGGGTTTAATCCCCTTCGCCTACCAATGCCCCTAGTCTGCTTAACTAAATGCCCTTAGTCTTCCATTGCCCCAAGCCTATATGGTTAAATTCCCTTAGCCTGCATTGCCCATAGTCTTTATGGTTACATTTTCTTAGCCATCAATTGCCCCTAGCCTATATGGTTGAATCCCTTTAGTCATCCATCGTCCCAATCCCGTATAATGAAACCCCTTTAACCAACCCATTGTCCCTAGTCTATATGGTTGAATCCCTTTAGTCATCCATCGTCCCAAGCCCGTATAATGAAACCCCTTTAACCAACCCATTGTCCCTAGTCTATATAGTTGAATCCCTTCAGTCATCCATCGTCCCAAGCCCGTATAATGAAACCCCTTCAACCAACCCATTGTCCCTATTCTTTATGGTTGAATCCCCTTATCTTTCCATCGTCCCAAGCCCGTTTAATGAAACCCGCTTAGCCAACCCATTATCCCTAGTCTATATGATTGAATCCCCTTAGTCATCCATCGTCCCAAGCCCGTATAATGAAACCCCCTTAGCCAACCCATTGTCCCTAGTCTATATGATTGAATCCCCTTAGTCATCCATCGTCCCAAGCCCGTATAATGAAACCCCCTTAGCCAACCCATTGTCCCTAGTCTTTATGGTTGAATCCCCTTAGTCATCCATCGTCCCAAGCCTGTATAATGAAACCCCCTTAGCCAACCCATTGTCCCTAGTCTATATGGTTGAATCCCCTTAGTCATCCATCGTCCCAAGCCCGTATAATGAAACCCCCTTAGCCAACCCATTGTCCCTAGTCTATATGTTTGAATCCCCTTAGTCATCCATCGTCCCAAGCCTGTATAATGAAACCCCTTTAACCAACCCATTGTCCCTAGTCTATATGGTTGAATGCCCTTAGTCATCCATCGTCCCAAGCCTGTATAATGAAACCCCTTTAACCAACCCATTGTCCCTAGTCTATATGGTTGAATCCCCTTAGTCATCCATCGTCCCAAGCCTGTATAATGAAACCCCTTTAACCAACCCATTGTCCCTAGTCTATATGGTTGAATCCCCTTAGTCATCCATCGTTCCAAGCCTGTATAATGAAACCCCTTTAACCAACCCATTGTCCCTAGTCTATATGGTTGAATCCCCTTAGTCATCCATCGTCCCAAGCCTGTTAAATGAAACCCCTTTAACCAACCCATTGTCCCTAGTCTATATGGTTGAATCCCCTTAGTCATCCATCGTCCCAAGCCTGTATAATGAAACCCCTTTAACCAACCCATTGTCCCTAGTCTATATGGTTGAATCCCCTTAGTCATCCACAGTCCCAAGCCCGTATAATGAAACCCCCTTAGCCAACCCATTGTCCCAAGCGTGTGTGCAGACCTGCAGGTGGTTGCAAGTAAAACTAGCTTCTGCTTGATGAGCTGGTTTTAAGTCTTTCACATCTCATCTCCTCGGTTATGTCTGGGCTTCCCAAGTCCTCTTTAATTGTCCAGTATGTCACCACTAATGGAGCAGGTAGTATGGAACCAGTTTGTTTACACTATTATTCTCCCAGTTGACCTACCTTCCTATCGCGTCTCAAGCTTCTTGGGAAAGTAAGGTTTTTCTTCCTTTCTCCCAGATGAGCTACCTTCCTATCGCGTCTCAAGTTTTCTGGGAAAGTAAGGTTTTTCTTTTTTTTCTCCTAGATAGCTAGCTACCTTCTTATAGCATTTCAAGCTTTCTGGGAAAGTTCGGTTTTTCTTTTTTTCTCCCATATAGACCTTCCTATCGCGTCTCAAGCTTCCTGGGAAAGTAAGGTTTTCTTTTTTTTTTCCCAGACCTTCTTATTGCTTCTCAAGCTTTCTGGGAAAGTAAGGTTTTCTTTTTTTTTTCCCAGACCTTCTAATTGCTTCTCAAGCTTTCTGGGAAAGTAAGGTTTTCTTTTTTTCTCCCAGATAGCTACCTTCCTATCGCGTCTCAAGCTTCCTGGTTAAGTTCGTTTTTGTCCTAGTCTTTGGATCTCAAGTATGCCATCCACAATGCAGCATGTGCTTCTAAACCAGAATTTCTTTTTTCTTTTTGGTGATGAACTGTTTCGTTTCACATACCAGACGCAGATAGTTATAGGGGGATACAACGAAGTGTATAGCAATCACAGATGCACTCCTAAATTTGTGAGAGAAATTGATGCAGTGTTTAAAGGGATAAATTATATGAGAACAAGAAAAGCCTAAGGCAGACTAAGTTTTTATGAGATAAATGCACATGGTTATTTAAGGAATAATCTGTGAAGGGGTGAGATACACCTGAGACAGACTGTTAAGTGTTGTGTGGGGAATAAAAGTGGTTATTTAAGGAATAAACTGAAGGGTTGAGATAGCCAGATGACAGACCAGCAGTATTATAAGGGATACTGTTTTTGTGCGTTTCATAGGATTGAACTGTATGGGGGGAAGGGGGGTGGGAGTGGGCGAGAAGTTTGAGACGGATTGTCTTACGTGAAAAGTATGGCTGAATGGTTTCGATGCCCGCCTGCTGAGAAGAAGGGCAGTGGATCGAATCCCCGGTAAGGCATATATTGTTTTTCAGTTAGGGATGAAATAGACAAACATAATCAGCATACGACGTAGCGACAACAGTGGCGAAGCGGTCTGTAGTTCTCAGCCTGAAAACCGTGCACTATTCCAGAATACAGTCCTAAGTCAGTAGTATTTTTTCATTTTAATTGAAGTACTTACACTATAAGCAGAGACCATGTCGTAAGGGCGTCTAACTGTGTGACATGGCATAACACTGCCAATGGTTAAATGGTTTGTTAAGAGCAGAATAGATAGCACCTAATAGTCTGCGAGTCTACTCTAGTGTTTGAGTCTATCAAGATAAACTCGTACATCGGTTAACCACCCTACGCGGCACCTGTCCCAACGCAACGGAGTAAAAATCTGCTCGAACCTAGCCAGGCTAAGTAGGAAATCCTTCTCTTTGCTACATCCAGCTCACGCCTGGGACCTACACAAGTGCATTTGCCCTACAGGTCAACTAAGACTAAGATATATATATCATTAACTTAAAGTAAATGACGAGAAAGAAGAACTAACAAGTGTGAGTCAGTGAAGAACGTTAAATATAACATTACATATTTATCAAACAGTATTGAGCTTATATTGTGCCTTTTTATATACTAATTTGTACCATTTTATGCCTGACATTTTATAGTGTAAATATTATTTTGCCCTTCCCTTCCAATCATCAAGCTTCAGTAAAACGAGCAGGTGTTCTCGCGAGAATTGAATATGCAATTCCTCCGTTGCACATGTGGGTTATCTAGTACGTGCAAATCGGTTAACATTTCTACCAAACATCTGAGGATTAAATCGTATCACCAGCATAGTGTGTCATACCGACTGGCTTACGAGGCTTTGGATAAACACTGTCTTCAAATTTTGCGTCGGCTGTTTTCCGTGCACTTAATGTTAAAAGTCCGATATTTTCTCTCTCTATTGTCCTGTACCGCTTTTCCCATCCATTATGCTCGTTGTCCCAATGAAGTAAAAACATAAACAGAGGGGAATGAGGTGCAAGAAAAGTTTTTTATTTTCATGTTTGTGATCGTTCTTTGGTGTTTAGTTTTTCATCTTTTTTGTTCGTTCTCAGACTCCCGTTACCAAGCCCTGAAAAGGGCTTTGCAAGTAGCAGGATGTTGTCCGAAGAACGGAATGCGTTGTGTCGTAGTTTACAGCTTGACTGTGAAATGTATATCTTTTAGTCCGACACATCTGCTCCAGCAGGCATTTCTGGGTACCGAGTTAGCCTTCCCTCTTCAATACTTCTCCTTAGCCAGTCTGCTCTGTTGCAGGATCACCACGTTGAGCCGTAGAAGGGTCTTGGAGGCTCCTGCGTCTCTGGCCCTGACGCTAGCAGTCAATTTAGTGTCGCTAGCCCTAGCGCTAGGAATCCGCTATGTCGCTGGCCCTGAAGCTAGCAGTCAGACGTGTGTCGCTGGCCCTGGCGATAGCAGTCATCTTTGGGTTAATGACCCTGACGGTAGCAGTCATCTTTGGGTCGCTGGTCCTGACGTCAGCAGTCAGCTTTGAGCTGCTGACCACAGCAGCTCATGCACTGTTCAGCACCTGGATCGCGATGTTTACGACAAGGCGAGTTCAGATGATCAACTCAACCATGGTCTGTATCTCTTCAATAGACGAGCTATGTTGCCAGTGAGTCTTCCTCAACTGGCTGTACAAAGGACAGCCCTGTAAGACATGCTCTGCAGTGTGTTCGCTCAGTCCACACGTACACAGTGGAGAAGCAGACATACGAAGCCTGAGCATAATTATTTTCTGTCACGTGACCGGGCAGAACAAGAGGGTCGCTGCTTAATTTTAACGACCTACATAAGATACGCGAAATTTTGGAAACTATTGCAATAGAACAAGGTAAGACAATAATATTAAGGTACTTTTTAAAGACATATTATTTCCCCTTATCACATGATGGGTGCAAGCAACTCTCTCCGAGCAAACAAGTCATGTGCCATCAGCAACAGTCTTCAAGAAGATATGTCCTATGCTATCAATCAACCTTCACCAAGCAGACCTATTCTGTGCCATCAACAAACCCTCTTCAAGAAGACCTGATCAATGCCGTCAACCAATCCTCTTCAAGAAGATCTGTCCTATGCTATCAACCAACCCTCTCAAACAGACCTGCTCTGTGCCATCAGCCAATCCTCTCCAATCAGACCTATCCTGTGCCATCAACCAATCTTCTCAAACAGACCTGTCCTGTGCCATCAACAAACCCTGTCCAATCAAAGCTGTCCCGTACCATCAACTAACCCTCTCCAAGCTTACCTGTCCTGTGCCTTCAACCATCTTTCTCGAATCAGACCTGTCCCGTTCCATCAACTAACCCTCTCCAAGCTTACCTGTCCTATGCCTTCAACGACCTCACACGCCCTTTGCTACTTTCTACAATAATTTCCAGCATTTCCATTATCGTTCCCCCGGTGTAGATTAATGTTCCCTTGTCTCTTTTCTGGGGTCTCGTGACAGAGATTGCCTGGTGATATTGGCTTCCGGTTTTCGCGGTGTGTCGCCTCACTTCTGCTTAAGATTTCATATTTCCCCTATCGCAATTTTCTCACATAAGCTCTCGTTTGTAACCTTGTCGAACTACTGCAGACACAGAATCTTTCTCGGGGATTTGTTGATAAAGCCCAGTAATATCTTAATCTTAAGCTCTGTCACTCGCCTTGATCGGGAGAAGCACATGTTGTTATTGCATCTCCATGCAAAATGGTCGAGAGAGGGTTTGGCGTGGGGGATAAAAACATCAAGATGTTAAGCAAGAACGCACACAGTGTTTTATCGAAGGATTCGTGTGATACGACGCAAAGCTCCATAAGAGCGGTCTAGAGAAACAGAGTATGTTGTTGGATCGAAGACGGAGCAATGAATGGGTTGGTAGCAACCGGCGACACATAGCTGGCTGTTTGCATATAGGTCAGAAAACGATAGCTGACCAAGACTGTTCACCTTTAGGTGGACGCCCTGGAAACTGAATGCAACCATGCAGCCTGACTTAGAGATTTCGTATCGCAGAGGCAAGGCAAACCCACCACCACAGATGCCGTGCTGAAATCGCATGTGAAGGGACGAAAGAGGCAGATATCGAAGTCCCGCTGTAAAATGCGAAACAACATAACACAAATCCTTTTCAGGGCAAAAGCGAAAGAAGAAGTAGAAGAAGCGATATAGAAAGTTGTTTTTGTTGTTGGAAGTTACATGTGCTAAGGTGAGTTAACTCCTTACGACGTTTCTTTAGTGGGTTACAGTGGCTCTTCTTACACCCCGGTGCACACCTGAGGAGGTGGACGATGGTTCCCCTCCAGACTGTAGTGCAATGCGAGACTTATCATTATGCTAACCATCCCTATTTCGTTGAACAGATAGCTGGGACATAGCCTGTTTTCAGAACCAAAGTAGGATATGGTCTTTATAGGTATATTTCACCTGACCCTGATCACTCTTTGCTCCAAATAAAGTAGCACAAGTAGATGCAGAATTAGAAGATATATAAAAAAGCAAATTAAGATGAAAGAAATGCCGATTCCTAAATGGTTACACATAGTCTGACCTTCAACTTTGGGAATAGAAAGGGTCGGCAGCATTGTTCAACCTTTTTTTTCTTAGTTCCTTGTCTGTGATTACCTCATTCACCTATGACTGAAACTTCACACGCCCATCACACTAGCTGCTTATATGTGAACAATAGGATGTGTCATACATTATCTATGACTGGGTCATAGCCATCATTATTTCATATGCTCAAACTGGAACCGCACTTTTTCTGACATTGTTGGTAGAGCGCAGAGATTGTTTCGTTATATGGTGAGTTTTGTTTTTAGTGTTCATGCTTATCTTTAGTATTGAAATCAATGAAATTGGGATTCACAGATCGCATGTGTTTGAAATAAAAGAAGGTTTGAAGACGAAGTGTGTGTATTCAGCCGGATGAAGTAATACTTAGTTTTCACAGTTGTTTGTTCTCTTGTGCCGTTTAACAAGGTTAAGAGCTTAAGTTGTCTGCCCAGTGTGAACTTTGTTGCTTCGATCATCGTAAACCGGTGTCAATGCTTGGTTGCTCTTATTTGTATTTTCTGATACCTATGGGTGTGCCCGATATGCAGTGATGTCGGTTATGAAAACGTAACTTAATACATACAATACTCCATAAAATAGGAAGTGCAAATAGAATGAATGAACGAAAGCACAGTCAGACGGAAAAGATATGTTAATCATATCAAAAGGCAAAGCGGGATCAAGATGCTAAGCAGCGTATGAGCTGCAGCGGTCAGCAACCCATAGCTGACTGCTAGCGTCAGGGCCAGCGAAACAGAGCTGCCAAGACCCTTCTACACCTCCCCTCGGTGATCCTGGATAAAAGGCTGCAGCAGGGCAGACTGGCTAAGGAGACGGGATCGAAGAGGAAATGCTAACCCGGTACTAAAAATATGCTTGCTGAAGTCGAATGTGTTGGACCAAAAGGTGCAGATATCGCAGTCAAGCTGTAAACTACGACACAACGCATTCCGTTTTCTGGACTACATTCTGCTACTTTAAGCCCTCCCAGAGTTTGGTAGCGGGAGACTGAAAACGAACGAAGCCAAACCAAGCCAAAAGACAAAGCTGTCATATTTGTGAAACCTAACGCATTTGTGAAACCCAACACATTTGTGAAACCTAACACATTTGTGAAAACAGTTCTGGAAGGAAATATGGACAACAAATATGTCACAGGAAAATCATCTGCATCATGAAAGATAGAACCAGGGCTCGGGAACCTTATTGTGCAGGAAGGCCGAATTTAGTTAGCTGTAAACCTAATAAGGCTGTATTCAAGAAACGGCAATTAGATGCACTTCAAAATGTACATTATTTTGCTAAAATCTAACTAGTGCGGTGATGATGCTAGTCTGACGGGGAACGTTTACCTACATTTTAGAATTAAATCATGAGCTCAACTGGTGTAAAATTAGCACGTATGATATACTAATGTTTGATATGTGGTCTGTCTGGCCAGGAGTAACTAATGTTTGATATGTGGTCTGTCTGGCCAGGAGGAACTAATGTTTGATATGTGGTCTGTCTGGCCAGGAAGAACTAATGTTTGATATGTGGTCTGTCTGGCAAGGAGGAACTAATGTTTGATATGTGGTCTGTCTGGCCAGAAGGAACTAATGCTTGATATGTGGTCTGTCTAGCCAGGAAGAACTAATGCTTGATATGTGGTCTGTCTGGCCAGGAGGAACTAATGTTTGATATGTGGTCTGTCTGGCCAGGAGGATTGTTTCATTGAATCTTTTATTTGTTTTACTCTTTAAATATATGCATTTAAAAATTAAAATAATACAAGATAAGCAAATACTGATTAAAAAAAATAAAAGGATTAGTTCTGAAAAATTGTACTTCTTTTACTTCTTCTTTTTCTTCTTCTTCTTCTACTGAAAGAAGAAGACGGATTCATTCAAAAGCCGGGTTTAATAGCCTAAAAGACAGCAAAATAAAGAAAACACTACGTTTCTAGTTGCTACTACCAGAAGTCTGAGTGGTAAGGTGTGTCATTTGATCATGGCTGAGTGGTAAGATGTGTCATTTGATCATGGCTGAGTGGTAAGATGTGTCATTTGATCATGGCTGAGTGGTAAAGTGTATCGTTTGATCATGTTTAAGTGATGCGTTGTGTGGTAGTGCATGTCATTTGAACATTTTCTTTGGAAGCTAAGAGAAATCAGGGTCAGGTGAAATATACTAATCAAGATCCCACCTCGCGTTGTGCTCGTAGGAACGGGCTATGTCAGAGCAGTCTGGTACCAACAAGGTGGGAATCTATACTGTAATCTACATAGTGGTGAGTTTACTGAGCAGCTTCTCTTTGCACTACAGCTAGGAAGACCCATATCCACCTTCTCAAGTACGCAGCAGGATGTAAGACTCACTTTACCCTGCTACCAAAGAAACGTAGTGAAAAAATACCTCATGACGAGTAGCTTCAATCAACAATGGCTTCATTTTCCGAGAATAGGTTAATCACTATAGCTGTCCGTCTGCGCCATTGCATTTATCTACTCTTGTTGTGGTTGGTCGTTTGGCAGTTTGTGTTGGACGAAGCGGTTGTCAGTTTCAGACATGAACTTCTGTATTCGTCATTTATGTTTTTTTTGTTTGCTTAGATGTTTGCCTCACTAGTTTCTACTGGCGGAGGCGCGCCATTTTCCACCCCAGACCGTAGTCCATTGGGCGATATCAGGACGCATAAACCAGTGCTTGGATGCATGTGTGCATCTGTATGTACCTATGCTAGGTTTGTGCGCCCTCAGAAGCTAGCCCAACCAAAGTGCAATGGAAGGGGTTTACCACGAGAGCGCGTGTGAAAGTTGTGCAAGGGTGTGACTGTGGGACAGAGTCAAATGAAACAGAGGGAGGTAAGAGAAGAGAGAGAAGGGGAAGAGTGGTCCCCAGGGTGAGCCGTCCCTCGTCATTTATGACATCAGTGCCAGAGCATTTAAAGTGTTTGTAGGGGGCATGGGAGGAGTGGTGTGAGGTAGGAAGGGATGGGGCAGGAAAAGTGTTCGAAATCCTTAATTTTATCCAGCTGTACATGAGCACCCGACTTAAAGTTATGGAAGGTTAAGAGTAAATGAAGAGAGCTGTGGTCACACCAACTACGAAAAAAACTTATATCTAATATAATACAATCTCTACACATCATCCCCGACAGCAGTGTCCACTATTGTGGACATATTTCATTCATTCATTCATTGACCTGTCAATCCAGATCACAAAATATAGACCCAACTCGGCCTACACTAACACGTTTTAGGAGATTCTCGAATCAATTTTTTGCAGTGTTGTTTCAACAGAAATGACTTTTACATGGTATGTTCCTACTTTCATGCACAGCCCTCACTAGTCGCTTCCTGCGACATACCAGGAAATTGAACAGTATTCCTTTTACGTTTAACCTGGCAACCACTCTCGTGTCAAGGCGGACGGCAGAGATTTTGATCGTATGCAAGTTTCACACTCCAGACTGTCTCAACAGCTCGTAGTAATCTTTCGAGGATCAAACATTTGCAACTACTACCAAGATCCGCACCCGCGTAATGAAGATTTGTGCGCTCTACTGAACTTAGTTTGCCGTAAGCAGCTTTTAAAGACAGTATCGCAAGAAGATTACAGAGGTGTTGATCGTCTGATGTGCTAACAGATCTCACGGGATGGGCTCGCTTTACCTGTACCTACAAAAGAGTGCAATAGTTCTATTCTGTCATGTAGACCATCAAGTGTTCTATGTTCAAATGTTCAGGTAGTAGATCCTTGGGGATGTCCGTGCCAGCTGTTTTATGTTCAGGTAATATATCTTCGTTCTTGTCCCTGCCAGCTGTTCTATGTTCAGGTAGTAGATCCTTTTTCTTGTCCCTGCCAGCTGTTCTATGTTCACGTGGTAGGTCCTTGTTCTTGTCCCAGCCAGCTGTTCTATGTTCAGGTAATATATCCTTGTTCTTGTCCCTGCCAGCTGTTCTATGTTCAGGTAGTAGATCCTTGTTTTTGTCCCTTCCAGCTGTTCTTTGTTCAGGTAGTAGATCCTTGTTTTTGTCCCGTCCAGCTGTTCTATGTTCACGTGGTAGGTCCTTGTTCTTGTCCCTGCCAGCTGTTCTATGTTCAGGTAGTAGATCCTTGTTCTTGTCCCTGCCAGCTGTTCTATGTTCACGTGGTAGGTCCTTGTTATTGTCCCTGCCAGCTGTTTTATGTTCAGGTAGTAGATCCTTGTTTTTGTCCCTGCCGGCTGTTCTATGTTCAGGTAGTAGATCCTTGTTCTTGTCCCTTCCAGCTGTTCTATGTTCAGGTTGTAGATCCTTGTTCTTGTCCCTGCCAACTGTTCTATGTTTAGGTAGTAGATCATTGTTCTTGTCCCTTCCAGCTGTTCTATGTTCAGGTTGTAGATCCTTGTTCTTGTCTCTGCCAACTGTTCTATGTTCAGGTAGTAGATCATTGTTCTTGTCCCTTCCAGCTGTTCTATGTTCAGGTAGTAGATTCTTGTTCTTGTTTCTGCTATATATTCTATGTTCAGGTAGTATATCCTTTTTCTTGTTCCTGCTTTCTGTTCTATGTTCAGGTAGTAGATCCTAGTTCTTGTACCTGCTAGCTGTAATGTGTTTGGGTTGTAGCTTGTCACTCACATGTCTACGAATTTTTTTGGTAGCAGCTTACTAATTTGCTAGTAAAATGTGGATCATGTGTGGAAGTAACTGTTGAAAGCGGAACACGGCTGTAGGAAGTACCAGTGCTTGCTGTGCCTAAAGCGAGCACCAGCTGCAATTATTCTAAAACTGGCTATAGATATAGTAAAATGTATGTATGGGATGTATCCTACCTGACAATTCTTTTAAAAGTTACTGAATAGTATATAAATTGAGAAATACTTTATTATACATGGGAAAAGTGCCCTTAAATTTGCCAACTGCACGAGGTTATGCAAATAGACACCAGGGTTTAAAGGCAAGGGGAAAACGAATGAAACTTTAGCAGAATTAATTTTTAAAAACACTACGATAGAATGAATTGGAAATAGCAGTGGCTGCACGGAAGACACCTGGGACGACATAATGGGACGAAAAGGGTTGGATCTTTAGTAGTATCTCTTTACGAGATCTATTTTAGATGCATTGTTTGTAGATGTAGTTTTTGTAGATGTATTTTTTTTAAAAGTATTGTTCGTAAATGCGTTGTTTGTAGGTGTATTGTTTGCAAATGCAATGTTTGTAAATGTATTGGTCGCAAATGAAGTGTTTGTAAAGGTAGTGTTAGCAAATGCATTGTTTGTAAATACATTGTTCGCAAATGCATTATTTGTAAATGCATTGTTTGTAAATGTATTGTTGGTAAATGTATTGCTTGTAAATGCATTGTTTGTAAATGCGCTGTTTGTAGATGTATCGTTCGCAAATGCATTGTTCGTAAATGTATTGTTCCATGGCGAGGTGGTGAAGCCGTCGGCCTCGTGATCATGTGGTATGGGTTCGACTCCGGACTCCGCCGTCATTTTCACGGGTGCTTGACACGGGTGCTTGTTCCCTGCATCTCGTAGCGGACACCTAGTCGTCTTGTCCTTGACTTTGCCACTGGAGTAGGGCGGCTCGAGACGAGAGAGTAAAATTAACAATGTAGCGCTGTTAATCCTTACTAAAAATAGCACTAGAAAAATAAATTATGCCATCATCGTCTACGATGGACGGCAGCCTTTGCCTTTGCCTTGTTTGTAAATGTATTGTTTGTAAATGTATTGTTTGTAAATGTATTGTTTGTAAATGTTTTGTTTGTAAATGTATTGTTAGTAGATGTATTGTATTAAACACATATAATGTTTTTTTCCATCAAAACTGGGCACACATTAAGGCTTACAATGAACAACAGCTAAGAACTTACTAGGAACAATAATGAAGAGCTCAGAAAAAACAACACAAGAGATCTTACACATAATAGCAAGTGAGAGAGGACAATGAACAAGTGAGAACTTATAAGGAACAACACATGAGAGCTTACCAGGAACAATACATGAGAACTCACAAGGAACAACGAGTCCGAACTCACAAGGAACAACGAGTCAGAACTCACAAGGAGGGGACGGCGTGGCCTAGTGGATAAGTGGCACGGCTCACAATCCGAAGGTGCTGGGTTCGATCCCCATCACAGCACCGGCCGTTACCCCGGGGAAGCAAACCCTTAGAAAATGCAGGAGGAAGCAGACCCTTACATAAAATGCATGCTGAAGTCGGATGCATTGGGCCGACAGGCGCAAAATAAAAACCACAGTGCAACGCACACCGCCTTGGGGATTAGAGAAATAAGGCGAACGCAAAAAAAAAAAAAAAAAAAAAAAAAAAAAAAAGAACTCACAAGGAACAACGAGTCAGAACTCACAAGGAACAACGAGTCAGAACTCACAAGGAACAACGAGTCAGAACTCACAATGAACAACGAGCCAGAACTCACAAGGAACAACGAGTCAGAACTCACAAGGAACAACGAGTCAGAACTCACAATGAACAACGAGCCAGAACTCACAAGAAACAACGAGTCAGAACTCACAAGGAACAACAAGGGAGAACTTACAGGAAACAACAGAGAGCTTATAAGGTAGATCAAGTGATAGCGCAGTTGTTGTCAGGCGTGATACAAAACACTTTGCGTTGTAAGGAGAAAATCATGCTCTTGTAGACGTTTCGTCAATCATGAAGCCTTAGCGACTTAGCAGTACTTGGTCTTAGATATATCTAAAGTAAGAGTAATAATTATGTTCATCGTTGTTTCTAAATTTAAAAAACTGCTCAACTCCCCACAGATCAAAGTAAGTAGTAAAGATTCCGTCACGCCAAGCGGCGCACATGAAATATGGTGTTAGCCCCATATTATTATTTTGTAACCCAGCAGCAGAGCAAAGGTCTTCATCAAATACTTGCCAAATCATCATGACCTTTCCATTCTTTTTAATCTCTGATGACGTGTTCCTTGATGTCTTTATATTTATGACATGCTCTCTGTTCGTTGGGATTTTACAGATCTGAAAATGGACTTGTGTCGATCCAATCTCAAAAATTGTGTACCAAAATAATCTGTAACGGTAAAGGCGGCCGGCATGTGATTGACCACGGCACTCCTTATGTGCCGTTGGTCAATAAAAACATGGACATAAAACCATATTTCCAAAATGTCACACTGACGTGTTAACATGATCTTTACATTTTCTTGTTACTCTGCTTCTTGAATATTTAGGTAAGCCTCTACTTCTTCTGCCTTAAGGATTCTAGAACAAAGACTGTCTTCTAATGCTATTAGTTGTTTTCCATAATGTATAGCCTATCCAACGTGCCCTGCCTTCATTTGACGTTGTCCAACTGAAATCTATCCGGTTCTTTCTCAGGTCCACATTTGTAACGTTGCCGTGTCATTTTATTCCCTATTCGGCGCAGACATTCATGGATGAAAGCTTGAATTGCTTAGATGTACGTTACGTTACAGAACCATACCATAGAACGAAGTTTACATTGAAGTTCAGGATCTGTATTTGGTACTTGCGTCTTAATTCCCCCCCCCCCCCCCCCCAAACAGAGTTCCCTGGATTCCCATTGTACATTCTTCTTCTTCGTTCGTTCTCAATCTCCCGCCGGCAAGTCCTGAACAAAGCTTTGCAAGCAGCAGGATGTAGTCCGGAGAACGGAATACGGTGTGTCGCTAGTTTACAGCTTGACCTCGGTATTTGCATCTTTCGGCCCGACGCATCTGTCTTCGGCAGCCCATTGTACCAATTTGACAGCTGATGACTGTAACGGGACATTCCATTTCGGGTTAAGGGGAGAACAGGTAGATAAATTTCTAATTAAAATAAATAAATGATGACTTGGATAAAGATAGAAGTGCTGAAAAAATGCTGACCCTTAACCTTAATCCTCACCCTAATTCTAACCCAAATTCTAACCCTAATATTAATCCTAACCCTAACTCAAGATATACATTGCTAAGATGGCAGGAATAAGCAGACATTCTGGTCTATTATCGTATACTGTTTGGCATCCTTAACAGTTAAAAATGGAGTATTCGGTGACGCCACGTCTTCAAATCATGTGCTTTATACCGAAAAACTACCAAAGCATGGACTGGACCCATGCATACACCGACGGTTCTGTAACAAACACTACACAGAACGGAGGGGCAGGAGCATTCCTGAACCTACCAAATGGCAGAAAAATAACACTGTCATTCGCTACTGGTAAGTACACAAGCAATTTCAGAGCGGAGGCAGAGTCACTGAAGGCGGCAGTGGAAGAAATGGTGACACATAAAGAAAATGAAAGCCATATAGTCCTGCTTACAGATGCTCTGGCCGTAGTCACAGCGATAAAAAGCCAGAAAAACACTGAGCTTAATTACTTAAGAGCAGTACTCTGTCAACTATGCCAGCAGTCCGCACCAAAAAGGGTAGTGGTACAGTGGGTCCCATCACACTGCAACATCCAAGGCAACGAGGAGGCAGACAGACTGGCAAAAGAAGGTGCAAGACTACCACAAACAGATACTAGTATGACGTACGAAGAGTCAAAACGGCTTATTAAAGCCAGATACATGACCAAATGGGAAACCGAACATACTGGTTACACCAAAAATGATGCCTATTACCAGTTGAACAGAAGAGAGCAGGTCGTTGTCTTCAGACTTCGCACTGGCCACAATAGACTGAGGTACCACCTATTCAACAAATTGAAGATAGGTGGTACCGACGAATGCCCGTGTGGTACCGGTAAAATGACCGCTGAACATCTGCTGCAGAACTGCCCGACATACGAGGATCAGAGAGAGCAGATGTGGCCATCACCAGTGGAACCACAAGACAAGCTCTATGGCAGTGTCGACAGCCTCAGGATGACCGCCGAGTTTTTCGAAAAAATAATGGTTACTGTCTGACTGCGTACGAAGAAGAAGAAGAAGAAGAAGAAATCATGTGCTAAAAAAATATTTTATTTGTTTTGGGGTAAATTAAGACTCAAGTACCCTGCATTTTTGTTGTGGACTTGATTTCTTTTATTTTTAATAAATTTGTAAATGCAATTTCTGGTGACTTTGTCTTCCTTTATTGTTAGTCGTACACTATTAACAGTTGAATATATTTTGACTTTTCTAGAGCAGTGATTGAACTGTCTTATCAGCGCGAAACAAGAATTCTATCAGTTCTGAAACTGGCACGCTGCACTCATGCGAAAGTTCAAGCCTTTTTTGTTTCATAGCCAACTAAGATTTGCATACAGTTGAGTTTATGCGGGCGTGTCGACATGCGGGGTTTAACCCAGCGAAAAATAAGATCTCTATAATCTTTGAAACGCATACGCTTACTCGCATGTGCAACTTTAAACTTGGTTTGTTTCTCTGCAAACTAAGATTTTTTTTTAACTTAGTAGACTGGAGCATGTCGAGATGGAACACTGAGCATATTCCTATTGCCTCGAGAAGCAGCCACTCTAACAATCTGCCCTACAGGTGCTCTGTACATTGCTTCTGATGATGAACAATAGTTTAAACAGAATCAGTCGAATCCCAGTAACTGAACAAGTAACATAAACCATTTGTCACAATGTGGTCTACGTGAAACTTACTTTACGATCGCACAACAAGAACGTATCTTGTTTGCCAAGGAATCATTTTCTCGCTCAATTTGCACAAAGCCCTTCCTATTTTTCATATTTATTATTACCAGTGAAGGTTCATTTACTTTCTTGTACTTTTCCCAGATATAACTGGTGTATGAGTTTATACGGCCAGTCGTGCTCGTGAGATGATGTGACCAAGTGGCTTTAACATAGATAAGACGGAGAACAAGTTTATACACATCTTAATTAGCTAAAGACAGGGGATGTTACATATGCAGGAGATGTTGATAAATGATGCTTTGAGTTGCAGTAGAAACAAGTTGATTTCCTGAGTCGAGGTATTGGAAGTTAATGTTTTTCATGGAGGTTGTGGAAATTGATGTAGTGAGTCGAGGTATTGGAAGTTAATGTTGTTCATGGAGGTTGTGGAAATTGATGTAGTGAGTCGAGGTATTGGAAGTTGATATTATTAGTGGAGGTAAAGTAAGTTGATGTTTTAAGTAGAGTTATTGGAAGTTAATGTTATTCGTGGAGGTTGTGGAAATTGATGTAGTGAGTCGAGGCATTGGAAGTTAATGTTGTTCATGGAGGTTGTGGAAACTGATGTAGTGAGTCGAGGTATTGGAAGTTGATGTTATTAGTGGAGGTAAAGTAAGTTGATGTTTTAAGTAGAGTTATTGGAAGTTAATGTTATTCATGGAGGTTGTGGAAATGGAATTTATGAGTGGAGGTAGTGGAAGTTAAGGGTACGAGAGGGGAGTAGTTGTCAGCTGATGCTATCAGAGTGCAGATCTATTTGAAGTTGGAGTTTTGATAGTGGGGATAGGGAGAGTTGAATAATGAGACAGTAAACATACCATAAATGGGAGTGGATACACTGGCAGTCGATTTTGTGAGTGGATATTTTGGAAGTTAATGTTATTAGAATCGAGACACTGCCTTCTGATATTATGAATTTGGCGATTACAATCGTTGTAATCATTAGAGAGCACCTGTATTAGAAGACGTTAACAATTGTTAGTTTGAATGTTGGGACATTGGAAGTTCTTGATATATGGCTAGTGATGTTATGAGAATTGAGATATTGACAGATGTTGATGTTAGTGTAGAGAAGTTAAGGATTGTTACTATGAGTTTTGAGACTTTGAAAGTTGTTATTATGAGTGAGGACATATTGAAAGCTGATTGTATGAAATTGGCGACCTTGAAAGTTGTTGATATGAGAATAGATGTAATGAAAACTGATTGCATGAGAGTGGCGATATTAGACGTTGATTGCATGAGCGTGGATAAATTGGAAATTGATTATGAGAGTGGAGACATTGGAATTTGATTATATTATAATGGGGACTTTGGAAGCTCATTGTATGAGAGTTGAGACATTAGAAGTTGATTGCATGAGAAGGGAGATATTAGAAGTTGATTGCATGAGAAGGGAGATATTAGAAGTTGATTGCATGCGAGTAGAGATATTAGAGGTTGACTGTATGAGAAGGGAGATATTAGAAGTTGATTGCATGCGAGTAGAGATATTAGAGGTTGACTGTATGAGAAGGGAGATATTAGAAGTTGATTGCATGAGAATGGAGACACTGGAAGCTATTTCCTGGAGATGTGGATATTGAAGGTTAATGTCGTCATTGTCTCTTGTTGCTAACACAGTGCACTAAATGTGACTGATATTTACCAAACCCTATTTCTCCACTCTAACAAACGCTATTTTAAACAATCCAAAGAGTCAACGGGTGTAGCCATACCTTTGTGTAAATGTAAGTGTCAAGTTGATGCACGTGGCCGAGTTGATAGCGTCCTACATTCAAACAACTGCTCCCATTTACCTCTGACATTTCTTTGCAGTCCATATTTCCAAGCCCTAACTGGCTGTTTTGTTTATAAGAACTCTAACTTTGTCTGCAAGAACCGAGTGACAGTAACATTCATTCCCTGCAGTGGTTCTTAATCTTCATCAAATTATGAACCCCCTCAAGCCATGTTTTATGCGCTGCAGCCTCTAAATCTAGGTCTCTATGCAAGCCTTTCATTTATTATATGTTAAGTTCAAAGGTCAAGTTAGCCTGGAAGCGATCACCATTGCCTCGTGTTATGTGTTAAAGGCTTATTTGTATTAGGCCCATGTCTCTTTTAAAGGTGAGATCACTAATTTCCTTCCTCGCTGCCTTTCATTCTTTAACAGTAAGTCAGGTACACTTTTACTGCTAGTTAAGCTGGAGCGTGTTGACAGCCAGGATCGAACTCTGCATCTTTGTCATGACAGCGATTGCTCTACTGCTCTGGTGTTTATTCTAAGTACCATATTTCGTTTTGATACAAACATCATCATTCAAAATATGTAGACTTACAAACAAAGCACGTCTCCAACAAATACATGTCCAATCTTTCTGCCCTTGATTGACCCTTTTCAACTACAAAAATAAATGTGATGCCTGCTTTATGTTCGCTTTTAACTCCTTCCTCGATATGTGTCTCGGTCTGGCTCTACATCTCTTGCCTCAGAGATTCCGGAATAGAGGCTGTTTCGTAATGCTTTCAACATGTGTCTGTAATGTAAACCTATACAGGACCAAAACAATCGAGGCACGTCACATTTGCAGTCATGTCTGCTTACTCCACTTCAGCAGCTCCACAAAAGTGACCGTGTCGTTTAACGCCTCTTCCTTCATGTTGCGCTCCCAAATCGTAATGAAAGTGTGTAATTATTTTCGTGGACTTTTGTTATTAGTTATATATTAGAACAAAACAACAGAACTGACTTTATACTGGTGCTGGGCATTCTCTACTCTCTGGTGGACTTCATATTTTTAGATATCCATAAATTATCTAGAGCATACACCTCTCGCCATTTGTATCATTAACTTAACTTAACTTAACGTCTTTATACTGGTTTAGAAGACTCTTACATGTACTTGATCTAAAAACTATGCGCATCCATTCTATTTTTGAATGCATTAGTTGACACTGCCTCCACTATTTCCTATAGCAATACAATTCAAGTATTCACCACTTTCTGAATAAAAATATATTTCCCAATATGTAATCTGAACCTTCTTTAATTAATTTGTAGCTGTGTTCTTGTAAACAGAGTAAGTCGCATGTCCTTTTACAGAACGTAGCTTCTTACAACCGCCACCTATTTGGCTGTTATAAGTTTCTTGGCAAGTGTGCAGTACGGTAGATTGCCATTACTTTCCGTACGTGGAGGAGCATTCGTCCGAGAAAAAAATCCAATGTCTGCCAAACTTGACACAACTGGGAATCGAACCTGGAACGTTGGGATTGCGAAAACCTAGCCTCATTGTGTTCTTGTAGGTGACTGTATTTTGAAAATCATGTTATAGTCTAATGCATCCGTTCTTTTGATTATCTTATAAATCTGTATTAATTCCTCTCGAATTCTTCTCTTTTCTATTCACGATTTTATAAGCCGGTCTTTCTGAGTCTTTCCTCATAACTGTAATTCTGGAACCCCACTTTAAATTGTGTCGCTCTTCTGTATGTCCTTTCCACCATGTTTATTTCTCCTCTATGATAAGGACTCCACACCTGTACACAGTACTCCAATCTAGGTCTAATGTGTATACATTGTGATCACCACTTCCTTTCTCCTGTATTTAATATTTATTTTTATCATACCTAACATTGCATTTGCCTTTCTTGCTGCTACCTGGACATGCTCACTCACCTTACCTGTATGATCTATTATAACCACTAAGTTCCTTTCCTTTTCTATTTTTCTAATATTGTTCACTCCCATTCTATAATTATGTTCTATATTGAATCTACCCATGTGGATAGCTATACATGTATCTACATTAAACTCCATTTGCCAGCCCTGACCATTCCTGAATTTTATCAAAATCCGACCGTAATATATGCACTTCTGCTTTAGATGAAACACTACATAATTTTGTGTCACTTGCGAATTTTGCAATCATGGATTAGAAATCATATATATAAATATACATATATATATATATATATATATATATATATATATATATATATATATATATATATATATATATATATATAAAGAAAAAAAGTGATTATGTTTATTCGAATTTAACAATTTATTCAATAAACTGAAGATAGGTGGCACTGACGAATGCACTTGTGGTACCGGGAAAATGACCGCTGAACATCTGCTGCAAAACTGCCCAAAATACGAGGACCAGAGAAAGCACATGTGGCCATCACCAATGGCAACACTAGACAAGCTCTATGGCAGTGTCGACAGCCTCAGGATGACCGCTGCTTTTTTCGAAAAAAATACAGGTTGAAGTTTGACAGCGTACGAAGAATAATGAACAATTGTAAAAGAAATACCAGTTAGATATTTCACATATATTTTGCAGCATCCATTTGATAGTTTCGGGGGGAATGACTAACAACTTTCTGAAAGTAACTTAAAAATCATTCTTGTGCTTCTTTTTTTTTTCTTTCCTTATTTTTCTTTCTTTTCTCTCCTTACCTGTCGTTCCACTTATTCTACATCCAATTATTATTGCTCTTTTCATTCCACTTCTTCGTTCTTTTTCTTCTTCCTCTTCTTCTTCTTCTTCTTCTTCTTCTTTATCTACTTCTTTCGCATCTCTTTTTTCCTCCTCTTGTTCCTCTTCATTTTCTCATCCTATTTTGCTCCATATGGAGCATAGTATCACACCTGCAGGTGACCCCTTACAGGAAGCCTGCAACAAATCACTGTATGTGCTCTTACAAAGAAAGTATTTGTATCAGTTTATTATAACAATTCGATTACTAGCCCCACGCCTAACCCTCCTAAGTCACCTCTTACGAAGAGCGTGGAAATGAAGTGAACTTGTTGTTTATTTCTTAGAAAGGAAGCCAAAAATTCATCCCGGAAACGTAGATCATTAGCCGAGCAATGTAGTGCAGGTAGCAGTGAAAAAGGCAAATGCAATGTTAGGTATGATAAAAAGAAATATTAAACATAGGAGCAAGGAAGTGATAGTCAAACTGTATAAATAATTAGTTAGACCTAGATTGGAGTACTGTGTACAGGTGTGGAGTCCTTATCATAGAGGGAATATAAAAATGCTGGAAAGAATACACAAAAAAAGCGACAAAGCTGATAGTGGGATTCCAGAATTACAGTTGTGAGGAAAGACTCAGAAAAACCGGCCTTCAGTGTCTAGAAAAGATAAGAATTCGTGGTGACTTAATACAGGTTTATAAGATGATCAGAGGAATGGATACACTAGACTATAACAAGATTTTTTAAAATACAACCATCCACAATAACAAGAGGGCATAGCTACAAGTTGACTAAAGAGAGGTCCCGATTAGATATTAGGAAATATTGTTTAGTCAAAGAGTGGTGGATGCTTGGAATGCATTGCCAGGGGAGGTAGTGGAGGCAGGGACAGTTAATGCATTTAAGAAAAAATTGGATGCGCATAGCTTTTGGAGCAGATTGATATACATGATACTGGTTGTACACAGACTCTGCAGGGTCGTCTTAACCAGTATAAAGACGTTAAGTTAAGTTAAGATGAAAGAAAGGTTTTAATCGTAGAACCGTCTTTAAAAAAAAAAATTATACTAGTCTTGCAATGCGACTAAGCAGATAGGCAGGATGCATAGATTTCTCGTTATCGTTAGGGATAAACACATGAGTGTGTCTGATACATACTCGATTCAACTAGGTCGAGGTCTGCCCTTGCTCATAGACCAAAGACCTACATATAATATGCTTTCACTGCAGGATGGTCATAATTTAGCTAGCAGTCCATTTCAGTAATGACTGACTATAGGATGATATGACTTGGAGTGAAAACAAAATAATAACAACAACAACAAAATGTGTCTGCAAATCATAAGCTTAGGCATCCTTCTATGGAGAACTAGATGTTGCCCGTACAGCAGGTCTCCCCTCTCCATGTAACTAATTGATCCAGGGGACCAGCATTAACCAATACAGCCTGGAATGAACTACGTCACAGAAGTTGCCAGAATAGCGATGGAACCATCACTAGACTGCCTTAGGGACACCAGCTCCGGATTTTTTCTTAAGGTTCACTCCTGAAGCCTTTCCCGTGAACAGGTATCCCACAAAGCAGTGGGTGAACAGTTTTTACGATAACAGTATTTTAGGCCTGTTCAGCTTTCTTGTCAAAATGGTGTGACCGGTTATTGATTATTTTATGACACTATAAGATGAATGAGGATGTTTATAACACTTTTGTGGGTACGTTTGGTAATTACTATCACAAAAAACTGTAACTATATATGTTTTTAATCCGAGTCGCTAGACCGACTGAAAGTACATCCGCCATCTTTGTATCGTAATCATAATCTCCTGAAATCTAGACGCCCCTGGTCATAATACATTTTGACTGTATGACCAAACGACTTGATTTGATGGGCGTCAATGAAGTCATTATTTGGGTTTCTCTCCAATATCTGCCTCAACGTAGTGTTGCCGGTTCGGTCACAGGTTGTCTTTCCGGTTGTGCCTCTCACACAGAACCTCTGGATCGTACTCTTATGTTTTTCTAGTAAGGACCAAGATTGACATTGGTAACACAATATGAGAATAACAAAGCATTTATTAGCACCCTCTTAATGGAAAGAAACACTCTAGGATGTTTCAAAATCGTAGAATAATAGACCAACAACATATTTATTGGAACAAAAACAGTAAGGGCCAAGTGTAATACACCGCACGTCCTGGTTCGTTCTCCTGGAGACAGGCATACACCGCACGTCCTGGGTCGTTCTCCTGGAGACAGGCATACACCGCAGGTCCTGGGTCGTTCTCCATGAGACAGGCATACACCGCACATCCTGGGTCGTTCTCCTGGAGACAGGCATACACCGCACGTCCTGGGTCGTTCTCCTGGAGACAGGCATACACCTCACGTCCTGGGTCGTTGTCCTGGAGACAGGCATACACCGCACGTCCTGGGTCGTTCTCCATGAGACAGGCATACACCGCACATCCTGGGTCGTTCTCCTGGAGACAGGCATACACCTCACGTCCTGGGTCGTTGTCCTGGAGACAGGCATACACCGCACGTCCTGGGTCGTTCTCCTGGAGACAGGCATACACCTCACGTCCTGGGTCGTTCTCCTGGAGACAGGCATACACCGCACGTCCTGGGTCGTTCTCCTGGAGACAGGCCTACACCTCACGTCCTGGGTCGTTCTCCTGGAGACAGGCATACACCGCACGTCCTGGGTCGTTCTCCTGGAGACAGGCATACACCGGACGTCCTGGGTCGTTCTCCTGGAGACAGGCATACACCTTACGTCCTGGGTCGTTCTCCTGGAAACAGGCATTCACCGCACGTCCTGGGTCGTTCTCATGGAGACAGGCTTACACCGCACGTTCTGGGTCATTCTCCTGGAGACAGGCATACACCGCACGTTCTGGGTCGTCCTCCTAGAAACAGGCATACACCTCACGTCCTGGATCGTTCTCCTGGAGACAGGCATACACCTTACGTCCTGGGTCGTCCTCCTGGAAACAGGCATACACCGCACGTCCTGGGTCGTCCTCCTGGAAACAGGCAAACACCTCACGTCCTGGGTCGTTGTCCTGGAGACAGGCATACACCTTACGTACGTCCTGGGTCGTTCTCCTGGAGACAGGCATACACCTCACGTCCTGGGTCGTTCTCCTGGAGACAGGCATACACCTTACGTCCTGGGTCGTCCTCCTGGAAACAGGCATACACCGCACGTCCTGGGTCGTCCTCCTGGAAACAGGCATACACCTCACGCCCTGGGTCGTTCTCCTGGAGACAGGCATACACCGCACGTCCTGGGTCGTTCTCCTGAAGACAGGCATACACCTTACGTCCTGGGTCGTCCTCCAGTAAACAGGCATATACCTTACGTCCTGGGTCGTCCTCCTGGAAACAGGCATACACCGCACGTCCTGGGACGTCCTCCTGGAAACAGGCATACACCGCACGTCCTGGGTCGTCCTCCAGGAAACAGGCATACACCTCACGCCCTGGGTCTCCTCCTGGAGACAGGCTAGCTCACAGCAGTCTGACCAATATGGGTATAGTTTCCATCATGCAAGCTTACCAGGGAGCCTTGCATTACACTACAGCTAAGATGACTAAAGTCCAATTTCTCAAGTGTGCCACGGGATAAAAAGAAGTGCCACTTAACCCGGTACCCAAGAAATGTCGTCAAGAGTTTACACAACTCAGCACGAACAACAACAAAAAACTTTAGAAGAAAACTGGTATTTGTGATAGAACATTGGAAAACATACTTTTTTTTTAAAATAATGAAAAACGCATGCTTAAACAGTTTATAGTGGAACACAGCTAATTAGATGGGAAAATGAAAAACACATTTCATTTGTGAATGATAATGAAAGAAAACAACTGTTTGAACTGTTAGTGTTAGAAGCATTAGGATGTATAGGGTATCAGGTAGGGGTAGTACCTCTAATGGAGGACATGTCGTGCCCTATCTTGGGTAGTGTGTCCATTATTGATCCTCACCTGGCATTCAACTCTCACTTGTGGCGCCACGTAGCTACCAGCATGCGGCAGCGGCCATTCTCCGACCAACGTTCTCATCATTTCCGGCTAAACCAAGTGAGAATAGCCGAAGGGTCTAATAAACCCACGGTGACTTACGGCTTGTTTACCTAAGAATGTGAAGACTGAATTAGCGGACTGTACGGAAGAACCCCTGGCTGGTCAACGGGCAGCAAGGCGACTACAAGCAGTTCTTCTTCTTCTTCTTCTTCTTCTGCGTACGCAGTCAGACAGTAACCATTATTTTTTTCGAAAAAAGCGGCGGTCATCCTGAGGCTCTCGCCACTGCCATAGAGCTTGTCTTGCAGTTCCACTGGTAATGGCCACATCTGCTCTCTCTGATCCTCGTATGTCGGGCAGTTCTGCTACAGATGTTCAGCGGTCATTTTACCAGTACCGCACGGGCATTCGTCGGTACACCCTATCTTCAATTTGTTAAATAGGTGGTACCTCAGTCTGTTGTGGCCAGTGCGAAGTCTGAAGACAACGACCTGCTCTCTTCGGTTCAACTGGTAATAGGCATCGTTTTTGGTGTAACCAGTATGTTCGGTTTCCCATTTGGTCATGTATCTGGCTTTGATAAGCCGTTTTGACTCTTCGTACGTCATACTGGTATCTGTTTGGGGTAGTCTTGCACCTTCTTTTGCCAGTCTGTCTGCCTCCTCGTTGCCTTGGATGTTGCAGTGTGACGGAACCCACTGTACCACTACCCTTTTTGGTGCGGACTGCTGGCACAGTTTGCAGAGTGCTGCTCTTAAGTCATTAAGCTCAGTGTTTTTCTGGCTTTTTAGCGCTGTGACTACGGCGAGAGCATCTGTCAGCAGGACTATATGGCTCTCATTTTCACTGTGTGTCACCATTTCTTCCACTGCCGCCCTCAGTGCCTCTGCCTCCGCTATGAAATTGTACAAGCAGTTCGCTTGTAGAGCGTTTGAGCAAGACTAGACATAATATCACCTTGATCGTCCCCTGCATCCGGATTACTGCTCCAGTCGTCTTGATCATATCTTGCCCCCGGATTAAATGGAATCAGGACGAAAGAGTGAGGCTGACGGTGCGCAACTTACTCTCCCTTAAATTCAAATCACGCGGAAGATATATTGCCATATCATTACATCATTAATTCAATTCCTAGGGCGATGGGCTAATAGCAAAGCGGCAGGGGGGGGGGGTAATCACTGGCACCCGTAGCTGTGAACCCGCACGTCGGCAGCTCAGGCTATATGCACGTCCTCCACTGAACCCAAAGCAGCAGTGGATCTCGGCATCCACCTGAGCGAATAAGCAGCCCTCTTTAGGATTCGCACTACTTACGTCCATGTCTTGAGGATGGGGATAGAAAAGGTGCCCTAACAATTGCCTGCTTCAACTATCCTGGCCTGCATACCGCGGCTGGCGGGAATCCCTATCCTTGCGGTCGATATAAGAATAATATAACAACGTGCGACATTCGCACTCCTCTACACTGCGCAGATACAAACAGGCCCACAAGAATAACTGCCCTGATTGCTAGAGAGATGGACCGATACAAGATCGATATATGGTGCCTTAAGTGAAACTCGTCATGCTGGTGAGAGACAGATTACAGAAGATGGTGCTGGGTACACTTTCTTCTGGAGCGGTAGAACTGCAGGTGAGCGCCGGGAAGCTGGTGTTGGCCTAGCTATAAAGTCAAACCTGGTGAAAAAGCTAACAGCCTACCAAAGGGAATAAATGACCGGATACTGACTCGGAATGCCCCACTACGTGTCAAGAATGTGGAAACAATTATCAGTGTCTATGCGCTTACCATGACGAATCCTGATAATACCTAGGACACATCATATGAAGAGCTTGAGGCAGTAATTGTTACTGTTCTGAAGCTCATTGCCCTTGGCAATTTCTTTTTAAGAGTTGATACAGAACATGCTTCAAGGGAAGGAATCATAGGAATATGCAATGTAAGAGTTGATACAGAACATGCTTCAAGGGAAGGAATCATAGGAATAGGCAATGTAAGAGTTGATACAGAACATGCTTGAAGGGAAGGAATCATAGGAATAGGCAATGTAAGAGTTGATACAGAACATGCTTCAAGGGAAGGAATCATAGGAATAGGCAATGTAAGAGTTGATACAGAACATGCTTCAAGGGAAGGAATCATAGGAATAGGCAATGTAAGAGTTGATAAAGAACATGCTTCAAGGGAAGGAATCATAGGAATAGGCAATGTAAGAGTTGATACAGAACATGCTTCAAGGGAAGGAATCATAGGAAAATATGGAATAGGCAACTGCAACACAAACGGTCATCTCCTTCTGAGGACATGTGCTGCTAATGACATTATGACTACCAACACCTTTTTCGCCTTCCAAAGCGCAATAGAACAACATGGATGCATACCCCTCAAAACATTGATACCTGATTGATTTTGTTATTGTTCGTAGAAGAGACAGGCGTGATGTCCGGGTCATCAAGCCCATCTGAGGTGCAGACTGCTGGACAGATCACAGACTAATGATCTCCAACCTTAACATTAGGATCCAGGCTCCAAGACGCACACAAGGAGTTAAAGTTCCAAAGTGACTTAACATTAGGATCCAGGCTCGAAGACGTATACAAGGAGTTAAAGTTCCAAAGTGACTTAACATTAGGATCCAGGCTCCAAGAAGCACACAGGCAGTTAAAGTTCCAAAGTGACTTAACATTAGGATCCAGGCTCCAAGACGTACACAAGGAGTTAACGTTCCAAAGTGACTTAACATTAGGATCCAGGCTCCAAGACGCACACAAGGAGTTAAAGTTCCAAAGTGACTTAACATTAGGATCCAGGCTCCAAGACGCACACAAGGAGTTAAAGTTCCAAAGTGACTTAACATCATGAAGTTGGACAACACCAGCACCATGGAGGTTCTTGCAGACAAATTAGCCAGCCAACTTGACACCATTTATTTTGACACTACAGTTGATAGAGAAGCAAGCTGGGCCATGTTTAGACATATGTTATACTACACCTCCGCTAACTGCCCTGCACACACAATCCCCAGTACTGGTTTAATTGAAACTGCGAAGATATGCAGCATCTGCTAGAGGAGAAGCATAAACTCCATAGTGCAGTTAGCAATGATCCAAAATAAGGTGCAAAAAAGGAGGCGTTTTCCAGGATTTGCCAAACTGTTCAACGAAGACTCCGTATGATGCAAGATTCGTGGCTATAAAGGAAAGCTGATCAGATACAGGCGTTTGCAGTTAGACCCGATCTAATAAATATTTTACAGTGCTTTCCGAGAAGTTTAAAGCCCAAACGCATCTGGCACTTCACCTTTGCTGAATGCAGATGCAGCATCCTGATAACAGAGGGAACAACAATACTGGAAAGCTGGACAGAGCACTTCAGTGGCGTTCTCAACAAACACTCGTCAGTTAATGATGAGGCGATAAATCGTCTGCTAGAAATAGAAACTAATGAGACTCTAGCCCACTATCCTACTGTCCAAGAAACACAAAAAGCCATCGATCTCCTCACTAGCGGAAATGCTCCGCGATCCGACTCAATTCCTGCCGAGATCTACAAAGCTGGGGGACCCAGACTGACTGAGAAGCTGACTGGACTCTTCTGTGAAATGTGGAATCAGCAGCGTCTCCCACAGGACTTCAAAGATGCATCCATTATTCATCTCTATAAGAGAAAGGGAAATGGGCAAGTCTGTGACAACTATAGAGCGATATCTTTGCTTTACGTTGCAGGAAATATACTTGCAAGGATTCTACTAGACAGACTTTCGCATCACCTAAAACAAGGGCTACTTCCAGAGAGTCAATGTGGATTTAGAAACGGACAGACCACCACTGACATGGTCTTTGCAGCTGGCAAATACAAGAAAAATGTCAAGATTAAAATGTCCACCTTCTCACCACATTTGTGAATTTAACAAAAGCTTTCAATACTCTAAGTCGTGACGTCGTATTAAAGTTCGTGGCCAAATTTGGATGTCCCAATGCATTTATTATAATAGTTCGGCAGTTCCTTGATGGCATGTTGGCTTGAGTTCAAGATCACGGGGAATACTCTGATCCATTTGGTGTTACAAAGGGAGTGAAGCAAGGATGCATCCTAACCCCTACTCTTTTCAGCATGATGTTTGCTGCCGTGTTGATGGATGCATTCAAGGGCAGTGATGCAAGAGTCAATATCCGCTATCGTCTAGACGGTGAGCTAGTCAATCTGAGGAGACTGCGGGCAAAAACAAGAGTACTAAATTGAGACCAAATGTGAACTTCTCTTTGCTGATGACTGTGCTCGCAATGCCCATTCAGATAATGAGATGTAATGTACTGTTGACATGTTCGCAGTGGCTTTCGTTAACTTTGGTCTCACAATCTCCACCAGCAAGACTGAAGTGCTATACCAATCAGTTCCAAGAACTGATTTCAGTAAGCCATCTAGCCCTATAAATGGTCAGAAACTAAAGTCGGTAGAACGCTTTGCATACATTGGCAGCACACTCTCCAGAACAGTCCATATTGAGGAGGAAGTAAACTCGAGAATAGCCAAAGTATGTGTAGCATTTAAAAAACTAAGATCCTCAGTTTGGGACTGGAGAGGAATTAAGCTTATAACCAAATTGAGGGTTTATGCGGCAGCCGTTCTACCAACTCTTCTGTATACGTATGAAGCTTGGATTGTGTACAGTTGAATTGCGAACAAGTTTGACCATTTTCATCTGGGCTGCGTAAGGAAACGGCTAAGCACAAAATGGCAAGATAGGATTACAGATGTAGAAGTTCTTTCGCGGGATGGCATGACAAGCATCCACACAACTCTGTGCAAATCGCAGCTTAGATGAACTGACCATGTTGTCCGCATGTCAGATAAGCCGTTTCCAAAGAAAATATTATACGGCGAGCTTGAATCAAGCAAGCGAGCTCGTGGTGGTCGAGTAAAACGTTTAAAGACATTCTGAAAGTCTCACTGAAGAACTGTGACATTGCCACTGACAATTTGAAGTACATTGCTGCTGATCGCCGTCTGGCGTAGTAAAATCTTCTCTGGCACGGCGTTTATTAAGCAGACAAGAATCACGGAAGCTGCACGGAAACGATCGACCCGAAAGGCAAGAGAAGATTTGCCTCCGCCTGACGGTCAGATAGTTCGTCTCTGCCCTCAGTGTGAAGACGCTTTGGAACTCGGATTCGTTTCATAAGCCACCTACGAACCCACTCTAGGATTGACATATGACAATGTGGAACTCTTTGGTTGGTTTCATCAGCCACCTAGGAGCCCACTCTAGGAATGACATATGACAATGTGATCCTTTTTGGTTGGTTTCATCAGCCACCTAGGAACCCACTCTAGGATTGACATATGACAATGTGGACCTCTTCGGAAACGATGAACAAACAACTAGATGCATTTATTGAATTTGTAAATGATGGAACTACAGATGTTTCAAAGGAAATAATGAAAATTCACATGTTTAATCGTGTTGCAAATATCGAATACATTTTTAATTATTGAAAAAAAAATAAAGGCAAATAATAAAAAAATCGATAATTTGTTGCCAGATCGATGCAAGACTCTACATACACCTTAATCGATACCTCAAACCCTAACTTCGAGACTGCTGCTAGTGACAATTTCATAATCACCCATTTATGAGTGCACTCAGTGACCCTGCTGTGTCAGCATTGGTTACTTCTACCTGTTGGATGAATAGCGAGACATATGCCCCGGCCTAAAAACACAACGTCTGTTTTGTTTATAATCCTACCTGTATTACAGAAAACGTTTTATGTATGCCAGGATAGAAGTCTGTAAAATGACGACGAGCTATGAGGTATGCGCATTCCGCTGTTATCACAGCGCGTCAAGACTGTGTCTGCTAATTATAGTAGCGACAGATTGGTGGTGTGGTGTGTCTGGAACGATTTAGTATTATAGCAACGGTACATGTAGCGAAAGGCTCTAGTGTACCCACATGTAAATGGGTTAACTAACTAGCAGTAGAGGAAGTCATGGCAAATGATACAGAACTGGTCCCCATCCAGCTCACACACAAATGGAGAATTAATAAAATGAAGTCTTTAACACTTTATCTCTGACGACAGTGTCTGATGTGAGACCAAAACTTCATCTCTGACGGCAGTATCTGATGTGAGACTAAAAACTTCATCTCTCAGGGCAATACCGGATGTGAGACTAACACTTCATCTCTGGTGGCATTTTCTGATGTGAGACCAACACGTCTTCTCTGACAGTATCTGATATGAGACTAACACTTCTTCTCTGATGGCAGTGTCTGATGTGAGACCAAAACTTCACCTCTGATGACAGAGTCTGATGTTTCTGCCGAAGACGGATGTGTCGGATCTAAAGGTGCAAATATCGCAGTCAAACTATTCTATTCTCCGGACTACATTCTGCTACGTGCAAAGCCCTGTTCAGGGCTTGGTAGCAGAAAATTGAGAATGAACGCAGAAGAAGGAGAAGAAGGATGTGAAACTAACACGTCTTCTCTGACAGCACTGTTTGATGTGAGACCAACTCCTCATCTTTGGCGCCAGTGCCTGATATAAAATCAATACTTCATCTCTGATGGCAGTGCATCGTTGCAGTGTCCTCTTCTTCTCTGATGTCCATCCCGAAAAAGTTGTGATGATATTGTGTCGAAGTTTATTTCCCGTTGTCTAATGTTTACAGTTAAAAGTTATTGCCCATTGGAAGCGATGGTGGCCACAACGTCGACGGTTTGGTCTTAATAATGTGATGTGCGCGGTATTTAGATTATAGTGAGGAAGTGAATGCGCTGGTCATCAATCTCACTCTTATCCCGAGTTAACTTGTATCAGTGGAAAGACTATTGGTCGAGACGGCTGGAAGGAACTCAGGATGCAGGTACCAGGGGTCTCTTGAAACTTGCGGGGTTCGATCGTCCACAGTTTCCGTTCATCAATGTGAGAGGCGACTGCCTTAACCTCTTGACTACAGCGACGGACACCCCCTCCCCCTCACCCTCTATTGATTACAAACCCTAACTGACTACCGCCTGTGCTCTAATACTTACTTGATTATTGGTCTGTGGTAACTTTAAGTGAGTTGTTTATTCTTGACGAATTACATCAAGTAGCAGGTTTCAGTGGCAATTCTTACATCCCGACACGTACTGCAGAATATAGTACAATACCTTCTAGGTTGTAGCTCAATGGGTGAGTGAATTATCAGCAAGCTCACCACTATAGGGATTACAATGTCTATTCCCACCTTGCTGCCGGGCTACTGCACGCCGAAAGTGAGGTGAGGTCAAAATTTAGTACCTGCAACTGACAGAATTGATCTAGCACCGTGCCATAAAAACTGAAGTAGAAATACTACTTTATAAAGATCTTTGCTACGCCCTCGACAATCCAGCAGTTAACTTAAACTTGTTTAATATTTCAATATTTTTAACGTTGCTGATGATTATATACCCGGATTATAAGGTTAAAAACTTTCCCATATACTAGGCGGAGCTAAATAATAACCGTAACATGGCATATTCTGTTTTTTAACACACACTTGCGTTTTTTTTAAACCCCGCTTCGTAACACTGTCTCGTGTAAAACGCCTGTGCCTTCACCAAAGAAAAAGCTAAAATTCATTTGTTAACTTTTGTTTTTTCCTATGCAAGAGATTGTTGGGGTCGTCCAAACCTAAATATTCTTATTTCTTCCCTCCTGGCAACGCTTCCTTGTCAGCTGGCTACATCGATTGTTGTTAAATCTCAAAGCTAACTTATGAAGATGGGTCTTCCTGACTGTGTTGCAATGCTAGATTTTACAGTAGTTATCCAATTCAGGGATTTATTCAGAGATAAACTGCAGACTCATGTTAAAATGATTTTGTAATCGATTGATACCGGATCGCGTTGCACCCATTAGCGCACCTTCCCTTTATAAATAAGATTGTACTATGGATTTTTTGTGTTCATTGATTGATATTAAAAAGGCAACAAAGCTGGCATTGTATCCAATGTAGAACATTTTAAGTTGGCTAATCGCAAGTAAACAAAACAATTTAACTTTTGGGATAAAACGTGTAAAGACATCATGGAAATACAAGATACTTCGTCTTGTTCATGCCTCTATTTCCAGGCTAGCTATTGTTTTGGTTTTTCATTTGTTTTTCTTAACCCTCTTCTTATTTTTATTGTCTTTATCACCCTTATCGTTTTTGGCATCTGTGTCAATAGATAGTGTTAATTGTGGTGACTGGGTAATTTTCAACATGCGCATCCAGGTCACGTACCCAGTACATTGACTTTGAAATGCATGAGCTTTAACCGTTCTGCTATTGTTATGTTTAGCAGGTGTGGCTGAAGCATTCCAAGACAACAAACACGGCATACATGTATGACTTAAGGAAGGTCTTCATCTACCCGCTCAATACCTGAACAATTTGTACATGTGACTCACCATACAGGTGGTGCTGTCCGTAATAAAAACATACGCGGTTTGTTATATTTAAAAAGAAACATTTAGCGGCAACGTTCGTAATGACGAAAAACATGTACACCAGACAGCAGAAAAAATATACACCAGACAACAGATAACATATACACCAGACAACAGATGACATATACACCAGACAACAGAAAACATATACACCAGACAATAGAAAACATACACCAGACAACAAAACACATATACACCAGACAACAGAAAACATTACACCAGACAACAAAACACATATACACCAGACAACAGAAAACATTACACCAGACAACAGAAAACATTACACCAGACAACAGAACACATATACACCAGAAAACAGAAAACATATACACCAGACAACAGAAAACATTACACCAGACAACAGAAAACATATACACCAGACAACAGATAACATGTACACCAGACAGCAGATGACATATACACCAGACAACAGATGACATATACACCAGACAACAGAAAACATTTACACCAGACAACAGATAAAATATGCACCAGACAACAAAATACATATACACCAGACAACAGAAAACATGTACACCAGACAACAGAATACATTTACGCAAGACAACAAATACATATACACCAGACAACAAAATACATATACACCAGACAATAGAAAACATACACCAGACAACAAAACACATATACACCAGACAACAGAAAACATATACATCAGACAACAAAATACATTTACGCAAGACAACAAATACATATACACCAGACAACAAAATACATATACACCAGACAATAGAAAACATACACCAGACAACAAAACACATATACACCAGAAAACAGAAAACATATACACCAGACAACAGATAACATGTACACCAGACAGCAGATGACATATACACCAGACAACAGATGACATATACACCAGAGAACAGAAAACATATACACCAGACAACAGATAAAATATGCACCAGACAACAAAATACATATACACCAGACAACAGAAAACATGTACACCAGACAACATAATACATTTACGCAAGACAACAAATACATATACACCAGACAACAAAATACATATACACCAGACAATAGAAAACATACACCAGAAAACAAAACACATATACACCAGACAACAGAAAACATATACACCAGACAACAAAAAACATATACAGCACACAACAAAATGCATATACACCACACAACAAAAAACATGTACACCAGACAACAAAATACATATACACCAGACAACATGTACACCAGACAACAGAACACATATACACCAGAAAACAGAAAACATATACACCAGACAACAGAAAACATTACACCAGACAACAAAATACATATACACCAGACAAAAAAAAAAATATACAGCACACAACAAAATGCATATACACCAGACAACAAAAAACATGTACACCAGACAACAAAATACATATACACCAGACAACATGTACACCAGACAACAGAAAACATGTACACCAGACAACAGATGACATATACACCAATCAACCGGAAACATATTAACTACACAATAGAAAAGATATACACCAGACAACAGAAAAGAATGTGAAGCAACAAGCAACTAGACACAACCTACGAAACTAGGATGTGACCAATATGAATTGCTACAAAGGGAATGTTTTAGGTTGTTGTGTTAGCAAGATACTCCCCTAGAGGACTTGCTATCACTAAAAATGTATATTCACTGGACTGAGTTTCTGTACCTTCGACACTATATGAAACAACAGACGCAGACACCAGGCCAGAGACGAGCTTGCATATTCAAAGTTGCTGATTGAAGCTACTCGTACGTAGTTGAATTAACTCTTTACTATATTACTTTGGTATCGTGTTACAGTGGCTCTTCTTGCTTCCCAAGGCGCACTTTAGAAGACGAAACGAGATCCTCCTGGCTGTAGTGTAATGCGAAGTTCTTTAGTAAGCTCACCACTACATGGATTACAATATATAACTGCACCTCGTTGTCGAGATAATTGTGACACCTCACGTTTCCAGGAGCACTATCGAGGACATGCTGTCTTGTCTTCATTAATATGTGTCATATGATCTTGATTACTTTTTGCTCCCCGAATCTCTAATACGAAAGCACATTATCAACTGGTTTGAGAACGAAGAGTAACATCTGGGTAAACTGAAACATATTGACCAAGACCCCCATTTCTCGTTCACATTGAACTCACGGAAACATGTTTTGTGACAACAGTCTGGTCATCGACAGGAGATCCTCACTATAATCCTTCTTGTAGTGAGCCTGTTGAGAATCTCAGCGATGCAAACATCCAGAATAGACAGTCCATCCGATCAGCGATGCATACATCCAGAATAGCCAAAGTCCATCCGATCAGCGATGCAAACATCCAGAATAGACAAAGTCCATCCGAACAGCGATGCAAACATCCAGAATAGACAGTCCATCCGATCAGCGATGCAAACATCAAGAATAGACAAAGTCCATCCGATCAGCGATGCAAACATCCAGAATAGACAGTCCATCCGATCAGCGATGCATACATCCAGAATAGACAAAGTCCATCCGATCAGCGATGCAAACATCAAGAAAAGACAAAGTCCATCCGATCAGCGATGCATAAATCCAGAATAGACAAAGCCCATCCGATCAGCGATGCAAACATCCAGAATAGACCAAGCCCATCCGATCAGCGATGCAAACATCCAGAATAGACAAAGCCCATCCGATCAGCGATGCAAACATCCAGGATAGACAAAGTCCATTGGATCAGCGTTGCATACATCCAGGATAGACCAAGCCCATCGAATTAGCTACTTCACTGGATATAAGAAAAGCTATTACAAGCTGTTGTTGTATGTCCACAGTGAGGAAGTTTACTTTTGGGTTCGTCCTGAAAAAGGCATTAAGTCGCGAGTTGCAGTAGCTCTCCTTACATCCAAATTGTGCTGATGGAGGTGGACCGTGACTCTCTAGGCGGTTGTGCAATGTTTGACATTATTTGTTAGTCGCTAGTTTCTACGAGAATGACCTCTATCCCCACCTCATTAGCTAGACTACCATGAAAGAGCCTGTTTCCAGGGAGAACTGCGTGGATGAGGTTGTGTCTTGGTGAGTATGTTCACCTGATCCTGACTAACATTGCTCTCTCCCCAGTACAATCCGCTACCAGAGGGCATTTATTAAGAGTGAAGCACTTAACACGAGATCACTGCAGAGTGTATGTACGACGTGCAATCCATGCTGACGTATCTTATAGACGTTATGGTGGAAAATGCCCAGTAGCAACACTTCAAACAATGATAGCTAAGCAGTTACCAGCACAACACAAGGAATAATACAGTTCGTATGCTGTCGGGTAGGCTAAATGTCAATAGGGAAACGTCTAGTGCCGACACATCAGAAGTGCGCGTTAACAGGTCTAGTAAGCCACAAGAAGAAAACAATCCACAAACGTTCTACTAATTCTCTAAAAAAAACAGATCTGGTTCTATAGTGAATTCTGGCCCACTTTGGGCTGATTGAAAACGAGAAAGCAGATGAGCTCGAAAACGATGAAATCAGCGGCACGTAGACTCACCATCGACAGAGCTATAAAGAAGCAAATACACTAATCAAAAGATCCATGGAGACAGAATGGAGAGGCAAGCATAAAGAATACACGCCTGACAATGACCGCATAGACAAATTTGGAACAAATGGGCAGACAAAGATCTTCAGACTTAGAACGGGACATTACAGACTCAATTGCCCAACTCATCAGAATGGGTCTAAAAGACACCGCCACTTGCAATTGTGAGCACCCAAGCTAACACCAGAATATATGCGACAGGACTGCCCACTTATAACAACCGAAGAACGACAGTCCGGCCTGGGGAAGCGACTATACTCGGCAAGCTGTTAGGGACCAGCAAAAACCTGAAACGCAGTCTCCTCCGTGAATCTCACCAGGAGAAGATTACTAATAACAGTCAAAGGAAAGTCCGAAATGCAAACCAGATAGCACATGAGATGGCACCTTCTAAGGGTCAAACAGATAGATGTTCTGAACAAAATGAAAGCTTCTGGTTACCTGACATCAGACAAGGATGAGTACCAGGATTTCAGTATTCTAAAATAAATAATGATAGGCATAGTTCGTGCATGATTTTGCACCTGTTTATTCAATTTATGTCTTATTCCACCACTTACATTTCACTGGTGTATTTCCAAATAGAAATGGCATCCTACATTGAACGAGCCACAAAAACCAACACACTCTGCTCTGCATGTCGTACATTAGGACTAAAGAATGCTGTACATGGGACTAGCAACCTGACAACGGGCACATGGTTTATTGTTAGAGAAGGAAAGGAAGAGAAAACGGAAACTGGTACTACCAAGTAAAATAGCTGAATCCTGGTATAATGAAGCCTCTGACACTTCATCTCCAGCAAAAGTATCTGAAATTAGAGTATGTTTACCAAGCTTTAATGAAGAAATGGAAATGAAGAGTAAACAGGGTCAGGTGAAATATACTTACTTATGAAGAGCCCACCTGAGGTTCTCGCTCGTTATCCTGGATCCAGGAAATGTCATAGTTGTCTAACCAACGAGGTGAGAATCGACAATTAAATCCCCTAGTTGTGAGCGTCTTGAATAATCTCGCATGCACTACAGCAAGAAGAATCCCGGCGACTTCAAACACGCATCAGGATTCAAGAAAAGCCAATGTACCCGCTATCAAAGAAACGTAGTCACGAGTTAACTCAACTTTGCACGGGTAGGATCTAACAACAACACATACGAAAGATTGAATCATACGTCGGTCAAACACAGAAAAGCGAATGAAAGGACACCAGATCAAATCAGGTCATCCCGTAACCCGTGAGGCCATTGGGGCACACACGAAGACACCCCCCAAAACCCACGCCACCCGTCTCTGTCAGCGGCCTCTGACTGTGCCTCCTCTGGTCGGAGATCGGTCCATTCCTTTATGTGTTGTCCTCCCACCTCTTTATGGGACTACCTCTTCGTTGTCCGCCTTGCATCTAGTTTGCAGGAGCGTGTTTGCAAAACCGTTTGATCTCGAAATGGGGCCGTACCAAGCGAGTTTCCGTAGTTCGACCGTTGAAAAGGTCCTATTGCTGTTGTAATTCTGTCTCGTATTTCCCCACGAAAGGGCATAGCAGAGTGTAATAAAAAAGCATTGTACTAGAACTAGCAGTAAGTATTTGGACAGTTAGCCAGTTGCTAACAGAGGATGTCCTCTTGCGGGTCTGATCTGTGTTGATCTCATTTCTACATATCAAAACGTGTGCTACAATATATCCTTTACTTACATACTGGCCAATCACTACTCTTCTACAAGTGCACTGCCACGGAGTGTTTAGGTGTCTACCTTGTGCTTTATTTGGCTTATTTATAACGGGTTATAGTGACTTCTTATATCGCTAGGCATGCTGTATGAGGTGGGTTTGAACCCTCCTGGCTGTACCAACATTCTCAACTTCTCGGATGGCTCACAACCCCTGAGATGGGGTAGAAGTCCCATGGATAGGGTTGTCAGATTCGTAGATATGGTTGTCAGTCCCATGGATATGGTTGTCAGACTCGTGGTAAGGGTTATCAAACTAACGGATAGGGTTGTTAGACTCATGGATGTGGTGCTCCGTCCCATGGAAAGAGTAGTCAATCTCATGGATAGCGTAGTCAGTACCATGGAAAGGGTAGTCAGTACCATGGAAAGGGTAGTCAGTACCATGGAAAGGGTAGTCAGTACCATGGAAAGGGTAGTCAGTACCATGAATAGGGTAGTCAGTATCATGGATAGGGTAGTCAGTACCATGGATAGGGTAGTCAGTACCATGGATAGGGTAGTCAGTTCTATGAATGGGTGAAGAGCTTTATGGATGGATCATACAGTTCCATGGATGGGTGGACAGTCTTGTTAATGGAGTAGCCAGTCTCATGGATGGGTAGGAAGTTCAACGCAGCCACAAAACGCATCCACTATATAATAACATCCGTACTTTGGCTTGTTGGTCTTGTTTGTTTTTTGCCAGTCATTCGGAGTATAGCGTCTCTAATTACAGTATCTTCCATTTGGACGTATGCACCAAAGCATTTTACGTGCGTTTGCTATAGCGATGTATGTGCTAGTTTGTTTAATACGATGAGATCGCTAGGCAGATGCTCAACCCTCTCTGGTCACCTTTTGTGACATCCATGGAGGTGCAGTGGGCATATTCTTTCTTCCTCAGTAACGGAAAGCCCCTGGATCCACTATGGCAATGTTTTGGCTTAAACGTCCTTAAATATCAGTGACCTCATTTGATTTAAAATGGAACGATCATTTTATCATTTTTATAATGGAAAATACCTTCCATGTAAAGGCAATTAACAATTGCTACGCTTGGCTTTCATATTTTTTTATATTTTCATTATGTGTGTTGAGTGTCAGCTTGTGTTTACTAATTTTGTTCTGCGTGTTCTGCGTATATTGAACCATACCGAGCTCGGATGAGAAATACTCGGGGCGCAGATGGAGGCTTTCGCTTACTTGATTTCATGCTTAATTCACACGGAAACATTGGATGTGTTATGTGTTTCATTCTATTTGTCAATTGTATATAGTTAGCTAAGTGATTCTCAACATGTGTATCTTGTGAATCCATGATTTTAATTTCCTCTCACCTTTCTCCGTTCCACTAATAATCTCTATATGCTGTTTTAGCACACACGTGTGAAAGTTATATTCGCTTTTTACTCATGTTTTAATTGTATTACCGGAATCCGAAAAGTGAGTAAAGAATAGTAAAACTGTAACGTTCTAGGCATGTCATAACAGGAGACTAGGGAGGATTGGAAATTACCATGGACCCCGTTGAAACGTTAAACCACAGATTTTAGATATAGACTAGTCTACATAGGATAAACTGGCATGTTTATGTTGAAGACATACTTCACAGGGAGCTGGTAAGGTTTTAATTGACTGTTTCAATTCTTTAAAAACAAATTGTTTCTAAGAATACCCTGTGTTTCGTACAAAACACACGACCTCTTAATGTGGAAAAATATTCGTTCCTAGATCCCAAACCACTTACTACTGTAAAAGAAAGATTCGAACCTAGTCCCCGCAACCACGTTTTACTATAAAAGAAAGATTCGTACCTAAACCCCCAACCATTTCTTACTGTAAAAGAAAGATTCGTACCTAGACCCCAACCACTTCTTACTGTAAAAGAAAGATTATTACCCAAACCCCCAACCATTTCTTACTATAAAAGAAAGATTCGTACCTAGACCCCCAGCCACTTCTTACTATAAAAGAAAGATTCGTACCTAAACCCCGCAACCATTTCTTACTGTAAAAGAAAGGTTCGTACCTAAGCCCCCAACCACTTCTTACTGTAAAAAAAAGATTCGTACCTAAGCCCCCAACCACTTCTTATTGTAAAAGAAAGATTCGTACCTAGACACCTCCACATTTTACTGTCAAAGAAAGATTCGTACCTAGACCGCTTCATATCTTACTGTGGAAGAAAGAATTATATATAGATCATGCCTTCTTACTGTGGAAGAAAGATGTACATATAGATCATGCCACCTCTTACTGTAGAAGAAAGATTTATATATAGATCTTACTGTACAATAATGACTAACCCGAATGTATGTTGGGCAAAGACGTTCAATTAGGAGCTTTCCTCGTGTGTGAACTTATTCTATTCTGAGTGTCAAATGAACCAGTGATATAAATCCAGTGTAACATTGTATTTCTGATTACAGGAAGACACCATAACCCGCCGGTGCTGGAATTGGGTCGGCCATATCCACATGACAAATACGAAAACTATGATAAAAGTGGACTCGAAATCTAACATAGAGATTAAAAATAGACTGTCGGAGCAGGTTAAGGGTTTCCGCCATCTTGTAAAAATAGTAACAGAAAAATGGAAGGTGCGAAATGGAAATGAATAACTTGAATCCCTTGGTGCTGGGATTGGGTCCACCCATGTCATAAGAAACGCCCCTAACACCATCACTTGAACTCCTCGGCGCTGGGATTGGGTCCACCCATGTCGTAAGAAACGCCCTTAACACCATCACTTGAACTCCTCGGCGCTGGGATTGGTCAGGTCAGGTCAAATAAGCTACATTACGCAATCCAGGATCTCACAATGCAGTATCCAGAATTCTAATGCGAGGTTGTTTTTTATTTGCGTTCGCCTTATTTCTCTATTCCCCAAGGCGGTGTGCGTTGCACTGTGGTTTTTATTTTACGCCCGTCGGCCCAGTGCATCCGACTTCAGCATGCATTTTATGTAAGGGCCTGCTTCCTCCTGCATTTTCTAAGGGTTTGCTTTCCCGGGGTAACGGCCGGTGCTGTGATGGGGATCGAACCCAGCACCTTCTGGTTGTGAGCCGTGTCACTTAACCACTAGGCCACTCCGTCCACCTAATGCGAGGTTTGAGTACAGTGATCCCTTCCACCTTGTTGAAGTGCCGTATGAGATCAGCTACGTTTAGTCTAGGACATGTCATAATAAACGCCACTGACACCGCCACTTGAACCCCTCGGCGCTGGGATTGGGTCCACCCATGTCATAACAAACGCCACCAACACCGTCACTTGAACCCATCGGCGCTGGGATTGGGTCCACCCATGTCATAACAAACGCCACCAACACCGTCACTTGAACCCCTCGGCGCTGGGATTGGGTCCACCCATGTCATAACAAACGCCACCAACACCGTCACTTGAACCCCTCGGCGCTGGGATTGGGTCCACCCATGTCAAAACAAACGCCCTGGCACCTCCCCAACCTCTCAATGCTGGGTTTGAGTCCACCTAATTCCTATCAAATGCTTCTAATACCATCACCTGAACCGTTCTGACATGGACCCCACAGGGAAGGTGGAAATGAAATTGATTTAAACCTGAAATAAACCCAGGCGCAATCCAAATAGCGAAAGTTGGCAGCAATGGATCGCAAATATTGTTTGTCTCTTAACATGATAGTGAAAGTTAATCGTTCACCTCTCATTCTTTAAGTCTCTTTTCACCTCTAATTCATTAAGTCTCTTTTCACCTCCAATTCATTAACTCTCTTTTCACCTCTAATTCATTAACTCTCTTTTTATCTCTAATTCATTAACTCTCTTTTCATCTCTTAATTCATTAACTCTCTTTTCATCTCTAATGCATTAACTCCAATTTCACCTCTAATTCATTAACTCTCTTTTCATCTCTAATTCATTAACTCTCTTTTCATCTCTAATGCATTAACTCCAATTTCACCTCTAATTCATTAACTCTCTTTTCACCTCTAATTCATAAACTCTCTTTTCATCTCTAACTCATTCCTATTTGTTTTCTTTAATGCCCATGAGATGCGGACCATTCTTCTATATATCCACAGTTCAAAGTCGTCAATTATCATCTCTAATCTTTTGCTCATTGTGTCCATGTTTCCCCGCCACTCAGCAAAGACGAATATGTATAACACCTGATCATTCTAATTTATAGTTGGTGAGATATATTATGAATGTCAATTTTTGACTCACGCTGCTGAAAATAGTTGTAGACGTTTTCCTACTTGGCGAGGAACCATGAAAGCCAAAGTGAAAATCTTGAACAGTTCAATCCGGACGGCCGCATACACAATGAGTGGAGGGAGTTTGTTGTTATCTTGAAAAAAAAACATCATGTCACATAATATGTTACCATTAATTGACCAAGTACACGAGAAGGAGAAAAGAAAGTAGTAGTAGTAGAATAAAAAGAAGAACAGGAAAGAAAAAAGAAGAAGAAAAGTGTGTTTTATTGTTATTTTCGTGTTTTCTGTTATCTATCACGACCATCTTCCTAATGCATTCTATTTCCGACTGACAGGTATTGTAATTATAAAATAAAATGTATAATGAAACTCATGTTTTTCTTTCGTAGGAAAGAATCTGAAATTGACCAACAATTAGACCAAATTACGCAATCCAGAATCTCACAATCCAGTATCCAGGATACAACATGTCGCTGGAAGGAGAATCTGGTTTATGTGAATTCTTTGGAGAATTAAATCTGACGAAAGCCAGAATTTGCCTGGCATTTACAACTGATGACCTGTATGAGCATTGATTATCGAGGTCTGAGTGCAGTGACCCCTTCCACCTTGTCGAAGTACCGTATGAGATCTGCTACATTTAGACAAGGACAAGTCTTATCAGAACACCTGCCCACCGACTGTTTTCATCGCAAACACACCATTGGGAGTATTTCTCAACGCTGAACAAGACGACGTAAACCGTGATATCTCGTGCCTGATTTGATTTCAAAGTTATCATTAATCGTCTCCAGTATTACGACCCATCTAACTTCCACCGTTGATGTGACGTTCATTTGTTATGGATATTATAGCCGTTCACCTAAAGGTAAGTATTGTTTATACAGATATATGTTCCTATGGCGTTTATGTATTAATAACTAAATGGAAGTTGAGTCCTTGCTGAAGGTAAAAGGTCGATAACAACATCGCATATAGGTAATGGCTCAGTGACCGCACCAGGATAAAAACAAAACTAAAAGCCACGTGACAATCACAATACATTTGTGAGGGAGAAAGAGCGAATTAAAGAAAACTAACAAATCACAACAATCATAAATGACGGCGATTCAAGAAGGTTTGAGTTGGCAGCAGTTACCAGAAAGTGGCCAGGGACGTGCGAGTCACAATATGCCAGTTATGAAAAAGACAGATCAGACAAAAAAACCTCGTTATGATTACACGTAGAATGATTTTAAATGAAATTGTGCACACGTAGGCACAATGGATGGTAACATGTGAAACATTTCATGAATATGTTCTAATATCGCTTATGTTGTTACGGCACCCGAGTCGTATCCGAGGGAAGAAAGAACTTGTTCACTGAAACCTCACATGATCGTCTTATTAGCGGAGTGGTAGATCCCTATTGTCTTACTGTCAAGCACTGGGTTCTTCTTCTTCGTACGCTGTCAGACGTTAACTTGAATTTGTTCGAAGAAAGCAGCGGTCATCCTGAGGCTGTCAAAACTGCCATAGAGTCTGTCCAGTGTTGGCACTGGTGATGGTCACATGTGCTTTCTCTGGTCCTCGTATGTCGGGCAATTTTGCAGCAGATGTTCAGCGGTTATTTTCCCTGTACCAGAGGTGCATTCGTCAGTGCCACCTATCTTCAGTTTATTGAATAGATGGTATATCAGTCTGTTGTGGCCTGTGCGGAATCTGAAGACCACGGCCTGCTCTCTTCTGTTCAACTGGTAGTAGGCATCATTTTTTGTGTAGCCAGTATGTTCTGTTTCCCATTTGGCCATGTATCTGGCCCTAATAAACCTTTTGGACTCTGTGTAGGTCACTCTAGAATCTGGTTGTGGTAATCGTGCACCTTCTTTTGCCAGTCTGTCTGCCTCCTCGTTGCCTTGGATATTACAGTGGGATGGAACCCACTGTACCACTACTCTTTTTGGTGCGGACTGCTGGCATAGTTGACAGAGTACTGCTCTTAAATCATTAAGTTCAGTATTTTTCTGGCTTTTCAGTGCTGTAACCACGGCCAGGGCATCTGTAAGCAGGACTATCTGGCTTTCATTGCTTTCGCCTGTCAGCATAAGCACGGGGTTCGATCCAACCCAAGTCAGCTACACACTGCAGTCGACCAAGAGGTACCTGACTTGCTGTCACGGAATAAAAAGTAGCGAAAAAGGGAACTGACAACTCCACATCAATTACATTCTTACGTCTGTTACAATCAAATTTCTAGCACTTTTTCTCAGACAACAATGTGGTACGGGTTACCCTTCACATTGTTTAGCCTTCAGAGCATGTAGCAACTGTTGGGAAAACAAGGTTGAGCGTGGAGCTAACAACCTTATCATGAACAAAGAATTGCTAGTTACACTGCCTACTCTGGGTTTGGATATATATTTATGATAAGGACAAGAGCTGTCCTGAGCTTTGAAGGCAATGAAATGAGACAAGAAAAAAGTGTTTATTATTTAGGATTTTCAAGCATCTGACCTTTTATATCACCATTTACATTTGTTACATTTTTACATTTACAAGTAGTTGTTTTCTTAGCATTTACACTTCTACTTGCTTCCTTACCATTTACATATGTAGTTTTTTTCTTGCCATTTACACCTGTAATTGCATTCTTACCATTTACATGTGTAATTGTTTTCTTATCTTTTACACCTGTAATTGTTTTCTTACCATTTACGCTTGTAGTTGTTTTCTTACCGCTCAGATCTGCAGATGTTTTCTTACGATTTACACATGTAGTTGATTTCTTACCATTTCAGATGTGGTGGTTTTCTTACCATTCATACCTGTAAATGTATTCTTACCATTTACAAATATAAATGTTTTCTTACCATTTACACCTGTACTTGTTTCTTACCATTTACACCTGTAGTGGATATCTTACCGTTCACACCTGTGTCTGGTTTCTACCATTTACAACTGTAGTTGTTTTCTTACCGTACAGACTTTTAAATGTTTTCTTAACATTTACACATGTAGTTGCTTTTTTGCCGTTCACGCATGTAGGTTTCTTGTCGTTCACGCCTGTAGTTGGTTCCTTGCCATCCACATATGTAGATGGTTCTTTGCCGTCAACACATGTAGTTGGTTTCTTGCCGTTCACGCCTGTAGTTAGTTTATTGCCATTCATACCTATAGAAGATATCTAACCATTTACACTTGTACTTGGTTTCTTACCGTTTCCACCCGCACTTTGTTTTTTGTAGTACACACCTGTAGTAGGTTTCTTAACTTTTCCCCCTGTAGTTGGTTTCTTGCCGTTCACACCTATACTGGGCTTCTTTGCGTTCACACCTGTACTAGATTTCTTACCGTTCATACATTTACTTGGTTTTTTTTACCGTTCTCATCTGTACTTGGTTTCTTGCCGTTCATACCCGTAGAAGGTTTCTTGCAGTTCACACCAGCACTTGTTTCTTGCCGTTCACACCTGTAGTTGGTTTCTTGCTGGTCACACCTGTAGTTGGTTTCTTGCTGGTCACACCTGTATTTGGTTTCTTGCTGGTCACACATATAGATAGTTTGTCGTTCACACCTGTTGTTAGTTTCTTGCTGGTCACACCTGTAGTTGGTTTCTTCCTGGTCACACCTGGCTGGTTTCCTACAGTTCACACCTGTAGTTAGTTTCTTGCCGTTCAAATCTGTAGTTTGTTTCTTGCCGTTCACACCTGTAATATGTTTCTTGCCGTTAACACCTGTAGTTAGTTTCTTGCTGGTCACACCTGTATTTGGTTTCTTGCTGGTCACACCTGTAGTTAGTTTCTTGTCGTTCGGTACACCTGTAGTTAGTTTCTTGCTGGTCACACATGTAGTTAGTTTGTCATTCACACCTGTAGTTAGTTTCTTGCTGGTCACACCTGTAGTTGGTTTCTTGCTGGTCACACCTGTAGTTGCTTTCTTACAGTTCACACCTGTAGTTGCTTTCTTACAGTTCACACCTGTAGTTAGATTCTTGCTGGTCACACATGTAGTTAGTTTGTCGTTCACACCTGTAGTTAGTTTCTTGCTGGTCACACCTGTAGTTGGTTTCTTGCTGTTCACACCTGTAGTTGGTTTCTTACAGTTCACACCTGTAGTTAATTTCTTGCAGTTCACATCTGTAATTTGTTTCTTGCCGTTCACACTTGTTATATGTTTCATGCCGTTAACACCTGTAGTAGGTTTCTTGCAGTTCACACATGTAGTAGGTTACTTATTTTTCACACTTGTAGTTGGTTTCTTACATGTCCCACTTGTAGTTGGTTTCTTACCTTTCACACTTGTTGTTTGTATCTTACCTTTCACACTTATAGTTGGCTACTTTCCTTTCACACTTGTAGTTGGTTTCTTACCTTCCACACTTGTTGTTGGTTTCTTACCTTTCACATTTGTAGTTGGTTACTTACCTTTCACACTTGTAGTTGGTATCTTACCTTTCACACTTATAGTTGGCTACTTTCCTTTCACACTTGTCTCTTGTTTCTTACCTGTCACACTTGTAGTTGGTTACTTACCTTTCACACCTGTAGTTGGTTTCTTACCTGTCACACTTGTAGCTGGTTACTTACCTTTCACACTTATATCTTATTTCTTACCTGTCACACTTGTAGTTGGTTACTTACCTTTCACATTTGTAGTTGGTTACTTACCTTTCACACATGTATTTGGTTTTTTGCCCTTCACATTTGTATATTGTTTCTTGCCTTTCACACCTGCAGCTGGTTTCCTGCTTTTAACACTTGTATCTGGTTTCTTCACTTACACACCTGTGTCTGGTTTCTTCACTTACCCACCTGTGACTGGTTTCTTAAAGTGCACACCTGTAGTTAGTTTTTTTACTGTTCACGTCATAGTGAATTTCTTATTGGTCACATCTATTGTGTTTCTTACCATTTACACTTGTAATTTGATTCTTGCGGTTTACACATGTAGTTGGTTTCTTACAGTGCACACCACTAGTTACTTTTTTTTAACCAGTTAAATCTGTAGTTATATTATTGTATTTATATTTGTATTTGTATTATTACATGTCACAGCATGAACTGTTTTCGTTCCTTTCACACTTATATTTGTCTTAATCTTCACACCTGTAGTTGACATCTTACCGCTCACACCTCTAATTGTTTGTTTTTACTCTTCACGTGTTTACCTGTTTTCTTTATATTCACACCTGTAATTGTTGTCGCATCGTTCAAACCTGTAGAAGTTGCATTGTCTATTCTAACTTATAGTTGCTTTCTTCATCTTCACACCTGTAATTGTCTTCTTACTGCTCGCACCTGTAATTATTGTCTTACCGTTCCCATGTCTACTTGTTTTGTGTCTGTTCATACCTGTGTTTGTTGTCCTTCTGTTCACACCTATAGTTTTATCACTGTTCACACCTGTGATTGTTTCATCTATTCTGAACTCTTCTATGTTGAGAAATTACAACTGACGCAATCATTCACATAAAAAAAAATTGCAATAGAAAATGTCACTACAAATAACCGTGTAACTGTATACCGACTTCCTGAAAGGGGGGTAGGAAGGGGCGACCCATTGAAGAGTCAGTCAATTTTGCGTAAGGAAGAAATACGAGACAATAAACTTGAGCTGTTTTCTTTAGTAAATGAAGAATTTCAGCCCGTGATCTGAGGCTGTGCATGAGCTCTTCACCGTTGCTTTCCTAGCCGCCCTTGTGTTTCATCTCGTCTTATTGATTTTTTGTGGGTTCAGCAAGGGTCTCGCTCGCTCTGTTGTTGGCGCGTTTGTGAAGTAGCAAACGGCTATTTTTAGTTAGAGTCTGTCTGGATCAGACAAGCAACATTTTCTTGGGCTGGAATCGAAGGCAGACAGATAATAGTGTTTTGTATGGGATCACATTCGGACTAGTAATAGTTATTTTTGATGGAAGATCATTACTATAGTGAGTTTCACAATGTTTGCCGCGGTTTACAATTGAACATCTCAGCTTCCCTTGGAACAAAATTATTCAAATTTTGCATATAACCTGCAATTCACCATGTCCCAAAGATAAATATTTTGTTCTTGCCAACAAACATATGGTATACAAAATCCTTTATTTAAGGCACACACAAATCTACGTTGTAAAGAACGGAAAGAGGCATAGGATTTACCTTTATAAAATATGCTAGCGGGAAAAACGTCATCTGTGAGATCTAGTATCCACGAGAAGGAAGTATTTACGTGAGGTACACAAAATGCGTAAATAATCTTATAATATTGTGTATGTGGAAGAAACTTGGGTAAATGCTTACCCCACAACTGAAAAGAAAGGGCAATCAGCGAATAGAACGATTAAAATATTAGCACCAAGTCACACAAAATATCGCTTGATAATAGCACATGTAGGTAGCAGACATAATGGGCTGGAGGAAAATGTAGAACTTGTGTTTCCTTCAAATTATTTGGATAATCAGGACTATCGAACCGAAATGAATGGTAACTTACTTAGAGAGTGGATTGAAAAAACAAAACAGTCTTTCCGTTCTCCGATAGAACCTTCTGTCTGATAATGGACAATGCATGATATCACAACGCAGTGATACAAGAAGACAAAATCACAACATCATCATCAAAAGATGCAATAAAGATCTAGCTCACAAAAGAACACATTCCATTTAACGAAATGTATCTAAAACCTGAATTGCTTTCACTTGTCAAGCAAACATGAAAGGAAACTATATTTTATATTGACAATTGGATCAAAGAGTATGGTCATATATGTTTGAGACTGCTACCTTACCATTCACACTTAACCCCAATTCAACTCGTTTCGGCAAAAGTTAAAGGACAAGTAGCAGCTGAAAATAAAACCTTCAAACTGTCCGATTTTAAAGAACTAACATATGCCACCCTCTCAAAGATTATTGAGCTAAATATGAGGACCATGTCTTGAAAGAAGAAGAGAGTTATTGGAAAACAGATGAACTGTCGTTCGTTCAATCAGTCATCGATTTGTTGCCGCCGTCCGACTCTGATATTATGTCAGAAATTAACTTACATGTTAATGTTTGTTTTTCGAGAACTAGAAGTTTCCATCACCTTTACAGGGCGGTCACTTTCAGGGTCACCCGAATCAGTTAGAAGATAGATCTCAGAACTGAATTATAACAAATTATTGTTTGCTCCAGCATCTCTTTATAGACCTTAACCAATCCATCTGAATTATGTAGTTTCTATGTTCTATATATTATGTGATTTGTACATCTTCACACATTCTTTCTACGAAATGTGCAGTTACTTTGTAAAGTTCGTTAAACACGTGAACTACATTAAAAAGTATATTATGTGCTACCTAATGGGAAAAATCTCATTTGAATTTTTGGAGATGTCTATGCCTAATGGCAGACGATTGTTTAATTTACGGTAAATTATTTTCTGCAGGTACAAAATACATCCTTTGCTAACAAAGATCAAAGTAACTAACCGGTTTAAGACATTGCACTGCCTGACAAAATGTAAATTATAAAGTCATTGGAACATTGGAAAGATAAGACCTCGTGCAAAATAATCCCGTTTGTTGGTGCAAAGGTTATTGAGATATTAGACGATTATTAACGGCAACCATTGTGAGATGGACTATAGTTACTGTTGGATGTACTTGTAGATGCTTAGTAAATTTTATTTGTGAATGTAGTCATAGTTGGACCAGTTATAGCTATTGTTGGGCGAAGTCGATGTTGGATATAGTAAAAGTTGGACTGGTGACAAATTTATTTGGATGTAGTCAAAAGTTGTCTTGTAATATTTATTGTTTGATGAAGTTGAAGTGTAACTAGTAATCATTATTGTTGTATCTAGCAAAGTTTGACTGGTAATATTAATTGGTGGATACAGTTGTAAATATACATTAATAGTAATTGTTGGATGTAATCTTAATCTTACTAGAAACAATTATTTTTTTAATGTAATCTTAATCTTACTAGAAATAGTGACTGTTAAATGTAATAATAATCTTACTAGTAATAATTATTGTTGGATGAAATCGTAGTAATAGAATTAGTGATTGTTGGATGTAATCTTAATCTTACTAGAACTAATTGTTGTTGAATGTAATCGTAATCTAACTAGAAATAATGGTTGTTGGGTGTAATCTTAATCTTACTAGAGATAATAATTGTTGAATGTAATCGTAATCTTACTAGAAATAGTGATTGTTGGATGTAATCTTAATCTTATTAGAAATAGTGATTGTTGAATGACAAGGAGATGGGCGAATCCATTTCCGCTAAACGGTTTTACCTAGATAAATAACACCAAACACGAATAAATGTATTCACCGAACGTTTCAGCTCCTAGCTAAGGACGTGCCGTTTACTAATTCAGCAGGCATCCCTGCCCTGTGCCCTTCGTTTAGCTTCTATTGTTGCCTTTTGTATCCCTTTTATATCTGTCACGAGCTTTAAGCTTCGTGATTGTGCTTTGGTTTTCCTCTTTTTATTTGACCATGCTGTTTCTATAACAAATACAACCTTTTAACCATGCATGGTGATTTACTAATATGTACCTTGTCTAACGCTATCGTGTTCTTGTACTACGCTTTGCCTGATTATTTTCCGCAATTCTACATCATTGATTCTATTATGGCATTTCAACCATTCCAATCTGCTGAAAAACTAATTGTGAAGTTTAAAGTTCATCGGCTGCTGTGTTAGTTCTTCTCCATTCATCGGAGAACTAATATGACAGACACCACACTGTCGTTCAACAATATCTTATTGCTGCCATCAAAACCAACTAACAACATTCCACCTTCTACAAATCCACCTACACAATTTCCAATGTCACGGCTCTACCTTCAGACGAATCTACCAACATCATTTCGAATTTCATGACCCTACCTTCAAACAAACCCACCTACACCATTTCAAATTTCATGACCCTACCTTCAAACAAACCCACCTACACCATTTCCAATTTCATGACCCTACCTTCAAACAAACCCACCTACACCATTTCCAATTTCATGACCCTACCTTCAAACAAACCCACCTACACCATTTCAAATTTCATGACCCTACCTTCAAACAAACCCACCTACACCATTTCCAATTTCATGACCCTACCTTCAAACAAACCCACCTACACCATTTCCAATTTCATGACCCTACCTTCAAACAAACCCACCTACACCATTTCCAATTTCATGACCCTACCTTCAAACAAACTCACCTACACCATTTCCAATTTCATGACCCTACCTTCAAACAAACCCACCTACACCATTTCCAATTTCATGACCCTACCTTCAAACAAACTCACCTACACCATTTCCAATTTCATGACCCTACCTTCAAACAAACCCACCTACACCATTTTCAATTTCATGACCCTACCTTCAAACAAACTCACCTACACCATTTCCAATTTCATGACCCTACCTTCAAACAAACTCACCTACACCATTTCCAATTTCATGACCCTACCTTCAAACAAACTCACCTACACCATTTCCAATTTCATGACCCTACCTTCAAACAAACTCACCTACACCATTTCCAATTTCATGACCCTACCTTCAAACAAACTCACCTACACCATTTCCAATTTCATGACCCTACCTTCAAACAAACCCACCTACACCATTTCCAATTTCATGACCCTACCTTCAAACAAACTCACCTACACCATTTCCAATTTCATGACCCTACCTTCAAACAAACTCACCTACACCATTTCCAATTTCATTACCCTACCTTCAAACAAACTCACCTACACCATTTCCAATTTCATGACCCTACCTTCAAACAAACTCACCTACACCATTTCCAATTTCATTACCCTACCTTCAAAACAAACCCACCTACACCATTTCCAATTTCATGACCCTACCTTCAAACAAACCCACCTACACCATTTCCAATTTCATGACCCTACCTTCAAACAAACTCACCTACACCATTTCCAATTTCATGACCCTACCTTCAAACAAACTCACCTACACCATTTCCAATTTCATGACCCTACCTTCAAACAAACTCACCTACACCATTTCCAATTTCATGACCCTACCTTCAAACAAACTCACCTACACCATTTCCAATTTCATGACCCTACCTTCAAACAAACCCACCTACACCATTTCCAATTTCATGACCCTACCTTCAAACAAACTCACCTACACCATTTCCAATTTCATGACCCTACCTTCAAACAAACTCACCTACACCATTTCCAATTTCATGACCCTACCTTCAAACAAACTCACCTACACCATTTCCAATTTCATGACCCTACCTTCAAACAAACTCACCTACACCATTTCCAATTTCATGACCCTACCTTCAAACAAACTCACCTACACCATTTCCAATTTCATGACCCTACCTTCAAACAAACTCACCTACACCATTTCCAATTTCATGACCCTACCTTCAAACAAACTCACCTACACCATTTCCAATTTCATGACCCTACCTTCAAACAAACTCACCTACACCATTTCCAATTTCATGACCCTACCTTCAAACAAACTCACCTACACCATTTCCAATTTCATGACCCTACCTTCAAACAAACTCACCTACACCATTTCCAATTTCATGACCCTACCTTCAAACAAACTCACCTACACCATTTCCAATTTCATGACCCTACCTTCAAACAAACCCACCTACACCATTTCCAATTTCATGACCCTACCTTCAAACAAACCCACCTATACCATTTCCAATTTCATGACCCTACCTTCAAACAAACCCACCTACACCATTTCCAATTTCATGACCCTACCTTCAAACAAACCCACCTACACCATTTCCAATTTCATGACCCTACCTTCAAACAAACCCACCTACACCATTTCCAATTTCATGACCCTACCTTCAAACAAACTCACCTACACCATTTCCAATTTCATGACCCTACCTTCAAACAAACCCACCTACACCATTTCCAATTTCATGACCCTACCTTCAAACAAACCCACCTACACCATTTCCAATTTCATGACCCTACCTTCAAACAAACTCACCTACACCATTTCCAATTTCATGACCCTACCTTCAAACAAACCCACCTACACCATTTCCAATTTCATGACCCTACCTTCAAACAAACCCACCTATACCATTTCCAATTTCATGACCCTACCTTCAAACAAACCCACCTACACCATTTCCAATTTCATGACCCTACCTTCAAACAAACCCACCTACACCATTTCCAATTTCATGACCCTACCTTCAAACAAACCCACCTACACCATTTCCAATTTCATGACCCTACCTTCAAACAAACCCACCTACACCATTTCCAATTTCATGACCCTACCTTCAAACAAACCCACCTACACCATTTCCAATTTCATGACCCTACCTTCAAACAAACTCACCTACACCATTTCCAATTTCATGACCCTACCTTCAAACAAACCCACCTACACCATTTCCAATTTCATGACCCTACCTTCAAACAAACCCACCTATACCATTTCCAATTTCATGACCCTACCTTCAAACAAACCCACCTACACCATTTCCAATTTCATGACCCTACCTTCAAACAAACCCACCTACACCATTTCCAATTTCATGACCCTACCTTCAAACAAACCCACCTACACCATTTCCAATTTCATGACCCTACCTTCAAACAAACCCACCTACACCATTTCCAATTTCATGACCCTACCTTCAAACAAACCCACCTACACCATTTCCAATTTCATGACCCTACCTTCAAACAAACTCACCTACACCATTTCCAATTTCATGACCCTACCTTCAAACAAACCCACCTACACCATTTCCAATTTCATGACCCTACCTTCAAACAAACCCACCTACACCATTTCCAATTTCATGACCCTACCTTCAAACAAACTCACCTACACCATTTCCAATTTCATGACACTTCCCTAAAACTGCCCGAACATTCTTGTTCCCTTCAAAAAGCCCATACACATTCTAGTCTCTACATAGAGCTTGTTGTGCATTCTCAGTTCACTCACACCATGTGATGTTCATCTCCTTGTTGCGCACGCTGGAACCACGTTCTATCCTAACTACCATCGGATGGAACAGAAAATCATATAACAAATTTACCTGTAGAGCTGGCGTTCTTTCGTCAATCTGGACTGGTGCCATTGATGAGTCACGTATGTCAGCCAGATTTGCTCTCGAATTTTTTTCCTAAAGATCTCAAAATCTATAAAAATGTAAGAAGGGAAGAAAACTGAGGGGTGGAGGGGCTCTTTAAGTCTAGTAATGGAACAAATTAGAGAGGACTGCTCCATGAAAATGTTTATATTAAGGAATTAGCACTCCTGACGTTCTCGTTTGAATTAAGATTTGCTGAATAGAAAGTCGTGGGTGAGGATTCAAGAAAATGTCGTTATTGACCCAGTATAACTCATACTTAACTACTACAAAGATATCTAATTTGTCTTGTTCTTTGTCGTTCGTCGTGAAAAGGATATTTTGTCGTAGTTTGTCATATCTGCTTCTTTTGGTCCGACATATGTAGTTTCAGCGTGGCACATTTTGTCGTAGTTTATCATATCTGCCTATTTTGTTGGATCCAACACATCTAGTTTCAGCGTGGCACATTTTGTCGTAGTTTATCATATCTGCCTCTTTGGTTGGATCCAACACATGTAGTTTCAGCGTGGCACATTTTGTCGTAGTTTATCATATCTGCCTCTTTGGTTGGATCCAACACATGTAGTTTCAGCGTGGCATATTTTGTCGCAGTTTATAATATTTTCTCCTTTGGTTGGGTCCATCACATGTAGTTTCAGGGTGGCACATTTTGTCGTAGTTTATCATATCTGCCTCTTTGGTTGGATCCAGCACATGGAGTTTCAGCGTGGCACATTTTGTCGTAGTTTATCATATCTGCCTCTTTGGTTGAGTCCAACACATGTAGTTTCAGCGTGGCATATTTTGTCGCAGTTTATAATATTTTCTCCTTTGGTTGTGTCCAAAACGTGTAGTTTCAGCGTGGCACATTTTGTCGTAGTTTATCATATCTGCCTCTTTGGTTGAGTCCAACACATGTAGTTTCAGCGGGACCCAATATTGAGACCGGTGTTATCTTCCCTTTTCTACCCAAATGTCAGCCACGATAAGTGAATGCATCCTGTTTTCATGGTCACTACTTGGAGGCGAATTAAGTATCCTGGACAGCTCTGGTTCGCTGACTCGAACGCAAACAGACACATGTGAGTCGCTGAATTTTGTCATCTGGTTCGCCAATTTATATACCAATTTACAGCAAGTAGACTGCAGCGTGTCGCGGTCAGGTACTAACCTTGATCTCTTATTCAAGAGAGACATGTACTATAATCGCTGTGCCATTTTGCACGAATACGTTTTACTTTTCAACACTTTGTGAGGCTCATGAGTTAGTAATCCATCTGCTATGTCAGGGTAGAATTGCTACAGGGAGATCCACTCGCTGTCAGCCTCTGATATTCCATTATAACTGTTAAACCAATGAACCTAATTCAATCAAATTTGAAATCGATAAACTGTGAACCAGCTGGACAACGAGAGACTTCGTACTGACTATATTCAGCAGGATGGAACCGCATGCCATACCTCAATTCTCAGCATGCTAAAATCGTTTGCTTCTTTGAAGATCGTGCCATTTCTAAGGGACTGGCCACCAAGGTCGCCTGACTTTATCACACCTGTTTTCTTCCTATGGGGCATGCTAAAAGTGAAAGTATATCGTAACAAACCAAGGAATCTCAAGGAACTGCAAGAAAACATTCGGTGAGAAACTGAGGTTGTGACTCCTGAAGTGTTTGCTTATTCCTTCCGTAACTTTGAGAAGCGCGCGCAGACATGCCTTGATGCTAATGGTCACCACTTGCAACATTTTCTTTAAGCTCATTATGTTTCTCACACACCAATGTATGTATATGTAACATTTTATTGAATTAAGTTCATTAGTTAACAAGATATGGAAAAACAATGGCCGGTGGCATTTTACATATCTACTTCTTCGCTTTTGCCGGAATGACTAGCTTCAGATGATCACAAGATGCATCCATGACAGTCCGTTAGCTCATGGGGAGAATTTGATTCTTTATTATAGAACACGATTTGAGTGGTACAGAGATGAAAAGAATAGCACCACAGAAACCTTCCAAATTTAACGTAAAAAGCGATTACAAATGGTTGTGCATAGTGTTTGTATTATCTTTGTTAAAAAGCGTTACTATTGCAACGGCTGCGGATAAGATACATTCTTGACATGACAGGGCCAGCTCTCGTGTTGCTTCAGGTGAGTGTAATAGTCGAGCCAATCCGTACATCAAATGAAAACACAATAAAAAAAAGGCTGATTTAACAATGACGACTTACAACAAAATACATAAACAGCAATACTTTTACAATTTGAGAAAATGAATATTTGTAATAGATAAACAGAAAACTAAGATGTTTGTATACCCTTCCACATATGCACCCATTGAGAGGTACAGGTGTGTATCACGAGCAGTAGCCAGAACCCGAAAATATACAACTTCAAAAGATCTTAAATGAGATATCTAAGACAGGTGGATCATGTTACACGACGACACAAGATCTACAATCAGACAATACAACAAGACCTCCACACCGAACCCTTGCAGACTCGAGTGGAGCAATGCTAACTTTGATGGTTTGACCATGTCTACAAAAGTAAAGAAGGATGCCTACCACAGCAAGCGAATGAAGCAAAGTACCAATGCTCCAAACCTCCAGGACGACCCAAAGTCTGCTGCATGTGACATAACATAAGAGTTTTACAGAAACTGAGGACTAGATCGACACCAGGTCAAAAGAAACGCAGCAGTTAGAATGGTATGGCGATACAATAAACATATACATCCCATAGTAGAATAGGAGCGACTAGCCAGATGACTCTACACCCCATGGTAGAAGAAGAACGAATAAGTGAGGCAGAGGTCTACACCCCAGGGTAGAAGAAGAACGAATAAGTGAGGCAGAGGTCTACACCCCATGGTAGAAGATAACGAATAAGTGAGGCAGAGGTCTACACCCCATGGTAGAAGAAGAACGAATAAGTGAGGCAGAGGTCTACACCCCATGGTAGAAGATAACGAATAAGTGAGGCAGAGGTCTACACCCCATGGTAGAAGAAGAACGAACAAGTGAGGCAGAGGTCTACACCCCATGGTAGAAGAGGAACGAATAAGTAAGGCAGAGGACTAGTCCCCAGGGTAGAAGGGGAGCGACTAAGTAAAGCAAAGAACTACTCCCCAAGGTAGAAGAGGAGTGACTAAGTAAGGCAAAAGACTACTCCCGAGGGTAGAAGGAGCACCTAAGTAAAGCAGAGATCAGCAACAGTTAGCCGCCAATCTGCTCACCACGAGAACGTATTCAAATGCTCGGAAAAGGTACGTGTTTTTTTCTATAGATCGGCGACCTCAGAGACAATCGCCTTTTATTCCTCAATCTTATAATTGCCAGAGGTGGACCAGCAGTGGAAATAAACGTTGAATAAGTCTTTGAAGCAATGCACAATATTACGGACTTAAAAACACCATCACCAAACTTCCAGTGAATGTAGAAAATGAGAATTGTGCTAATGGTTGAATGAAACTTAAGATAACAGCATTTCTTCTTCTTTGCTGTTCGCAAACATATTATGATATCCGTCTCACACAAGCCCCACCAAAGTCTCCGTTTTATTTATCTTTCTATCTATGACGAAATCAAACCTAGCACACACATTCTGGTTCTACTTGTTTTGTACTTTCAGGGAAATGTTGCTTGCTAAACGCCAGGTCACTCCCATTCAACCGTGGTTTTCTGGACAACATGTTGGATAATTTGTTGTTGTTGTCAATGTCCATAATGAGTGGGTTTACTTTTTTTGTGCGCTCTGAAAAGAGCGTTAAGTGGCGGGTTGCAGTATCTTTCTACACATCCTGAGCATCCTGATGAAAGTGGACCGGGGTCCACCATGCGGTTGTGCTATGCTTAGCTTCATCTGCATGTCACTCACTACGTCAGGAATCACGTCGTTCTCCTATAATGTGGTAGCCATATTCTTGTATTGTGGTGTTGGCTCGCGCAGTCTTGTGGATATTGGACATTGGATATTGGATATTGTATGTTCGTTTGTGAACATCAAGAGGATGTTACATCTTGAGGACTGATGCATGCCGATGATAGTGTGATCCTTCTTTGTAGATGGTGTTGTTACTTTGTTCCGACTGCAGTACACGCGGCATTTATTCCCCACCCCTGTGAATTCCACCGGTGAACCTTGGGGAAAACGCATTCGTGAATATTACGGCCTGTGGCAGACTTTTTTCACCAAAGTGCAATTTATCTTTCAAAGGGGTTGTAAGCACTATGCTGCAACTCTGTTCCTCTCATGGAATCGATAGGCATAAAAAACATATTTTACTGTCTTTTGTGCTTCCCACAGAGACATATGTATGTGGGTTCAATGTTTGGCTTGTTAAACAAATATTTATTATTTAATGGGGCTGTTTTCATAAGGAGCTCGCATCTGTCCTATAAAAGTGTATGTGATTTATGTGCGATTTGTTTAGGAAGTTGATTGTTATCATAATATGTATTTCTTCACATGCTTCACTGTGATTGTAATTTCTCCATATTTCATTCCGTACAAGCCGTACCCGATTGAAAAGAACAGGACCTCTGTAACATTCTAAGCACGTCGCAAATGACTACTAAAGGGGATTGTGCATGGTGCTAGATACCCCGTCATACAAATGCTTTTATATAATTATTTATCCAACGTGTATCTGTTTATCTGTCTTGTCTGTTTATGCTATGATTGCTGGAGAGATATTATTGGCTGAATGATTTATGACGTCAGCATGAGTAAGGAATATGACATGTATTATTGAAAACTAAGACTGCAAAAGTTCATTGTTTAGATGATCTGAAACAAACATCGTCGAAATGAGAAGACGGAAACAGTTGAGCGTGTTGGAGGATGGTGGTGGTGATGGGAAGGGGGGAGGGGGTTATCGAATTGAAAGGGAAGGGGATCGAGCTGAGAGGAGATAGGATGAGCGATTTGAGGGTGGAGGGCGAGATGGACAGGTTGAAAAAGATCAGACATTGAGAGGATGAGAAGTCGGATGGAGAAGGAAGAGACAGGCTTGTTGAGAAGGGTTAGGTCTCACTTGAACAAGGGCGAGGGGGGGGGGGGGGATGCCCGAGTTGGAAGACGCGAATGCGAGACAACGGAGAGATGAGGGAATAATCTTTCATTGTTAAACTCCTGTTGGGGATCAAGATGCTGAGCAGCGCATGAGCAGCAGTGGTCAGCGACCCATAGCTGACTGCTAGCGTCAGGGCCAGCGAACCAGAGCTGCCAAGACCCTTCTACACCTCCACGCGGTGATCCTGTATAACAGGCTGTAGCAGGGCAGACTGACTAAGGAGAAGGGATCGAAGAGGAAGTGCAAACCCGGTACTCAAAAAATGCTTGCTGAAGTCGGATGTGTTGGACCGAAAGGTGCAAATATCGCAGTCAAGCTGTAAACTACGACACAACGCATTCCGTTCTCTGAACTACATTCTGCTACTTAAGCCCTTTCAGGGTTTGGTAGTGGGAGATTGACAACGAAGAAGAAGAAGAAGAAGAAGAAGAAACTGCTGTTGTTTTTTTGATATTGTAGAGTTCGACTGATGGGTATATAATCATCACAGGACTGATCTTGGACATTCCTTCCTCTCTCTTTTTACCTCACTCTGTTTCATTGTGCTTTGTCCTACAATCACACTCTTGCACATTTTTCACATCCGCCCTCAGGGTGAGGAACTTCCATTACACTTTGGTTAGACTGGCTTCTGACAGCACACAAACCTAGCATAGGTACATAAAGACGTACACATACTTCCACGCACTGGTTTATGCGTCTTAATATCGCCCAAATTGACTACGGTCGGGGGTGGAACACCTCCGCCAGTAGAAACTAGTGATGCAAATACGAAAAATGAAGAAAAAAAATTGAAAAATAATGATTGCAGCGGTTATTTCTTTGATATTGTAGAGTTCGACTGATGGGTATATATTCTTGACGGGTCTGTTAGTTATTATTTCAACTGCTGTTATTTCTTTAATATAGTAAAGTTAGGCTGACGGGTATATTTTGCACAGGTCTTCTAATGCTCGGATGCATGTTTTATTTAAAGATGCTGGCTGTAATGGGGGATCGTTGGTTCGCTTGGAAAGAATAAGCAAATCGATCAATATTTTGTTCATTTATCTACATCGTGATTGCTAATTATTTGTCCTATATTGGCTGATAATGTTTATCCACCGAAGACGACAATGACGTAGATATCCCAGTGTTGTTATCTTGACGACAATGACGTCGATATCTCTGAGTGTTGTTATCTTGACGACAATGACGTCGATGTCTCTGAGTGTTGTTATCTTGACGACAATGACGTCGATGTCTCTGAGTGTTGTTATCTTGATGACAATGACGTTGATATCCCTGAGTGTTGTTATTTTGACGACAATGACGTCGATGGCTCTTGGTGTTGTTATCTTGACGATAATGTCGTCGATATCACAGTGTTGTAATCTTCCTCTGTATCTTTTACTTATCGCAGACTCTGCACGTTCCTACGCTCGCAACTGCTTATATGTTTTCGGTTGCTCTTCCTACATTCCGAGGCGTGCTGAACAAGGTGGACCTTGGCCCTCCTGACTGTAGTTCAATGTTTGGCTTGAAATTAGGCTCACCACTGATGGGATCAGTGTTTATCCCTATCTTGTTGCCAATGCTGCTGTAACACAGCCTGTTCACATGTAGAGATTGTGAATATGAGCTAGGAATTTGGTCAGCATCCTGTGTTTTACATTATTCTTCGCACCCATCTTTACCCTGAGCCAGATCCCTATATTTGCTGTATTAATCACCTCACACTCAGGGAACAGTACACCGCTTTCCAGCTAGGAATGCAACATATTCCACTTCACAATTACCTGAACAGAAGCCAGCAACAACACACTCTAGAGTACCAGATGTGTTCATGCCGTAGGGAACCGTTGATCACCATCTATTTAAATACCCCACCCTCAACGACGCTAGGAAATAGAGTACGTCATCCTCTGAGACCAAATAGATGGAACACTTTGTAGAAAACTAAACAACAAACACATACAGATACAATTACATGGTTCTGGGCGGAAGGTTGGAGACCAGTGATGTTGAATCAATGCCAAAAACAAGTACGATAATTTTCTAAGTAAATCAAATACATATGTAAAAAGCTTCACTGTTAGTTGTTGCATATTCAATGCCGAAGACATCTCTTTCAATCTGATCTTGTTTTGTAATCTTCGATCGTAACCATATTCCATGCCTCTTGGATCTTGTTTAGTATTCCTCTTCCTTAACTATTATCCTTCCCTCTTGGATCTTGTTTAGTATTCCTCTCCCTTAATTATAATCCCTACCTCTTGGATCTGGTTTAGTAGCCCTCTCCCTTAATTATAATCCCCACCTCTTGGATCTGGTTTAGTACCCCTCTCCCTTAATTATAATCCCTACCTCTTGGATCTGGTTTAGTACTCATCTCTCTTAACTTTCATCCCTGCCTGTTGGGCCTGGTTTAGTACTCCTCTCAAGTAACCATAATCCTTGCCTCTTGGATCGATTTAGTATTCCTCTCCCTTAACCTTAACCATAATTAGGGAGCCGCGTAGCGCAGTGGTAAGTGTGCTGGCTTCGCATCTGAGTGGTCATGGGCTCATTCCCCAGTTGGGGCGGAAATGTTTTTTTCAGACCACAACGAATCCCCGGTCGACCCAGCCTTAAATGGGTACCGGTTCAGTACGGGAAGTTAAGGCGGCGAGGGAGATGAGATGGCTACCGCCCTCATAAAGCCGAGCCTTTGAAATGGGGAATCGCTAAACACCATTAACCACAATCCTTGCCTCTTTGATGAACTATCATTTCACAAGCTGCCACACTTTTAAATATAGGATTGAACACTTAGGACCTGCCTGGAAGGCAGTAACGTTGAGTTTTTACTGAACCAAACAGAACCATATTTTACTAAGGTGTTTAAGTACGTGTGTGGGTGTGTGTGTGAGGGGAAGTGGATAGTGTTGAAAAAAGGGGGTAACGGTGTGGATAGGTAATTTTGCAGGCACGTGGAAATCTTTTTTTAAACTAAACTTTTAGTACATCGTTCACCTGGCGAGGCAGGCTTACGTGCCGTTATGCTTGAACAGTTTTTACAGTTTTGCTTATGTACGTTGATACTACCTATGCCTGACACTTATTGAGACTTTTCCATCTGTTCCTTGACTTGACTTTTTCGTTCCTCCCTACCGTGTGACGTACACATCTTCTTGTTTTATTCGTTGACTTGCAGGTGAACTTATTTTTTTGCTTTGACAGCATTAGGCAAAGTGAAGGTTTCAGAACAGGAAATCCGGTATAGAATACATAAAGCGGAAGGGACTTTCGGCGAGTTGGAAAAATGTGGAGCTCCAAAGAAATAAAGTCCGATACGGAGACTAGCATCTTCAACTTCAATATAATATTGGTACGGCTGAATGGCTCTGAAGTTTGGAGGACAACTAATTCGCTACTTCTATATGGCTCTAGAGCTTGGAGTACAACTAATTCGGTACTTCTATATGGCTCTGAAGCTTGGAGTGCAACGAATTCGGTACTTCTATATGGCTATGAAGGTTGAAGTACAACGAATTCGGTACTTCTATATGGCTCTGGAACTTAGAGGACACCAATCTCTTTAACAAAATAAATACACCCATTTATAGATAGACTATGCACATAATATACCCGTTGAAGTGGTACGATACGGTCACCCATGTCAACTAAGATCTGAAAAGAAATCAGGGAAACATGACAAAGAGAAGACGCTGGCATTGTATGGTGTATACTTTGAGAAAAGAGCGATTCGTCGTTGCAAAGCAGACACTGTTCTGTAAACCTTGTTGTAAGAGAACAGGGGCAGACCGAAACACACATGGAGAAGAGAACTGGAGTGTTGCATGAGAGACGCAGGACAGTCGTGGTTGAAGATTATGGCAGATATCATTCATACCAGACGTTACGGTAGTTGAGGACTCGTGCTAGGCAGTGAGTTGGAGAGTTTTGATTGATTGATTGATAATTTTTACAGGATTGGAATGTCGATCCAATGTTGACTTGATAGTTCGCTACTTCCCTACTGGGGTGCGTAGATATCTTCTTGTCATATTCCTGTAGTTTATGGTCAAACAGAATGAGGTAGCCGGCTCCATGCTTGAACTGAATTATTCATTTGTTTGTTGTGGTAAAATAACTAGGCCCTCTCCAGCTGTTTCGTCTTTCTTAACACTAACAGGTGATCAAGTATCAATTTACATATCATCTGTGAATCAGAATTACACCATGCTTTCTTTTCATATGGAACTCCCAATTGTAGAACTTGAAAAGTTTACAAATCTGCAATCCATGGCCGACAGAAGAGACTGCAGAGCCCAGCAGCGAGCAGAGAAACTCAGAAGACTGACAGACCATCCAATGCATCAGAGACTAAATAGATTTGGAAAAGGGAAACTAAAGCGGAGAAACTTTGCAGAAATAGCGTTAGCAAAGATGAGCGAAGACCCTATGAACACCATAACAACACCAAAGCCCATTCCTACTGTACGCAAACCCACATGGAAGCAGCATATCATTCCGGAGGTGGTAGAAACTATACCAGGTATTGGAAACAAGAACAGCCAGACTGAAAAAGAAAGAAGAGACATAAGCCTGAGGTACATAGCGGAAAACTACCCAAGCATGGACTGGACCCATGCATACACCGACGGTTCTGTAACAAACACAACACAGAATGGAGGGGGAAGGGTATTCCTGAGCCTAACAAATGATAGAAAAATAACACTGTCAGTGGCAACTGGAAAATTCTCAAGCAATTTCAGAGCGGAGGCAGAGGCACTGAAGGCTGCAGTAAAAGCAATGCTGACAGGCGAAAAAAAATGAAAGCCGGATAGTCCTGTTTACAGATGCACTGGCCGTAGTTACAGCACTAAAAAGCCAGAAAAATACTGAACTTAATTATTTAAGAGAAGTACTCTGTCAACTATGCCAGCAGTCCGCACCAAAAAGAGTAGTGGTACAGTGGGTTTCATCCCACTTTAACACCCAAGGCAACGAGGAGACAGACAGACTGGCAAAAGAAGGTGCAAGACTACCACAGCCAGATTCTAGTGTGACCTACGAAGAGTCCAAAAGGTTTATTAGGACCAGATACATGGAGAATATACCATCAGAGCTCTTACAAGCAGGTGGAGAGGTGGTGGTGGAAGTCCTGACACACATCTGCAACAAAATATGGGAGACAGGAAACTGGCCGGACTTATGGACGAAATCAATAGTTATACCGTTACATAAGTCTGGAAACCTAACGCTGTGCCAAAATTACAGAACAATGAGCGCTTTGGGCAACCATGAGGATGTATAATATCAATGACAATATTAAAACGGTCCTTGAACCTTGTATGACAAAGCGTCTAGCGCAGTTCTTGTGAATGGGAGGCGAGGGGACTGGTTTCGCACATCAATTGGTGTGAGACAGGGGTGTACACTCTCTCCAACTCTTTTCAATATATTCCTTGGAGGAATTATGAGCGAGGCACTTGGAGGTCATGTTGATACTGTCAGGATAGAGGGCTAAACGATTACTAAACTTCATTTTGTAGATTACATCGAGTTGGCTTTTTCAGAAGCATAACTCCAGGAACGGGTCAGAAGGCTCAATGAAACAGCTCTTGACTATGGTATGGAGATAAACGCTGGAAAGACAACATTAATGACCAACTTCGCCACGGGCTTCAACAGCAGGATAAAAGCTAACGGTCAGGAACTCGAAGTGGTTGACCGTTTTAAATATCTTGGGTCCATTGTCAGTCATGAAGTATCAAAATGTGAGGTGTTGGCCAGAATAGCACAGACAATAGCGGCGCTTGCACGGCTTAACAAAATCTGGCAAGATAAACGGTTCGCACTATGCACGAAAATCAGATTAATGCGTACACTGGTTCTGTCAAAATATTCCTCTATGCGTGTGAGACATGGACAGTTTCAGCTGACCTTCAACGAAGGATACAGGCCTTGGAGATGAGATGTTTTCGAAAACTTTTAAACGTGACGTACAAAGATCGAGTTACAAATGAGGAAATACGAGATAGAATTTAAACAGCAATAGGGCTTTCGAAGACCTCTCGGCAATAGTTAAAAGAAGGAAACTCACTTGGTACGGTCACATATCGATATCACATGGTGTTGCAAACACAATCCTCCACGGAAAGGAGCATGGCAGACGACGAAGGGGCCGGCCCAAAAAGAGATGGGAGGACAAGATAACAGAATGGACCAGTCTCCGACCAGAAGAGTCACAGGCAGCGGCATCTGACAGAGAGGGATGGCGTGGGATTATGAGGATGTCTTCATGTGTGCCCCAACGACCTCAGCGGTTACGGGATGACATCACCCGACCTGACCTGAGATACATGGCCAAATGGGAAACAGAACATACTGGCTACATAAAAAATGATGCCTACTACCAATTGAACAGAAGAGAGCAGGTCGTGGTCTTCAGACTCCGCATAGGCCACAACAGACTGAGATACCATCTATTCAATAAACTGAAGTTGTGTGGCACTAACGAATGCACCTGTGGTACAGGGAAAATGACCGCTGAACATCTGCTGCAAAATTGCCCGACATACGAGGACCAGAGAAAGCACATGTGGTCATCACCAGTGGCAACACTAGACAAGCTCTATGGCAGTGTCGACAGCCTCAGGATGATAACTGCTTTCTTCGAACAAAGTCAAGTTGACGTATGCCAGTGTACGAAGAAGAAGAAGAAGAAGAAGAAGAAGAGAAGAAGAAGAAGAAGAAGAATATGGGACTCTAAATCTCTGCCAAATGTGTTTCTCTGAGAATTTTGTGCGGGACGAAGATGAAAAGGGAACTCCCTGCCATGCTGTGTGATTTTTATTTTAGGTTGCAAATGCGTTACACGGATGGAGTTGCGCACGACCATCTATTCATGTTGACCAAATGATGTTGAGTGGTCTGGCTTTGAATAAAAGTTCTTGAAACAAAACTCCAACTCATATAATGCAGGATCTGAGGCTGGTCTCTCGGTGGCACGATTGACTCGCATCCAGTGTTCGTATAGCGATCTCAATTTTGTGGAGTGGTACCGCTGGAAAAGGGTGCGTTACTATGGTCCGTATCGAGACGCTTTGTCAGTCCGTGTGGTTCGTCAAAGGCTTATAGCCAATCTCGACAGTTCGTCTCGCTTGTGGTCATTCGCAATGAGCTTGTGATCGGCAAATGGAAAGCAGGAATCGTGCCTAAAGGCCCTGTCCTCGCCCGACCAACCGGTCGAAGAAGGGCAGGCCGGCAGGCAAAAATCGTCTCCAGTCTGAGTGAAATTCATCGTCGGGGTCGTTGGAATCCGTTCTGCACAGAGCGCTGCCAACCCTCCTAGAGCGAGCCCGGTCGGTCGGTCGGTGTGTGTACGGGCCCCTTCCAGGCGGTGTTAGGTAGACGGCGTGATGGACGGAATAACGGAATAACGGTCCCTGCGGCCGTCCTGGTGAGGCTTTTTACACATCCATCTGTCCATCCATCGCCGACTGGTGTGTGTGGTTCGTCCATCTCCGACAAATATCTGGTTGATCCTCCCAGTAGTCATATGCTTGTCTCAAAGATTAAGTCTCGTTGTGAAACCGCGAATGGCTCATTAAATCAGTCGAGGTTCCTTAGATGACACGATCCTACTTAGATAACTGGCAATTCTAGAGCTAATACATGTTTACCAAGCTCCGACCCTCGCGGAAAGAGCGCTTTTATTAGTTCAAAACCAATCGTCGTTTCCCCTCGCGGGGTTGCGGCGTCCCCACTGGTGACTCTGGATAACTTTGTGCTGACCGAATGGCCTCTTGTGCCGGCGAAGCATCTTTCAAATGTCTGCCCCATCAAATGTCTGGTACGTGACATGCCTACCATATTTGTAACGGGTAACGGGGAATCAGGGTTCGATTATGGAGAGGGGGCATGAGAAACTGCTACCACATCGAAGGAAGGCAGCAGGCGAGCAACTTACCCACTCCCGGCACGGGGAAGTAGTGACGAAAAATAACAATACGGGACTCTTTCGAGGCCCCGTAATTGGAATGAGTACACTTTAAACCCTTTAACGAGGATCTATTGGAGGGCAAGTCTGATGCCAGCAGCTGCGGTAATTCCAGCTGCTATAGCGTATATTAAAGTTGTTGCAGTTAAAAAGCTCGTAGTTGGATCTCAGGCGCATGCGGGCGGTCTGGCTCTCACCGGTTCACTGCCCGTTGCCATTGCACTACAGTCTGCCGGCTCTCTCCCACGTGTGCTCTTCGCTGAGCGTCCCGGGTGGCCGGCGCGTTTCCTTTGAAAAAATTAGAGTGTTCAAAGCAGGCCTCGGCTGCCTGAATAATGGTGCATGGAATAATGGAATAGGACAACGGTTCTATTTTGTTGGTTTTCGGAACTGGAGGTAATGATTAACAGGGACAAACGGGGGCATTCGTATTGCGGCGTTAGAGGTGAAATTCTTGGATCGCCGCAAGACAAGCTACAGCGAAAGCATTTGTCAAGAATGTTTTCATCAATCAAGAACGAAAGTCAGAGGCTCGAAGACGATCAGATACCGTCGTAGTTCTGACCATAAACGATGCCGACTACCGATCCGCAGGAGTTGCTTCGATGACTCTGTGGGCAGCATCCGGGAAACCAAAGTGTTTGGGTTCCGGGGAAAGTATGGTTGCAAAGCTTAAACTTAAAGGAATTGACGGAAGGGCACTACCAGGAGTGGGGCCTGCGGCTTAATTTGACTCAACACGGCCAACACTGAAACGATTGACAGGCCGAGAGCTCTTTCGTTTGGTCCAATATGGAACGGGTGCTGGAATTAAACCCTCGAACATCTGGGGCTATGCTGTCGGTGGCTTGACTGTCTCGCATCCAGTGTTCGATAAAGGAATTCACGGAAGGGCACCACCATGAGTGGAGCCTGCGGCTAAATTTGACTCAACACGCCAACACTCTAAATTGACTGACAGTCTGAGAGCACTCTCGTTGGGTCTAATAGGGAATGTGTGCTGGTATTAGACCCACGGAAGACAGGTCAGTTGTACCCTCCTAATGAAAGAGCGTCTGCTACGGTAACCCTGCTTAACCCTACAGAAATCGCAGGTTCAAGACACTTGGTCATTGACTGAGTAAAAAGCTCTCTATTGATTCGTTGGGTCTAATAGTGAACGGGTACTGGTATTAGACCCTCGGAAGACAGTTCGATTTTACCCAACTAATGACAGGGCGTTGCTACGGTAGTCCTGCTCAACTCGAGAGGAATCTCAAATCGCAGACATTGGGTCCACGTGCTAGGCTGATAAGTCACCGCGCGAGGCTACCATATGAGGGATTACAGCGGAACGCCTCTAAGCCGGAATCCCGCCCTAAATCGCAGCACCACTGCGATGGGAGGCTACGATAGGGTTGAAACCTGGGGCTCGTGTCCCAGCTCGACCCAGTCGAGCCGCAGGAAAAGGTCTGTGCCGTCCGCCGATCATGGCGGGCGGGAAGCTGCCCGATATTCACTCCATAAGGCGATGAGGTGTGAAACCACTAGTAGAAGACTTAGTTCTCGGTCGGGGTGTCGTTAGCAGTAGAGCAGCCACCTCACTGCGAACTGTTGAGACTCAGCCCTTGATCATGAGATATGTCCGCACACCAGGCGAACAACATCGCCGTGCCATGACCAGGCTTGTCCCCTGGTTAAAAGCACTCCTGCCTCGCTCTTTACCTCTGTCTGCTATCAGTCATCCCAATGGACGCAGAAGAGATGCAGGCCAGCGGACATTGCACCTCTGCCCTATTGTGACAACCTCCCAGGCGGCGGGGAATGCTAGGCGTACCATCACTGCAGATGAGCCGAGAAAATAAAGGGAGCAAGGAGATACCTCACTCACATGCATATGCTACCTTTCTGACAGGACGTGACGATCCTGGGACACAGACACACTGGACTGCCTCTCTTCCGAGATACTTGGAAAACTAGTACATGCAGTCCATTATATCATATCATATCATTGCCACACCCTATAGACACGAGTGGGGAAGACTCGATAGTCCTGCAAGACTAACTTCACTAAGAGAGACAACTCTGACCAAAAACAACTGCTGCCTTGCAGATAGGCTGGGAACAGCCAAAGGCTAAGGAGGGCATCCCTACAGAAACGCCCGTTGAAATCTGATGTACTGGGCCACAGGCTTAACAAAGTAACACAGTGCAACGTATATCGCTGTAACCAGCGTACGAAGAAGAAGAAGATATAATGCAGGAAAACATAAACGGTAAGGGAAAATCCATCGGCTATTAATTATTGTATGATTTATTTAACTTAAAATCAGGGTTGCCAAATAGGCCGTTTTATAGTTAGATCTGGCCGATTTATAGTTAGATCTGGCGATTTATAGTTATATCTGGCCAATTTGTAGTTAGATCTGGCCGATTTATAATTATTCGTGGCCGAATTATCGTTAGATCTGGGCCTTTTATAGTTAGATTTGGCCGACTTTTCCAAAGTCAAGAAGTCATTACAAAAAGAAAATAGTTTTGTTCAGTACAGTTCAAGTACCATCTCCGCATCAAAGGTCGACTACATTGGATCTCCAGTGTACTTTGCCTCTTACCGCAATGGTGTAGTGTGACAGGCTTTCTCCAGTCCATCTCCTGATATTATCCACCCACATAACGTTGTCTGCCTCTTGGATGAAAACTTTCCACTCTGGCGTCTAGAATAGTATTCAACAAAGAGGTTTCTCTTGTTGTATGGCCAAAAATATCTTAACTGTCTAACCTTAATTTCGGTAACTAATTTTCTTTTCACTCCCAACGTTTACATTGCCTCCACATTTGTTTTCTTCTCTTTCCAAGAAATGTGATCCAATCTTCTATATACCCACATTTCGAAGACTTTGTTAGTCTTTTCCAACTTGCTATTCAGTTTCCATGTTTTGGCGGAAAGCGAAAATTCGTGTCCTATTTTGAAAACACCTCAACTGATTTCATAACAATTCGTGGCTAATTGAAATTTCAGAATTTATGGTGCGCAAGATAATGTTTTCAATTATTTTCCCTTTTTTATGTACAAATGTCTTAATACACGTGGAATTTAAAATCTGTGATCTTTGACTTATCCTAGCTGGCAACAACATTTACACAGTATTTAGTACTAGCGCTACAAACCCGTATGGCAGCCAACTTATTTATTTGACACCATATAATTCGTTTGCTTTTTTTTTGGCTCTGTTGCGGAAGATAATTGTCGTCACAAAAATGTGTTTGGCGTTATCTGTTTTTTTTGTGATGGCTAGATGATGAAATTAAAGTGTAAAGTGCAATGTAAGTAATTACATGTGATTTAGCAGTTGTCTCTCCAGTTTCCACACCGGCAATAACTTTTTTTGTTTAATTGCCGTTCGCATGATCTGTCTGAGTGTATTTGCAAATTGCCATGTTACACTGCGGTATGTTTAGTACTTATTACGACCTGGTGAGACAACATAGACTATCATGAGCTGGGAAGACAACAGGAAGTATTAGGACCTTGGAAGATAGCAGCAAGTATTAGAACATGGAAACGACATCAGGAAGTATTAGAACCTGGAAAGATAACAGGAAGTATTAGAACCTGGGAAGATAGCAGCAAGTATTAGAACATGGAAACGACATCAGGAAGTATTAGAACCTGGAAAGATAACAGGAAGTATTAGAACCTGGGAAGATAGCAGGAAGTATTAGAACCTGGGAAGATAACAGGGAGTATTAGGATTTGGGAAGATAACAGGAAGTATTAGGATTTGGGAAGATAGCAGGAAGTATTAGAACCTGGGAAAGCTGGAAATATTAGGACCTAGACTGGCAACAGCAAGTATTAGGGACTGGGAAGACAACGGGAAGTTTTAGGGTCTTGAAAGACAGCAGAATTTACGTCTTCGGTATTTGTTCTGTACTGTCTATGTCACACATATACCTGTCCTTGGGTGTTCCAAGAAACGATACTTAGGTAGAATATTAAATAAACATATTTCTTTTTGTGTGACGATTTCTTCTCGGCCGCCTCTTCCACATCCTGCATCCTCTCTTCCACCTTTGGTCTCAATCAGAAAGAAAAGAAAATCCGAATTGCTTCATTTCTGTTATACATCTTTCAACCAATCAACATTGCATTATGTTAATGTACTCTGTGACCTTGCTTCTGTCTCCTTCCCTTACTTGGGGCTTGTCTACACCTGATGAAATAACATACTATACACATCCGATCCCTTGCATATACAGTTATAAATATAATCAATGTCCACTTCTTCTTGTCTATTCCCTCTGTCGGTGAGCTGGCAATTGCTTGGCTGAGGTCCACAACTGCTGCCGTGTTCTCAGTCTCAACACTCAATTCTCACCACCTTCCATAGTCATATATTTACTTTCCTTACACTTTTCAAGACTCTCTGATATTCATCAGTTCCTAAAAACGTGCTCTCTCGTTTGACCTTTATCTTTGCCTCCTGTAGAGTCTGACATTTACTGAATGTATGAGTTTAATCACGTTTCCCCAATGACTATCCTCTTAATAGTGAGGTAAGGGATGGGATTGGGGCTGGGATGGGTGAGGTCGGTGTAGCTAGTAGCCAGCGACACAGACAAAGATTGAACGATTCTGCAAGTCTAAGAGGGTTAAAACTTCAATGTACGGTTAGCAAAACTCATTTCACTGTATCTCCTCACGCTGTATCTTCTCCCAATGTATCTCTTCCCAATGCATCTCCTATATCATCTCCTTGTATCTCCTCTCGTTGTATCTCAACTCATTGTATCTCATTTCATTGTATCTCATCTCATTGTATCTCATCTCATTGTATGTCATCTCATTGTGTCTTCTCTCGTTGTATCTAATCTCATTGTATCTCATCTCATTGTGTCTTCTCTAGTTGTATCTCCATTCATTGTATATCATCTCATTGTATCTCATTTCATTGTTTCTCATCTAATTTTCCCGTTCTGTTATCCTAATCGTATTGTCTCTTCTCTCTTCTCTTACATCTGTATAAGGATTACATGTGCAAATCAACTCCATATATGGACGTAGCAAGTCACACATTCTGAGGCGACTTCCGCGTTAATTCGGTCAAGGCCGACACAAGTACAAATTATGAACAGAGCTAAAACTGTATTGATTAATGCGATGCTCACAATAGTTCAAACTAAGTATGGTTCACCGATTTGTCAAAATAGCAACTTGTTGTTTTCAATATCGCGTGACAGCTCAACGATAGATGTAGAATTCCAAAACTAAAAATTAAATCTAGGTGACGCATTTTAATTATTCCATATTCCCATGTTAGCACCAAGTGAGGAACATGACCCAACAACAGCTGATTTCTAGACAGCAAGTCTGTATCCAGACATTAGCGGTGGCGGTGTCATAGTAATTATCTTTCAAGCTAAGGATACTAACCCCATGCACAGCTTTCTGCAGCACATTTTTGGAAAGTTATTTTTCTATTTATTGCAATCCGCGTATGTCCTGGGTGTGAAACCCACGTACGTCCTTGGATGTGAGACGCGCATACCGCCTGGTTATGAGACCCACGTACGTCCTGGGTGTGAGACCCACCTACGTCCTGGGTGTGAGACCCAAGCACGTCGTGGGTGTGAGACCCACGTACGTCCTGGGTGTGAGACACGTACGTCCAGGGTGTGAGACCCACGTACGTCCTGGGCGTGTGACCCACGTACGTCCTGGGCGGGAGACCCACGTACGTCCTGGGTGTGAGATCCACGTACGTCCTGGGCGTGTGACCCACGTACGTCCTGGGCGTGAGACCCACCTACGTCCTAGCTGTGAGACCCACGTATGTCCTGGCTGTGAGACCCACGTACGTTCTGCGTGTGAGCCCCATGTACCACCTGCTTGTTTGAACCGCGTACCACCTGAGCGTGTGATCAACGTTCCACAAGGGTGTGAGATCCGATTACTACATGGACGCAAGACCCGCGTTCCATCTGAGTGTGAGACCGGCATTTCACCTGGGTGTGAGAGCCGCATACCACCTGGGTGCGAGACCAGCATACCACCTGGGTGTGAGACCCATAAACCACCTGGATGAGAGACCAGCATACCACCTGGGTGTGAGACCCGCATAGCACTGGATGTGAGACCAACATACCACCTGTGTGCGAGACCTGCATACCATATGGGTGTGAGACCCGCGTACAATCTGGGCGTGAGACCAGGATACCACCTGGGTGCGAGACCCGTATACTACCTGGGTGAGGCGCCCGCATACCATCTGGGTGAGAGACAATGATACCACATGGATGTGAGACCAACGTACCACATGGGTGTGAGACCAACGCACCACCTGTGTGCGAGACATGTATATCATTTGGGTGTAAGACCCGCGTACAATTTGGGCGTGAGATCTGCATAAAGCGAAGTTAATGGACAAGAGAACACAATTACCAACTAAGATCTACTTACCAAGTATAACCATCCCCTAATACGCATCGTCAGAACAGTTCGACGCTGGAATTGGTTTGGCCATGCTATAGACAGTTACTGATGCATCACCGGAGCCGCCATACTATAAGTAGAGACTGACGCTAACACTACAAGCGTCCTGATATGGACAGATACTCTGACGTCATCGCTTGAACCGCCATGCTATAGTTAGAAGCACTGACGTCACGTCTATAACTGTCATGCTGTATGTAGATACTGACGTCACCGCTTGATCCGCCATGATATGTTGGTTACATATGATGAAGACCACTGTCTTTTTTTCAGCCGTGTGCAGTCTTGTCTCTTGCTCTGTCCGCTGAAGTGGGTGACTTGCGCGGTGATTTGGATTGAAGTGAGGAAAAAAACTGCGCCTTTGTCAACCTAACTCTCTGGTTCTGAGATACCTTTGGCCAGATGCAAGACGTTGTCGAGACGACTTGAGAAAGCACATGATGCAGATTTCTACTCAGAGCTTATTCCCAAAGTCTTTCCCGTAAACATGTTATGCACTTTGCCCGGTGCATGCCAGGCAACACCAGTGCATCAAGGTTGCTCTTCTGAAATGCCTTGTGTGTTTGTGCACTGTTTTGACATACCTGGGATTCTTGTCAGGGCATCCACTATCTGTAATAATAACAAGTCTCAACAGAATTGCACAATACTTCTCTGAAGCCATCACTATGAATTAAAGATTTGAAGTCAGCAGTACGTGTATAACTCCCAAGCTACTGCCATGCTTCCCACTACTGATAAAAACACATGTTGGTCCATAATAACTGACATGGACAGTTTTAACCACAGGTCCTGCACAAACTGGGAGAATCAACATATGTCGCTAGGCAAGAATCGAGACTTGATTACGCAGTTGTAAAATTATAAATACATTAATAGGGGGACTTGCTTGAAAGCCGCTTCGTTCTGAGGGAAAATGTGCATTCACTACGCATCAGTTCTGCAAGATCTTTAAGATAGTTAATGCAACTGTCTGAAACATGTGCACCCATGAGATCGTTGTTAGGTGAGCTTGTAGCTTTCCCGGTTTAACAAGAACTGTAGTGGAATGTCGTTTATCTTCACATATGCGAGATAGTAGACGAATGCATGTCCTGGAACTGATGAGAGAATATCTTCTACTTCTTCTTCGTTCGTTCTCCTACTACCAAACCCTGAAAGGGTAAGTAGCAGAATGTAGTCCAGAGAACGGAATGCGTTGTGTCGTAGTTTACAGCTTGGCTGCGATATTTGCACCTTTCGGTCCAACACATCCGACTTCAGCAAGCATTTTTTGAGTACCGGGTTAGCATTCCCTCTTCGATCCTTTCTCCTTAGCTAGTCTGCCCTGTTGCAGCCTGTTATCCAGGATCACCGCGTGGAGGTGTAGAAGGGTCTTGGCAGCTATGGTTCGCTGGTCCTGACGCTAGCAGTCAGCTATGGGTCGCTGACCACTGCAGCTCATGCGCTGCTCCGCATCTTGATCCCGAGGGAATATCTAATAGTTATTAATTCATTCTTCAAATTATCTACGGTTTAGCAAAAACGATGTATGTCAGAGCGTTATCGGTCATCAGCTGCAGCAGTGGCTAACACAATGGGAAGAACAGAAGACAGTAAACCAGACAGTTCTGGTTCGAATACGTGGCTCCCCCAAACTACCTTCTATTGATTTGTTTTGTTTGTTTGCAGCACCAGCAATTTTGAGTAAACTTCGTATATAGCTGGCTTCATTTCTGCACTGAGACTGCAGTTTTCCCTTTATGTCGAATTGTAGACACAGTTTGACGATGTTAGCGTTTTCGCATCTGGTCCAGCAGAGAGGAGACTTAGGCTCCGCACGGCGCCAGCAATACGTGCAAGTGGACCTATAACTAACTAACATACCTAATAATTTAAAAATATACTAACGAATTAATTAACTACCAATTAACTATCGAACAATCTAAATAGCTGCAAACAATATAATTAACTACTACTAACTACTTACTAACTGACTGACTGACTGATTGACTAACAAACATACCTACAAACATGCATGGATGCATGCAGACAGACAGGCAGACGGACAGACAAACAGAGAGATATTGACAGATTTGTGAGAGAGAGTTGACAGAGTTGTAAGGAAGAGTTGAACGATTTGTAAATCAGAGTTGACAGATTTTTAAGTGAGAGTTGACAGACTTGTGAACGAGAGTTGACAGATTTGTGAGTGAGAGTTGACAGATTTGTGAGTGAGAGTTGACAGATTTGTAAGTGAGAGTTGTCAGACTTGTGAACGAGAGTTGACAGATTTGTGAGTGAGAGTTGACAGAGTTGTAAGGAAGAGTTTAAAGATTTGTAAATCAGAGTTGACAGATTTTTAAGTGAGAGTTGACAGACTTGTGAACGAGAGTTGACAGATTTGTGAGTGAGAGTTGACAGATTTGTGAGTGAGAGTTGACAGATTTGTAAGTGAGAGTTGTCAGACTTGTGAGTGAGAGTTGACAGATTTGTAAGTGAGAGTTGTCAGACTTGTGAACGAGAGTTGACAGATTTGTGAGTGAGAGTTGACCGATTAAGTGAGAGTTGTCAGACTTGTGAACGAGAGTTGACAGATTTGTGAGTGAGAGTTGACAGATTTGTGAGTGAGAGTTGACAGATTTGTAAGTGAGAGTTGTCAGACTTGTAAATAAGAGTTGACATATTTTTATCTGCTGAATTTCGCCCTTCACACGTTGGTCGACCTCGTCAATGTCTCGTCCAACGTCGCGGAGGAGAAGCTAAGAGACATTGCGAGTTGGACGTAACTCATCAAGAGACATTGTGAGTTTGACGTAACTCATCAAGATACATTGTGAGTTTAACGTAACTCATCAAGAGACATTGTGAGTTTGACGTAACTCATCAAGAGACATTGTGAGTTTGACGTAACTCATCAAGAGACATTGTGAGTTTACCGTAACTCATCAAGAGACATTGTGAGTTTAACGTAACTCATCAAGAGACATCGTGAGTTTGACCTAACTCATCAAGAGACATAGCGAGTTTGACGTAACTCACCATTCTCTATTACTACTACACGACCATGGTCCCGCTGGTTGAGAATGTGTCCTAAACGATGGGTAACAGTGTACTTTACAACTTTAGCTAGGAGCTTAACAAACCCATCGCTTTACAAGAATAATAACTCACCTAATCCACATGTCTTCTGTGTGCAGAATTACCTATATTGGACAAATTGGACACATTTTTAAAAACATAATTCGCCAATTATGATACCATAACAAGAAAGCCAATACATAATTTGACAGGAGATGTGAAGGACAAATAGATTCATGTTTCTATACTAGACCATCTGATCTCACGCAGAATAGTCATGGCCAGGCTGAACACTGGAACAAGACAACCCACACAAACGTCATTGTTAATGGACGGATACATGCTGTTTAACCACAACCTGGTCAGCAATGTTGGATCGACATTACTGAGGAGCCTTGCATTGCATTACAGCAAGAGGACTCTGGTCCACCTCGTCAAGTACTCATGAATCAACAAGATCACGCCGCAGAGAGAAACATACACAAAACACATACACAAAAAATGTGTGCTTGAATCGAATGTACGAGAATGTTAGGCGCAAAACACGGAACACGGCATTCAACTTTAAGAAAGAAGTCGAATGGGAACACCAGCAAACATAAATGGGTTGTAAAGGAGCGCGTGGCCGAATGGTTTCGAGGCTTGCCTGCCGACAAGGAGGTCAGCGGTTCGAATTCCCGGTGTGGCATATGTTGTTTTTATGTTGGGGGTGAAATAAACAAACATAGCCAGCACACGATGTGGCGACAGCATTGGTGAAGCGGCCTGTAGTCCTCAGCCTTCAAAACCCCATCGACTACCCCAGGAATGGGAAAAATGTCGTATGATAGTATAGGTGATACTGGCATCTTCACTCTTGACAATGTTTATTTAGTAGCAGGTTTCATATGCTCTTTTAATCCTTGACCAGTGACTAGCCCACCCAGTAGCGCCTTAAAGTGCAGCAACGCACCCCCTATACTTCACCCAGTGTACAACCATCCTTCGTACAACAACCTAGCTTTGATTCATGATTTCCCTTTCTACTTCTACACTTTTTCACCGAGTTGTCTGTAAGCAGTTTCTCTGTCACCTTCCCTCTGGGGTCACTACCATGGCGACTCTGATGATGATGTCAGATTCTCTGTTGAGGACATGGCCGATTCAATTCCATCGTCTACTAGCTATGATGGTGTGCGTGTCTCTTTGGTTGCTCTGGTCGGGCAGTTTTCTGTAGGTGGTGGTGTTGGGCCAAGACATTATATGAATCAACAATAGGTTGTGTGGAAATATGCCGACTTTGCCATTTTCTTGTCTGTTCCTCTCCAACATTCCGTACCAAAAACAAACAGACATCACACAGTTCTTGTCAATTCTTAGTTTGGTGTCTGTACTCTACATTCGGCTTCTCTTCTTCTTCTTCTTCTTCTTCTTCTGCGTTCGTTCTCAATCTCCGGCTACCACGTCCTGGACAGGACTTTGGAAGAAGCAGGATGTAGTCCAGAGAACGGAATGCGTTGTGTCGCTAGTTTACAGCTTGGCTACGATATTTGCACCTATCGGTCCGACATATCCGTCTTCGCCAGTACGGCTTCTCTTAAATTCTGAGACATACTGACAATGAAGGACCTGAATTCACTCGTCTGTAGTGTAATGCGTAGCTTCTCATTAGACTGACAATTATTGGGAGAACAGTGTTGATCCCCACCTCATTATAACACAACCTGTTACCAGGACCATGACGACTACATGCGATGTGGGTCTCGTTCATCAAGCTTCGGATAAACCATGATTCTAGTTGTGTCTACTAATCAAAATCCTAAGCACCCAATGCTATAACTAAAATGACTGGAAGGAAGAGAAAGAAACAACGTTCACCAACATCGGGAATAAAAAAAGGAATAAAAGACAAAAGCAAACATAAATGATAATTGAAACCCAGTCTCCCTCCAGGATAATCATGCCATATCATTTGTGACGTCACTGTGAAGACGGTATCGAACCTGAATTGATGAAACACGCCATCCGAGGAACTTAATGACTCACGGCTGACTCACGGCTATCGACACATTGAAAAGACCGGTTTAAAAGCCAGACAAAGTGACATAACCAGACATTATACGATTATAATGTGGGAATTCGTTGTGCTGGAACTCGCTTCCATGCTCAGGCTATGTCTCCTCCATGCTCGGGTTACGTCCCTTCCTTGCTCGGGTTACGTCCCTTCCATGCTCGTGTTACGTCCCTTCCATGCTCGGGTTACGTCCCTTCCATGCTCGGGCTACGTCTCCTCCATACTCGGGTTACGTCCCTTCCATGCTCGTGTTACGTCCCTTCCATGCTCGGGTTACGTCCCTTCCATGCTCGAGCTACGTCTCCTCCATGCTCGGGTTACGTCCTTTCCATGCTCGGGCTATGTCTCCTCTATGCTCGGGTTACGTCCCTTCCTTGATCGGGTTACGTCCCTTCCATGCTCGTGTTAAGTTCCTTCCATGCCCAGGTTACGTCCCTTCCATGCTCTGGTTAGGTCTCCTCCATGCTCGGGTTACGTCCCTTCCTTGCTCGGTTTACATCCCTTCCATGCTCGGTTTACGTCCCTTCCATTCTCGGGCTACATCTCCTCCAGGCTCGAGTTACGTCTCTTCCATGCTCGAGCTACGTCTCCTCCATGCTCGGGATACGTCCCTTCCTTGCTCGGATTACGTCCCTTCCATGCTCGGGTTACGTCCCTTCCATGCTCGGGCTACGTCTACTCCATGCTTGGGTTACGTCTCTTCCATGCTCGGGTTACGTCCCTTCCATGCTCGGGCTATGTCTCCTCTATGCTCGGGTTACGTCCCTTCCTTGATCGGGTTACGTCCCTTCCATGCTCGTGTTACGTCCCTTCCATGCCCGGGTTACGTGCCTTCAATGCTCTGGTTAGGTCTCCTCCATGCTCGGGTTACGTCCCTTCCTTGCTCGGTTTACGTCCCTTCCATGCTCGGTTTACGTCCCTTCCATTCTCGGGCTACATCTCCTCCATGCTCGAGTTACGTCTCTTCCATGCTCGGGCTACGTCTCCTCCATGCTCGGGATACGTTCCTTCCTTGCTCGGATTACGTCCCTGCCATGCTCGGGTTACGTCCCTTCCATGCTCGGGCTACGTCTACTCCATGCTCGGGTTACGTCTCTTCCATGCTCGGGTTACGTCCCTTCCATGCTCGGGCTACGTCTCCTCCATGCTCGGGTTACGTCCCTTCTATGCTCGGGTTACTCCAACTTTTTTGTAAATAGATGGACATGCGTCAAGTCAAAACATACACTTGTTGAATTCAGGTCTTCAAGAAATATAGGCCCAGTCGTCCTATCCATAGCAATCTCCTCCAAAGCATGACCAGGTGTTCTCTGCTTGGATCTGTCTCGAGCACATTTCTCCATGTGCATTATTTTAGTCGTTCTTTACCTCAACAGATCAGAAATTGCTTTGTCTTGTCGGATGGTTTCATTCATATGTGTGCATAAATTGCTTTGTTATGTTGTTAGATGGTTTCATTCATATGTGTGCATAAATTGCTTTGTTATGTTGTTAGATGGTTGCATTCATATGTGGGCATATATTGCTCTGTTTTGTTGTTAGATGGTTTCATTCATATGTGTGCATAAATTGCTTTGTTATGTTGTTAGATGGTTTCATTCATATGTGGGCATAAATTGCTCTGTTATGTTGTTAGATGGTTGCATTCATATGTGTGCATAAATTGCTTTGTTATGTTGTTAGATGGTTTCATTCATATGTGGGCATAAATTGCTCTGTTATTTTGTTAGATGGTTTCATTCATATGTGGGCATAAATTGCTCTGTTATGTTGTTAGATGGTTTCATTCATATGTGTGCATAAATTGCTTTGTTATGTTGTTAGATGGTTGCATTCATATGTGGGCATAAATTGCTCTGTTATTTTGTTAGATGGTTTCATTCATATGTGGGCATAAATTGCTTTGTTATGTTGTTAGATGGTTTCATTCATATGTGTGCATAAATTGCTTTGTTATGTTGTTAGATGGTTGCATTCATATGTGGGCATAAATTGCTCTGTTATTTTGTTAGATGGTTGCATTCATATGTGGGCATAAATTGCTCTGTTATTTTGTTAGATGGTTGCATTCATATGTGGGCATAAATTGCTTTGTTATGTTGTTAGATGGTTGCATTCATATGTGGGCATAAATTGCTCTGTTATTTTGTTAGATGGTTTCATTCATATGTGGGCATAAATTGCTCTGTTATTTTGTTAGATGGTTTCATTCATATGTGGGCATAAATTGCTCTGTTATTTTGTTAGATGGTTGCATTCATATGTGGGCATAAATTGCTTTGTTATGTTGTTAGATGGTTTCATTCATATGTGGGCATAAATTGCTCTGTTATTTTGTTAGATGGTTGCATTCATATGTGGGCATAAATTGCTCTGTTATTTTGTTAGATGGTTGCATTCATATGTGGGCATAAATTGCTCTGTTATTTTGTTAGATGGTTGCATTCATATGTGGGCATAAATTGCTCTGTTATTTTGTTAGATGGTTGCATTCATATGTGGGCATAAATTGCTTTGTTATGTTGTTAGATGGTTTCATTCATATGTGGGCATAAATTGCTCTGTTATTTTGTTAGATGGTTGCATTCATATGTGGGCATAAATTGCTCTGTTATTTTATTAGATGGTTGCATTCATATGTGGGCATAAATTGCTCTGTTATGTTGTTAGATGGTTGCATTCATATGTGGGCATAAATTGCTCTGTTATTTTGTTAGATGGTTGCATTCATATGTGGGCATAAATTGCTCTGTTATGTTGTTAGATGGTTGCATTCATATGTGGGCATAAATTGCTCTGTTATGTTGTTAGATGGTTTACTTCAATTGTGTTCTATACAGGGCCCGTATTGTCCTCTCGCCTCATGTATCACTTATGTTTCGATTCGTGTGTGGTTTGTGAATCAGTCATCTTGACCAAAAAGTCATGTTAAAAAGCCAGATAAAACGAATTACGACTTATTTTTCTTTTCGGAAGTTAAATTTAAAATGTAGCACGTACACAACGTAGTGACTGGAGGATGAAGCTATCTTTATTCCTCAGCTTTATATTATTTTATTATACCTCAACACCTATAGTTTATAGTTTATAGGTTACAAATCACATGAAAGGTGGCCGACTAGCAGAGTGGTAGAGACCTCAAGTCTCACTGTCAATGTATGAGGTTCAATACCCGTTCCTTATTCTCTCCATTCGACTCCGCAACTGCAGAAGAGACATACACACAAGACATTCTCCCAGAAAATATACATGCAGAATTGAGAGCAATTGTAACATTAAATGTTAACAATAACACACCTTCTATAAAAATGAGATTGGATAAAAAAGATAGTTTCGCATATGTAAGGGATATCATTAACAACGACAACAAAAGATGGTGCAGCAGAAGTTGTACCAACTATGACATAAAATAAATGATTGGGCATTCTCGTGTTGAAAACTAAGAAATTCCAAAATGATAAAAATGCATAACAAGTTAAGAATATTCATCCCCAGTGTAAAGTCGGTGCTTCTAAATGGCACATAAACATGCGTGTGACCAAACTCAACATTAAGATATTAAAGACATTTATGGGAATGGCATAAATGGTATGGCATAAAGCGCTACGGGCAACCACGAGGATGTATAAAATCAACGGAATTATTATAAAGGTCCTTGAACACCTGTATGACAAGGCGTCCAGCGCAGTTCTTGTGAATGGGAAGGCGAGGGGACTGGTTTCGCACATCAGTTGGTGTGAGAAAGGGGTGTACACTCTCTCCAACTCTTTTTAATATATTCCTTAAGGGAATTATGAGTGAGGCACTTGGAGGTCACGTTGGTACTGTCAAGATAGGGGGCCGAACGATTACTTACCTTCGTTTTGCAGATGACATCGACGGGTTGGCGGGTTCAGAAGCATAACTCCAGGAATGGGTCAGAAGACTCGATGAAACAGCTCTTGACTATGGTGTGGAGATAAATGCTGGAAAGACACAATTAATGACCAACAACGCCGATGGCTTCGACAGTAGGATAAAAGTTAATGGCCGGGAACTCGATGTTGTTGACCGTTTTAAATATCTGGGTTCGATTGTCAGTGATGAAGGATCAAAATGTGAGCTGTTGGCCAGAATAGCACAGACAATAGCGACGCTTGCACGGGGTAACAAAATATGGCAAGATAAATGGTTAGCACAATGCACGAAAATCAGATTAATGCGTACATTGGTCCTGTCAATATTCCTTTATGCTTGTGAGACATGGGCAGTTACAGCTGACCTTCAGCGAAGGATACAGGCTTTCGAGATAAGATGTTTCCGAAGACGTACAAAGATCGAGTTACAAATGAGGAAATACAACAGCAATAGGGTATTTTGAAGACCTCTTGGCAACTGTCAAAAGAAGCAAACTCGCTTGGCACGGTAACATATCGTGATCAAATGGTCTAGCAAATACGATCCTGCACGGAAAGGTGCAAGGCAGACGACTAAAAGCCGTCTAAAAAAAAAGCTGGGAGGACAACATAAAAGAATGGACCAATATCCGACCAAAAGAGGCACAGGCTGCGGCCGCTGACAGAGAAGGGTGGCGTGGGGTTGTGAAGATGTCTGCATGTGTCCTCCAACGACCTCACCCATTTCGGGATGACGTGACCTGACAGGAATTTGTCAACACATTCTTGGAAATATTCTGAACCTGCAGTTGCTCGTCAATAAACAATAACATGGGAGAGAACAGGACAAATACAGATGGAAAAGGAAATCTCGGAGAAGAAGGTGGTGCTGGATTGACTCCACACTGAGTACGCCGCACCAGTCTGGAATACTCCTACACGAACGGAAAAAATATATCCCGAAATCGCCATAGCGCCACCAGAGATACGAAGAATTGTCGAGTCAGAGATAGAAGGAGAGAAACAGGTAAATGACCCAAGACACTCTATGTTCGGACATCAGGTGCAGCGCCTAAGACTAAAGTCAAGACGAAGTTTCTAACAGTCAACCCAGCCCTTGCAGACTAGTCCAGGAAATCGACGCATGTGAATGTGAAGTAACACAATACCATGACCTTCTGATGATCTGCCCAAACCTCCTGGAAACTTGAAACATGGATGACCTTCTGAGTGCCAGTGACAGGGCAATAGAGGTTGCTGAATACTGGAAGAATGAAGTGTGACATAGTGCCTAGGACACGGAAAGTAAGTAAGTAGACCCCACACTGCTAAAACCCTAAGCCAGTAGCACTAGACAATTTATGTCATAGAACTCACAGGGAATAAGAGTCAAAGAAATACCATAGAAGACATGGCGATGCGAGCTCAAAGAAAATAGTGAGAATCTGGTCAGACAGGGAGACAATCACACAGGATAGGTCTGCTTTGAGAGGGCTGCTTGGTGGTCTATGAACCATAAGGCGATAAGGGCGGTGAAGAAAAGGTCGATCCAGCTGCGAACAGGTACCTAGCTTACTACTGGGAAAAAGACTGAAAGTGAAGAAAGAAACTTGCTACCCACTTAACAAACCTATGGCCTGTTATTATTGCTAAGCCTGTCTATTCAATTAAAGGAGCACATGCCTACATGAACATGCGAATTTGCCCGCTCCAGCTTATAGGGAATCCTGGGATAGTTGTGTACCCAATCACAACCTTCTCTGTTTGCATGTCTTGGCATGCCAGGATGAACCACTTAGGACATCGAAGCTTGGTATTTGAAAGACGATCAGCGTCGTTGTTTACCCATACTTGGATGTAAAAGATCTCCAACGTTTCATTCCCGACAGTTGTATCTGCTATGTTTCTTTGTATCCTTGTATCACTCCAGTTGGAGTAAAGGGACAGCACTTCAGGTGGCTTTTTGGGCTCCTTCAGGAAACCTGTATCAAAGTACCTTGCGTGGTTTCACAATGACGGGTTTTTTCTGTATCAATATATTTTAAGCGATGAGGTCGCTAGTCTCATACACAACACTCTTTAGTAATCTTTTACCCCATGCGTGAAAGGTTACAGCGGTCTTATCCATTTTAACATGGGTTATCATAGTTGTATATGGCTTGATGTTCACACTAACAATAATGGGTTCGACATCCATTATCTTCTAATAAGAAGGCATGTGTCCCAATCACTCCGCCACCATTGCAGTATAATTTACTGTATTACCCAATGCTTCAACAAATGAAATGATAAATCTGTCCATCTTTTTCCAATGGCCAGGGTCGGTAGGAACTGAGGATTACATGCCAACTGCCCGAACTGTGTCGCGAAGTGTGCCGACTAGCTTTTCATTTTACCTCCAATAAAAATTATTTTCTATACCGAGTTTCGAACCCGAATCCTTTTCATTAGAAGACATGTGTCAAACTATTCAGAAACTCATTTCTCAAAGATGTTAATAACATTTACAGAATAGAGAATCGTGAGTTACTGGTGCTGAACAGGGTAGTAAAAAACAATTGTACTGTAACCTGACAAGTAATTAGTAAAATGGAACTAAACATAATTGAGTATTGGGCCAACTCACCCCGCACAAACTGTAAACCCCAAGAATTGCAAAAAATTCAAGAACTGCAGACGTCTACATCTCCATGGTAGAAGTGGAGAGACGAAGTCAAGTAAATCAACGACAAAAAGAGGGAATGGAATGGATCAGTAGAAAGACGGAATCACTTCAATTTTCTGCCTGGAACCGTACCTTTACTAAACGTAAAGCCAACACAACTTATGGCACAAAAAAAGGCATTTTCACTTACATCTAGGAAGCTGGCGGAAAGTACTGCCGAACTGTTTCATGGATAAACAACTCTTGGTACGGCTATAGTGTAGACAAGGGCTGTTTACCCTTACCATGCATATCCTCAGCTTCAGGCAGGAAAACGTTTGAAGAAATAAAAGAATTAATGGAAATGAACTACAGAAATATGTTAAAGTTTGTTGTTTTTTGTGGGTTTTTGTATCTGCACTAAGTAGAGGTCAGGATCATTGTGATAGCAACAATTGTTGTAGGAGATGAAGAAAATTCTTGTTTGCCTTCCCCCTCATACGACATGTACCCATTTACAGCTGGGTCGACTGGAGGAATATCTAAGTACTTCGCTCTAGAAACATGTTCTTTTGTAGCGGATTACAGGGGCATTTAGGGAGCCGCGTAGCGCAGTGGTTAGCGAGCTGGATGTGCACCTGAGTGGTCCTGGTTTCATTCCCCAGTCGAGGAGAAATGTTTTTTTTCAGGCCGCAACGGCACACTGGTCGACCCAGCCTTAAATGGGTACCTGTTCATTCTGGGAAGTAAAAGCGGCGAGGGACAGGAAATGGCTACTGCCCTCATAAATTCAAGCCTTTGAAACGTGAGATCGCTTACATCTCACATCCCTACGGCAGTAATAGGTTACTTTACTTTACTCTTTACAGTGCCACTACATGCTGAAGAAGGTGAATCTGGGCTATCCTGATTATAGTGCAATGTAAGGTTTGTCAGCTGCTGAATCCCTACAGGGATACCAGCGTTGATCACTTCACATCATTTTGCAGGTGGTAGGTAGGCGGCGTTAACCTGAGGTGGGATCATGGCAATATGTCCGTTAATGATTCACGTATTGCAATGTCTGGTATACAACTTCTTGCCAAAAAGTGATATAATGACAAAGTTAATGCTGCCAAAAAGCCACTGGAGGCTGGTATATCAGTCATTCAACTAGCGACACTGGGTGGGGGAGTTCTTCAAGTTTGTCAGTTCCACGAAAAGAGCATATTGACATCTTGTCCATTACTAATAAATTGATAGATTAGAAGCAGGAGACACCATCACATTTATGTAGGGTTAAAGCTGTGACTTGTTTAGGGAAACTGTTTGGTGACCAGAGCCGATTAATGCATATCGCTAGGTTATCATGTGGTTATTTCAAGCAGTGTACGCCGGTGGTGCGCCGCCGGTGCGCAGAAATTGTCTGTCTGTCCGCGAAACAGTTATTGCCGTTTAACCCCTTAGCTGGGAAACTGAGACGCTAGTCCTGTCAGGCAGAACATAGGGACCAGGACTTCGCGTCAGGATCGAGCACAATATACTGACCAAGACCACTATCTCTCTTCCATGTAATTTTCACTGGAAACGGGCTGTTTTCAAGGCAGTCTGGCTGACGAGATGCGGATCGACGTGATCCCCGTGGTAGTGAGTGTCACGCAGATGAATCCAAGCATAGTACATCCGTCTGGGGGACCGCGGTCCACCTTCATCGGCACGCTCGAGATGTGAGGAAAGCTACCGCGACCCGCCACTTAACGTCCTTTTCAGGGAGCACAAATGAGTGAACCTACTCATTGTGGGCATTCAAAACAACAACAACAACAACACCTGGGAAGATCGCCTTCAGGTGATCTAAGATCTGATTGGCTAATTTTGTTAATTCCAATGACGTCAAATACACGTTTCCGTACTTTTCGGACACAAGAGCTCAACTATATTTTGCTAGTTTGTTTTTCAAAGTATGTCAGTCTTTTTTAGTGAATAACTGTTTCTGGATATTTAAAAACAAAACTACATCATTTCCATTTGATAATACTAAGTTGAAAAACGAGTACACAAAATACTATAAAAATAATGAGTTGTATTTCTGCATGAATGGTCCACGAAAAATATTTCGTATTTTCATTGGTCCGCAGATGTGAAAGGTTAGGAAACACTGACTTAAGGGATAACTTGTATGACATCAAGATAAGCACGAAACAGTCTCTGCAATTGAAGACGTACACATATGTGATTCTTCGAAGGACAAGCTTTTTGAGTGACATAAAAAAAATTGCATAATTTGTGAGAGGGAAAATGTGTTTACGTAGGTACAAACTGCATAGGCACACGAGATACGTGTGACAGGCCTTCAAGTTCATGAGGGAAATTGTTGTGGTGAATTCAAGTATAAATTGAAGGGCGGCAAGTGGCACGAGTCTTCGGAGTTCTTCGTTAGACTTCGTGGGGAAGTGTCACCTCCTTTGTTTCATATTTTTTCGGCAGGTGAAATCCACTGATGACTTGCCAGGTCAATCCCAGTACATGTTAGTCCTTGGTATATACGATCACCTATTTTTGAAACTGGTGGAGGTGGAAGCGTAAATTCGAGCAGGGTAGACCTGCAGCCTGTCAGGCGCCATCTAAGCCACTCCGCTAACCACATACCAAGACCTTTTGTTATGGTCCCACATTCGCCTTTTTACGACATATTCTCTGTGGGGCGAGAATCCCTAGAATAATTTGAGTAGATTTTAACTTGAATTTTGCCCAAGCAGTGGCCGTTAGGCCTACTCTGTTCCACTTCCAACTGCTAAGGTATGTTTAACGTGCACGCCACTGCAGACGGCTGTCTGATCTCACTACTCAGAGATGAGGGGAAATATTTACCGAAGGATCCACGTGAACAAATCCCGGTGTCTCCATCGGGAATTGAACCCGCACTTCCAGCACCCGAAGCAAACAACTTACCTCGAGACCACTGGGTCCCACACCTTCGGAGTTCATGAGAAGAATTAGCTGTTCGTATTTCAGACTGGACGAAGAGGCTAACCGCACAGAACAGAAATGCGAGATGGATCACGGAAAATCTCTCATAAATTGTTTTCTTACTGGTTTGTTGCATATTTTAAAACAATCTGGATTGTAAATGTTCAGTTAGATTTGAACACGTTTGAACGGAGATGTGCTACTTTCAATAACAACATTTTGTTGTTGTAAAACCGTATGTGTTATAAACAAAAATGTATGTGTAACTGACACCTAGGCCACGCTGTACTGCAGGATTGTGTGTGAGACATGGACACGATCATGACAGCTGTTAGACTGAAGATAACAGCGCGATCTAACCTTGATGGTGAAAAGGACTCTTCATCTTACGAGCCTGCAAACTTAATAATTCACACAGGCTATAAGTCTCGTGAATTAGGAAAAGTGTTCACAGCTTAAAAGAAAGTACTTAAAATAATAGCCAATAAAGGATAAAGAGATTCACGAGTGATTAACTCTTTCTCCCTGGGATCAGAAGAGAAGAGGTTATGAAAAGCACGTAATTATTTTGCGTTGGGCGGACCTTGGGTATAAACAGTACATTCATTTACCGTACAGGTGTGAGGGCAAAACTGTTAGGAGACTCAAATGTGACTGGTTCATAGGTCAATATAAACTTTGGAGTTGAGGCTTACTACGACAAACAAACAGGGCGGATGTGGTGTGGGGGAGGAGCGGGGTGGTAGAAATGCAAGGATACGTTCTATTACACGTGCACATGTCTAGCTGACGACATGCATTGTACGCAAGTTTCATATTGAGTGCACACCATTAGAAAGCAAGACGCTGCAACAGGGAACAACGTAACTTTGATAAACACTACTACGAGGGTTGGTCAAGTCTTGCACTTTAGTATGAGGAGTCAAGGCACTTGAAAATTGGTGTGAACCTTAATCCTTCTGTATGTATTCACGCTGCAAGTTGATACACTTCTATCATATGTTCTTCACCTTCCTGATGCCCTGGTTGTAGAACTCTTCCATATGAGCACGGAACCACGTCTCCGATTTCAGTAATCAATTCCTGGACGTCGGAAAAAACGTGTGATTATGAAAGCATGCCCCATCGACCATACTCACCTGACTTTGTACCCAGTGACTTCTTCCTGTTTCAAAACATGAAGAATGTGTTTCCTGGACGTCGTTTTTCTGGCGGGCTGGCTTTATTACTGAACCCAGTGGTCTGGGGGTAAGGTGTTCGCTTCGGGTGCTGGAGGTCGCGGGCTCAGATCCCGGAGCAGACACCGGGATTTTTTCACGTGATTCATCCGGTAAATATTTACCCTGATCTCTGAGTAGTGAGATCAGACACCCGTCTGCATTGGCGCGCACTTGAAAAATACCTTAACAGTTGGAAATTGAAAAGAGTAGACCTAACGGCCGCTGCTCTGGCAAAATTCAAGTTAAAAATCTACTCAAATTCCTCTAAGGATTCTCACCCCACAGAGAATATGTCCCCAAAAAGGGGACTATGTGGTCATAACAATAGGTCTTGGTTACGTGGTTAACGGAGCGGTTTACATGGCGCCTGACAGGCTGTGGGTCTACCTTGCTCTAATTTACGCTTCCACCCCCACCAGCCTCAAAAATAGGCGATAGTATATTCCAGGGGCTAACAGGTGCTGGGATTTACCTGGCAAGTCACCAGTGGATTTTCACCTGCCGAAAGGTATGAAACAAAGAAGATCGCACCTCCCCACGTCGTATAACAACATGAGTGGACTGAAGATAGATAAATGGATAGAGACGTGATTCCGGGGCCAAACGAAGTTGTTCTTCAATCAGCGCATCATGAAAGTTAAGAATATCAGGGAGAAATGTATCGCTATCCTGGGTGAATACATAGAGAAAGACTAAAGCTGACACAAATTTCCAGGTAAGAGCCTTGACTTCACCATACCAAAGTGAACAACTTTTCTACCTTTGCCCATATGACCTAAGTAAGACATTACCGTCAAAGAAACACTAAATCGATCTCAAGATTAACTGGCACAGCATGTCGGGCATATCATACAGCCGCGATATCATACTCCAGAACCAGCCCTTAGTAGGATGCATTTCAGACTATCACACATTTCAAAATACCGTCACGCCATAATTAACTTATATAACACTAGAGGATTAAAATTGGAAAGCATATCAACAATCCTAAATGTACTATGACAATAGAAATAAATTACTGTTTCTTTCCAAAAGGTGAAGAAGAAGAAGAAGAAGAAGAAGAAGAAGAAGAAGAAGAGGAAAACATTTTTGGGGTGATTGTGACTGGGGTTGTGAGGGTGATGTGGATGATGGTGGTGGAAATGGGGATGATGATGGTGGTGCTGAGGGTGGTGATGATGATGATTGTGGTGGTCATGCTGGTAGTAGTAACAGTAGATGTATGATTAGTAGTAATAATAGTAGTATGAGTAGTAGTAGCAGTAGTAGTAATAGTAGTAGTAGTATTAGTAGTAGTATTAGTAGTAGTATGTGAAGTAGTAGTTGTATTAGAATGGGAAGTAATAGTTGCAGTAGTAGTATTAGAAGCAATAGAAGTAATAGTAGCAGTATTAGTAGTAGTTGCAGTAGTAGTTGTAGTAGTAGTATTACTAGTAGTATGTGAAGTAGTAATAGTAGTAGAATGTGAAGTAGTAGTTGTAGTAGTAGTAGTATTAGTAGCAGTAGTAATAATACTATTAATGGCAGATTTAGTAGTAGCAGCAGTAGTAGTAGTAGTAGTAGTAGTAGTAGTAGTAGTAGTAGTAATACTAGTAATATCAGTAGTAAAAGTAGTGGTAGTGATAGTAGTAATAGTAGTGGTAGTAGTTGTATTAGCAGTACGGGAAGTAGTAGTAGAATGTGTAGTAGTAGTAGTAGTAGTAGTAGTACTAGAAATCGCAGCAGTAGTAGTAGTTGTAGTAGTAGTAGTAGTAGTAGTAGTAGTAGTGGTAATAGTAGTAATACTAGAAATATCAATATAATAGTAGTAGACATAGTAGAAGTAGTACCAGAATTAGTAGTAGTAGTAATAGTAGTAGTAGTAATAAGAGTAGTACAATATCTGAAACATCATTTTTAAACTACAGTGAACATTGCATTTTTTAGGCACTTTAGTTCAAGTTAAAAGCAAATAACAAAGTATTATTTGTGTTGGTTTTGGCTCAGGTTGGTGTTTAGTTGGCCCGTTTCCTAAGCCCTTGTTCTTCTTGTAAAATAGCCAGGATGTCACTAGAACCTCCTAATTGATCTATATCTGGCATGCACTTTTACTATTTGGTTCTCTCTGATTGTTTAAACGTCCATCTGTCTCAAGTGCTCATCATCTTCTAGTTAAAGCGGTTATTTATCTGTGTTACCTAAATTAGTGGTTGGTGAATTAGTTTGTCTAGTCTCCGTGCTTCTGGAAACTAACTTTGAATCGTGGATCAACACTGTGATATCCTTAGTGGTGATTCTACTAAAAAAAACCTCGTATTGCACTAGAAGGACTCAGGTCCTGGATAAAAGACGAATCACTGTACTCTGCTATCAACGACACGTTGTCAAGAGTTGCAGAACGAGTAACTACAACATTCCCTAGGTCTTCGATTCTAAGACGCGCATTAATGTTCATTTTTAACGGGATGCATGTTACAATACGTCACGCCTTACAATCTCCGTCAAAAGAAAGTTGTTTGGCGTCAGATGGATGAAACTTCAAGCCTCATTATTATTGTCTAACGCATTTAAACATTTTTGTGAGGAACTTGTCACATTTGCCTTGTTATAATATTATCGCATCATTTACGTCCTGTTCAATTTGATGCCTCGTTGCTGCTGTTCAACATGTTGTTAAACATAGTGCACAACCAAGTTGTGTTGATTATTGTGTATGCAGAATAACACGGAAATAGAGCGGCAAAGTAAACATTTGATATAATGGAAGCAAATGTGATGAGACGGTGTTGGTTGAAACACACGGTGGCGACGGACATAATGGCAGCTAGGAAAGTGACACAGGGAGGCAGAGAGAGATAGAGAGAGAGAGAGAGAGAGAGAGAGAGAGAGAAAATATTGCACAGCTTGAAGGAATAGCACAGGGGAGGATCAACAGCAGAACTAGCAAGTGACATGTGATAAATAGAAGGTGAAGATCCAACGTCAGCCGGCAGCCCACATGATGATCATGGAGCCATATTTGTAATTAGAGAAATGGCGTAGTTCTAGATGTTCGTTCAATGTTATCGATGGCTCAGATGAGGATCACCGAAATGTTGGGATATTGTAAACATCAACGCCATGACAAGTGATTGAAAATGATCGTACTATGAATGTGAAGTTGACTTTAATAGTGTTTCATGAAGGAAGTGATCAATAATTTGCCAATCAATAATTTCTTCTGAATAAATTGATTGATATTATTATTGTGTACGTGTGGTAATTATGGGTCTTAGAATAGCAACTTGTTAGTGTGTGTTCTCTTTCTTCTTTTGTTGTTGTTGTTGCTCTGTTGCTCATGTCTTGCGGTGTCGCAGAGAGCAGGTATGCGTAGAATGTTCTGTGTTAGGTGTGAGGCTTGTGCTGTCGACATGTAGAACTTGTTGAGTGTTTCTCTGATCCCCCATATCCATCGTCGCTGGAGTCGAACTCTAGCGTGTAATTCTGAAACCTTCTTAAATCTTCGATGCGAATTGATGATAGTGTAACCTTGGCAGGTTGGTGATAGTGTAACCTTGGCAGGTTGGTGATAGTGTAACATTGGCAGGTTGGTGATAGTGTAACCTTGGCAGGTTGGTGATAGTGTAACATTGGCAGGTTGGTGATAGTGTAACCTTGGCAGGTTGGTGATAGTGTAACATTGGCAGGCTGATGATAGTGCAATCTTGGCAGGTTGGTGATAGTGTAACCTTGGCAGGTTGGTGATAGTGTAACCTTGTCAGATGATCAAACCAGGTTATTTTCTGTGCGTTAATTTGGTAGTTAACCGATTTATTCCCATTTCTTTTGTGGCTTTCTAGTAGGGCCCAAGTTTGACACTGATACCATGATGAAAGGATGGTCAACTTGTTTATTTTTGTTTTCCTGCTGATGAAATTATGGAAATATGTCCTACAATCGATGGCGTCTTAGAATTGGAGAAATACGAAAATCCATTTTCTGATGGACGAAATTACATGTTATACCTGAGAAACATTGACGGGCCAAAGTTCAGTAATGTCACCCGAGTGTAGTTGACTGTCTATGATCCAACATCGTATACCGTAACTTCGATAATCTGAGCACCAGCTAGGCTAGAGCACTGCCTTATCTCTCCAAACCCAACAAGGTGCAATCCCCAACCTTCTCGCATTCAAGTATACCCAACTGTAAAGTATAACCTGACATGTAAGAAAAGCAAACCATTGAGAGCGGAAACTGGTCACACAATCGCAGATATACTAAGACCTAGTACAATTAAATCGCTAACACTTCATCACCGACGGCAGTGACTTCTATTAACCTCAGTTATCTGTGACGCATATAAACAACTATAGCTCAACAAAAGTTGAAAGCAGACACGAATTACACGGACTAGTAAAACAGAAAACAACTTAAACACATAATCTGCATTGGAATCGAGACAAATATAATGTAGGATCATAAATACCTTAACGCCTCGTTTTTGGCGAATACTTGCTTGACGAACATCCAATTGACGAACACCCACTTGACGAACAACCACTCAAATGAACATCGTAAATTATAACCAGAATCCTTGCCTACGATCGCGAGTTCACGCTTATGAACATTTTCCAAATACAAGTATGCAAAGACAATTTTAATCCACTTTTGCATGATCCAAAACATGTAAAGGTCATGCTGTTTATTTATATTTATTTGTGTTTATTTTTATTTGTTGAGAAAATAAATTATGTTTTTTATTACTGACTTAGCTCCCACATTCATTTTCAAATTATAAATAGTACCCTGTTTACTTAGTATTTGGTGAACAAATTGCATTGGTAGACTAAAATAAAAGTAAAATAGTTATTTTCACTCTACGAACAAATCAGAATTATGACCCTAATATGACCCCTATCTGTTCGCTATAAGTGAGGCACGTCTGCATGAAGGTAGGCAAGCAAGAAGCTCTATATGCCAGGGTGGATGATGCTTCTGTAAGCTACTCGTATCTGAGTATTGTAATCATCTATGAGTGTTCTCTGCTAATGAGTTTGCAGTAAATTTTCAACGCCAGCATGAAGAAGGTGGACATGTGTCGCCCTCGCTGTAGTGCAAAACAAGACGCCTGAGCAGGCTGACCATTATTGGAATCACAGTGTTGATCTCCATCGCCTTGGCTAGACTGCTAAAATAAAGCATGTTTGCATGCGCACGACTTAGCCTTAGCAGCCATACAGATTAGAATATGCGTGAGGAAACTTGAACAGGTCAAGATGGTCTCATATGGAATCAATCAATGGAGACCATTCAGCTCGCTGCGGACCTTATGTCCTCAACAAGTACTCACAAAGCCATCCTGCCATTATCCATCTTTTCCAGCTGTGTATATTTCTTTTCCGCCGTTCATATGCTTGTCTTGACTTTTCTTCTCCATGCGTGTTTACGTCTTCCCACAGGTCTCTTGTCTTGACTTCCCTTCTTCATGCGTGTTTACGTCTTCCCACACGTCTCTTGTCATGACTTCTCTTCTCCATGCGTGTTTACGCCTGGAACACGTCTCGTGTCTTGACTTCCCTCTCCATGTGTATTTATGTCTTCCCACACGTCTCTTGCCTCAACTTCCCTTCTCTATGCGTGTTTACGTCTTCCCACACGTGTTTACGTCTTCCCGCACGTCTTTTGTCTCGACTTCCATTCTCCATGCGTGTTTACGTCTTCCCAAACGTCTCTTGTCACGACTTCCCTTCTCCATGCGTGTTTACGCCTGCTCACATGTTTCTTGTCTTGACTTCCTTTCCCCATGCGTGTTTATGTCTTCCCATACGTCTTATGTCTCAACTTCCTTTCTCCACGCGTGTTAACGTCTGCCCACACGTCTTTTTGTTTCGACTTCCCTTCTTCATGCGTGTTTACGTCTGCCCACAGGTCTTCTGCAATAATGATTCTAGAATAATGACTACCTGATAATGCTTTCAACAGTTGCCGTAATATGCTTCCTATCCATCGCAAACTCATTCTCTTTACGTCTATCCCCACTGCTATCAGCCCGGTTCTTTCGCACAGTTCTATATTAGTGACTTATCATTCGATTTTATTTCCACTATTCCATGGAGGTTCCGTAGCGAAGTGGTTAGGCCGTCGGCCTCGTGATCAGGTGGTGTGGCTTCGACTCCGGACTCCGCCGTCTTTTTTACGGGTGCTTGATGCTGAGTCCCCTGCATCTCGTAGTCGCTCCCTAGTCGTCTTGTCCTTGAATTGCCACCGGGGTCGGGCGGCACGAGACGAGAGAGCAGTAGCGCAGTTAATCCTTACTAAAAATAGCGCTAGCAAAGTTAATTATGCCATCATGGTCTACGATGGACCGCAGCCTTTGCCTTTTTATTCTGCACACACATCCATTGAAGAAAGCTTGAACCCTCACTTCACGTTGTTCCCCGCGTCATACAGCCAACCACACAAAAGGATGAACTTGACATTGGAGTTGAAGATCTGTTTGTGGTGAAAAATGTCTTGATTCCCACAAATTTCCTAATTTAATAAAAGTCTCTCTCTCGCTTTTTGTATTCTTAATTTGATATATCTAAAATCACACCCGATCTTGTCTATATTGTTACCATAAAATACTTACGCAGTAGTTGAAATGGCAATGTCTGCACCACAACGCACACATAGTGACCACTGTAATGTTGAGACAGATGCTTGCTACTATAATAGTATTACAGCGTAGGGAAGGAACGCATTGGGTGTCGTCGCGACATTTGAGACTACATCACTGTTACTTTCTTGAATGGCCGCCTGTCTTAGCCATAACATAACGGAGGATTTCAGTCGCGAAACAGAAACAGTTTAGATAATATAAAAGGTCAATGTAGATCCATAAAAGACGCTGCTAAAAGGGATGAAGTGTTATAAGCTTCATTGTAATAGACGGTAGCTGAGGTCCGTCCCTGCGGATACTTCGTTTTCTTTTTTTTTCTTTTTCTTCTTTGTCTTTTTCATCTTCTTCTTCTTCTTCCTCTTCGGTCGCAATCTCCCGCTACCAAGCCATGAAAATAGCTGTTTCTTTTTTTCTTTCTTTTTCTTCTTTTCTTTTTCTTCTTCTTCTTCTTCTTCTTCTTCTTCTTCTTCTTCTTCTTCCTCTTCTTCCTCTTCGGTCGCAATCTCCCGCTACCAAGCCATGAAAATAGCTGTTTCTTTTTTTTTCTTTTTTTTCTTTTTCTTCTTCTGTTTCTTCTTCTTCTTCTTCTTCTTCTTCTTCTTCTTCTTCTTCTTCGGTCGCAAAATCCTGCTAGCAAGCCATGAAAAGAGCATTGCAAGTAGCAGGATGTTGTCCGTAGAAGTGGATGCGTTGTGTCGTAGTTGACAGCCTGACTGATATTTTCACGTTTCGGTCCGACATATCCGGCTTGAGCACGCATTTCATGTATCGAATTATTATTCCATCTTCGATATCTTCTCTTTTGCCAATCTTCTCTGTTGCAGTCTGTTATCCAGATTCACAGCGTGGAGGTCTAGAAAGGTCTTGGCAGCTCTGGATCGCTAGTCCTTACGCTAGCAGTCAGCTTTGGGTCGCTAGTCCTTACGCTAGCAGTCAGCTATGGGTCGCTAGTCCTTACGCTAGCAGTCAGCTATGGGTCGCTAACCGCTGCAGCTCAAGCACTGCTCAGCGTCTTGATCTCGCTGGGGATACAATCTGCTTATTTCCAGCAATCGCCACAAAGTGTGCAGCTTAGGTTGTCATTTCACTGCAGAAAGAAGAAACCTTCACAAGGATGCAAACCAGTTATCTTGCAATTTAAGGACTGGTAATCTTTCAATCGGTCACCACAGTCAACATTATTGACTCTGTACCAAAAGTCGATATTATTAAAAGCACAGAAAAAAGTATTAACAACAAAGAGATCAGTATTTAAAACACTCAAGTTTTCCGTCTTTTTCTCTGTGTCCCTTTTAAACCGCAACCAGAATATAAGGCCACACTACAATTGTTCACATTTGGAAAACCATCATCAAAGTACCTCCCTGCTTTTGCTATGGTTATATCTATAGTATTGTTTCAAAAGATGCGGTTGCTGCCCCACCCACAACTCAGTTCGTCTGTTCTTATTGTTTATTTTTCTTTAGCCGAAGTTGACCTCATTGAGAACGCCAGCACCAACGCGTTTTGTGTCCATTTTGCATCGTTATTTTCTATAGCAATTAATTTCACCAAATGATGTTGCTAGCATCATGCACAACTCTACTGGGTTGCCTTTTTCTACATGTGGGGTGGTGCATGTGTTCTATTGTGTCCTTCTATTAAGGTGCACCAGGATCTACTCAAAGATGTTTCCACGATTCTGCAAGTGCATCTTTCTTCGCAATGCCTAGCATGATTTAGTCTATGTATCATATAACCATTATGATCGAGACGCTGAGCAGCGCATGAGCTGCAGTGGTCAGCGACCCACTAGCGTCAGGGCCAGCGAACCAGAGCTGCCAAGACCCTTCTACATCTCTACTTGGTGATCCTGGATAACAGGCTGCAGCAGGGCAGACTGGCTAAGGAGAAGGGATCGAAGAGGGAATGCTAGCCCGGTACTTAAAAGATGCTTGCTGAAGTCGGATGTGTTGGACCGAAAGGGGCAAATTTCGCAGTCAAGCTGTAAGCTACGACACAACGCATTCCGTTTCTAGACTACATTCTGCTACTTAAGTCCTTTCATGGTTGGGTAGCGAGAGATTGAGAACGAACGAAGCCAAGCCAAGCCAAGCCATATAACCATTGTAGGAAAATGTGTTTGTTGAACTTTAGTTCAAACGGATCAGGCTTAATCGACAATTGGCGAGGAGTTTATGCAATACTTGTGTGAGATAACTTACTTCTCTAGAAGAGAGTGTTGGGGAACTGAGACGCTAGCCCGGTCAGGCCCAAAATATTAACCACGAGTTCGCGTAAGGGTCAGGCACAGTGTACGGACCAAGACCATCATCTCTGTTCAATGTAGCGTTCCCTAGAAACAGGCTGTTTTTAAGGCAGTATGGCTGACGAGATGTGAATCGATGTGATCCCCGTAGTAGTAAAAACGATTAAACCAAGCATAGCACAACCGCATGGAAGACCGCGTTCTACTTTCATCAGCACGTTCGGGATATGAGGAAAGCAAATACAACCTGTCATTTAACGCACTTTTCAGGGCGAGCAAAAGAGTGAACTTACTCATTAGGAGCATTAAACAGCAACACCAAAGGGGAGTGTTTTGTTTGTCACCTCACACCTCACTTAGATCCTCTTTACTTCACCTGTAAGGTGTATAGCTGAGGTTATAAACCCCAGTCTTGAGCGGTTGTTTACTTAGATAAGATGCCTAGTTCCTGTTGATGGATGATTGTGTTTATTGTCTGATTTACTTAGAGAAAAACATGTTTTTTGTATGTGAAATATAAATAGAAAGATAATAGGGATGTTCAAAGCAGTTGCAAACAACATGTGAAACATATTGATATCAACATACATAACTCAGAAAATGAAAGTGTTCAAGCATTTTTGTACTTGTCATTTCTAGAGTGGGTCATTATTGATGAAAGGTAGCGCAGTGCGTTCACTTCTAAAGAAACGAACGAAATGGCGTAACGATGGGATATTAAAATCATGTATGGGAGGAGATACATGCTCTGACGGAGATGGACGATAAACTAGGAGGTACCTTCTACAAGTTCTGCACGTCGAACATTCATTATTGGAAATTTAAAAGAACAAGCTGTTAACAGCTGTCTGGGCAAACATACAGATAACGACATAGTGGGCTTTTCTTGGCGACCCAATAGTGGCCGGCATTAAGGCTTAACGCAGGCGGCACAGCTGTCATGCGATACCTCAACAGGCCAATCCGTTGTTTGTCTTGACTCTCGATATTAAGTATATAAAAAATACCTCTAAACCCCGAGGGTAGAAGAGGATCGCCTAAGGGAAGTAAAGTCATTGCTATATGGCGGGAATACATGAACAATGAACACATGCTTGGAGAGCTGAATGAGGTCTGTGAAATGTGAATACTTACAAGATTGGGGCGCAATTCATAAAATTAAAGGTAATAAATAGACAATTTGTAGAAGTCACAAAAGGATACAAAAGAGAATTAATAAAGAAAATCAGAGTCAGGCAATTATGTTGTTTATGTCAAATAAACAGACAATAACTTTAGCGATAATCATACTGGAAGGAGACATACAGGTCAAACCGGTCAAAAGGAAACATCTTAATAATTGGGTGGATAGAATCAACCAGCGCGCTGCCAGCCTGTCTAATTTCACCATCAGTCGACAGCCAGAGAATTTTTGCAGATCCTTTCTTCTGACCTTTGATGTAGAGGTAGAGAGGGCTGCTGGCATGACGTATGTAAGGGACATGTGGTGTAGGATTCTTACGGGGTGTATGTGAAGGTATTGTGGTGTGGGCTTCTGGCATGACGTATGTGAAGGGCATGTGGCGTGAGCATCTGACAGGACGTATGTGAAGCTGTTATGGCGTGAGCTTCTGGCATGACGTATGTGAAGCTGTTGTGGCGTGGGCTTCTGACAGGATGTATGTGAAGGTATTGTGGCGTGGGCTTTTGACAGGACGTATGTGAAGGACATGTGGTGTGGGCTTCTGACAGAACGTATGTGAAGGTGCTGTGGTGTGGGCTTTTGACAGGAGATATGTGAAGCTGTTGTGGTGTGGGCTTCTGACAGGACGTGTGTGGAGGTCCTGTGTTGTCGGCTTCGGACAGGACGTATATGAAAGTGTTTTGGTTTGGGCTTCTGACAGGAAGTATGTGAAGGTGTTGTGGTGTGTGCTTCTGACAGGGCGTATGTGAAGCTGTTGTGGTGTGTGCTTCTGACAAAACGAGTGTGAAGGTGCTGTGGTGTGGGCTTCTGACAGGACGTATGTGAAGGTGCTGTGGTGTGAGCTTCTGACAGGACGTATGTGAAGGTGCTGTGGTGTGGGCTTCTGACAGGATGTATGTGAAGCTGTTGTCGCGTGGGTTTCTTACAAAACGTTTGTAATATCATGATGGTAGTTTCAAGTTTATATAATTTTATTCCAGCATTTGAGGGCAGAGTTTGTGAGTCGTTTGAAAGGGGATGACAAGGTTCAATCCCCAATGCCGACACGCTTGAGGGTACCCAGCTGTAGGTTTATCTGTGTTCTTGCTGTTGACGTAATATCTAGGAAATGATGTCGAAGTGTAATAGCCAAATTTAAAATATCAATCTGTCACTAGTTCGTCAGGTTGAGCATGGGCAGTAAGCATACACCAAACTAATGTGTGGTGTAGATGGGATTCCTGACAGGGGAGGTTATGAAACATCAAACTAATGGGCGGTCATAATTATTTTAACATCATAATTATCAATTAAAATCATCTTCATTAATCATATTTTTCAGTGATAATCATCTTCATTCATCATTATTTTCAGTGATCTTGATTAATCATGCTCATCAGTGGCAATCATCTTCATTCGTCGAGATTATCAGTGGTAATCATCTTCATTCCTCATGATTATCTGTGATAATCATCTTCAATCATAATCGTCAGCCATCATTCATCACGTCATCATCATCATCACTAGTAATCATCAATAATCATCAACCATAATTATCATCATCAATGATCAGCCACCATCGTCATCATCAGACATCATCAGTCATCTACATTGTTATCAGTCATCATCATCACTCACCATTATCTCGTTACCCATAATCGTCAGCGCTAATCATCAGCCTTCATCATCATCACATCATCCGCTATCATCATCAGCCATCATCATAAAATGTGCCTTATCCCACGTTCTCCGGCATCCCTTGCGATGTACTTGGGACCACTTGGAAACCATTACGTGGAACATCTTCCTAGAGACAATCACTCTGTACGATCAACTTCAGACAACACATCTTGAGTAATTGTGTACCTTGTTACAGTGTGTTCAATTCTGCTCTTCTCATGCCGTGTACAGAGAGACAAAGCCTACATCTTGGCACTGACCCCTGTTATAAGTTGACGTTCTGTTGGAGTTCAAACTCAGAATCGGACTGCACAGCCACATTCAGAACCATAGGCGACTTCCTCTGTCTGCACTTTGGAACCGTAACTTTGCCCAGTACAACTACATCTCTGCAGCTTCCTTTGATTTTGTTGTTCAAGAGCCTACTTGAGTTTCTGGTATTCAAATAGACAGGTGTATAGATACTGACAGGTAGCCGAAGATTATCCATACTAGATTCATATTTGCGATGTTACTTAACACGGCTTGCTAGGTCTGGGGTAAGATTGTTGTTAATGAGTGATTTTACTCTTTTATGCGCCCTGAAAAGAAAAATAAGTGGCAGGTTGTAGTAGCTTTCCTTACAGCCAGAACGTGCTGATGAAGGGGGGATGCGGTCCTCCAGATGGTTGTGCTATGTTTGGTTTCATCGGCGTGGCGCTCACTACTACGGGGATCACGTCGATCAACATCTTGTCAGCCAAACTGCCCTGAAAATAACCTGCTTCCAATGAACGCTACATAGAGTGTGGTCTTGGTCAGTAATTTGTGTCTGACCATGACGCGACGTCCTGGCCAGTATGTTGTGCCTGTTTCAATTCCCCTAGGGTTAGAAAGATGGCGTATTGGGTAGAAATGTCATTAATTGGAGAACGTGTTGTCCAGACAGCCACCAGCAGTTTGACTTTTTAGATTGTCAACTGCCTGCTGTTCTTTCACGTGAGCAGTGTGTACACAGGATGGATATATCGTGCGTCTTAAATAGGACTTGCCACGTAACTTGAGACCAAGGGGTTCATGTAACGGCACTTGAGACTAAGGGGTTTATACCACGTCACTTGAGACCAAAGGGTTTATATCACGTCACTTGAGACGAAGCGGTTTATATCACGTCACTTGAGGCCAATGGGTTTATATCACGTCACATGAGACGAAGCGGTTTATGTCAGGTCACTTGAGACTAAGGGTTTATGTCAAGTCACTTGAGCGTAGGGGATTATGTCACGCCACTTTGGACTAAGGGGTTATGTCACGTTACTTGAGTGACACCAAGGGGTTTATGTCACATTCTCTACAACCAAGGAGCTAATGTAATTTCCTCTAAGACTAAGGGGTTTATGTCAAATCCTCTGTGACCAAGAGGTTTATGTCACATCTTCTAAGACCAAGGGGTTTATGCCACATCCTCTAACACCAAGGGGTTTATATCCCGTCCTGTAAGACCAAGGGGCTTATGTCACATCCTACAAGACCAAGGGGTTTATGTCACATCCTGTAAGACCAAGAGGTTTATGTCCCATCCTCTAAGACCAAGTGGTTTATGTCACATACTTTATGACCAAGGCGTTTATGCTACACCGTCTAAGACAAAGGGATTGGGTCACATCCTCTAAAACTAAGGGGTTTATGTCACACCCTCTAAGATCAAGGGGTTATGTCACTTCCTCTAAGACCAAGGGGTTTATGTCACATCCTGTAGGACCAAGGGGTTTATGTCACATCATCTAAGACCAAGGAGTTTATGTCACACCGTCTAAGACCAAGAGGTTTATGTCACATCGTCTAAGACCAAGGGGTTATGTCACATCGTCTAAGACCTAGGGGTTTATTTCCCGTCCTCTCAGCCGAAGGGGTTATATCACATCGTCTGACCAAGTGGTTTATGTCACATGCTCTATGGCCAAGGCGTTTATGCTACACTGTCTAAGACAAAGGGATTGTGTTACATCGTCTAAGACCAAATGTTTATGTCACATCGTCTAAGATCAAGGGTGTTATCTCACTTCCTCTAAGACCAAGGGGTTTATGTCACATCCTCTAAGATCAAGGGTGTTATCTCACTTCCTCTAAGACCAAGGGGTTTATGTCACATCCTCTAAGATCAAGGGTGTTATCTCACTTCCTCTAAGACCAAGGGGTTTATGTCACATCCTGTAAGACCAAGGGGTTGATGTCACATCCTGTAAGACCAAGGGGTTTATGTCACATCGTCTAAGACTAAGGGGGTTTATGTCACATCCTGTAGGACCAAGGGGTTTAGGTCACATCGTCTAAGACCAACGAGTTTATGTTTCATCGTCTTAGACCAAGAGGTTTATGTCACATCGTCAAAGACCAAGGGGTTTATGTCGCATCCTCTAAGACCAAGGGGTTTATATCACTTCCTCTAAGACCTAGGGGTTTATGTCGCTTCCTCTAAGACAAAGGCTGACTTGGAACTTGTGACTACCGAATATACACTCTATAGAACTATCTATAGTAACTTGAAATGCGACCGCCTTACATCTATGCTATCGTGCGTTCCTCCCATCTTTTTCCCCTTCTTGAAAGGCGACCGCATGACCTCTACGCTATAGTGTCTTCTTCCCGTCTTATCCTTCTTCTTGAAAATCGACCGCTTTACCTCTCTGCTAATGAACCACCCCCTCCTGTGAGAGACAACCCCCTATCCGTTTTGATAAAGCGGCAACCGTTCGGGATGAATTCATCACCATGACTCGACTGATGATTCTGCTCTACACCAAAGCAATCTATTTCGCGCTTCATTTGATTTGTTGCAAGAATATTTGTTGCGACAGATATCGTACCTGGGGAAATAGATATGATAAACTCGGTGTCGCATAACTAACTTAACTTCAATTACCTCTCCAGATGCCTCATTTGCTGAAGTATCCGTCCAACATTGTATATCGCTTACCTTAACCTGCTTTTACAAAAGCCTGACTCAGTCATTTGTTGAAGCAAAGGTCTGACACTGCATTTGACTTCCCTAAACAGCTATTGGAGGCAGCGTGACCTGGATGTGTAATGTCCGTTTCACAATTCCAACGCTCTTGGTTCGAATCCCGCCGTGTCCAGTTTGGCATACACGGGTTTTTTTTCTCAGTGTGATCGCTTCTCAACATACTGAAAGTGATGGCTACCTTCTATACTGCACATCTACCAAGAAACGTCTAACGACCAAATAGGTTGGCGGTTGTAAGAAGTGACGAATGACAGCCAAATAGGTTTGCGGTTGTAAGAAGTGACGTATTACAGCAAAATAGGTTTGCAGTTCTAAGAAGTGTCGTATGACAGCCAAATAGGTTGGCGGTTGTAAGAAGTGGCGTTTTGGAAATGACATGCTACTTTCATTTCAGCCAGCTTTTAGGAAACCCTGACTCCAGTCATTTCCTGACGCATAGGTCCAAGACTGCATTTGGCTCCCGTAGCTAACTTTTAGGAAAGCCTGACTCCAGTCATTTCCTGACGCATAGATCCAACACCGCATTTGGCTCCCGTAGCTAGCTTTTAGGAAACCCTGACTCCAGTCATTTCCTGACGCATAGGTCCAAGACTGAATTTGGCTCCCCTAGCCAGGTTTAAGGAAAGCCTGACTGCAGTCATTTCCTGACGCATAGGTCCAACACTGTATTTGGCTTCCCTAGTCAGCTTTTATTAAAATCTGAGAAGTCATTTGATTTGCAAATTTTTTTAGCGATGGTACTTGCATGCTGAGGCTGCAAACCCTTGCACAGCTATCTGTACTCGCGTCTAACGATACGCACTGACTGAAACGATGGGCTTGTTTTGTCTGTTCATTGAATCGTTCTGTACCGCGTCTAGGGTAACTTCTGTACCATGGCCAAAATCATTTGTGCCCTAGGCAAAGCTCATTTTCAACATCGGCAACGTTAACATGTCATTTAAACAAGAATAAATTGCGCCCTATTGTATCCTAATTTGCCAACTGCTTACTATTTAGTCGCTCCTCATGTACCATTGGAAATAGAGAACTTCAGCTGGTGGCTTGTCGTTTCTAAAGGATGAGATAGCCTCGGCTGCTGTACCGCTGCCGGTCCCAACTTCATTACCAACGAGCTCTACCCTGGGATGCAGAGGGCAGAGTAGACAATAAGCTTTCCTTTTTATGTATCGTGGATATTCTAGAGGAGTGCAGCCAACGCATTGGAGGTCTACATCGCCGTTGTTTTCTCTCGAGTGTTCCGCACTATTTTCAAAGTGATTGAGCCTGTATCCTTTCTTCTGAGTATGTGGCCTGCCTAAAGATGTTCTGTACTGTGTGCGTAAACAACTGTATCGCTAACCAATGATAATTGTTATCGACTAACTTGTCTTAAAACAAATGTTTTGATCTACAAGTTGCAACTGGGCGCAATACAACGACAGAGCACCAAAAACACGTCTTCCTTTATTTGATAGTTGAGCATAGAGACATAGTAAGATACAAAATAAAGCTTATGTTTATCTAGAATGACAATAGCAAATCGAAAAATAAATGAACCACACGTATTATAACCGCTAAATAAGCCACAAAAGTACCAAAGCAGAGATACGAAAACTCACAAATAAAAAAGAATAGAAACATGAGAGAAACTGATGACGCAGAAAGTAATAAATGAAGAAGATACAGCACACGAGAGTCGTTAAGAGAAATAGGTCAACACCTGCAAACTTAGTCTTGTTGTCTAGCGAATTCTGAACAAGCATACCTGTGTCTGTGACGCTGATGTGCAGACGTTTTTTTTGTTGATTAAGTTCCCATTCGACATGTTCGCAAAGGTAGCTAGAGTGTCTATGTTGGGCTAACCACTTCGCTTTGTGAAAGGAAATAGGTTATTGGAGCAATGACTCATATGTTTCTGCTAGGGTAATATAAGGAAGAGCATATATCTTGATGTAATAATGATGGTGATAATGATGGTGATTGTGATTTTGTTGGTGATTATGATGGTGATTTTGATGGTGATTATGATAAAGATTATGCTGGTGACTATGATAGTGATGGTGATTGTGATGATTATAGGGATGAATGTGTCTGTATTTGCGGTAGGGTTGTTGATTATAATGCGCAGTGTGGTGGTTATTATGATGATTGTCATAGTGATAGTGAAGGTGATAGTGTTGGAGATCGTGATGTTGATTGTAACAGTCATTGTGATTATGATGGTGATTATGCTGATGGTGATTGTGATTATGATGGCGAATGGGGTGTTTGTAGTTATGATCGTGATTATGGTGGTGATTGTGATGGATATTATGATGGTGATTATGGTGATGACGTTTGAAGGTGATTATGAAGGTGAATATATTTCTTCACAATTATTTAAGAAAAAGTGGAACACATCTGAATCATTTCACGACTTAGTCTCCAGTGCGTTTTGTACAAGTCCCTTGCCGCCTACAAAAGGCGCGTATTCCTCTATTAAAGAAGTTATGTATTCACTTGGCCATGTATCACGTTGTTGGTTCACTTGTGAAGTCAGCTGCCATTCAGGCACTTTGTGGAACCGGAACACAATATTAATGATGTAGTGTGCTGATGTTCAGAGAAACAGCTGTTTCATTTAGTCACACTCAGATTTTCTTTGCGTTTCGTTCAACCGCTGTAATCGACTCTTGTGTCACTAATCGATGTTCATTGCCTGATCAGAGAACACACGCCGTTTAAGAACCTCCTACTCCACTCTTATAATTACTGGTGACAGGCATGGATCACAGTAGTGAACTTTCATCCGCCGATGAGTTTCATTAGGTTTCACCCCTTCACTACTTAAACCAAGGACCGGAAGTTAGATCGCAGCCTCCGCATCACGCATGTTGGACGACCATCTATAAACGGTCACTATAACGTCAAGTGGCTCGTCTGCACCGTAATATCAAGCGCTCTTGGCGTCCTACGCAACGATAATGCCGACTTACATAACTATGTTTCAATTTTCTTTTGCATTTGTCCCACTACTAGGAATACTTAGCACGCTTACTACATCCTACTGCCATAGTGTGTTATGTCTGGTGACGTTCACGGTCAATTCACTCAACAATCACCTGTCCTTGTCAATTCCGTACTTCACATTTTTGAGAACAGACGAGGGTAGAGAAATGACGTTCGTCGGAGAGACGCCATTTTGGAGAGATACACTATTTTGAATCACGTACCGAGACAGTTTGGTTACACTGGAACGCTTAAAGCATTTTGATTGTGTGGTTGCCGACCTGGGATCTAACTTTGATAGATCAAATTTTGTGTATATTATAGTGTACCCGAAAGAAGTTAGTGTCCTGCTAGTTAAATGACATCCATCTGCCAAGGTGAACAGGTTCGAAACCGCGGTATAGCATCCGATTTATTTTTTTAAATTGAGGGTAAAACAAAAACCTAGCCTGTACACCACGTAGCGCCTGCAGGGACTACGGCCTGTATTCTTCAAATGCATAAATCCTCAAAGTGGGCTCTTTAATAAACCCATAAAATGTGTGGATTATTTTCCCTTTTTGTTGACAGTGTAACTGTGAGAATAGTCTAAACCAACCATGAGTCTTGCTAGAACATTGAACATTTTAAACATTAGAGAATGTAGAACAGTATGCATATTTTGGCACTGTAGTCACGGTCCAGAGTGAGGCAGAAAAACTTATAACCTCTTTTTTTAATAAGGCCAAAACTACGTTTGCCAGAATGAAACCATCCTGAAAATTCCGCATGCACGGCAGAGCAAACCGAGTTCAGACTATGCACTAGCTCTATCAAGCTAGTTCTACTCTCCTTAAGTATCAGAATGCTGGAGAATGACCAAGAAAGATGTCAAGTGAGTGTTTTATCCCAACAAAATATATAACAGAAAACTTTCTCAAAACACCAGGACATACTACGGACAAAACCCTCAAACAGGAGATGGAAATGGCTTGAATATGCCACGAGACTGTGCTTTAGTCCCCGTGCAAAGCTCTCACGTTGACGTCAGAGAAGGAATCAACAGTAGACTAAGACCACTTGGATGTGTATGATGGAAACAACACTATGTGCCTTGTCCCTGACATGGGTCCCAGGGAGAAAGGTTGCACAAGACCAGATGTGTGTTTAAAGGCATTATAGAAGTATCGTGCACTGCAGAGCAAGGCAAAGGCAAAGCAAAGGCCGTCGTCAATCGTAGACGATGATGGCATAATTTATTTTGCTAGCGCTATTTTTAGTCAGTATTAACTGAGCTACTTTTTATCCCCACTCTCTCATCTCGTGCCGCCCAACCCCAGTGGCAAGTCCTACAGGGCAGGACAAGTTTATGCAACATGTCATGAAACATTCTTTTAAAACAAATAAAATGCATCAATATCCACAGCAATCAGTTCAAGTAATAACGTAGACCAGCCAGGACCTGTCTCGCTGACCATCCTGAGGCCACGTTTATTGATAGGATCAGGCAGCAAGCAGGGCAGAAGGAGTAGATGTCATCTGTTTCAGTCAGGAGTTGCACGGGCTGACCCAACTCTAGTCTTTTCCCTTCCCCGATTTCCAGGGACAGATATAGAAGCTGAGAGAGGCAGGCTGCGTGGCTGGAGAAAATAGGTTGCGCCAATCAAGCTTTGAGGAAATACTCTGGAGCTGTGCGTTTTCGAAGACCTGGATGTTAGAAACTAGCTAATGACAGTTAACTCCAGGGGCACAGCGTTGCTTGCACATGTAGAAAACCTCGAGCAGTTTCTTATGTCTTGTTGAAAGATCGCCCATGAGTCGGATGCCGTACAAGTGGATTGAAATAACATATGATCGATATAGGCGCAGTTTAGTTTCCAGGGATAACCTGTTAACGGACTAGAATCTACTCATATAGTTCACGTATGACGCAGCAAGGTTGATACTTCAAGTGATTTCCGAGCGACTGGGGTAAGTCAGCCTGCTGCTTGGACAGATGAAGTCCTTTGTGAGACTGCCGTGATTGCGTTTTTAGTGATTCCCGTAGCAGGGTGACCACCGCAAGGACTTTGGCTCTTGGCCTTCGCTCTGCAACGGCGCAGAACCTAATGTGAAGCTGAATGTTCTATGCGTTCAAGGCGGGGCTGTTAAGGTCTGAGAGTTTGAAATCGATATGAGGACGTCGTCTGTGTAAGTAGGTCAAACCTAAGTGTCCGACAGATACTCTCGAGTTGCGCGTTTCAATACGTGCAGATATCCAATACATGGCCCGACAGAACAGCGATGGTGCCAGGACACATCCCTGGAGGATGCTATACGATGTTGAGAATGTGTCAGATTCTGACCGAGGCGAACTCTTCGTTGGTGTTACGATGTGGCTACACTATAAACCCCATTAAGATATCAGGGAGTCCCTCACATGTAATGTCTTTCACAGAGCAGATCTATCCACACGAATATGCAACATGGAGACAATGGTTTAAGTCACTGCGAGGAGGCGAAGTACAATGATAGCGTCAATGGTAGAGCCACAACCTCACTGTAGTCGACGTTGTTTTCTACTTCAGCAGAAGTTGCAACATGCTGAAAAACAGGAGCCTTACTGGGAACAGACATGCATGTAATATGCTTGAAGATGTTGCTTTCCCTTCAGTCTCTTTCTTTTGTATAGAGATTTTCCGTTGCGCGGTAGTGTCTTTGAGACAACAGCTGACTCTGAAGGTGCCGTAGAAATGAAACCACAAACAGACTTACTACAAATAGCCAAATTGAAACTATGGAAGACATAGAGCAGCACATATAAGTGTCCAACCAAACAGCAATTGCAGAATAAAATGACACCTTGTGGTTACCTGGCTTCAAGTACTGCCCCACCTGACTCAATAACAGGATACATCAATCAAGAAGCAAAGAAAGTGTGAATACATTGTATCTCGTAAGAGTCAAATACGGAGATTTGTTCATGGAGGTTCATAACCACATTGTGTGAAACAATGCTAACAGTGCGAAACAGCTCCAAGAGAATTCAAAGGGAACGTTCCAGACTTTCTGACTGAAGGCTAACTCCATGAGTAGCGTTAAACTTCTATAGGTGCTAACACAGATGGATTGTTGGAAGCAAAACAGATAATACATTTTCTGCTCAGTTCTGAATAATACAGTTATATATTTCGTTATTATAGGTTGTGCTTCTTCTTCTTCTTCTCCTTCTTCTTCTTCTTCTTCTTCTTCTCCTTCTTCTTCTTCTCCTTCTTCTTCTTCTTCTTCTTCTGTTTCATACTATCCCTGGTAATTCAATAAGCTATTTACATTTAAAAAAACGTCACATAGCATATACGGGTTGAGCGAACGGTGCCTTGGTTGTAAAGAATAAGGCCATTGTAACTAGGCTGCGCGTGTGGCTAGTCACCTCATCATGCATATAAAATGCCATTTAAATCACCACTTAAAACGATCGGTTACAAACTTCCTGAAATGGGGCCAGCGGCAGTGGTTATATTTTGCTTTACTTGGAAGTAAAAGACAAATCAATCATCCAATCAAGCGTATGGCTATTGTTTCCATCGCTTTCATCGAACGCAGAGGACTACAACTTCTTTCACTTCTAATATATTTTCCTCCACTATATTATATTCTTCCACTTGTTCTTTTCTTCCTGTTGGTCTTCTTGGCCTTCTTGCTTCCTCTTCTTCTTCTTCATCTTATTTTTTCTCTCTCGTTCTTTCTGTGGCAGTCTTATGGCTGGTGTGAATGACAAGAAGTGTGCTGGCCATACTTGGAGAGGAATATACCCCAAACTGTTGGTTATCGTCCTTGACACAGGCTCAGTGTGTCAGTTCTTCCATTTTTTTTGTCTTGAATAGTCCAAATGAATATAAATCAAAATGATCAATCTGTTCCCGCCAGACAGAGACGAACAACGATAATGGAACGACTACCACAAACTGTAATCATTATTACTAATCATATAACTTTATTTTTATCATGATTTTTTATTTAAACTTCTCTTATATTTCATATTCCCTGTTTCTTTGCATTATAAGTTGTCTACTTTTTTCATTTTTCTATTTACGTGCCAGGCTTTTTTAAGTACCGTTTTCCAACTATTTCCTTTTCCATATTTTCGGCCCTCAAAGAACTTGCTTTGGTAGGTCCCTACTTCTCGTAATATTGATTTAGGCTTTCACGTAACTACATCAGGAACGAACCTTCTGCTATCTGTCCTCACCCGACGTGTGTCTGCAACTGAAAACTGCTGACGTCTGCTAGAAGAATTAGCTCTGCTGATAATAAACTGCATGGCTTCGGGCGTCTGGAGTTGTATTTGCTCTTGTCCCGTATGGTAATTTCTTGATTTCTGATGTATTTTCATGTTTTCATCTGCTTACTAATGCATACTATAACTATTTCTCTTATTCAACTAATCTGAGGTTCCCAAAACCATGTTTTATTGGCCGCAATATCAAATGCAGGTTCTCAAACCGTACCCTGATGGCGACAATATCAAATGCAGGTTCTCAAACCACACCTTCATGGCGACAATATCAAATGCAGGTTCTCAAAATACACCTTCATGGGGACAATATCAAATGCAGGTTATCAAACTGTACCCTGATGGCTACAATATCAAATGCAGGTTCTCAAACCGTGACATGTTGACTGCAATATGAATTAGGATAAAAAGATATTGCTCAAGAAATGTTAAATTTTGAGCAAGAAGGACAATTTATTATTTAAAATGAAAATGGCAAAGGCAGAAGGTTCTTCTTCTTTTTCTTCTTCTTTTTTTTCTTCTTCTTCTTCTGCCTCTTCTTCTTCATACTCCTCATCTTCCTCTTCTTCTCCTTCCGCTTCATCATCCTCTTCTTGTTCTTCTTTCTCATCTTCTTCGTCGCCGATGCAGCGATATCTGGACCATTCAGTCCAACACATCCGTCACAAATGTGTGACTAAGTTGACTGTACCTCTTATGTCCATACTCTCTCAACCAGGCTGCACGGATATCACTTGTTTCCAGTCCGTCACTTGGAGCCTGGATATGGTCTGTGACAGCTCGTTCTCTGACGCGTCAGCTATGAGTCAATGACTATTGTTCTCTCTTTCACAGCGTCTTCGGTTTTCTCTTTTTAGTGTTTGCCTTCTAGAATCAAGTGATACAAATGTCCTTACTTGCAGTTTTTGCGCATTTTTATGTGTAGTGTCATTTCCTCGCCACCATGTCTTCCCTAACCCTAAGTCGGGCATACATTGTCATATGGGTGGACTAGTACCTGGGTTGAAAAAAATAGGGGCATTGTAACATCCAAGATACTTCGAAAATGATTAAAAAAGAGAGGTGTGCTTGAGACCAGCAACCTCCTCATTCACAATCGTGGTTGCTAAATCTATCAATTCAAATACATGCTACGTGTAGAGGAAGCAGCTTTAATGGTAGACCTTTGTTTCATGTTGAGGAAGCAGCTTTAATGGTAGACCTTTGTTTCATACAACGGAAGCAACTTATCGTTGAATGACATGGACCAGTCAAATAGAACACGCCGAAAAACCGGCAGCTGTCGGATGGGCATAATGAAACACTAACAGGCACCATTTGGGGTACATATAACAAAATCCTGTAAAGACTTTATGCATAAAATCAAATCAGTACCTCAAGTATGACATCACGAATTGGGCCACTGCAACGATAACACGATGTGGTCACTAAAGTATAGTTCACAGTCACACCACCCTCATCATTACCGGGATCATGAAGTCCATGCCTATAGAGTCATTAGACACAATGACGGACCACCAGTTGATGGAGGATAGAAAAGACCTAAAAGTGCTGTAGCGGGCAGAGAAATATAAGAGACCTCTGAAACCCCTAATGTACTAAAGAATGAACAGCCAGGGAAAGCGCAGACCTTGCATAATTAACTTCGCGACAAACTCAACATAATTTGCATTCAAGAACCTAGGGCTATCACATACAAAATAAAAAGGTCCATTCAACCACTTCTTCTCCTTCCCCCCCCCCCCCTCCCACCCAACTGAAGATAAACACAGAAAAATGTAAGAGGATCAAACAAAAAGGAGTGCATGCATACCTGGAGAGAAAACATGTTACAGAGGAGTACAGCAGACAGGTGGACACATGCCTTTACAGATGGCGCAGCTACAAATGTAAGGGGTGATCAGACAGAAAAATGGGGAAACGCTAACCCTGGCCTTTATCACCGGCAAGTTGTCATGCAACTTCAGAGCCATTTAGAAGCTCGTAAGTCCGTAACTGAAATGGACGTACAAGGGCCAATCATTAAGTAACAGCAATTTTACTAATAACATTTTTACAAGAATGCGATCAGACATTTTGTGTGTCTTATTTTTCCACATAGTCTCCCTGTCTGGTAACACAATTGGTTCACCTGTCTGCTAGCTTGTGGATGTGACCTTTAACTGATTTTCCACAGCCTCCATTATCTCGTTGTCAGCTAACTTGGGACCTATCTGCTACACACTTTCCTATAGCCGAGGTCGTCATGGACACTTTTGTGCCTCGCGCCTTGATTCATGTTGAAATTGACGGCTATTTCATTAGTAGTGACTGGCCTGTTGTCACAGACTAGCTGGTCAATCTTCTGTTTCATTGTTTCAGTTGCCACGCTTGATCGTATCCCACTCTGCGGTTCATCAATAACGTTTTGTCTTCTGTTTTGAAATATGGCTACCCATTTATATACTCTTCTTTGACTCAAACTGTCTTTATACTGAATCTTTATTCTTCTTTAGATTTCAGGTTTGACCACCAATAAAAAATAAAAATATAACGTCTAGTTGTTCTTCCACCATGAAAGTCGATAGTGGGGCGACCAATGTTGTGCGCTATATAGCGCATGCGCGTTATTCTCGATCGTCACGACTCATATACGGGGCATAGCTAAACAGCCAGTTTTTATCACATAGGATTTTTCGTTGCACTTACTCTTCCATGCCTTGTAAAATAAAATTCAAGTTACTTAATGACTACCCATCGTACAACACAAACATCTCAACCATGTTGAGATCATGACACTAACTAATGCACAGTCAGCCATAATGGCACTCACATCCAAATTGAACACTGAACTGTATGAATGTATACGAAATGTATAGACGTTTATAGAAAGCAGTGATTCAGTGAAAACTGTCACAGACCGACAGACTTGCGAGACGGGGAGCGAAACTAATACAGGAAGAAACCATCGTCAGCTGTAAAACAGCAACAGTCATAAGAACAGAGAAATAAATTGTAAAGTAACTGGACAAATATCCTAAACACCACACAGAAGACAGATAAATATCAATTAACCAGAAAAGCCAAGTGATCATACTTCGCCTTCTAGCTGGTCATAAAGAAAAAAACACCCACATGTACACCAAATTTAAAACCAGCACCACCAGCGTATGATGTTGCGACCTGACAGACACAACAGCAGCATTTATACCTCAGGACTGCCCTAGCACACGAGTCTGACGATAAGCATGTGGCCCTCGCCCACTACGCAGGTGATGAACTGTATGGCGATATTAATTCCCTGATACGAACAGCAGACTTTCATCAAGAATCCAGTCCCAGTATAAATGAGCAATGATCACAGAAGAATATTTCATTCAGTGATTGGTCCATTATCTAGACGTTACGAAGTCCTGGATCCATGCCCTAGATTTCATATAGCTATTTATCATATACCTGCTTGGTCCATTATTGAACAAAAGTATACATCCATTAGTCAATTAACTATACATTATTCATCAATTAGTCCATTGCTTAGACAATATTCAGCCATTGATCCATTAACTAGACATTATTTATCCATTGATAAATTACCTAGACATTATTTATCCATTGATCCATTACCTAGACATAATTTACCCATTGATCCATTACCTAAACATTATTTATCCATTGATCCATTACCTAGACATTATTTATCCATTGATCCATTACCTAGACATTATTTATCCATTGAGCAATTACCTAGACATTAATCCTCCGTTGATCCATTATCTAGTCATTGTTCAGCCACTGGTCCATTACCTAGATTGTATGCGACTCTTGGTTTATCAACTAGACATATTGCGGTATATGGTTCAATACATGTTACCACTCGGCCTTTGGTCCACTGCATATGGTCATTGGCTCCGTTTACCAATAAATTGATCTCGTGCAGTTCTTTTCTGTCACCTCGACTTCAATTCACACTGGCTCCAATAACTTTATCTCGTGCAGTTCTTGTGCCCTTAACTCAAACTTAAATCCACAGTAAACCCAATAGCTTGATATCCTGCGGCAATTGATCTACAATCCGTACTTCATGTGGTTCCATGGCTCAGTAATCTACTTCATACGTCCGTGGCCCCCTTATCTAGACTGTATGTTACGCTCAGACTGTTTTAGTTTCAGACCATTAGTCCAACATGTAGGCCAGTGTATCTCCCCGTCTGCAGTGTGTCTGACATAAATAAATAATTCATCGAGCGACTTTGTTAAATAAATAAAGACTAAAAAAAACTGTCTTTATTCACTTCTGCTTATACGATTCATTGTCTCTTTTCTCCTTTGTGGCGGGTTTCTTTTCTAGTTTTAGTTGACATTCGTTTGTTGATTCTCTTTGCTTCCTGATTTGTGCGTGTGAAACTCTTTAGCAACGGCTGGCGCCCACAGTGCATCTAATCTTTGTTAGGTATTAGATCCTGTGGATGTATGCCTGCCTGCCTGTCTGTCTGTCTGTCTGTCGGTTTATCGGTCGGTCAGTCAACATGTTTATCTATATATTGATTCGATCTAATCTGCACCACCGTCTCTCTAACCTCTCTCTCTCTCTCTCTCTCTCTCTCTCTCTCTCTCTCTCTCTCTGAATGTTTCTGCCTGCCTACCTACATGTCAGATTGCTTGTCTCCCTGCCTGTCTGCTAGCTCGACCCCCTGCCTGAATCATGTCTAATTGGCCATCACTACGTCAGTCTGACAGTGTGTATGTCTCAATGTCTATTGGTCTGTCGGCATGCCAGGCCATCTTGCTCCCTGCATGCCTGCTTGCGAAGATCCTTGTCTGTGTACCTTGTCTGTGTCTCAATATCTGTGTGTCTGCTTGTGTGTGTGTATGTCTGCTCGCCTGCTTGTGTGTCTGTATGTCTGCTCGCCTGCTTGTGTGTCTGTAGGTCTACTACTGCTACTACTACTGCTACTATTGCTACTGCTACTACTACTACTGCTACTACTACTGCTCCTACTGATTGGCACACTGTCAGCCTCGAGAGACAATGGACTTTACGCTAGAGAGGGGACAGTCAGTTGTTGTCCTAGCTGACGCCGCAAACGTTTGTAGCATGCATCTTGACGCATCTTGTCTTCCCCTGCCTGCAGACCAACACACAAAGCCTGCCTCCAGCCGGGTCTGTTTTTTGGCAAGTTCTGCCCAGTTACAGGGGTACATATCCAACGCCTTCAGGTCACGTTTGCAAACATCTTTGTAGTGGAGGAAGGGTTTCCGTTTTTATTCTTGCCGTCGGTCAGCTCTCCGCAAATGACATTTTTTGGTATTCGCCCATTCTCCATTTTGTACACGTGACCAAGCCACCACAAGCGGCGCTGGCGGAGGATCGTAACTAAGCAGACAATCTTTGCACGGCCCAACACTTCGTTGTTAGTCACTCTGTCACTCCATGAAATTCCAGGCAGCGCATATGAAAAGCATTTATCATTTTTTCCTGTGAGGCATACATAGTCCATTTTTCGCTGGCATAGAGCAGGGTAACCACACATGATCTGTACACAGAATATAATATACGTCACATAGCGACCAAGATGGCGCTGCCTTTTTGTGTACTCCACAAAAATACAATTGAAAGTTAATGTTTTGGTAATTCTTGATATGATTCAACCTTTAAATACACATTCTACTGGTTGGTATGATGGCTGGAATCATATTATTACCAAATCTATAGTTCATGTCACGCCTGGTCAGTGATATTTGTCAGTCAATGTTCATTTGTGTACATTCCGAACCAAGAATTGGTGACGTCACTGGAATGTGTATCGACGAACATAGATTAGAATTTCAGTAAAATTGTCGGTTTCGGCGTTGTAGGATTCACGTACGTAGTAAACGATCAGCTTGTTGTAAAAGATTGATGTATGGACTAGCTGATGGTGTCACCCTAGTAGTTCAGGAAAAAGGCACACCAGTTCAACATAGCGTCAAAGTGAGGTGTCCTGACCTGCGATATTGAAGTCACCTCAGACGTGCGCCGTTTTGGTCATCAACAATCTGCTGTGTTATCTCCGTTCGTGCTTCCAACAATTTCAGAAACTAGCCCCCGCTGCCAGTCATTTATATCCACTTGTGGAAAAGGCTTTGGGAGTTAACCCAGTGATCAAATCAGGATCCGGAGTCCCTTAGGCAGTCATCCACTGTACTTAATGCCGTCAGTCTGACAACTCCTGAGACGCTTCCGGTACCAAGTAGTATCGACTTGTGGTTCTCTGTGTAGGCTGTGTAGAGAGGGGGGATCTGCTGACATGGGCAATAACTGTCCTCCAATCAATATGCTCATGCATGCACTAGAGAGGGTTCACGTCAGAACTCAACCCATAACAAAGAAACCTAGACTCTGTGCTACAGCCACACTCTTGCACAACTTTTACACGCGCCCTCGTGGTGAGGCCCTTCCATTGCACTTTGGTTGGGCTAGCTTCTGAGGGCGCACAGACCTAGCATAGGTAAATAGACGCCCACATGCACCCAAGCACTAGTTTATGCGTCCTGATATTGCCCAAATGGACTACGGTCTGGGGTGGAAAATGACGCGCCTCCGCCAGTAGAAACTAGTGAGGCAAACATCTAAGCAAAAACAAAACAACAACAAAGATACCTACAATAAGGCCTGGTTGCTGGAACGTACGCACTATGACGATAGGTATGATGGAGGACTTCCAAGCGGTAAGCGATGTTCGCGAAACCTCAATTATTGACCGGGAACTCAAAAGGCTTCGGATCGACATCGTCACTCTCCAAGAAACACGTCTGGCCGAGTCTGGGTCTCTCATGGAAAAGGCATACACGTTCTTCTGGCAATGAACAGGACTAGAGGACGTCAGAGAACATGGCGTGCATTTGTCGTTAAAAACTCACTTCTAGGATCGACAGAGATATGTCAAAAGGGCACAGAGCGGTTATTATCTCTTCGTCCCCAAACATCCAATGACATAGTTAATCGGATCAGCATGTATGCTCCTACACTTGGAGCCACTAGTGGCTGCAAAGATTACTTCTATCGGTAGCTGACCTCAATCATCACAATAATCCATAGTGAAGAAAACATGCTTCTATTTGGGGACTTCAGTGCAAGGGTGGGTGCCGATCACGACTCTTGTCCTAAGTTCAGTGTCGGAAAGATGAACGCAAATGAAACGCGCCTATTGGAGCTGTGTGCCCGCCACGACATGTGCACCACTAACACCTTCTTCCAAACAAAACCCCCGGCACAAAGCATCCTGGAGACCACCTCGCTCCAGACATTGGCATCAGCTGAATCCGATCATCACCAGACGGTCTGAACTTAAGTTGTGCAAACTCGCACGTTTCACAGTGCAGACCGCGATACTGACCAGTCATTGGTCCGCTGCAAAATGAGACTCCAGCCCAAAAAGATCCACCGAACACGAGCTGTGGGTGAACACTGCAAAGATTCAGCAGGAACTGATAATCCTGAAAGGGTGGAATAATTCAAAAAATCCCTCTCTGCTACTACTACTGCTACTATTATTACTACTAATACTAGTAGTACTATTACTACTACTACTACTGCTACTGTACTATAATTACTAATACTGCTACTATACTACCACCACTACTACTACTACTACTAGTACTACTACTACTACTACTACTACTACTGCTACTGTATAATAATTACTACTATACTACCACTACTACTATACTACCACTACTAGTACTACGAATTCTACTAATACTACTACTATTTACTATAATTATTACTACTACTGCAGCAACTACTATACTTCCACTACTAGTAATACTACCACCTTCACCATTACTACCAGGTATCACACCTGCTAATACTACTACTCTCGATCTCTGTATATATATATATCTTTTTTAATCGCTGTCCTCTATTTCACTCTCTTTTTCTCTCACTCTCTATCTCTCTCTTTCTCTCTCTCTCTCTCTCTCTCTCTCTCTCTCTCTCTCTCTCTCTCTCTTTGACAGACACGCGCGGACCGTTTCACACAGCATGCATCTGTAGTTGATACATCTTCTGCAATCTCGACGAGAACATAACTCCCGTCCGATCCCTTAATGCTGGCCTATGTAACCTGACGGGAACAGGTAGGCGTTAGATCCCCGGCTTGTTTGATCGTCTTGCGTGTCTGATTTATTGCTCACTATCACTAGCCGAGGGAAGATAGATAAAGGAGAGCTTTACTTCAGACATAGAAGGTTATTCCACAAGGAGATATCTAAGGAGTCAGAACATGAAAATAGGGGTTGAATATAGGTGAGGGTTGGAGATATTTAAGTGGAGGGGGTTGGTTGGAAAGATTTAAGTGGTACGAGTTGGTTTGTGAGATTTAAATGGGTGAGGGGGGGGCTGGAGGGGGATTGGTTGGAGAGGTTTGAGTGGAGAGAGTTGGTTGGAGAGGTTTGAGTGGAGAGAGTTGGTTGGAGAGGTTTGAGTGGAGAGAGTTGGTTGGAGAGGTTTTCTTCTTCTTCTTCTGCGTACGCAGTCAGACAGTAACCATTATTTTTTCGAAAAAAGCGGCGGTCATCCTGAGACTCTCGCCACTGCCATAGAGCTTGTCTTGCAGTTCCACTGGTAATGGCCACATCTGCTCTCTCTGATCCTCGTATGTCGGGCAGTTCTGCAGCAGATGTTCAGCGGTCATTTTACCAGTACCGCACGGGCATTCGTCGGTACACCCTATCTTCAATTTGTTGAATAGGTGGTACCTCAGTCTGTTGTGGCCAGTGCGAAGTCTGAAGACAACGACCTGCTCTCTTCGGTTCAACTGGTAATAGGCATCGTTTTTGGTGTAACCAGTATGTTCGGTTTCCCATTTGTTCATGTATCTGGCTTTGATAAGCCGTTTTGACTCTTCGTACGTCATACTGGTATCTGTTTGTGGTAGTCTTGCACCTTCTTTTGCCAGTCTGTCTGCCTCCTCGTTGCCTTGGATGTTGCAGTGTGACGGAACCCACTGTACCACTACCCTTTTTGGTGCGGACTGCTGGCACAGTTTGCAGAGTGCTGCTCTTAAGTCATTAAGCTCAGTGTTTTTCTGGCTTTTTAGCGCTGTGACTACGGCGAGAGCATCTGTCAGCAGGACTATATGGCTCTCATGTTCACTGTGTGTCACCATTTCTTCCACTGCCGCCCTCAGTGCCTCTGCCTCCGCTCTGAAATTGCTTGTGTACTTACCAGTAGCGAGTGACAGCGTTATTTGTCTGCCATTTGGTAGGTTCAGGAATGCTCCTGCCCCTCCGTTCTGTGTAGTGTTTGTTACAGAACCGTCGGTGTATGCATGGGTCCAGTCCATGCTTGGGTAGCTTTTCGTTATGAAGCTTAGGGTAGTATCACTCCTTTCTTTTTCAGTCTGGCAGTTTTTGTTTGCAATACCTGGTATATTTTCTACCACCTCTGGAAATATATCCTGCCTCCAGGTAGGTTTTCGTACAGTAGTGATGGGTTTTGGTGTTGTTAGTGCGTTTATGGGATCTTCGTGCATCTTTGCTTTGGCTATTTCTGCAAAGTTTCTCCGCTTTAGTTTCCCATTTCCCAAATTGTTTAGTCTCTGGTGCATTGGATGGTCAGTCAGTCTTCGGAGTTTCTCTGACTGCAGCTGGGCTCTGCAGTCTCTTCTATCGGTCATGGATTGCAGTTTTGTAATCTTTTCAAGTTCTACAATTGGCGTTGACTTCATGCCACCTGTTATAATTCTCATGGCTTCGTTTTGAAGTTTGTTAACTTTATCGAAGTTCGCCTTCGCTGCTGTTGTCCATGCCGCAATTCCATACTCGAGAACTGGTCTCACTCTTCAAGTATACAATTTCTTTAGTATGCCTTCGTCTGCTCCCCAGCTTGTGCCAGCAAGTTTCCTCATGATTGCCATTCTTTCTCTGGCTTTCATTCGGTTTCTCTCAATCTGACTTTTCCATGTCATGCGCCGATCAAATGTGACTCCCAGATAGGTTGGGTTGTCGTTTGGCTGCAGGAATTTGCCATTTAGACTTAATGTGGTACTTTTGGGTTTTAATGAAAGCGAGAATATTGTGCATGTGGTTTTCTCCTCGTTTATTTTGACCAGCCATGAGTTCGCCCACTCTTCCAGCGATGTTAGGGCCGTCTGCATCCGATTTCTTGCTATGGTGAGATTCTTTTCAGAGGTCCACATAGCCAGATCGTCTGCAAACATTGGGCTATGGACTCTTCTTGGTATATTCTCTGTAATATCGTTTATATATACCAGGAAGAGTGTGGGTGCCAATACTCCCCCTTGGGGTACTCCCTGCTCGAGTGTCACCTTTTTGCTCATCTGCCCTTGTACTTGGACTCTGGCCGTTCTTTGTTTGAGGTAGTGGTTGATCCACTTGTACATCTTCCCACCGACATCACTTCTTCTTAGCTTGACTCTAAGTCCATCCTTCCAGACTTTGTCAAATGCCTTTTCCAGATCCACCCAAACAGCTACTGTGTGTTTCTGTGCCTGGTAGGCATCTTCTATCTCCTGGGCTATGAGGATGACCTGGTCCTCAGTGGATCTGTGCTGTCTGAAGCCGGCTTGCTGTGGAATTAGTATTCGTTTTTCTTCCAGATGCCACATCAGTCTGGTGTTTATCATCCGTTCCATCAGCTTGCCGACACAGCTCAGTAGGCTGATGGGCTTGTATCCATTTGGATCTGTTTTATCCTTTCCTGTTTTTGGTACTGGTACCAGTATTGCGTCTTTCCATGCCTGGGGTACAATACCCCTTTTCCAGCTTTGGTTCAGGACTGATAGTAATTTCCTCTTCGCTGTTTGGCCCAGCCCCATCAGCATATCGTTTGTGATCCCGTCTTTTCCGGGAGATTTCCTTTTCTTTAGTGTTCTCATAGCCTCTTCCATTTCGCGCATTGTTAGTTTGGCCATCATGTGCTCTTCAGGAGCCGTATTTATGTTTTCGTGTCCCTTTAGCTCTTCGCTAATGTCTGTATGCTTATCTGCAGGGACCTCGATGTGGTTTGCTCTGGCATAGTGATCGACAAAGGCGTTAGCAGCTTTCTTACCTGTGATCAAGTTCTCGCCCTGCTTGATAGTAATTTGTTTATTTGACGGGGTTTCGTCGTTCATGGCTCTGACTAGCTTCCATAGCTTGTTCCCGTCTTTGTCCAGGTTTAGACTTTCCGTTTTATTTTTCCAGCTTTCTCTTGCTGTTTTCCTGAGAGTGTGTTTGTACTTCGCCGCGGCGGCTTTGAGAGCGATGTTTGCCTCCATGGATTTTTCTCGCTCTGCCATGTTCCTAGCATTTGTTACTGCATCTTCCACTTTCTGCAACTCATCATTCCAGTAGGGCTTATAGTTTTTCCTAGCTCCTCTTGGGATGGTTTCAGTGGCGGCTTGCATTATTGCCTTGCTTATTCTCTCTACCATGGGCTTCATTTTTGAGTGTCGTGTGTTGATGGTTTCACACAGCCCATCTGTCAGGATTGCAAATCTGTCCCAGTCGGCTCGTTTGTAATTCCAACGTGGGAGCGGTTTTGTTTCCTGTTGGAGAGGTTCTAGTGGAGAGAGTTGGTTGGAGAGGTTTGAGTGGAGAGAGTTGGTTGGAGAGGTTTGAGTGGAGAAAGTTGGTTGGAGAGGTTTGAGTGGAGAGAGTTGGTTGGAGAGGTTTGAGTGGAAAGAGTTGGTGGGAGAGGTTTGAGTGGAGAGAGTTGGTTGGAGAGGTTTGAGTGGAGAGAGTTGGTTGGAGAGGTTGTCTTTTTTTTGCGTTTGCCTTATTTCTCTAATTCCAAAGGTGGTGTGCGTTGCCCTGTGGATTTTATTTTGCGCCTGTCGGCCCAGTGCATCCGTCTTCAGCATTCATTTTATGTAAGGGTCTGCTTCCACCAGCATTTTCTAAGGGTTTGCTTCATTGGGGTAACGGCTGGTGCTGTGATGGGGATCGAACCAAACACCTTCTGGTTGTGAGCCGTGTCACTAAACCACTAGGCCAGGCCGTCTCCGTTGGAGAAGTTTGAATGGTATGTGTTGGTTAGAGAGGTTTGATTGGTATGGGTTGGTTGGAAAGGTTTGAGTGGGGATAGTTAGTTGGGAAGGGTTGAATGATATGGGTTGGTTAGAGAGGTTTGATTGGTATGGGTTGGCTGGAGAGGTTTGATTGGTATGGGTTGGTTGGGGAGGTTTGAGTGGTATGGGTTGGCTGGGGAGGTTTGAGTGGTATGGGTTGGTTGGAGAGGTTTGATTGGTATGGGTTGGTTGGAGAGGTTTGATTGGTATGGGTTGGCTGGAGAGGTTTGATTGGTATGGGTTGGCTGCGGAGGTTTGAGTGGGGATAGTTAGTTGGGGAGGTTTGAGTGGTATGGGTTGGCTGGAGAGGTTTGATTGGTATGGGTTGGCTGGAGAGGTTTGATTGGTATGGGTTTGCTGGAGAGGTTTGATTGGTATGGGTTGGCTGGGGAGGTTTGAGTGGTATGGGTTGGCTGGGGAGGTTTGAGTGGGGATAGTTAGTTGGGGAGGTTTCAGTGGTATGGGTTGGCTGGAGAGGTTTGAGTGGTATGGGTTGGCTGGAGAGGTTTGATTGGTATGGGTTGGCTGGAGAGGTTTGAGTGGGGATAGTTAGTTGGGGAGGTTTGAGTGGTATGGGTTGGTTGGAGAGGTTTGAGTGGAGATAGTTAGTAGGGGAGGTTTGAGAGGGGATAGTTAGTTGGGGAGGTTTGAGTGGTATGGGTTGGCTGGAGAGGTTTGAGTGGGGATACTTAGTTGGGCAGGTTTGAGTGGGGATAGTTAGTTGGGGAGGTTTGAGTGGTATGGGTTGGTTGAGGAGGTTTGATTGGTATGAGTTGGCTGGAGAGGTTTGAGGGGGGATAGTTAGTTGGAGAGGTTTGAGTGGTATGGGTTGGCTGGAGAGGTTTGAGTGGGGATAGTTAGTTGGAGAGGTTTGAGTGGTATTTGTTGGCTGGAGAGGTTTGATTGGTATGGGTTGGCTGGAGAGGTTTGAGTGGTATGGGTTGGCTGGAGAAGTTTGAGTGGGGATAGTTAGTTGGGAAGGTTTTAGTGGTATCGGTTGGCTGGAGAAGTTTGAGTGGGGATAGTTAGTTGGGAAGGTTTGAGTGGGGATAGTTAGTTGCGGAGGTTTGAGTGGTATGGGTTTGCTGGAGAAGTTTGAGTGGGGATAGTTTGTTGGGGAGGTTTGAGTGGCGATAGTAAGTTGGAGAGGTTTGATTGGTATGGGTTGGCTGGAGAGGTTTGAGTGGGGATAGTTAGTTGGGGAGGTTTGAGTGGGGATAGTTAGTTGGGGAGGTTTGAGTGGTATGGGTTGGTTGGGGAGGTTTGATTGGTATGAGTTGGCTGGGGAGGTTTGAGTGGGGATAGTTAGTTGGAGAGGTTTGAGTGGTATGGGTTGCCTGGAGAGGTTTGAGTGGGGATAGTTAGTTGGAGAGGTTTGAGAGGTATGGGTTGGCTGGAGAGGTTTGATTGGTATGGGTTGGCTGGAGAGGTTTGAGTGGTATGGGTTGGCTGGAGAAGTTTGAGTGGGGATAGTTAGTTGGGAAGGTTTGAGTGGTATGGGTTGGCTGGAGAAGTTTGAGTGGGGATAGTTAGTTTGGAAGGATTGAGTGGGGATAGTTAGTTGGGGAGGTTTGAGTGGTATGGGTTGGCTGGAGAGGTTTGAGTGGGGATAGTTAGTTGGGGAGGTTTGATTGGGGATAGTTAGTTGGGGAGGTTTGAGTGGGGATAGTTAGTTGGGGAGGTTTGAGTGGTATGGGTTGGCTGGAGAGGTTTGAGTGGTGATAGTTAGTTGGGGAGGTTTGAGTAGGGATAGTTAGTTGGGGAGGTTTGAGTGGGGATAGTTAGTTGGGGAGGTTTGAGTGGTATGGGTTGGATGGAGAGGTTTGAGTGGGGATAGTTAGTTGGGGAGGTTTGAGTGGGGATAGTTAGTTGGGGAGGTTTGAATGGGGATAGTTAGTTGGGGAGGTTTGAGTGGGGATAGTTAGTTGGGGAGGTTTGAGTGGTATGGGTTGGTTTGAGAATTTTAAGGGGGGATGGTTGGTTAGAGATATTTAAGTAGAGAGGGTGGGTTGAATAGATTTTAGTGGGGAGAGTTGGTTGGAGAGATTTAAGTGGAGTGGGTTGTAGGAGAGATTTAAGGAGAGAGGGTTGTATGGAGAGATTTAAGAGGCGATTTGGTTAGAGAGCTGAAAGAGGAGATAGGTGGTTAGGGAGATGCGACATGTGGTAAGTGGTTAGAGGTCATCATTATTATCATTAGCTTTTTCCGTCTTGTCAGACGATAGTAATTGTGCTTTGAAAAGGTATGCAACTACAGTCCACGATGGTAACGAATGTAGGTCGTAAGACCAATCTGGGCAGAGAAGCATCTTCCACAGTGTGTGCAAAAAAAGTTTAGACCATTTCCGGCATCGCTTAGTTTTGCGTGTCTTCTCAGACTCTGTCTATAGTCTATCAGCAATCAGTATCTCCTTTGACTGTATTCCATGCTTAATTAATCATGCCGCTCTATGTAACACGATCCATGGCTGTGGTTATAGGTATAGAAAGAGATAAGTAGTTAAAAATATTTAATATGAGAAATGAAGTTTGAGAGATATAATGAAAAATAGATGTTTAGACAAAAGATGGAGGTGTTTTGAGAGATAAAAGTGGAAAAAGCTGGTATGAAAGATATGAAAAAAGAGAAATAATAAACGGGATATAAAATTAGAGTGGTGGTTAGGGAAATAAAAGATGAGAGGAGTGTTTAGAGAGATATAAGAAATAATTTTAGAGAGGTGAGCGAGAAATTTCAGATAGTAGTGAAAAAGGCAAATATAATGTTAGGTATGATAACAAGAAATATTAAACATTGGAACAAGGAAGTGATATTCAAATTGTAGGAAGTATCAGTAACATCTAGATTGGAACACTGTATTCAGAAGGAGAGTCATTATCGTAGAGGAGATATAAACATGCTAGAAAAAGTTCAAAGAAGAGGGACGCAACTGATAGTGGACAGAGTTTCTAGACCAGAGAAGAATTCGTGGTGACTTAATTCAGGATTGTTAGATAATCAAATGAAGGGATAAATTAGACTACAACAAGTTTTTTTCAAAATTCAACTGCCTTCAAAAACAAGAGGGCATCGCTACAAATGAACTAAAGAAAGATCAGATTAGAAATAAATAGATTTTACAGAGAGCGGTGAATGCGTGGAATGCATTGCCAGAAGAAGTTGTGGAGGCGAGGTCAATTAATACATTCACGAATAGATTGGATACACATAGTTTTCTGATCAAGGAAATGAGAAAGAAACTGGTTTTATACAGACTACAGTTTTGCTGTTAGAGTTTTTTGTTGTTGTTTATTTTTTGCGTTCGCCTTATTTGTCTAATCCCCAAAGCGGTGTGCGTTGCACTGTCTATTTTACTTTGCGCTTGTCGGCCCAGTGCATCCGACTTCAGCATTCATTTTATATAAGGGTCTGCTTCCTCCTGCATTTTTTAAGGGTTTGCTTCCTCAGGGTAACGGTCGGTGCTGTGATGGGGATCGAACCCAGCACCTTCGGGATGTGAACTGTGACACTTAATCCCTAGCCCACGTCGTCCCCGTCCTTAAAGATAATACCGAAGAGCTTATCATATCTGGAGTTGTCAGTTTCCATTCTTGCTGATTTGCCTTCTGAATGACAAGTATCAATTTACATCTTGGTAGACTAAAACGTGTTTTGAACATGGAGTCTTTGCTGTGAGAAACAAACCAGTTCAGCCGCGCCCTAATACTCTGATGCTCACTTCCCAAAACAAAAATAGCAATGATGATAGAGACAGATAACGATAGAGTACGGAACAGATAACAATAGAGTACAGAACAAATAACGATAGAGTACAGAACAAATAACGATAGAGTACAGAACAGATAACGATAAAGTACGGAACAGATAACGATAGAGTACGGAACAAATAATGATTTCGAGAGGAAAGCAAGAAATACAATTATGAAGAAGGCAACGAGTGTCTGCACAAACGGCAGACAGAGAGCTCTTTACTTGGTGAGTGCACGCTTAAGCTGGTGTGCACAGTTCGTGAGAGACTTCTTTCTGGGGAGTGACAATTTGTGTGAGATATGAGGACAGGAAACATTATGAAATTACACAACAGTATTGAAAAGTATAGAAAAACATATTTGTTGAATATTTGTGGGATAGTTCAAGGAAATAAGGGTGGGATATTGTTAGGCTGTTTTGTGTTTTTAAATTTTCGCTGAGCTTATTGTAGGGTTCTGTGTGGGGTTAAGACAAGCATGGGACATTGTCACACTGAGTGAATGTCGGAGATGGTGAATAGCAGTGTCTTTTAACCTCTCTGTAGCATACATGATTAAATATCTCTAGTGTAGAAGACTCCTCAATACATGGGTTCAAACACAGATATTTACACTCGTTAAAACCCTCTTAATCGTTGTGTAACTTTCTGCTTTTAAAAGAAAGCTGTACGAACACGAAGAAGAAGAGGAAGAAGGCGATAAGAAGAAGAAGAAGAAACCATATTGAGACCAGTTATAAATTCAAAAGCTTAAATAATTCACAGTTGATGCTTACTCACTGCAAGATAGATATAAATGAGAATGCAAATAAACAATCTCAAAAAAAAAAAAAAAAAGGTAAGAATCCAAACGAAAAGAGGGCAAAGTATGCAGAGATAAAACAATTTAAAAACAAAAAAACTTAAAAGACAAATGGTATAAAGATTACCCGGAATCTGATATGGTAGAAGCTTACTACTCCCTGCCAACACTAGATCTATAGACAATATTTGAACCTCATACTAACGCTGCAGACTGGAACATCACCTGGTTACGACTCAAGTACTTTGTCGCTCCACTAATACCGTACTATTCGTTAATCTATTTATTCTTTGATTTTCTTGCAGTTTCTATCGGATCATGTGGGCGGCTCAATGTTCAACCTCACTTAGTCGTCTCTGATAACATGCTTGTTAGGTTGCAGATGTGGGTTGATTGTGAACACTAGCTGTTCTACAGGGCCCTGAAGAACTCGGGAAAGGAAAACCAATTGTGCCTACACTTTGTGAAAAGCAAACACGGTGTTTTGTTTACCACCTCGAGGAAGCTCGTGGATAAGTTGAAAGGTTTTTTCTCAGAGCTCGTCTGTCCTGGGAACGACCAAGGTCCAGCTACGACAAGCCCTAATTCAGGTATGACAATCAATGACGGGGAAAGCAAAATCACAACAAAGGAGCTGAAGACAAGTTTCTAGACAATGGAGGTTGGTAAAGCAGTGGGGCGTGATGCTGTAACACCAGAAATGGTCATGATATTCCTGAAGGTCTTTCTGGCAGATTGGCGACAGAGCTATGCCAACAAATTGGGAGGTAACCGTAGCATAACAATTTTTTTTAAAGTGCGACAACCAATAGTGCGATGATATGTTGTAGTTGTTGTTTGTTGTTTAATGTCCACAATGAGTAAGTTTACTCGTTTGTGCGTCCTGAAAAGGGCGTGAAGTGGCGGGTAGTAGTAGCTTTTCTCACATCCAATGCGTGCTGATGAAGGTGGACCGTGGCACTTCATGCGGTTTTGCTTTACTTAGCTTCCTCTGCGAGATGCTCACTACTACAGGGATCATGTCGATCCACATCTCGTCAGCCAGACTGGACATGTTCTCTACTTTAATTTTACTGATGCCACATCTGATGCCACAAACCTATTCCCCTTGGACGTCCTCTTTTCATTAGCTGGTCTATCAACCTTCTGAATTTGGCACTTTGCTGTTTGGCCCTTTTATCTTGTCTGTCTCTTATTACTTGTAGGCTCGGAATATGTTCTAGTTATCTATTGTGTGTGGTTGTAAACATTCTCCTTGCTTGGTTCTGTTCTGTTTCTGTTTCTAAGAATCGATGTCACTGCACTCCGGGCATACCCATAGGTGCTCAGTCTCTCTCATCAAATGGCGTAATGTATGGATGCTGATGGTCCCTGTAGCTCGCTGGTCGTACACTCTCATGCGCCCCACTCCGCTCGAACCTCGTTTAATGTCGAGACTTTGCAGTCTGTGGATTGCTGCTTGATCTATTGTGATGTCCTTATCCAGCAGGCGGTCATTGATTGATTTCAAAATGTCACTTCTATATGTGAAGCCATGAAGTCAGCTCTTTCATTGCCCTGAACCTCGGCATGAGCAGGACAGTGGATCCAGATCAACGTCTGGAGGTTTGAGGCCTCAACAGCAATTATCCACTTGTACCTAAGCCACCCCTTCTTAGCCATGGCTTGGTTATGTTCCAGTCCCTACACTATATTGTTGGGATCTGTTCTGGCTTCAACATGTTGCATATACATAGTTTTCCAAAATAGTAGTTGCAGCTTTGCTTTTTCTTGTTAGCATATGATCAACATACTTGATTGCAATTTGTTCGGTGTAAGAGCCTTACTTATTTATCACTTTAACATGTTTCCAAAATTGGTTTCCATCAATTAAATCAATCAAAGCCCGTCGCTCCTCTCGGTGCATAGACCATGGGCAACATCTCGCCAGCGTGCACGGTCCTGTACTCGTCTCTCATAGACCATGGGCAACATCTTGCCAGCGTGCACGGTCCTGTGCTCCTCTCTCATAGACCATGGGCAACATCTCGCCAGCGTGCACGGTCCACTGCTCCTCTCTCAAATACCATGGGCAACATCTCGCCAGCGGTACTGGGCTGTTTTTGTCTGCCTCTCCACAAGATGTAATTATTTAATGTTAGCTCCTTCTCTTATTCTCTTCTCCATGTAGTTGTGAGTCAACTCCGCAGCGTTTGTCCTATCCAGCCCCATTTTCTTTGCTTAATTTGTTATTCCAACGGCTGTTGTTGGCTCCTTTCCCACAAGTCTTTATTCTTCACCATGTCCTGCAACTTTATGCCCATTATCCTTCTTAGGCACCTGTTAACGAAGGACTAGAGTCTTTATTGTATGACCTTGGCGGTTCTCCATGTCTCCGCTCCACACAGCAACACCGACTTGACGCTTGCGTTGAATATTATAATTTTGGTGTGAATCTTGATATCTCTGATTCTCCATATATTGCTTAGTGGCAGGAATGCCTTTCGCGCCTTTTCAATTCTGATCTTCAGATTTGTAACTGTTCTTGCTTATGTGTCTATTGTGCAGCTTAAATAGGTAAATGTATCCACTTCCTCCATCTGCTCCCACCACCCCCCCCCCCCTTTCAGCATGATTGGTTCCTTGCTGTTAGTCTGACAGACTTGAGGTCTGGTCAGGCAAAACATACTGACCAGGGTCAGAAGAAATATACTAGCCAAGACCCTCACCTGACCTCTTCGTTGGTCGTTCTGGAAATGGGCTTCTGTCGAGGACAACAGTCTGGCTAACAAGGTGGAATTCGATGTGATCTCCGTAGTATTGAGCGACAAGCAGATGAAGCCAATCATAGCACAACCACCTGGAGGACTCCAGTCCACCTTCATCAGCACACACGAGATGTGAGGAAAGCTACTGCAACCCGTCACTTAACGCCCTGTTCAGGGCACACATAAGAGTAACCTGCTCATTGTGGGGATTCGAAACAACAACAGAGCTTGTCAGTAAGTGAAACAAATCTGATCATGTAGCTCTTTTGTAGTCCCGACTTGGCAATGGTCTTTGTGATTGAGGCAAATGCCCCCATATTAATTGATACCGTTATTTGCTTGTGGTTGATGTGTTCACAGTGAATTATTCTAGCACATTTATGGTCGATATTCCATGATGAGAAGGTTTGATCTAGAGTGGAGGCCGTAGGAAACTTTCTGGAGTAGAAATTTGGTTTATCAAACAACCTACATATTACTTGAAGATGTGTATCTATTTTTCACTTCCCTACATCATCTACTCTACCATCTATGTATGAATGTCCCCATAGTATTTCAATAGGTATTGAAGTCTAATGCTACGAGGGCAAATCAGTGAGTAGGTCACGAACTGATATGGGATAGCTGCAAAAGCTGCACAGCAACATCCAGCTTTGTGATCACTGTAGCAAGCAGCGCGTAGTTGGAATACAAAATGGCGCCTATCTTCACAGAGTGTGCAATCCAATAACAGCGTACTGTTGTGCGTTTCTTTTTGTGTGGGCAAAACGACTTCTTTAAAAAAAAGATTATCATAAGGAAATGCTTGCGGTGAAGATATATTAATGCTTCCGAATGTAATTCAAAGAAAAAGTTCAGACCTGCTGAGTACGCGAGTACTGCTCCCTCATGACAATGCCAAACCACATATGGCTCAATTAACTGTAATACTGTAATCTTGGTGTTCATTAAGGCATGTTATGTGCCCTATTCCAGGTAGCCAAATGTTGTCTAAACTCATCTCTGTCTTTTGCCTTTAAGTATCTTGCCGGACCAAGGTTTTGTCTCAGGCCATCTCGTTATCTCATTAATGGAGGTCTGCAGCGACGATTAAAGATGTAATGCGACCATGACGTCACTTTACGTGTCCATCTAGAATCAGGCATGCGTACCACGTGCCCTTCTCACCTGTACTTCCTTAGCAACGCCGTATCTACGACGTCATTGAAGCAGGTTTGATTCCTGATGGTTGTGTTGCAGATATGGTCTCGTAGTGATAGTGGTCTACACTCCATCGCTCGTCGGGTAGCTTAGAGCCACGTCATGTCCCATTTTCGTAGGTTCCACCTCGCAGCCATACCATGGCTGAAATGACCAGGATGTTGAAGATGTGATCTCTCGCTTTTTTGTTTTTCACCTGTTGAGGTACGATCTTGATGGGGTTGAAGCTGAACGACCCCGCTGCTATCCGTCAGATCCTTTTGTACATATCGTCAATTAACCCTGATGAGCAGCTAGGGTGGCAGCTGTGTGTACTTCCACCTTACAGCCAAGACGGCGCCGGAAATTACCACTTGCTTGGTGCACTTTAAATCAGTTTGGTCCACTTTAAATCAGTTTGGTCTACTTTAAATCAGTTTGGTGCACTTTAAATCAGTTTGGTGCACTTTAAATCAGTTTGGTCCACTTTAAATCAGTTTGGTCCACTTTAAATCAGTTTGGTCCACTTTAAATAAGTTTGGTCCACTTTAAATCAGTTTGGTCCACTTTAAATCAGTTTGGTGTACTTTAAATCAGTTTGGTCCACTTTAAACCAGCTTGATACATTTTAAACCAGCTTGGTGCACTTTAAAGCAGTGTGGTGCACTTTAAACTAGCTTGGTCCACTTTAATCTAGCTTGGCGGGAGACATCTAGTTTGAATGTGAAGTGCAGATGTGGCTGAGACAGCAGACCAGTGACGTCTGTGTTGCAGATTTTGGTACACTGATTAAGTGAAAAGTGTATCAATGTTGGTGAATTGTTGAGAAATAAGGGATAACGTAAGTACAAATATAAATGATATTGAAGTTTGTATGTCATTTGGCTTTTAATAATAGCCAGAACTATGTTCTGACTTACCCTTGTATAATGGAGTTGGAGCTTTATATTTCCATCAAAGAAAGTAGCTGATCTTTCGTTGTCGGACCATGCAGTGGTTACCAGGTGCTGCTTGGTATATGAAACATTCACGTTTATGTTTTTATCAACTTAACATGAATCTACGTGGTACGTGGTTCATTAATTTGATTTCTCGCAAGTCCCGTGTCACGAACTTGACTTTGTGATCCACGAGTCGTGAACTTAATTTGAAATCCACGAGTCACGAACTTGGCTTTGTGGTCCACGAGTCGTGAACTTTGCTTGATCTATACACTCCGAGCTTGCCATCACCTGTTCCATGTGTCAGAAACTTATTTTTGAATTCCAAACTTCTCGACTAGATCATTCTGCCCTGAAATCGTATATGATATGAAAACCGTTCCAAACAAAACTGTCTACTTTAATCGATAACATCGACATGTTGATACAATAAATGAGCACATAAATAGATCGTAGCCTGAGAAAGCCTAAACCAATTTTTTTTTACTGTAAAATATTACGTATAACATTCAAATGTTTACACATGTTACATGAACTTGTTAACTACGGTAATATGAGCGCTTTAATTTTTCAATAGGGTAAACTCAAGGATACGACACAGTTGGATAAAATATCAGAGAAGAGAACACGCCATATACCAGCAGAAACACATGATAGAAAGTGAAAACAACAAAACTGTGGGCATACAGACTTGGTATTAGATAGCTATAGGTTTTTGGGAAATATAGAAATCTGATGGAATAAGAGCACGTTATCATTTAATATTGCTGGGGATTTTAAAGATCTGATGGAAAGAGCATGTTTAACACTCAGCATTTCTGGGAAATTTACAGATATATCTATATATCTTCTAAATCTGTAAACTATTTGATTTCCTAATCTGTAAAATATACATGTTTTCCTGATCTGTAAACTATATGCCTTCCTAATCTGTAAACTATATGGTACCTAATTTGTAAACCAAGCATGCTTTCTTTATCTTTCAGCTATACATGTATTCCAAATATGTAAACTGTACTTGTTTTCATAGTCTGTACCATTTATGTGTTTTCCTAATCTATAAAGAGTACGTGTTCTCCTAATCTATAAAGTGTACGTGTTTTCCTAATCTGTACTCTATTCTTGTACAGTATTTAAGATCATGGTCTCTACGTTGTGAATATATTTGTTAGCGATGCATCATATATTCGATTTTATGCCTAAAAGTGCATTCAATGAACGTTGTGTATTCGGTCTTAAAATAACTCAATCGAATTCAAGAAGGTCAAACAGCAGCGTTCGATAACTGTCAGTTTCATTTCCGTACCAACTTTACAAACGATTTACTGTGTGACAGGATATGTGAAGATGAGTAGCCATCTTAATAGCGTACTGACTCACAACATAGACTGTAAGACGTTACAATTAAATGACAGAAAACACTGAAACTATCGTTAACCATTAAGACAAAATAATATCATTTATTTGCGTGAATAATTATTACAAAATATCAATAAACGAAAATAACTACTCACCAAATAAATACCATATACTAAACTAACGCAGAGGATTCAAGCACTAGCTATTGATGGTACTTTCGAACTATTTCTCCCAGGTCTTAAGTCTCATATTTGAAATAACATAAATCTTTAAATTAGTATATTTCAATCATATTACATATCAGTGGTTCTAGCTAACTAGTTGTCTCATGCCGTCTTCGGGTCCTCTACGTTGATGATGATCTTCTGTCGTCCTATGTAAGGGTTGACTGCTTTAGGCTGTTGAGCGTACACATATGGGTAAACAAATGAGCTCCCAAAGAATAATACAGACTTTGGGATTTTATCAAAGAATTAAGAAAGAACCCGTTTTTGCAACGACCAGTTTCACGATCCAAGAGACTTCGATCCAACAAGGGCCACCATTCTTCCAGCAGACATCAATTCAATGCAATGGTAATGCAAAACAGTCGGACTGCCTTCTAGATCAATCTGGTGGTATCGCTGGTGGTATCAACTGACTAGGCAGATGTTAAGCATCCATCCGGTTGAAACCAATCGTTTAAATATCAACACCTGAGCTACTCATCGCATTATGGCTGTTGTGCTGTTATAAATCTTGTTGTTATTCTATACTTTATAGTGCGAGTTCAAGTTTAATAAATGAGATAATGTGAACATATTAGATCCATTTTGTGACAATGTAACATATTTTAACGCCATGTGTTTGTTGATTACATAATAATTACAGTAAATGCTTGAACATGTAATGAGTACAACATTGTCCTCTAAACGTTCACACATTATTCTCAGTGTTATTCCGCCGAATAGTGAAAATTGACATTCGGAGCAAGTCTTAATAATTAACCTACCTTTCGTTGTTTCCTTGTTTGATCCCAATAGCATAACCAAATGCAATTTTACTCTATGCCTACGTCTGTGACTGACTGTGCGGAAAATATCGCTACTCGATCAGATTCACCCAATTAGTCATACATTCATTTAAATAGACACATTCAATCAGACAAACGCAATCAAACACACACGTTTAGGTGCACGCTGTTAGACCCTGTCAATGAGCAATGAGCAATGAGACACATTCAGTCTGATGTCCTCCATTACACACCCTCAACCATACACAATAACTTCAATCACTACAAATGCTTAACTCTCACATGTTCATTCTCTTTCTCATGTTCACTCACACACACTCTCACTCCCCCCTCTCTCTACCTCTCCCCTCTTCCCCTTCTCTTTCTCTCACTCCCCCTCTCTCTCTCACTCCCCTTCTCTCTTTCTCTCTCTCCCTCTCCCCCTCTCTCTCTCACTCCCCCTCTCTCCCCCTCCCCCTCTCTCTATCTCACTCCCCCTCTCCATCTCTCCCCCCTCTCTCTCAATCCCACTCTCTCTCTCCCTCTCTCTCACTCCCCCTCTCTCTCTTTCTCACTCCCCCTCTCACTCCCCCCCCCTCTCTCTCTCCCTTTCTCTCTCTAGCACATTCATTCTTATTGATATTCAACCAGACTTTGTAACTCAAACATACTTCACATTCACTCATAAATTTACTTAATACATCACGCTCTCACTCAACTTCTCTCTCTCTCTCTCTCTCACTCCCCTTCTCACTCCCCTCTCTCTCTCTCTCTCTCTCTCTCTCTCTCTCTCTAGCACATTCATTCTTATTGATATTCAACCAGACTTTGTAACTCAAACATACTTCACATTTACTCATAAATTTACTTAATACATCACGCTCTCACTCAACCTCTCTCCCCCTCTCTCACTCCCCCTCTCACTCCCTCCTCTCTCCCTCTCACCTCCTCTCTAACTCCTCCCCTCCCCCTCTCCCCTCTCTCACTCCCCCTCTCACTCCCCCCTCTCCCTCTCTATCACTCCCCCTCTCACTCCCCCCTCTCTCTCTTTCACCCCCTCTCTCACTCCCCCCCCACCCTCTCTCCTCCTTTCTCACTCCCCCCTCTCTCTCTATCACCCCCCTCTCACTCCCCCCTCCCTCTCTCCCCCTCTCTCACTCCCCTTCTCACTCCCCCCTATTCTCTCTCTCTCTCTCTCTCTCTCTCTCTCTCTCTCTCTCTCTCTCTCTAGCACATCCATTCTTATTGATATTCAACCAGACTTTGTAACTCAAACATACTTCACATCCACTCATAAATTTACTAAATATATCAAGCTGTCACTCAACCTCTTTCACAAACACTGAGATTTCCACTTTCAATTAATTATTCACTAGATGTGACCGTTGCTAACTACTTTATACACTTCCACACTCAATCAAAAGGTAAAGACAAAGGCCGCCGTCCATTGCAGACGATGATGGCATAATTTATTTGCTAGCGCTATTTTTAGTAAGGATTGACTGCGCTACTTTTTATCCTCACTCTCTCGTCTCGAGTTGCCCGACCCCAGTGGCAAGTCAAGGACAAAACAACTAGGGGGCGACCACGAGATGCAGGGGACTTCGCATCAAGCACCCGTGAAAAAGATTGTGGAGTCCGGAGTCGAATCCACACCGCCTTAACCACTTCGCCACAGAAGGCTTACTAAATAAATCACTCACTGACTAACCCATTTTCCCAGACAGACACACACTCCCTATCCACACTCTCACAAACATTCTCTTCTTCTATTATTACGACAGTATTCCCGATGCTGAGGTCCACTGGACGATATCGTAAGGCTATCACACATTATCGCAGTGAATTTACTATTGAATAAATCTCTTCCTGAATAAATACGTCACTGAATACATCTCTCACTGAATAAATATATCACTGAATAAATCTCTTCCTGAATAAATCTCTTCCTGAATAAATCTCTCACTGAATAAATCTCTCACTGAATAAATCTCTCACTGAATAAATCTCTTTCTGAATAAATCTCTTTCTGAATAAATCTCTCACTGAATAAATCTCTCACTGAATAAATCTCTCCCTGAATAAATCTCTTTCTGAATACATATCTCACTAAATAAATCTCTTCCTGAATAAATCTTGCATTGAATAAATCTCTCACTGAATACATATTTTCTTGAGTAAAACTCTCACTGAAAAGACAGATCACTGACCAAATCTCTCACTAAATAAACCTCTCACTTAATTATTCTCTCGTAGAACAAATCACATACTGACTCGCTCATTCTGTCAAACTAAAACATAAAAACATATACACTCACTCGCTCGTTTATTAAAAAAATTATTTTGTTCCTCCCTCCCCATCTATAATACACTCTGGCGCTCAGTCACTCACAAAATAAATCATTCAATGGTTAATTTTCTAAAAATCACGAAAACTCTGATTCAATCTATCACACCCAATCACTCACTAAACGAATAACTCACTGACTCATTGACTCTCTCAGACACAACAAAACACCCACTCGTTCAACAAAGTATTCAGACACTATCTCTCTTATCACGAACATCCCTTATCAACAAAAACCAATCTCCCTTTTCCACAAATGCCAACCTCACCTGTCCAGATCCACCCATTTTTTTCTTATCAACAATAAACAAAAGCAACCAAAACAATAACACACACAATCGATCAATTTTGTCTCACTCATTCTTCTTTGTTCACAACTTTTCACAAATGTGCCCAAACGTTCATAACTCTTCATGTTGTTACAGCATTCTACTTCATGAGAAGATGTTGTGTAGTTTCATCACATATTTTATAGAGAAGAACGATTTTGATTTTTGATTCTTAGGGGTTGACTTGAGCTCATTTCAGTTGAACACGATAGTAACTTGTCTCCCTTTGAACACGTGAGTTAATTGGGTCAAATAACTTGTCTCCCCTTAACACGTCAGATCCAAGCCTAAATTCAATGTTGAAAAACTCAAGATGTTTCTCAATTATGCATGTCTTTCCGATTTTAAAATAGTGAACCTGATTTACTATTATGAAAGGAAAGACAGCGAGGAAGTGAACCTGGGAAGGTTGTGGTCTAGAACAATCAAGTTTTAAACACTTCATCCTCGACAGCATGACATGCACTGTGATTACATTGACCTTGACCTTGACCTTTTGATAGAACAGTTTACTGGCTCCATGCATGTTAAAGTCTACGAATCTGGAGGACCTACGTCTGACATTTTTTTCTGAGAAGATTTCTGACTTTACTCCCAACGTCAGCTTCATATCAGATATAGATTTGTGGTTACTGCTAAGATCGAAATGTTTATCACTATCATTGATCAAATCAAACTTGATTTAGTCGCTGCTCATCTACCATCAGGTACAAGTCTTTCGATTGTGCTACCTTCAGGATTGCATTGCTAGGTCTGTGCCCAAAACTTACAACATGCATGGCAAGTTACAGTGTTAGTATTCTTTGTTTAATATTCAGGCCCAGCAACTGACGAGAAATTTATAACACCAACTCGAAAGGTCATCATCATGTAGCATGTCCTTTATAGAACGCCGCTCCCATCACAGTCTGTCTGAAAGAAACTCGTTCTCTTGCCAAAACTCCAGCCTCCGCCACAGTCATACCTAGGTATTCCTGGATATCTTGGAGCCATCGTCTTTTGCCTGGCACCATACTTCCATCACCGTTCTCTCAAGACTCAAAATGTACGAGAGACAAATAGCATTGTACGACTACTGCGCACAAATAATACAAAGTCGACTGATGTGACCATTTGGGAAATATATTAGCAGCGATAATAGGCTACATGAACGTCAACAAGACAGCATGAAAAAACACAACAGGCCAACCACATATTTATCTGCGCACCAAATCGAATATATATATATATATATTCAGGGAACATTTCTTTAGGTCAGGGGTCCTCAACAGTGTGTGATTTCTTCTTTCTCCTCCCGACCCCTGGATGGAAAGGAGGATTTTAAGGATTTATAAAAAGTTGGGGGGGGGGGGGCGGGGCGATGAGGACGTCAGGTAACAACATAAGTGGACGAACACTTAAAGTCTTCGTTTTAGTTGCTCCTATTCTACCTCTGGGGGCATAGCGATCGTTTATATATCGTTGTGCTATGTGTTCGACACATGGAGTAGTTCTTAGTGTATTTAAAAGGGTATCATTTCTAAGCTCATCAATCCTAATGACGTTACATTTCACAGGTTGGAATTTCCATCTCCTGTGTCTTGTACTTGAATCAAATTTGTCACTGACAGCACAAGGGCGGTCGACATGTACTCTTTATCTGTTGTCGTTTTGAGACACGGCTAATGTTCTGGTGATTAAGTAGTAATGCCAGATGATATAACGCGATATTGATAGTACTAAAAATGTTCGATTCTCTTCTATCCTTGGTTCTAGAGGTTTCCCAGAAAAAACACTAGACTGTTGTATCTGCAGAACCTACTACTGACTGGATACTAGTTCTGTCGTCAGATCACAGCATGATAGAAAAATGGCAGAGGGGGGTTCGAATCATGTCACAACAGAATAGAAAAATAGCAAAGGAGTGTTCGAATCCTTGTCTCATTATTATAGAACGATAGCAGAGGAGGGTTCAAATCTGTGTCTCAACATTATAGAAAGATGGCAAAGGTTCGAATCCTTGTCTCAACATTATAGAACGATAGCAGAGGAGGGTTCAAATCCGACATCCAAACCGAGAAGCCAGCCAGCCACTCCCTAATTTTTTTTTATAGATCTAAAGTGAAAGACTTCTATAGACCTTTCTCAACATTTTTTGTCCAATGCACACAATATCAGAATATCGTCCCACTTGTACAATAATTAATATGTATCTATATGAATAAATGTACATTTATTTGTATTATATATGTACAGGTCTTTTACAAATTTTATAGCAATAGAAAATGTTGATGGAAATGAAAATGTGAATAAATGTAGTTTTTAGTATATTTATAATATATACTTAACAGACTAGTTAGAAGCATAATCCTTCCCCCCCCCCCCCACCACCCCTCCCCCCCCACCACCCTCACCTTTTTTAAATCCTTAAAATCCCCCTTTCCATCCCGGGTCGGGAGGAGGGAGGAGAAATCTCTCGCTGTTGAGGACCCCTGACCTAAAGAAATGTCCCCTGAAAATGTTCATTTATCTCTGAATAATATTCCATGAAACATTACTGGTGAATAAGTCCACTCGATTTTGTGAAACATACAATTGAAATTCCCTATAGCATTTCTTGATCATTTAAATTTATACATTGCGAGATCGCGTGACAATTTGTCATGTCTTATTCACGCCATATTCAATTATCGTAGAACAGATTCACTCAAAGAAGATGTTGAGTAATCATTTTCTGCTGGCTTGATCAGTCATTATTGTATTATTTTTATATTTTGTTTATTTATTTCATTATTTTAATGAACAAAATAATTGTACAATAAATTTATGTAAAAATAATTTGTTCTTTATCATTCTATCACAAAAAATCATATTACATGTCACTCGTCTATCTTGAAGGTCTGTCTCCGGCTTCTTTAATCGCCATACAGTTTAGGCTTCACATTACCACATCTTCGTTAATTATAGAAAAATAATGTATATATCGTTTGTTTCTCTCGTCGCCACCCAATTAATTCTCAAATAACTAAATCAACGGGAGGGCTTCAAATGGAAACCTTAATATTGTGATATATTGGAAACACCGGGCATGTAAGTTGGCAGTATCGTTGCTATGGATTTCAAGAGCATTATTCAGCTGGTATCCAGGTGAAGACAAGCCATATGACGTCATAGAAACCATATACAGACAGCCGATCTATTTGTAGCATGCACGAAAGAGGTGTTTTTGAGGAGCGAATTCGTGAAACATTAAAATTCATTGGATGAATATAAGTTTGGTAACTTGATACATGCCTGTCACTCCAACAAATGTACGATGGGAGTTGAACGTTCTGAAATAGTTTGAGCAGCAGTTGAACTCATTGTGATGAAACATCGTCGAGTGAATGTGAATGATGTATTTGCACTTCTAGACAAGGTTTGTGATACGTCAGCTGAGTCCAACAGTGAAGGAACAACGTGGTACATGCATAAGCAAAATTCTTTGTTTTTCTGATGGAATTCATGCACTCCTTGGGCGTTCGGGTACTTGTTTACAACACATCGGATACTACGTCGAAATATGACACGATTTTAGGCAATATTTTCTTAAAAGATTTTGAGAAAAATATAAAAATTTGATGGGATACACCGCTGCAGTCGTTCAAATGTCTCTTTCGTCCCCAACTAGTTGATTGCTCAAATAACAAGTATTTTTCTCATAAAAGTGGCGACTCTTCTTAGACGGTCCTAGTACCACACAATTTTTCATAGAAATAACCGCATCTATTTTCTTTGTAAAGGTGGCGATTCTTCTCAGGCGTGACTTGTCACTATAAAGATTTCAGTCAAATAACCACATCTAATTTCCTAATAAACGATATTATTTTACTATTTTTCACCTTTCCACTCAAGTAACAATATGTATGTCCCTTGTAAACTTGGCGCACTCAAGTAACAATATGTACGTCCCTTGTAAACTTGGCGCACTCAAGTAACAATATGTATGTCCCTTGTAAACTTGGCGCACTCAAGTAACAATATGCATGTCCCTTGTAAACTTGGCGCACTCAAGTAACAATATGTATGTCCCTTGTAAACTTGGCGCACTCAAGTAACAATATGTATGTCCCTTGTAAACTTGGCGCACTCAAGTAACAATATGTACGTCCCTTGTACACTTTGCGAGTTACCTCGTGCTTCTAATTTCAACAAACAAATGATTCAACATCTCCATTGGAGATGAACTTTATGTTACTCTGGTATACATATACTACCTGATACTTGTTCTTCTTTCGTTCTTCTTTTCTCTTTCTCCTTTCTCCTTTTTTCTTTCTTCTTCCTTCTTTTTCTTCCTTCTTTCTTCTTCCTCTTCTCCTTCTCCTTTCTTCTTCTTCTTCCTTCTGTCTTCTTCTTCTTTCTTCTTCTTCTTCCTTATTTCTTCTTCCTCTTCTCCTTCTCCTTTCTTCTTCTTCTTCATTCTGTCTTCTTCTGTCTTCTTCTTCTTTCTTCTTCTTCTTCCTTATTTCTTCTTCCTCTTCTCCTTCTCCTTTATTCTTCTTCTTCATTCTGTCTTCTTCTGTCTTTTTCTTCTTTCTTCTTCTTCTTCTTACGTCTTTCTTCTTCTTCTCTCTTCTCGTTCTTCTTCTTTTTTCTCTTCTTCTTTCATCTTTTTCTTTCCCCCGTTACTCTTTTTGTGTTTTTTCATTGATGTGTACTGGTTGTCCAGTTTCCGCGATGAACTAGGACGTTGTCTTGACTTCCTCGTTAGTTCCGTGCAACTTTTAGTTGAGTCACTTGACCAGCCAGTCTCCATTGAACTAACTAGCTACACAGTTCTGTAAAATGTGTTCGGTAATGTATTAGCTGAGTCCACCCGTTGTGAAACAGCCAAGATTGGCCTGTGCCTGTACGTTTTGATACTCTGTTTTGGCAATTCCTGAGGCGAAGAATGGTGATACGTCCTTGCTGGTCAAGATCATAGGATATCGTCGAGCTGATTCTGATCTCTTCCATCAGCCTGGATAGCTTTCATTTTCATCAAAGTACGCGGTTTCACTGTCTTTCTGCCCACATTCTCGTCTTTTTGCTGTCATTTTTGTCTTTTTATTCATTGGTATTCAACGGTATACCACTAAAGTATACCTCGTTTACTGGCAGCTACCCTACTTAGATCAATCTCTCCTTTACTAGTACCGAGAGAACCTGGAGATCATCTACTGTCTATTGCCTATTTTACTTCGCAACACGTCAAACGGTCCAATTTCGAATTTATTTAATCAAATAATATATATAATATGTGTTTACAGCACTATTTCGCAGGAACCTCAATTTTTCGGTCCACTATTTATTGTTGTAGTTTGGCTCCACAAAAAAGCATAGAGCAACAACATCAATTGACTCTGTTTTATTAGAAACAGTACACGCACTTATCTGCGATCTTACGGCGGTGCGATCTGCATAGATTCTGTCTGGGTGTAAAATAATCGTTTTACTACGAACGGGTATTTAATAGCAGGGCAATACAATGTAAGGAGGCAGAAATACCGCGCCAAATTTCTCGCAAATGACGGATACTATCAATTGCCCAGAAAAAATCAATCAATCACACGTCGTCTTCGAGCAGGCCACTACATAAGTTGAAACCACATTTAAACCGAATTCAAGATAGGTATCATCTTATGTTACTACTGCCCAGCAGGCGTAACTGTTCCACAGGAATGATCCAGGACATGGTTCTGAATAAAAGGATGTAGCCCACGCCCTCTTCTCTCAATGAGAAACTGTCACACCAAATTCTTTCAAGGAGAAACTGTCACTCGAACTTCCCTCAAGGAGAAACTGTCACACGAACTTCCCTCAAGGAGAAACTGATACACGAACTTCCCTTAATGAGAAACTGTCACACGAACTTCCCTCAAGGAGAAACTGTCACACGAACTTCCCTCAAGGAGAAACTGTCACACGAACTTCCCTCAAGGAGAAACTGTCACACGAACTTCCCTCAATGAGAAACTGTCACACGAACTTCCCTCAATGAGAAACTGATACACGAACTTCCCTCAATGAGAAACTGTCACACGAACTTCCCTCAATGAGAAACTGACACACAAACTTCCCTCAATGAGAAACTGTCACACGAACTTCCCTCAATGAGAAACTGTCACACGAACTTCCCTCAATGAGAAACTGACACACAAACTTCCCTCAAGGAGAAACTGTTACACGAACTTCCCTCAATGAGAAACTGTCCCACGAACTTCCCTCAATGAGAAACTGTCACACGAACTTCCCTCAAGGAGAAACTGTCACACGAACTTTCCTCAATGAGAAACTGTCACACTAACTTCCCTCAATGAGAAACTGTCACACGAACTTCCCTCAATGAGAAACTGTCACACGAACTTCCCTCAATAAGAAACTGTCACACGAACTTCCCTCAAGGAGAAACTGTCACACGAACTTCCCTCAATGAGAAACTGTCACACTAACTTCCCTCAATGAGAAACTGTCACACTAACTTCCCTCAATGAGATACTGTCCCACAAACGTCTCTCAAGGAGAAACTGTCATACTAACTTCCCGCATTAAGAAACTGTCACACGAATTTTCCTCAATGAGAAACTGTCACACGAACTTCCCTGAAGGAGAAACTGTCACGCAAATTCCCTCAAGGAGAAACTGTTACACGGACATGTCTCTATGAGAACCTACATGGCTGTATTTAGACCCTGATTCGGACAGCAGCCTTTATTGAAGAATCCAGAGTTGCAGTCTAAATGAGCAATGATCACCGAGGAAGAAATTAATCCTTTTACATGTTTTAATTGATGTCCTAACGCACAACCCTCTTTATTCGCCATCTATGATATTTGTAAATAGAGTGTTTACAGTTGTGCAATTCTTTCCTGGAGGGCGGTTAAACTCGCTCTGCAATTCCTGAAGAGGCGAGACTAACGTCAACAGTTGAGTGAGAGACTGTGAACGCTGACTGTTGGGGGCGACCATATCTCGTTAACAGTTGCTGCAGTCTGGACATGAACACATGTGTGAAAACCTTGCCATGGACGGACAGTTGGACCCAGGGGTCCTTATCGGCGACTCGGGTGTAACCGATCTACCCTACGCTGATGACGATGTCATACCTAGCCACAATTCTCAGTCTCTGGTAGTCCTTCTTGAGGCACTGGATCGATCGGCTACCCACCTAGGCTTGCATATCTCCTTGACGAAGACGATAATCTAAAAACTCAGCATCGGCCATTCTGCGCTAAGCATCACCGTGAATAACAACCCTGTTGCAGCCACCGAGGACTTCGTCTATCTGGACAGCAAGCAGTTCTCTGACCCACGCAGCGGTCACGACATCACCCGTAGCGTGGGCTTAGCGGCTTCGCCCATGCACTCGCTCCACAGAGTCTGGTCCCAGCATAGGCTTTTCCTGGAGACCAGGCTTCGTATCTACTCCTCCTGCATTGTCCCCAATTCTCTTGTACGGCTTCGAGTCCTGGACACTACTGCAGCAGAACCGGCAGCGCCTTGAGGCCTTCCACCTGCGCAACCAGAGGCGCATCCTTGTAATCGTATGGCATGACATGATTTCCAACAGTGAAGTAGTTCGACGTACTTAACTTGCAGACATTGTCTCCTGAATTGATCGCCGTCAATTCTACCTCTTCTGACACGTTGCTCGCTTTTCCCGGGAAGTTCCTGCCCACGAGATGCTCCGGCAGGGCTGTGAGAGCGAGTTTCGGGAAGAAGTCGTGCTCATCCTGTAGACGTCCTCAAGGCCACCTTCCCAACACCTGGATGAAACAGATCGCCTCCTCGCCGCCAACAGGACTGCAACCCGCCTGGGACTCGGCCATCAGGCGGGATCATGGACTTGGTCATTCGACGCGTCGATACCTGGTCGCTTAAGCGTTCTATTGTATTGTATTCTTTATTCCTCTGACATCACCGACATCATTGCTTTTGTTGAAAGTCTCCCTTAGTTTTGATGAATGTACGCCACGTTCAACCACGGCCAGTCTTTTCCGGCACGTCAGGATAGACGTCTGCCGATGCGTGTTTGTGTCTGTCAGTGCTATATTGTTACTGATTGTTATCGTATGTGTTTCGGACAAAATTAATCGAACCTGCGGTGGTTTGATTGTGAGTCAAAAAGAACCGTAGTTTGTGCATATTCTGTTAATACAAAAATAATGAACATTATTGATTGGACCTTTCCTTATATTATCTCGCTTGCTGCACTCTTTACTCATTGGATACTCATTGCAGAATTTGCAGCGCAGCCTGTTTCCAATGGAATATTCTTTGACGTCAATCAGCTAGCTATATTACACATGAGACTGAGATGAGTTAGGTATTTTGTCAGTATATTACACCTGACACTGTTTGGGTGTGAGGTTTTTGTCAGTATGTTACACCTGACACTGACGTGAAGTAGGCATTTAGTCAGTATGTTAAACCTGACACCATTTTTATGAGAGGGTTTTGTCAGTATGTTACACCTGACACTGTTTTGATGTGAGGTTTTTGTAAGTATGTTACACCTGACATTGACGTGAGATAGACATTTTGTCAGCATGTTACACCTAACACTAACGTGGGGTGCACATTTTGTCAGTATGTTACACCTTACACTGACGTGGGGTGCACATTTTGTCAATATGTTACACCTGACACTGATGTGTTGTGAAGATTTTGTCAATGTGTAAAATAGGTCGATGACATGATGTAGGGTCTTGGTCAGTTTGTTTCCCGTGAGCCTGGCATGATGATGTCATGTTGGTCAGTTAATTGCTCCTGACGTTGACGACCTGGGATCATGGTGTAGCCAGTAAAGACACGCTCATTGTACGGACAAAAATAATTTAAAACCAAAGCAGTTTTATTTTGTTGTTAAAACAGAGGGTAAGATTGTAAGCGCTATTCTTCCTATTGATGATGCAGCCAAAGTACGTGGCTTGCTACTGTTCTCCTTATGACTCTTAGCAAATGTTAAGATGTCTATGTATTTAACTGTGGCTTGTTCTGAAGCACTTTCCCGTAATATGTTCACTTTGTTTTTCTTTTAATCCCCAGGAAAACTAGTTTTTAACTACTTATCTTATGTAAAATGAATACAAATTTTTTTTCTAGAACTACAACCGCCTGGAGAACCACGGTCCACCTTTCTCAGCATGCTCGGGATGTGAGGAAAGCTACTACAACCCACCACTTAACGTCCTTTTCAGAGCTCAAAAAAGAGTAAATTTACTCATTGTGGGCATTAAACAACAACCTGACAGGTTATTCCACACTCAACATGCGTTTAGCTTATGTGACCAAGAGCTGGAGAGCATTCTGCGACGTAGGTTTCACTGCACTGTTAGTCGCCTCTAATGACATGCTCTCAGCGCCACAGTGGCTCTAATCTCGTCTTATCCCACACTTAACGATCCAGAAAACATCTAGAAGATCAACATATTTATAGAGTGCCTGTTTACTCTAATATAGCAATGGCGGTAAAGGAGACGTGATGAAGTGGTTAGTGTCACGTCTCAGAAGCCAAACTCGTTTATGTTCCAATTCTTTTAAACAAAAAGGTCATTGCGCCTATGCTAAATAACATTCTAAAAAATCGTGCTGAAATCAGATAAACTGTGCTATTAAACGTGGAATACTGTACAGCGCCATATGACATAATAAACAGAAGGGAGAGAAGGGAGCTAACAAATATATACATATAGAGACTTGTTTTATTAGCGAAATATCTACCAAAATAGCAAAGCCAGAATAAACTGGGTTTTTACAATTGAAGCAGCTTTACTGTTACTAACATTGGTCCTTGTTATTCGGTTAAAGTCGGTTTTTCTTTGCAAATAAGCTCTTGAAATATTAACACATAATTATATCTTTTATACAGTAAAAGTTGGAAACAACGGCTACAAATACCTCTGCCACGAACGTACTATCAGGGAAATAATTATATACATCATTTATTTTCCATGCTGCATTTGAGAGTATTAGTTGTATGTTTTTGAGAGGCTGCTATCACTTCTGTGTTCTATTTTTCAAAACTGATACTGTTATATTTACTTTGAAGCGCTTCAGATTTTAACTTATATACGGTCTACAGCAGTGTTCTTCAACCTATTTATACCTGGCACGCACTTTTACAACGTTGGTGAGTTTTATCAATTTTCAATTCAAATCTAAATTGAAGATTACTCCGTTATCGTCCATTGAGTCTGTATATTTTTGATGCTTTTTAATCATCATCCAACATGTCCATTGCAAAACGTCGCTCCCATGTCAGCTGATCTGAAAGAAACTCGATATCTTGTCAAATCTCCAGCCTGCTCCATAGTCCTTCCCGAGCATTTCGTAACGTGTTGGTGCCATAGCCTACTTTGTCCACCTTTACCTTTCTTTCCCGACACCATACCTTCCGTTTTCTCAAGACTATTGCGTCTTTTGATGTGGCCAAAGTATTACAATTTTTTGTTCTGGATGAAATTTATGAACCAGTTTTCTTTTATGACAAACTCTAGTCGAATGTCTGTACCAGTTCATCTCTATACCAAACTCTAGTCGAATGTCTGCACCAGTTCATCGCTATGCCACACTCTAGTCGAATGTCTGCACCAGTTCATCTCTATACCAAACTCTAGTCGAATGTCTGCACCAGTTCATCTCTATACCAAACTCGAGTCGAATGTCTGTACCAGTTCATCTCTATACCAAACTCGAGTCGAATGTCTGCACCAGTTCATCTCTATACCAAACTCAAGTCGAATGTCTGCACCAGTTCATCTCTATACCAAACTCGAGTCGAATGTCTGCACCGGTTCATCTCTATACCAAACTCGAGTCGAATGTCTGTACCAGTTTATCTCTTTACTAAACTCGAGTCGAATGTCTGCATTATTCTTTTATTTCGGATCTCGGTTTTCCGAAGACCTTTCTATAACATTTCGACTCGAAGGACTCAAGGCTTGGATAACTGTCCATGATTCACAACCGTATGCTTCCACTGGAGAAGCTCTGGTTCTCAAAATTTGCAATTATGTTGGTTTGCTCGTATTCTGAAAAGTTTCCTCAGATTGTATTTATAATACAGCGTGTCATTATTCTGCTACCGCCCACCTGAAAGCTACAATCGCCCATGGGCCGTAGCCTCCAGGTTGAAGAGCACTGGTCTACAGTGTGGGGTTTGTTCAACTGTCAACTCTCTTCTTCCCACTTCATCGCCTTAAACACGCGCCAACGTCATTTTCAAAAAAGAGATGCATCCTTTATAAACATCAGCTGATTACAGCGGCTCTCTTGGATGACGTTGAGTCTTTTGGGTTGAAGGTGCGCTTCTCGGGGCCATGACGATAAGGCGAAGACAAGTATTCGTCAGTTTGATGTGCGCACAATTAAACAAATACATCCTACGTTACAACCAAACAAATCTTCGACACGAACAAAGGACAATACGCCGATATGAATGCTTTTGATGGCAGGATGGACATAAAAAATATCATATCATATTTCCTGTTAGAGAGTTTTGGGACAGCGTACACCTAGCGGTCAATCGGAAGTTATGAGAATGATGATGAAGAGGAACAACAAGCTTGCTATCTACCAATATGAAGACGCCTGGTAACAGCTAAATGGTGTGATATTTATTTATATGTTATTTTATATTGTCATAATATTAGGAAGAACTGACATCACTGCACTTCGAGAAGATACATTGGTGGAATATCAAATTTATCAGATAGCAACAGTTATTACCACTCTCTATAACTCAATGTTCCACTAGTATTCCTACATACAGTTGTAGAGACTTCACCAAATGCGCACATTGGAGAGTTCTCATGGGGAGGACATAATAAAGCCAATGTGGTTCAATGCATATTATTAAAAGTTACTAAAGAAGGCTGTGCTTGGAGTAGCCACATCATTAAGTAGAGTACATTCTTCAGAAACCAATAGTAAAAGATTCATATTCGTTTTTGGGCGCAGGCTCCATATAGTAAATACAGCGGGAGATCCTATGATTCTTCCGGCGCACAATTGAGAAGAGATACATCTAAATGCAGCTATAATCTGTCATACGCATAACGAACCTTCCATGCATGACAAAAAGATGACAAGGTCGTTGATGCAGAACAGTGAATGAGCTAACAGCTGCCAGCGACTCACGTTCGGATGCTCATCACCACGTACTAGGCTCATAAGCCAATGGCGCGAGGCTACCATGTGAGGGATTACGACCGAACGCCTCTAAGCCGGAATCCCGCCCTAAATCTCCGCACCACTGTGCTGGGAGGCTACGATATGGTTGGGACCTGGGGATCGCGTCTTAGCCCGACCCGGTCGAGCCGCAGAAAGACATCTCTGTCGTCCGCCGATAAAAGCGGGCGGGAAGCTGTGCGATATTCACCATATACGGCGATGAGGTATGAAACCACTAGTAGAAGACTTAGTTCTCGGTCGGGGTTTCTTAAGAAATAGATCAGCTACCTCACTGCGAACTGCTGAGACTCAACCCATGACCATGAAATATGTCCGCAAACCAGGCGAACAACATCTCCGTGCCATGACCTGGCTTGTCCCCTGGTCAAATGCACTCTTTCGAGAGGAATCACAGGTCGCTGACATTTGGTCCACGCGCTTGGCTGATAAGCCAATGTTGCGAAGCTACCATCTGAGGGATTACGGCCGAACGCCTCTAAGCCAGAATTCCGCACTAAATATCAGCACCACTGTGATGGGAGGCTACGACATGGCTGGGGCTTGCGTCTCAGCCCGGCCCTGTCGAGCCATAGAAATGTACCTGGTTAAATGCACTCATGCCTTGCTCTTTACCTCTGTCTGCTATCAGTCATCCCAATGGACGCAGAAGAGATGCAGTCCAGCAGAAATTGCACCCGCTGCCCTATTTTGACGAACCCAGAAAATAAAGGGAGCAAAGAGATACCTCACTCACATGCACATGCTACGTTTCTGGCAAAACGTGACGATCCTGGGACACAGTCACACTGGACTGCCTCTCTTCTGGGATAGTACAAACTAGTACATAGTCCGTCATATCATATCATTGCCAAATCCTATAGACACGAGTGGGGAAGACTCGATAGTCCTGCAAGACAACTTCCCTAACAGAGACAACTCTGACCAAAAACAACTGCTGCCTCGCAGTTAGGCTGGGGACAGCCAAAAGCTAAGGAGGGCAACCCTACAGAAACGCCTGTTAAAATCGGATGCACTGAACCACAGGCTTAACAAAATAAAACAGTGCAACGTATATCGCTGTAAACAGCGTACGATGATGAAGAAGAAGAAGGATGCTCATCAGGAACAGCAAATCAGAGCCTTCCAATATTCTTTTCCGTCTACAATCATCCGCCCTAGAAATTTGCGGCAGTTAGCTAGTCTGGCTAAGATAATAGCAGTTGCAGTGGGATAACAAACCCAGTATCCAAAAAAGCCAGGTGAAACTGGAAGACGCAGGTATCGCAGCTTCGCTGTGAACTACGCCCAACTTCACTATGCCCCTTTTCAGAACGAACGTCGAGAAAGAAGATATACTTGTAACAGCTTACCAAAGTAGGTTGTGCATGGGTTTGACAACATGATCGTGTAAAAAACAAAAAATTGTCATTACAATATCTCTCCCTAGTAGTCGCACCTCGTCTACCCTAGGAGGAATAGAGGTCTTTTGTATGTACGTGAAATCGAGGTTGCTGACAAGGAATCTGCTAGTGTGTCTACGCGATGGTGAGACGTTCGTCTTATGGCGTTCATGCAGTCCACTTTTCAGTATCAATTAGGTTTGAAATGTGTGATTGGACAGTGGCTAACAGCCTGCTCTTGTATACATGGACAGTGACTAACAGCCTGCTTTTGTATACATGGACACTGGCTAACAGCCTTCCCTTGTATACATAGACACCGACTAACAGCCTTCTCTTGTATACATGGCCACCGACTAACAGCCTTCTCTTGTATACATGGACACTGGCTAAAATCCTGATCTTGTATACATGGACAGTGGCTAACAGCCTTCTCTTATATACATGGACACTGGCTAACAGCCTGCTCTTGTATACATGGACACTGGCTAACAGCCTGCTCTTGTATACATGGACACTGAATAACGGCCTTCTCTTGTATGCATGGGCACTGATTAACAGCCTTCTCTTGTATGCATGGACACTGGCTAACATCCTGTCTTTTATGTATGGACACTGGCTAACATCCTGTCTTTTATGCATGGACACTGGCTAAAACAGTCTGTCTTTTATGCATGGTCACTGGCTAACATCCTGTATTTTATGTATGGACACTGGCTAACAGCCTTTTGTTATGGACATTGATTAACAGTCTGCTCTTATGGACACGGCTAACAGCCTGCTATTTTCGTTTTGTAACTGACAGTTGTTCTATCACATGTACATCGTGTACACAAGACCTCCCAGTTTATCGTCCAACTCCAGAAGGATGAGTCCTCTCGATGACCTGAGGCCAGACCACGTTTAAAGCTTGTAGAATTTAAACACCCACCGTTTAAAGATCTTGTTTCTTCAGATGCAAGCACCATACCTTACAGATTACATCTAGAGCGGATCCCCCTACACCTCCCCCCCCCCTCTCACTTCAAACGCTCAGTGGCAGGCATCGTATAACTTTTTAAAACCTACGCTTTACATTGCCCATAGACGTACTACCACCCCAAAGCTCGTAACATCCCACCCATCTGACAGAACACTTCCCACGTTATGTAGCGTCGTCACAGTTATACAGACATAACAAAACAACGTATGTTCGTCTAAGAAAAACAGCTGTCAAATGTTGATAACCTCATAAGCTGTTTAACATGGGCGTTTCAAAGCTCTCTTTGTACCAGCGATTCCCAACTTAATAGGATGGTTTGGATACGCCACAAGATGTAGCACATAGTTGGACCAATTTGTTTAGTATTTTGAGTGCCAAGTAAAAAATGTAGGCGCCAGGCACTATACTGAATGGCTTGGCTTCGTTCGGTCTCAATCTCCCATAACCAAACACTGAAAGGGCTTAAGTAGCAGAATGTAGTCCAAAGAACAGAATGCGTTGTGTCATAGTTTACAGCTTGACTGCAATATTTGCACCTTTCGGTGCAACACATCCGACTTCAGCAAGCATTTTTTGAGTACCGGGTTAGCATTTCCTTTTCGATCCGTTCTCCTTAGCCAGTCTGTCCTGCTACAGCCTGTTATCTAGGATCACCGAGTGGAGGCGTAGAAGGGTCTTGGCAGCTCTGGTTCGCTGGCCCTGACGCTAGAAGTCAGCTATGAGTCGCTGACCGCTGCAGCTCATGTGCTGCTCATCATCTTGATTCCACTGACCTCAAAGAAATGTATATTCCGAGATGGAGAAAATTGTGCTATTCAGTACGACACTGGTTCTAACATGTTAGGATACACATGAAAATTCATGAGCTCAATCTGATAACCATTTAAAAAGGATGTAGCACCAGCAACGTGTCCAATGAGGAACGAATTGCACCACTTGAACACTCCAGTGCAGGTTGCCACCTGTTTTCTCTTTGCATTCAAATCGAATTTGAAGCACCAGTTATTGAAATATTTTCAAACATAACGTTCGGTAGAGCAAGCTTACGCTAAATATTGCGGTGGAAACAGTACGACAGGATTGCTAACGTGGGTCAGGGCACAGATTTGGTCAGCGGCAGTGTCCGATAAAATAGTGGTGGAAACGGTACGATGGGATTGCTAACGTGGTTCGGAGCACTGATATGATCAGTGGCAGTATCCGATCATATAAATAGAAGGTCTCGGCGATGGAAATGATACACTTTGCGTTACAGGGAGAATGGTATCTCGAGATGGTCGTTGATCTGGAATCCGAATGTCAAGAGATGTAAACGCCGTTCAAAATACGCTGTAGGAAGAGTGGTTGATAAGGTCATGGGGTATACAAGAAATACGCATAGAACTTGGAGATGAGAGCTGAGGGACATATTTGACGTCTTTTAAGTGAAGGCTGATGTACCACTAGAGGAGACATGGTTTTAATAGATGTATTGACTGACACCTAACAGATTGATACATATGAATACTGACCACTGTATCCACGACCCTGGGAGAACAGAACATAACAACTGAAACGTTCTGAAGTATATTGTAGTTTTTTTGCATTTGCTTCCACATCGAAGTGACCAATAACTGTTTTTGTAAATATCGATTTCGAAAATCGCAGCTCAAGATAAGGCTTGTCTGGCTAGCAAGCTCATCATGTTAAAAACTGCTACATACATCAAGTATTGCAATACGTTATGATACAGACTTTATCAAAGGAGTCAAGCAGGGGTACTTATTTTCTTTATTTCATCTGTCCTGGGCACCAGACATCATGTATCCGATTTTCGGCCATGCGGATTGTCTTGTCGTTCCACCTCGATATGCCATCCATATTGCATGTTTCCAGAAGGCTTGAGCAAATCATGATGTGGTCTTGGACTTGTGTTGAGAATCCGCCGATGTTGAATGAAGACAGACTTGGATGGGGGAGGGGGGCGGGGGGGGGGGGGGGGTCGGATTGTTTTATCATCCATAATACTTCGGTAGTGAACGGATTGACCGACTGAAAAGTCATTTTCCAGGGGACTTCCGATTGCTGTGTTAATTACAAACTACTTGATGGCTTTCGTAGTCTTCAGTTGGAATCAGATGGAAACACAAGGATGTAGTAAATTACATAACCAGCCATAACCATCTTATTACACACAATTATAACAGCTGCTTTTGACAAAATATCTCTTCATCCCGTCCTATGGCCAGCCTCGAGAAGTTAGGGATGCCATTCTTGAATTGGCTCTAAGTAAACGAAAATAAAAACAATTCCTGGATTTTGGGACAGTTTTTCACGATATGGTTATCTGTCATTCTCTCAATGCCACAGAGAAAACCCATAATGGGATGTATAAATGATGTTGTTACAGATAAAGCAGCAAGTGGGTCCTCACTCTTTGGCCCAATGCCATGTCATATCACCTACACGTTCTCTTAACTGTTAACTTTAAAATTGTTTCATTGTTGTAGCCTCAGAGGTAAAACGGGTTTTTCAAACGACGTTGAGCGCTTGGCATTCAAACATATGAAGATCGACTATATTGTATGTATCATCATCATTATCTTCAATCCGCTTACATTGTTAGACGTCATGGGAAAGTCTAGATTTATGTCCTGTGCCATTTTTGTCGCCAATGCTGTTGACGTTCCGTGTTTCTTCAGTGTCTCACTGACACCATCTATCCATATTTTACGTAGTCTGCTTCTTGCTCTGCAACCCTGATGCCTGGTGTTGTAGATGCGAGCAGCTAGTAACTTTGGTTGCATTCTTGTCGAATGTCCGATCAAGTTTATTCTCGGCATTCCTATGTATTCCATTGACGATCTTGCAGTCATCGTCTGTCTGATTATTTCTTTGATTAATCTGTCCAGCCTTGTGACCCCGTAAGCATCTCGCATACCATGAGTTGTCTTTCTTGTGCCTTAGTGAGAATCCATGTCTGACACTAGTAGCAGAAAGTTGGTATAAAAATACCATTTATCAGCTATCTTCATTGGCATGTGTTTATGTCTTAGTAATGGTGAGAGCTGATGGGAAACCGCATTAGCTTTCTGTGTTTTTTATTCCACCTCTCTATCTAGCCTTTCATTTTGTGCGAACACGTTCCCCAAGTATTTTAATCAACTACAATAAATGTGGTTGATTTAGCATCAGTTCGAGAAACAAATTGTGGAGACTCGTTTTAAGATAAGATCGGTGTATAAGTATTCTCATTCGTCATCTTTTAAAAAATGATATCCGCACGTAAAGGCCACTTCTCTGGAAGAGATTGCCGAGGTTGGAGTGGAGGAGAACTCTTCAAGGTTTCAATATAGTGTAAAGAGGTTAGTCCTCGCGCCAGATAGATGTGTGTCTAGGTTAGTCCTCGCGGCCAGATAGATGTGTGTCTAGGTTAGTCCTCGCAGCCAGATAGATGTGTGCCTAAGTTAGTTCTCGCGACCAGATAGATGTGTGTCTAGGTTAGTCCTCGCGGCCAGATAGATGTGTGTCTAGGTTAGTCCTCGCGGCCAGATAGATGTGTGTCTAGGTTAGTCCTCGCGACCAGATAGATGTGTGTCTAGGTTAGTCCTCACGGCCAGATAGATATGTGTCTAGGTTAGTCCTCGCGGCCAGATAGATGTATGTCTAGGTTAGTCCTCGCGACCAGATAGATGTGTGTCTAGGTTATTCCTCGAGACCAGATAGATGTGTGTCTAGGTTAGTCCTCGCGGCCAGATAGATGTGTGTCTAGGTTAGTCCCCGCGGCCAGATAGATGTGTGTTCTAGGTTAGTCCTCGCGGCCAGATATATGTGCGTTCTAGGTTAGTCCTCGCGGCCAGATAGATGTGTGTCTAGGTTAGTCCTCTCGGCCAGATAGATGTGTGTTCTAGGTTAATCCTCGCAGCCAGATAGATGTGTGTCTAAGTTAGTCCTCGCGGACAGATAGATGTGTGTCTAGGTTAGTCTTCGCGGTCAGATAGATGTGTGTCTAGGTTAGTCCTCGCGGCCAGATAGATGTGTGTCTAGGTTAGTCCTCGCGGCCAGATAGATGTGTGTCTAGGTTAGTCCTCGCGGCCAGATAGATGTGTGTCTAGGTTAGTCCCCGCGGCCAGATAGATGTGTGTTCTAGGTTAGTCCTCGCGGCCAGATAGATGTGCGTTCTAGGTTAGTCCTCGCGGCCAGATAGATGTGTGTCTAGGTTAGTCCTCTCGGCCAGATAGATGTGTGTTCTAGGTTAATCCTCGCAGCCAGATAGATGTGTGGCTAAGTTAGTCCTCGCGGACAGATAGATGTGTGTCTAGGTTAGTTCTCGCGGCCAGATAGATGTGTGTTCTAGGTTAGTCCTCGCCGCCAGATAGATGTGAGTTCTAGGTTAGTCCTCGCGGCCAGATAGATGTGTGTTCTAGGTTAGTCCTCGCGGCCAGATAAATGTGTGTCTAGGTTAGTCCTCGCAGCCAGATATATGTGTCTAGGTTAGTAATCGCAGCCAGATAGATGTGTCTAGGTTAGTCCTCGCGGCCATATAGATGTGTGTCTAGGTTAGTCCTCTCGGCCAGATAGATGTGTGTTCTAGGTTAGTCCTCGCGGCCAGATAGATGTATGTCTAAGTTAGTCCTCGCGGCCAGATAGATGTGTGTCTAGGTTAGTCCTCGCGGCCAGATAGATGTGTGTCTAGGTTAGTCCTCGCGACCAGATAGATGTGTGTCTAGGCTAGTCCTCGCGGCCAGATAGATGTGTGTCTAGGTTAGTCCTCGCGGCCAGATAGATGTGTGTCTAGGTTAGTCCTCGCGGCCAGATAGATGTGTGTCTAGGTTAGTCCTCGCGGCCAGATAGATGTGAGTCTAGGTTAGTCCTCGCTGCCAAAGAGATGTGTTTCTAGGTTAGTCCTCGCGACCAGATAGATGTGTGTCTAGGTTAGTCCTCGCGACCAGATAGATGTGTGTCTAGGTTAGTCCTCACGGCCAGATAGATGTTTGTCTAGGTTAGTCCTCGCGGCTTGATAGATGTGTGTCTAGGTTAGTCCTCGCAGCCAGATAGATGTCTGTCTAGGTTAGTCCTCGCGGCCAGATAGATGTGTGTCTAGGTTAGTCCTCGCGGTCAGATAGATGTGTGTCTAGGTTAGTCCTCGCGGCCAGATATATGTGTGTCTAGGTTAGTCCTCGCGGCCAGATAGATGTGTGTCTAGGTTAGTCCTCGCAGCCAGATAGATGTGTGTCTAGGTTAGTCCTCGCGGCCAGATAGATGTGTGTCTAGGTTAGTCTTCGCGGTCAGATATATGTGTGTCTAGGTTAGTCCTCGCGGCCAGATAGATGTGTGTCTAGGTTAGTCCTCGCGGCCAGATAGACGTGTGTCTAGGTTAGTCCTCGCGGAAAGATAGATGTGTTTCTAGGTTAGTCCTCGCGGCCAGATAGATGTGTGTCTAGGTTAGTCCTCGCGGCCAGATATATGTGTGTCTACGTTAGTCCTCGCAGCCAGATCATGTCATAGTTTTTTATGTGTTGTTCATATGTACGTTCTGCTAGTCCATGAGTGATTTGGCTTAAGATTCCAGGCATTGAAATGCGACTTGTCAATCATTAATAAATGTGTGTGATCACACGCTTCTCCTTTCACTAATAAATGTTAAATCAGGTCTCCAACAAGTGATCGGTCCACATTGGACTTGGGCTATAGGTCTTTAGTTTTAAACCATCTGTGAAATCTACTGAGAAACTGTTACTGACTTTGACAATAAAGACATATATCAAACATTTGTTTTTCAATGAATTACTGGTAAACCTTACAAGCATGGCAGATGTGGATGTTGAGGCTACAGTAGTTGGTCAACCTTAACTTACCAATGTGTATCATAATCGTCTTGTTTTGATGACCAGGAAGACGAGTAGCACGACTGTGTAGCACGAATGAAGTATTGTTTTTAGGACTGCATTTGAAACCAAAACTGGTGTTTAACACTCCTTCTTCTAGCGTTTTTAAATGACGGCATGTGCAAAGTCATGCATTGGTAAGCCTTCTAGCTTACGAGAGATAGACAACATACACAGGTTGAAGGAACTACCAGCTTCAGAACCACTTTGTAATCATTTAACGTGAGATGTGTGTAAACCAATACCCATGTTACCCTTTTGCTACAGGGAAACATTGCATACACAAAAGCTGAGACAAGTTATTGGGAACATGTTTGACACTTTTCCCTAAAGGCTGGTCCGTGTTTCGATTTTCCATTCAATTATTGAATAACCTGTTTGATAGTTAATTATTTTTTCCGATTATTGAAATATAAAGTAGATAACATTCGATTTTTGAACTTATGTCTCGAAAATGATATTACGTCAATGACCTCAAGTTTTTCATTCGTAAGTACTGCTTGTTTGACGACCAGGTTATGTAACACGATCTCACGTGCCTGATCCCCACGCTTGAATTTATACTCGGATGTAATCTGTACGCTGCTAGATGGTAAAGCAAAAGAGAGAGAGAGAGAGAGAGAGATAGAGAGAGAGACAGAGAGAGAGAGAGACAGAGAGAGAGAGAGAGAGAGAGAGACAGAGAAGGGGGGGGGGGGGCGCAAGTAAAGATAAACGTGTTATTACATTTTAAAATGGCAAAACGACCTATGGACCACCCTGTTTGATTTTCTTAATTCTATCTCATTCGATGAATTCTGTAATCGCCATTCTGCTAAGGAGCCATGCAATGCACTACATACAGGAACGTCTAGCTACGAATACTTCAGTACTCCACGAGACATAACCAGAACCACTATAATTAAAGAAAAGAAAATTACTCAAATATGAAGAACACAACACGAGTATCGCCGAAAATCAATATCATTTATCGGGTAACTCCGACCATCAATAATATTTCCCGAGTAGCTCCGCCCATCAATAACATTTCTCGTGTAGCTCCGCCCATCAATAACATTTCTCGTGTAGCTCCGCCCATCAATAACATGTTTCAAGTAGTTCGGACCATCAATACATTTCTCTAGTGTCTCCGACCATCAATAACATGTTTCAAGTAGCTCTGCCCATCAATAACATGTTTCAAGTAGCTCCGCCCATCAATAACATTTTCCGAACAGCTCCGACCATCAATAACGTTTTCCGAACAGCTCCGACCATCACTAACATTTATCGAGTAGCTCCGCCCATCAATAACATGTTTCAAGTAGCTCCGCCCACCAATAACATGTTTCAAGTAGCTTCGACCATCAATAACATGTTTCAAGTAGCTCGGAACATCAATACATTTTCCGAGCAGCTCCGACCATCAATAACATTTCTTCGAGTAGACCCATAATTATTTATTTGTACAGTCTGTACTGTTTGTCAATGATGTTTCTCTGAAATCTTTAACATAATGTTTCACGTTTCCAGATCCATTCGTGGCTACCTTTATCCCCGTAACCGTATGCCATATACCTATTTACTAATAACCAGCTATCCTGCTGGGTCGACTAAGGTGTGCGGTAGCGGAAGTTGAAAACTGTACCTTTGCCTTGCAAAGCGAGTGCTCTACCATTACACTAATCAGGGGCGTTTCATGACACGTGATGACCTCATTCGGTACAGCAACAACAAACTCAGTCAACTTCACCCATCCTGTTCTATTCTTCCTACAAACCTCCAGTTATAGTTGTTGATATACATTTCAACTTCTGAGATTCGTCTAAGCTCTGTCCGCTCATTCTGATGTTCGTGGCGTGATGGTTCTAATTATGGTATCAAAGAATTTGGTGCTGTCCTAGCAGATTCTGCGTAGACCTGTTATAAGTTTATACACATCGTCTTGGTAGTTATGTGCAAGCAGCTCAGTTAATGATAGTATCTGGTCAAACATTTATATTGAATCCATCTTTGACAGTTTGTATTGAATAATATAAACACGTACTTATTCAAGTAATGTGCACTCAATATGTTACATTTGCTATACATCCTCATCCACACACATCTTTATCGATACACATATCCTCACTGGCACTCATCCACACCCACACATATCCTCACCCATACACATCCTCACCCACACACATTGTCACCCACACACAGCTCACTCAGACACATCTCATCAAAACTTCCTCACCCACACACATCCATATATTTTTACCCACACATATCCTCAGCGACATACATGCTCACCTGCATACATCCTCACCCACACACATCGTCACCCCCACACATCATCACCCACACACATCATCACCCCCACACATCCTCACCCATACACATCTCACTCAAACACATTTCACCCACACATATTGCCTCCGACACATCATCTCCCCTACACACAACTTCACACACACACACACCATTACCCTCATACATTTTATCCACACACATCTCATCCCCCCACACATCCTCACCCACACATTCTCATCGACACACATCCTCATTCTCACACTTCGTCATCCTCATACATAATCCTCTTCTCACAACCACATCCACACATATCCTCAACTTCACACATCCTCAGCCCCACACATTCTCATCCACCATCATCCCCATATATTCCCATAACCCTACACATCCTCCTCCCCACACATCCACACACATCCTCATCCCCCAACTCCTAACAAATTCTTATCCAGACACATCATGATCCCCACATATCCCCTCACGTCCTCATCCCACAGGTCCCCATCCCCACACATCCTCCTCCCCACACGTTCTCATTTCCACACATCCTCATCCCCACACATCCTCATCCGCACACATCCTCATCCTCACACATCCTCATCCGCACACATCCTCATGCCCACACATCCTCATCCCCACACATCCTCATCCCCACACATCCTCATCCCCACACATCCTCATCCCCACACAATCTCATCCCCACACAATCTCATCCCCACACATCCTCATCCGCACACATCCTCATCCCCACACATCCTCATCCCCACACATCCTCATCCCCACACAATCTCATCCCCACACATCCTCATCCGCACACATCCTCATCCCCACACATCCTCATCCCCACACATCCTCATCCCCACACAATCTCATCCCCACACAATCTCATCCGCACACATCCTCATCCCCACACATCCTCATCCCCACACATCCTCATCCTCACACATCTCCATCCTCACACATCCTCATCCCCACACATCCTCATCCTCACACATCTCCATCCCCCCACATCACCCCTTCCACATCCTCACACATCCCCACACATCACCACATCATCATCCCCACACTTCCAAACACATCCTCACACATCCCCACACATTATCATCTCCACACATCCTCATTCCCACACATCCCCAAATATCCTCATCCCCACACATCCGTCATACCCTCACACATCCTCATCCCCACAACTTTTAAGAAGGCGTTTGATGGGGAATGGCCTAAAGCGCTATGGGCAACCATGGGAATGTATAAAATCAACGGGAATATTAGAACGGTCCTTAAACACCTGTATGACAAGGCGTCCAGCGCAGTTCTTGTGAATGGGAAGGCGAGGGGACTGGTTTCGCACATCAGTTGGTGTGATACAGGGCTGTACACTCTCTCCAACTCTTTTCAATATATTCCTTGAGGGAATTATGAGTGAGGCACTTGGAGGTCACGTTGGTACTGTCAAGATAGGGGGCCGAACGATTACCAATCTTCGTTTTGCTGATGATATCGACGGGTTGGTGGGTTCAGAAGCAGAACTCCAGAAATGGGTCAGAAGGCTCGATGAAACAGCTCTTGACTATGGTATGGAGATAAACGCTGGAAAAACAAAATTAATGACCAACAACGCGAGGACTTCAACAGCAGGATAAAAGCTAATGACCAGGAACTCGAGGTGGTTGACCGTTTTAAATATCTGGTTTCGATTGTCAGTGATGAAGGATCAAAATGTGAGGTGTTGGCCAGAATAGCACAGACAATAGCGGCGCTTGCATGGCTTAGCAAAATCTGGCAAGATAAACGGTTAGCACTATGCACGAAAATCAGATTAATGCGTACACTGGTCCTGTCAATATTTCTCTATTCTTGTGAGACATGGACAGTTACAGCTGACCTTTAGCGAAATATACCGGCCTTGGAGACGAGATGTTTCCGATAACTTTTAAACATCACGTACAAAGATAGAGTTTCAAATGAGGAAATACGAGATATAATTACAACAGCTATAGGGCCTTTTGAAGACCTCTTGGCAATTGTCAAAAGAAGGAAACTCTCTTTGTGCGGTCACATATCGAGATAAAATTGTCTTGCAAATACGATCCTCCACGGAAAGGTGCAATGCAAACAACGAAGAGACCGGTACACAAAGAGGTGGGAGGACAACATAAAAGAATGGACCAATATCGGACTAGAAGAGGCACAAGCAGCGGCCGCTGACAGAGAAGGATGGCGTGGGATTGTGAGGATGTCTTCATGTGTGTCCCAACGACCTCGCCGGTTACAGGATGACCTGACCTGACAATTCCCCACACATCCTCACCCCCCTTCCCCCCACATCTTCACTCTCACACATCCTCACCCTCACACATCCTCACCCCCACTCATCCTCACCCTCACACATCCTCACCCCCACACATCCTCACCCCCACTCATCCTCACCCCCACTCATCCTCACCCCTACTCAACCTCACCCCCCCACATCCTTATCCTCACACATTCCCATCCTCACACATCCTCACCCCCACTCATCCTCACCCCTACTCAACCTCACCCCCACACATCCTTATCCTCACACATTCCCATCCTCACACATCCTCACCCCCACTCATCCTCACCCCCACTCATCCTCACCCCCACTCATCCTCACCCTCACACATCCTCACCCCCACTCATCCTCACCCCCACTCATCCTCACCCCCACTCAACCTCACCCCCACTCATCCTCACCCTCACACATCCTCACCCCCACTCATCCTCACCCCCACTCATCCTCATCCTCACTCAACCTCACCCCCACACATCCTTATCCTCACACATTCCCACCCTCACACATCCTGATCCTCCTTTAAAAAAGATACGAAACCCACTACACAGCCATGTATGTTATAACATTTGCGGATGGGATAGCATACTCATAATGTAATTCTGACCCCTTTGAAACTCTTGTGATTTTTATTCTCCAGACTTTTCAGCTGCTTACTAGAAATTGTTGATGATCTAGTGTATTAGAATCTTCTATAGACACAGTTCCTTTGGTGGTGGGATAGCGAGGGTTATTCATACATACCAGATGATCTAAGGAGGTGCAGCTTGTATTATACTCGCTGTAGTGCAGTAAATGCTTCTCAGCACTAGTAGTTCTATGGAGTTCAAAGTGGCGACATCCACCTCGTTGACCTAGCTGCCGTAACTCTCTAGTTGTTGCTGTCTGTGAGGCAACCCTTATTGTAATTTTGCTTTGTTTCCTTCGTTTCATCCCATTCCTCAAAGTTGCAACTCGACCACTCTGACCTTAAACAAATCGTGTGTCGAAGGAGCCACCAGTTTAAGAACCACTTTGCAGACATGTGACATGAGATGTACGCAGATCAATGATCGCATTTCCTGTTTGCTACTGTAAAACATTGCTTATACAAGCTGGGCCAAGTTGTTAGTGATGTATGTTTGACAGCATTCGCTGGCTCTGTTATTACACAACTATCATATTTGTATGTCCATCATAATTTCTTTGTGTAATTTTTGCTGCGGTGATGGTAATGATGTTGATAAACACCATTCTTTTTCTTCCTTTTAAGTGTAACGATGTGTGTTTTACAGAAGAATGGAAAGAATACATTGAAAGGTTAAAACGATAACATTCTAGATTAAAAAATCAGGGTAAAAATAACAGTAGAGTGGTTACAGCACTCACGTCTTAATGCGGAAGTTTCGGGTTCGATCACTGGAAGCGAGACGGCCCAGTCTACTTAGCTGTAAATTGGTATTTCATATTCATTTTATGGAAGGTCAAGAAACTAGGAAGGATAAAGGTCACACTTCTTCACACATACAAAACGCTGATAATCTCGTACGATGAAGTCTCTCACTTTTCATTCCCGAAACCAGTGCATTCTATGGGCAACATTGACCTCATATGATAAAGCATCATGAGCTATACCCGAAGTGCACTAACAGGCCGACTGACACCCACTACGTGTGTCATAAAAAGCGACTAAAAAGTGTTGTTTCCTTCGGGTTGACGACCTCATCATGTAAAAATAAAACGACGCCGTATCAATAAAACCACTGAATAAGCTCGTATACAGAATCAGCAGCTACTAAAACCAATGCTTCGAGGGGAGCCCAATAATGAATGATTACAAATGTTTGCAAAAAGAATCCCATTCAAATGGTCCAGCATTCGAAAAGGTGAATTTAAAAAAGTACTCCACAGTCTAAACCCCATTTTCCTCATATAATAAAGTCTTCCACAGTCCCAGCTCCTATTTGCCTGATACAATAACGGTTCTCAACTTCCAAGTCCCCATTTACCTCATGCAATAATCGTTCTAATATTCCAAGCCCCCATTTACATCATACAATAAAGTCTCTCACATTCCAAGCCTCCATTTGCCTCATACAATAAAGTCTCTCACATTCCAAGCCACAATTTACCTCATACAATAAAGTCTCTCCCATTCCAAGCCTCCATTTGCCTCAAACAATAAAGTCTCTCACATTCCAAGCCAAAATTTACCTCATACAATAAAGTCTCTCACATTCCAAGCCCCCATTTGCCTCATACAATAAAGTCTCTCACATTCCAAGCCCCCATTTGCCTCATACAATAACGTCTCTCACATTCCAAGCCCCCATTTACCTCATACAATAAAGTCTCTCACATTCCAAGCCTCCATTTGCCTCATACAATAAAGTCTCTCACATTCCAAGCCACAATTTACCTCATACAATAAAGTCTCTCACATTCCAAGCCTCCATTTGCCTCATACAATAAAGTCTCTCACATTCCAAGCCACAATTTACATCATACAATAAAGTCTCTCACATTCCAAGCCCCCATTTGCCTCATACAATAAAGTATCTCACATTCCAAGCCCCCATTTGCCTCATACAATAAAGTCTCTCACATTCCAAGCCACAATTTACCTCATACAATAAAGTCTCTCACATTCCAAACCTCCATTTGCCTCATACAATAAAGTCTTTCACATTCCAAGCCACAATTTACCTCATACAATAAAGTCTCTCACATTCCAAGCCCCCATTTGCCTCATTTAATAAAGTCTCTCACATTCCAAGCCCCCATTTACCTCATACAATAAAGTCTCTCACATTCCAAGCCCCCATTTACCTCATACAATAAAGTCTCTCACATTCCAAGCCCCCATTTGCCTCATTTAATAAAGTCTCTCACATTCCAAGACCCCATTTACCTCTTACAATAAAGTCTCTCACACTCCAAGCCCCATTTTCCTCATTTAAAAAAGTCTCTCACATTCCAAGCCCCCATTGGCCTCATACAATAAAGTCTCTCACATTCCAAGCCCCCATTTGCCTCATACAATAAAGTCTCTTACAGTTCAATTCAACATTTACGAGAGTCAGTAAATATATCCCACATAACAATTTAAAAACGTAAGCAATGAGATAAGAATATGAAAACCATTGATTATTGCGCTTACATTGTTCTTTATTTCTCTACACAATTCCCACCAACATTGATACACTTTTCTCCTTGCTTTATCAGCGTACGAAACCTGCAGCATAGAAGCCTTTTGTCTGCTGTCTCAGAGCCATCTTTGCACTTCGCGTCCAACCTCATCATCATCGAGAAACGTCTCCCACCAAGTTGGCGTTTTAGTTTACCAAGCAAGTGGACATTGCTCAGGGCTTAGTTGGGGATGTAAGGTGGATGTTTAAGTATTTGTAAACCTAGTTTGGTAAATTTTCACCTGAGGTGCTAATCGAGCAATATTTCTTTTGATATTGTCATGATGTATCAGTACTGCTTTAGTCAGCAGGCCTGAAAGTTGTCTTTGAATTGCGTCCCAAAGTATCAGCAGCACTTCAACACTGCCATTCAATATTCACATTATCACTTTTTTCTAAAAATTGGTTATCAGCATTCCGTGAAACGCTGTAAAACACAGTTGTCTTTGAATTGCGTCCCAAAGTATCAGCAGCACTTCAACACTGCCATTCAATATTCACATTGTCACTTTTTTCTAAAAATTGGTTATCAGCATTCCGTGAAACGCTGTAAAACACAGTTGTCTTTGAATTGCGTCCCAAAGTATCAGCAGCACTTCAACACTGCCATTCAATATTCACATTATCACTTTTTTCTAAAAATTGGTTATCAGCATTCCGTGAAACGCTGTAAAACACAATCGTAAAGTTCCTTATTGATGTTGTTATCTTCAATCTGTTCGCACAAGGGAAAGAAGGATGTTTACATTACACTGTAGCACACTTTGATTCGGGATGGAAGTGATACACTCAACAGTTGTCCCCCGAACTATTCCTGTTCTTCTTCTTCTTCTTCTTCTGCGTACACAGTCAGACAGTAACCATTATTTTTTCGAAAAAAGCGGCGGTCATCCTGAGACTCTCGTCACTACCATAGAGCTTGTCTTGCAGTTCCACTGGCAATGGCCACATCTGCTCTCTCTGATCCTCGTATGTCGGGCAGTTCTGCAGCAGATGTTCAGTGGTCATTTTACCAGTACCGCACGGGCATTCGTCGGTACCACCTATCTTCAATTTGTTGAATAGGTGGTACCTCAGTCTGTTGTGGCCAGTGCGAAGTCTGAAGACAACGACCTGCTCTCTTCGGTTCAACTGGTAATAGGCTTCGTTTTTGGTGTAACCAGTATGATCGGTTTCCCATTCTGTCATGTATCTGGCTTTGATAAGCCGTTTTGACTCTTCGTACGTCATACTGGTATCTGGTTGTGGTAGCCTTGCAACCTCTTTATCTCCACACCGACAGATATGCTGCAAGGACAAGCTCACTCGGTTCATTTTGTTAATTTCCGAAGATACACCGATCCGATGTTATACCACAACCACAGCTCACCATAACCAGGAAGCATTTCATCATGAATATCGTTTGCAGAAAATTATGTTGCCCTCTAACAATCCACCCCTTCCCCCCATAAAGAAAACTATACAAAAGCAGGTTGTTCTTTGACCGTAACGTGTGTGGCCAGGGACGCCATTTTTGTATCTAGCTGCGTATGTGCACGCGACACCTAGTGTCTACTTTCTGATGGCATCACGGCGCTAGATGTTGCTGCCACCTAATGGCTGCTTTCTAAACATTTTTTTAGTATAATTTGGTATGACTCAGTTAACACATCAGAACATGCACACAAACAAACATTTAAACCATGTTACGGTCACAATGTATTCGTCACCGGCATAGAGACCTAGGGGTTATAATAGATTAAACAGGTAAAGTGAGTGGCAAGTTCAGGTAGCAGTGAAAAAGGCAAATGCAATGTTAGGTATGATAAAAATAAATATTAAACATAGGAGCAAGGAAGTGATACTCGAACTGTATAAAGCATTAGTTTGACCTAGATTGGAGTACTGTGTGCATGTGTGGAGTCCTTATCATAGAGGGGATACAAACATGCTGGAAAAAAATACAAAAAAGAGCGACAAAGCTTATAGTGAGATTCCAGAATTACAGTTATGAGGAAAGACAGAAAAACCGGCCTACAGTGCCTAGAAGAGAGAAGAATTCGTGGTTACTTAATACAGGTTTATAAGATGATCAGACGAATGGATAAATTAGACTATAACAAGTTTTTTTTTTAAAATTCAGCCACCCACAAGAACAAGTGGACATAGATACAAATTAGCTAAAGAGAGGTCCAGATTAGATATTAGGAAATATTTGTTTAGTCAGAAAGTGATGAAAGCTTGGAATGCATTGCCACGGGAAGTAATGGAGGTAGGGATAGTTAATCCATTTAAGAATAAATTGGATGCCCATAGCTTTTAGACTGGTGACGTAAATGAAACTTGTTGTATACAGACTACAGAGTCTTCTAAACCAGTATAAAGACGTTAAGTTAAGTTAAAGGAATCACAATGCTAGATATTGCTGCCACCAAATCACATCTTCACAAACTACCAACTACATTTTTCAGTTAGCCCATATAAGCTCATGACCTACTTACTGCTGCTTTACCGTCACACATTCATATTTTCTTTCACTTTAGAATGCCTAATTTACTTGTTCTATGAAGCAAAATTCATAAGTATGTCGTTTACCTTCCATTACGTGCATAGGGTCACAAGTTTAGACCAGTCAGGTATGTGCCCATGCCATTTTCTTTTCTGCGGTGCTTTGTTCCACATGATCAAGTTGCCAGTTCCATGATTAACTTTCCTCGGACGCTTTTTTTTAGTATAATTGGGTATGACTCGGTTAACACATCAGAACATGCTCACAAACAAACATTTAAACTACGTTACGGTCACAATGTATTCGTCAGCGGCATAGAATAAACGAAATTGAAAACACCTGACAAATAGAATACAAAAAAGACTGCAGACACGGCTGAAACAAAGCTAATGACTACGTGCTTACGTATTGTAGGGGCTGTCAAGTCCGTTGTCTTTGTTTATTATATACTTAGATAAATATCTTTGTTTCTTCTTTGTCTCTGGCCAAGTCCTCTAGTTGGGTTTCGTTTTAATTCTTCCCTGTATATGGAGTTTTCTTACACCATGAGACGTATTTAAAAAGGTGAACCTGTGTCTGTCTGAATGTAGTTCAATTGAGGCTTCTCACTATGAAGATCACAGTGTCGATCAGTATCAGTTGCACATAATGGTTGTGGCAGCGGTTGTTTCCTGGTGCGAGACGTGGACGAGAAACTTGTTCAGCATGTTTCACCTGACCTAGACATGGGTTGGCAGACTTGTTCAGCATGTTTCACCTGGCCTAGACATGGGTTGGCAGACTTGTTCAGCATGTTTCACCTGACCCAGACATGGGTTGGCAGACTTGATCAGCATGTTTCACCTGGCCTAGACATGGGTTGGCAGGCTTGTTCAGCATGTTTCGCCTGACCCAGACATCGGTTGGCAGACTTGTTCAGCATATTTCATCTGACCCAGACATGGGTTGGCAGACTTGTTCAGCATGTTTCACCTGACCTAGACATGGGTTGGCAGACTTGTTCAGCATGTTTCACTTGACCCAGACATGGGTTGGCAGACTTGTTCAGTATGTTTCACCTGACCCTGACGTGAGATGGAATAATTTAGTCTTGCCTGGCGCTGTCGCTAGTAGTGACTCGCGCCAGCTATAAGTGATCACCTGTTTCATATTTGGAAGAAAACGCCCCAAGGAGATATACCCCAGCTCATAAAAACTGGGACCTACTACAATGTAGTATCTACTACTTCATCCTTGGCAACAATGTCTGCTAAAAGACTACAGCAGAAGACGCAGTAGTCATAATAGCAGCGTTATACGATTGCGTTCTGTCAGATTATATGGATACATGGGCGCCTTTGTTAATATGCTGAATTCAAATCAGGTGATCCAATTAAGAAATTAGGCTTATACATATTAATATCTCACTACTGTGTTAGATTTCTTGTTATTTGATCAGGTGGGAGCTCCAGTCTGTAGTGACCTTTATGCAGTTTGAATTTTAGAACTTGATCTTGTTTTGACGGGGATTAGCGTGCTTCAACAATATCAGAATCCGTGTGTTTTCTGTAGCAATTGTCTATGAAGTTGATATATAATATACATCAATCATCTTCAAACATAACCATTTCATCCCGCTGTGGAGCATATATCTTCAACAAATAAATCAAATCAATAAATGCTGATATGCCCGTATGTCTTAAAGTTGATGTGGCTTTACGTTTCTTCAGAATAGGGTGGGTATCCCCAAGCCCAACCTGTTCTTGGTCGCTTCTTGCAACATGCCTGGCAGGTCACAGTGTTACCATTCATTGCTCCCCTCTTGAGCCCACGTAAAACTATTTCTACATATTTCTAGACATAAGAGAAGCTAATTTTAATTTGAAACAGGGAAACATGTTAAAATACAAATGAAGTGTTAAATGATGGTAGAAAACACTTTAGTTTGGAATGATGTGTTAAATAGTGATTTCTCTTTGGTTTGTGTCATTATTTTCTCTTTGGTTGTGTCACGCGCTGTTCAACCTTGGTTATATATAATATTGAGGTTGTATTAGGACGTGATTGTCTTTTTATGTGTTTTACATGACTGTGTGTGGTGATAGTGTCTGTGGTCTTGTGGTTCTCTTGTTATTATGCCGCCTTAGCCACGAGAAGGGTTTTGGTTGTTCTAAACTATTGCCATTGTAATAGGCTTCAGTTTTTTTTCTGAGGATAATCGACGAGCTACCTATGTCGCTGCCTATCTTTCTCTACGAATAAGCCGGGTTCCCATTTACAGCTGGATAACGTGAGACAAAAATTTTCTTGCGGTACTTCCTATAATATTGGTGGAAGGAAGTTTGTTTTTTCTTAAACTGAAAGGAAATATTTTTTTCATTTCATTGTTCCCTGAGAGTGTTGTACTGAGTTTTGCGCCTAAACGGTGTGTCTGATGTCAGCACACATTTTTTAAAGGGTGTAGTTATATCATGGGTACGACATGACATATATTTCGGCGTTTTAGCCTCGAAGACATGATCTGAAACAAAGAACGATTTTGTCAAGCTAAGGTTTCAATGTAGAGTGACATTTTACATCATCTGACGTGTGTCCGTGAGGCTTTGGTAATGTTTGAATACGTGTACACAACTGGGGACTAAAACAGGAAGCTGCTTCTAAGGATGACATGGGGCATTCTCTTCCATCTCTACCTTCTTGTAACATGAACGTTAGTTAGAGCATCACTTCCTGCTGTCTTATGAAATGTCTGTTTTCATTTGTGTCTTCCCATATTATGTTCATCTGTCTTTAACAGATAAAAGACAGGCACTGTTCAGAAATGGGCGGTTAAAAACTCCGCCAGTTTCTGAAGATTGTCTGTAGTTCGTAATTGTTTAGTTCTTATCTCTTTCTCGATAGAGAATTGTAACCAGGACAATCATATTGAAGAGCCCATTTGATATTGGTTAACATTAATATATCATTGGAAATGTAGCGTCTTTTCTTGTATCTTTTGAATGTTTTCAAAGCTTTTGGATTCAAATACCTTGAAGTTTTTATAGAGCAGATTGAAGGTATCATAGAGCAGATGGGATGCATCATAGAGCAGATTGAAACTGTTATAGACCAGATGGGATGTATCATAGAGCAGATTGAAGCTGTTATAGAGCAGATTGAAGGTGTCATAGAGCAGATTGAAGGTATCATAGACCAGATGGGATGTATCATAGAGCAGATTGAAGCTGTTATAGAGCAGATTGCAGGTGTTATTGAGCAGATGGGATGTATCATAGAGCAGATTGAAGGTATCATAGACCAGATGAGATGTATCATGAACCAGATGGGATGTATCATAGAGCAGATTGGATGCATCATAGAGCAGATTGAAGGTATCATAGACCAGATGGGAGGTATCATAGAACAAATTGAAGGTATCATAGACAACATGGGATGTGTCATAGAGCAGATTGAAAGTATCATAGACCAGATGGGATGTATCATGGACCAGATGGGATGTATCATAGAGCAGATTGGATGCATCATAGAGCAGATTTAAGGTGTCATAGACCAGATTGGATGCATCATAGAGCAGATTGAAGGTATCATTGAGCAGATTGAAGGTATCATAGACAAGATGTGAGGTATCATAGAGCAGATTGAAGGTATCATAGAGTAGATGGGATGTATCATAGATCAGATGGGATGTATCATAGAGCAGATGGGATGTATCATAGAGCAGATTGAAGGTATTATGGACCAGATGGGATGGATCATAGAGCAGATTGAAGGTATCATAGACCAGGTGGGATGTATCATGGACCAGATGGGATGTATCATAGAGCAGATGGGATGTATCATAGAGCAGATTGAAGGTATCATAGACCAGATGGGATGTATCATGGACCAGATGGGAGGTATCATGGACCAGATGGGATTTATCATAGAGCAGATTGAAGGTATCATAGTCCAGATGGGAGGTATCATGGACCAGATGGGAGGTATAATAGAGCAGATTGAAGCTATCATAGACCAGATGGGATGTATAATAGAGCAGATTGAAGCTGTCATAGACCAGATGGGAGGTATCATGGACCAGATGGGACGTATCAAAGAAAAGTTAACTACTCAACGAGCAGCAAATGACAGAATTACTCATTCAATAATTGGAATATTCATCAGTAAAAGACAAAGAGGTAAGACAATTGAGAGGAGGAATAATTTTAGCGGAATACTTTCCTATCTATGTGCCCGTCTTGGCTTACAGATGCAAAGTCTGAGCAGCGACCACACACCAGCAAGTTCTTTGAAATTAGATATCGAAGAAAGATTGGCCTAGTAACCAGCAGAGACAATGTTCACAACCAGATCATACAGCACACACCCGAAACGCTGCCATTGCAAACTCGGTGTCATGTGTGTATAATGAAAAGTTATGGGCAACTAGGGCAAGGATGCAGATACTCCAGGACGACAGAGTCTTCTAAGAAGATAATATAAGACTTTCTTTAAGAGACTGACGACTGGTCTGAAACTAGGACAAAGGAAGACAATGGGTAGAATAGTCTGGCGCTCTCTCTGCCAAACATCTCCACTCCAGGGTAGAAGAAGAGCGACTAAGTAGGGATCTTACTGTTGGTTGAGGTATGTCAAGCATTAGTCCTATGGATATATTAGGACGAATAAGTCATTATGTTGATGTGTGTGAGTTTCTTTGTGCTGGGGACGCAGTGCTTCCCCTGATATAGTCCCTGTTTCCCCAATGGTCGTGTTGGGCCCCAATCGTGTTTCTACGTTAGTCAGTAAGACTTTAAATGTATATATTTACAAGGATAGTCAAGGAATAGATCACAATTGGCTGTTAATAAAGAACGAGATGAGATACGAATTTTAAAACCATTTTATTACTTCCCTTACATTGTCCCTTATTTCTCAACATATTTTCCACCAACATTGATAGACTTATCACATCGTTTTACTTCCTGGTACTCAAACAGGCATGTTTATGTCTGTTGCCAGGTAGCCGTGAGCTTTGTCTTTATGTAGTAGGTATTTACTAGACCTGGGGGAAGGTACAAATAATTTTGATAGATTTTTAACTATACATTTAAAAAACATTATGTCGGGTCTGCGGCCGTTAAGTCTTCTCTTTTCGATTTTTAACTGCCGAGAGAATTTAACGTGCTCGATACTGAAAACGGGAGTCCGATCTCACTACCTAGAGATCAGGGACATTTTTACCGGAAGATCCACGGGAAAAAATCCCGGTCTCCACCTTGATTCTTCTTCTTCTTCTTCTTCGTACGCAGTCAGACAGTAACCATTATTTTTTCGAAAAAAAAACAGCGGTCATCCTGAGGCTGTCGAGACTGCCATAGAGCTTGTCTAGTGTTGCCACTGGTGATGGCCACATCTGCTCTCTCTGATCTTACTATGTCGGGCAGTTTTGCAGCAAATGCTCAGCGGTCATTTTCCCGGTACCACAACTGCATTCGTCAGTGCCACCTATCTTCAGTTTATTGAATAGGTGGTACCTCAGTCTGTTGTGGTCTGTGCGGAGTCTGAAGACCACGACCTGCTCTCTTCTATTCAATTGGTAAAAGGCATCATTTTTTTGTGTAGCCAGTATGTTCTGTTTCCCATTTGGCCATGTATCTGGCTCTAATGAGCCTTTTTGACTCTTCGTAGGTCACACTAGAATCTGGTTGTGGTAGTCTTGCACTTTCTTTTGCCAGTCTTATTGTCTCTTCGTTGCCTTGGAGGGGGCAGTGGGATGGAACCCACTGTACCACTACTCTTTTTGGTGTGGTCTGTTGGCATAGTTGACAGAGTACTGCTCTTAAATCATTAAGTTCAGTATTTTTCTGGCTTATTAGTGCTGTGACTGCGGCGAGGGCCTATGTAAACAGGACTATCTGGCTTTCATTTCTTTTGCCTGTCAGCATTGCTTCTACTGCAGCCCTCAGTGCCTCTGCCTCCGCTCTGAAATTTCTTGAGAGTCCCCGATTCGAAGTCTGGACATTGCCGTTTGACATCTACTTATCGAGAATCAGTTGTTGTTGTTCGAGACTACTCGTGAAAACTAAATTAATATCCTGACGAGGTCTTCGGTAGGATATTACAGTGGTTCTTCTTGCGCCCAGACACGCTGCAAAACAGGTGGACTGTTGTTCTTATGTGTGTAGTGCAATGCAGAACTTCTGAATAGGTTGACAATTATGGTGATCACGGTGTGGATTTCTGCCTCGCTGGTTAGGCTGCTGTGACACAGCCTGTTTCCATGACAACGATATCGACCGGAAGTGTGGTCGACATCAGGATGTTTTACCTGACACTGATCTGGGTAGAGGTTATGATCAAAATGTTTAACCTGACACTGATCTGGGTAGAAGTTATGATCAAAATGTTTTACCTGACACTGATCTGGGAAGAGGTTATGATCAAAATGTTTTACCTGACACTGATCTGTATAGAGGTTATGATCAAAATGTTTTACCTGACACTGATCTGGGTAGAGGTTATGATCAAAATGTTTTACCCGACACTGATCTGAGTAGAGGTGATACTCAAAATGTTTTACCCGACACTGATCTGGGTAGAGGTTATGATCAAAATGTTTTACCCGACACTGATCTGGGTAGAGGTTATGATCAAAATGTTTTACCCGACACTGATCTGGGTAGAGGTTATGATCAAAATGTTTTACCCGACACTGATCTGGGTAGATGTTATGATCAAAATGTTCAATCTGACATTGATCTTGATAGAGAATATGATCAAAATGTTTTACCTGACACTGATCTGGATGGGAGTCGATCAGGATGTTTTACCTGACACTGACGTGAGGTTTGAGGTGGGGGGGGGGGGGTAGGGGGTCTTGATCAGTATGTTTTACTTGTCCCTGACGTGAGGTGGGGGGGGGGGAGGAAGTCTTGATCAGTATTTTTCACTTGACCTTAATGTGAGGTTGGGGCGGGGGGTGGGGGTTGGGTGGAGTCTTGACCAGTGTGTTTCACCTAACCCTACCGTGAGGTGGGAGCATGATCGGTATATTTTACCTGAGTCTAACGTATTTGTTTGTATGAATCAGCATGTTTTACCTGACACTGACGTGGTGTGAGGTCTTGCTAAGTGTGTTTCACCTGGCCCTGAAGTGAATTGTGGCAATGATCGATATGTTTCACCTGACCCTGACGTGAGTCTCTCCCTATACGATACAGTAATGTTCTGAAGTATGAGATGTTAAGTGTGACTGTGTCTCATTTGCCTCTCAGACTGTGTAAATTAGTTTTCTATGTTCTCCATATATTATCCAATCTCTAGTTCCCTACTTTGATTTGTCTTTGGCAAACGTATTTGTCTCCTAATTTTCACGTACCAATGTCATGGAATAACAGGTTGTGCAGAAGCTTAAATATGCATCGAAAATGTAAAAAGGAAAAGAATAAAATATGTCCGGAAATAAAAGAATAACATAACTGTAACCTTCTAAATATTTCATAAATTAGACTAAATTGGATTTTACGCGTAGCTAGCAACCTCATCGCTTAAACAGCATTGCTATAAAAAACCACTACATCATGGATACACACAAAATACATTGATATAAATTACCTTTAAGGAAGTCAGCAGCTTTTGTCACCCTATGCTTCATTTAGATCGAAAAAAGTCAAAAAATATTACAGCTCACGTATATTGATCTATAAAACATATCGCCACAGACGCCTATGTTTCGACTCGCGCGTTAATGAAATCATAAAACACCAAGGAACGTGCCACTGCATAATGAATTGGCCCCGCGATTATCTATTACTAATTTTGACGACACGAGCACTGATTGTCGGTTCACATCCACGTGACTCATCGCGACCCGGAGTGGCGTATTATCGTTATGTCATATCAACAAGTGCTTTGACTTCAGGCACCACTATGGCTGGCGGTAATATCGGCTACACAGGACGTGCCCGCAACGCGAGACCAAAGAGAAACTGAAGCTCACAGCAGCACTGAAACCAGAAGTCCCATGAGGGGATCTGCGCAAACATGCTTCTGGATCATTACGTGTTATGCGGCGGTAGGTGGTAGTTTGGCAGTTTTGCTTCCGCTGAGATGTGGACGGCCATCTAAGCGACATCTTGTTATTTGTGGATTTGTTTGGTGTATTGACACATCCGTTCTTCCATCCATCCACCCAACCGCAAGTCTGTCTATTAAAACATTCAACCACCGGTCTATCCATGCAACACACATTGATCTAATCAATTCTGTCCCAACTTATTACATCCAACCAACCATCTCCCCATCTGTCCATCCATACATCTATACATTTACCCACCCATCCGTGTTTCGATCTAGCCATCAATTTCTCCTCTATCTACATTACATGTATCTAATCATATAAATACACACACACACACACATATATATATAATCACTTGTACTATCAATCATCGAAAACAACTATCTCTCCATCCATCCATACATCCATCCATCAATCTATCCACCCATTCACCCGTTTATCTGTCTATCTACTTTCACATAATCTGTATATATATATATATATATATATATATATATATATATAAATTCACTATCCGACATCTATCCATCCAGCCATAGATCCATCCATCCATTCATTCATCCACCGATACCACTATTTTTCTCTATATCCACTCATTTTTCCATCCACCCATTTACCCACTCTAGCACACATCTAATCCTGCATGAAACTATCCATGGATTGAATCACCTATTTAGGAACGTAGCTGAATACATTAATTGTTATGTGAATGAATGCATGGATTGGATAGAATGAACGGAATATGGCACCAAGATGTGACATGATTTAGGTATATTGGTTAGTGCCAGCATATCTAGGTAGATTATAGTTGTTAGATGGCTGACTGAATAGGTCAATTTGTAAATGATGAATGGAAAATGAATGGATGGTTGAAAATATAATGACACAATGACAGTTTAACCTATTTGCATGTAGACAGATTGTAAAATAAGTAAATTGATGGATGCATCAATTGATATCAGGATTGACCTAATAAGAAAATGAATGGATATATAGATTGATGGGTCAGTGTATTCGTGCATAGATAGAGGAACAGATATGTGTATCGGTAGTTTAAATGGACGCATAAATAGATACATAGATGGATGAATCGATTTATAGGTGTATGGATGTATAGACTGATAGATTGATAAGTAGTAATATATATATAGTAATATATAAATATATATATATATGTATATATATATATATATATAATATATATATATATATATATATATATATATATACATATATATATATATATATATATATATAGATAGATAAATAAATTGATAGATAGACAGAATGACAGAGACAGACATACAGGCAGGCAGGCTAGCTGGCATTTTTGTTGGTTGGTTCGTTGATCATATATGCAAATATATATATATATATATATATATATATATATATATATATATATATTGAATTATATATAGATTGATAGACTGATGCATGAATGGGACAGATTGATCGACATATTGTCTTACTGTCTTTAGAAAGTAAAAGCCGCGAAGAACAAAACTGACGCTCTACCCAATAACCAATTAATCAGACCTAGTGTAATAAAGATTCGAACACTTCAACCACAACAACACTGGCTGCGTTATCTGTACCTTTAGCTATAATATCCCGTGTAGAATCAAACGAAGACAGGAGAAACAACCCGTAGCAAACAGGTACAGAATAGAAGGCACGCCAGTGTAATGACTTCACATAAGAAACTCATTTTGGATGATAAGAACTGAACCTCACCTGTGCGACCTCGTTTTTAGGTAAGGAAGTTGAAACCATTACCTGCCATCCTAGACAATCATCACAGGTGATGCAGTATAGTCATGAGACTCGTTTACAAGTAATGGTATCTGTTGTTCAACGAAAATCGTGCTGTGTTGTTCATTGTTGACGAATTTTCTTTGGTGGCATGTTGTGCTTGCTGTTTATTGACATGTGTTTACTGTAGAATGTTTGTGTGAGCCATAATTGATATAGTGCAACGGCAAAGTTCTCAGCAAGATCACTTATAGGGGGTGCAAGGTCGACCATTACCTTGTTGAACAGGCTGCTGTAGTACACCGTTTTCAGCTGGACGACGTAGACGAAAGGATGGTCAGTATAGTGTACTCGATCCTGACATAAGAGGATGTGTTGGTCACTATCTTGTACTTTACCTTAACATAAGATGACGTGTTGGTCAGTATATTGTACCTGATCTTGACGTAACATGACGTTATGGTCAGCATATTGTACCTGATCTTGACACAAGATGAGGTGTTGGTCAGCATATTGTACCTGATCTTGACGTAACATGACGTATTGATCAGTACCTTGCACCTGAACCTATGCGATCGAATTTGCACATCAGTTCAGTTCAGTTCATCCCGTAACCCATCAAGTCGTTGGGGCACACATGAAGACACTCCCAAAATCCCACGCCATCCCTCTCTGTCGCCGCCTGACGTATCTCACCGGGACGAGTGGTCACTTAGTGATGTTGTCCACCCATCTCTTCCTTGGACGTCCTCGCCCTCTCTGTCCCGGTACGGAACAAAAGAGGATCGAGTTGGTAATTCCGTTGGACGTCGCGACGTGCCCGCACCAGGTCATCTTCTGTCTTTTGATAGCTGTAAACAGATCTTCAAAAGGACCAATATCGTCTTAAACTCTCTGACGTATTTCTACGTTCGTGACACGATCTTTATATGTAACATTTAGAAGTTTTCTATAGCACCTCATTTCCATTGCATGTATTCTGCCCTGGATATCTGCTGTAATGGTCCAGGCATCGCAGGCAAACATAAATATTGATAGCACCAAAGAGCGCATTAGTCTAACTTTTATGCCGAGGGCGAGCCGCTTGTCTTGCCATATAGGTTTCAGCCGAGTTAGCGCCGCTGTCGTTTGTGCTATTCTTGCAATTACCTCTGGCTTCGAACCCTCTTCACTGATCAATGATCCCAGATATTTGAAACGTTTTACCACCTCAAGTTCCTGCCCATTTGCCTCTATTACAGATTTAAACCCTGCTATGTTATTGGTCATGAGCTTTGTTTTATCTACATTTATTTCCATACCAAAACTCAGGGCCGCGCTATCCAATCTACCAATCAACTCCTGGAGTTCCCACATAGAAAAGGTCAAAATAAAGGTAGTTCGTAGAAAATTCTGTGATAACGTAGTAGAAACTTCTTTGTACGAGATCTCATATTTTGTGTGGTAAGGTTACCTGTTTGCGTCCTCGCTACCATTCTTCCCACATGTAAGTCATGAACCAATTTACAATTGGGTACACTGAAGCTCGTCAAAACCGAAGATGAAACCTGTTAAACAAATCACTCTGAAATAAATGTATCAGATCTCCATAAAGAAACCCGTTTATAAAAAGTGGCATTATTTAACATACAATCTATTGTCGCTAAAGGTAAAGCTGAAAAAACTAAATAGAGGTATATAGAGAAGTCAAAAGAGCATTATGGCCGACAGGAAAAACTGCACTGCTAGAGGAAAATGATGGTCTGCATGGCGCTACAAGAAAACTGTCAGGAAAATAACAACAACAAAGCAGAACAAAGAAGACAAACTGGAAAGAAGGAAAGTTCACTTTGAGGAACAGAAGGAAACAGTGGCGGAATACTTCCTAAATAGACCATCAGAAGACAACTCACTTTGACAATTTGCCTAATGACAAAGACATCAAAGCTAGATATGATATGTCAAGTAAAGAAGATATCAAGGTAACAATTAGCCTCACAAAAAATGGAAAAGCTACAGTGCCAGATGCGATACCAACTGAAGCTATTCAAGCATTGAAGTATCCACCAACATGCTCTACAGTTTTAATGAAAATAAATGAGATACAGAAAGTATTCCAAAAGAATTGTGAGTAGTCGATCTAGTTGACCTACAAACGAAAGGCAATCTCCAAGAATTTAGAAATTACAAAGGAATAATGCTCTAATCAGCATCTGATGAAGTGTTAAACAGAGTTCAAGACTAAATAAAGCTGTGATACCAAGTTTAGAAACGAGCAGACAGATTTCAGACAAAACAAATTACCATATATCAATCAACATGTCGCATAATTGTAGAGCCGGCATTACAATAGAATTGAAATTTGTGCATTAGTTGTGTTGACTATAACAAAAACGCATTTGACAGCTTGTATATGGATACGCTATAGAAACTATTAACAGATTTCAGCAAAAGCTGACCATCGTAGTAAAGCTGATGTATGAGACATGTAGCAAAAGAGTCTTGCAAGAGAGACAACCAACATAGCTATTTAAGATTTCATTTGGGGTATGTCAGTGATGTCTTCTATTACCTTTCCTGTTCATGCTGTCAGATGATTGGATTATAATAGAAACTACAGCCTGTGAGAGAAATGGAGTTCAGTTGACCTTGTGTGAACATCTAGAAGATTCGCAGACGACATAACCTTCTTATCTCTCAGCCAACTATAAATATAGAAAAATACAAACATACGAAACATAATCTCCCAGCAAGTAGTTCTAAGATTCATGCAGAAAAGAACACACACTATAAATATTAATGTGGCAAACAATACGGCTTCTGTAATCCTGGGGAAACATCACTGGAGGAAGTAGATAGCTTCACATACCTAGAGCATCATAAACAAGACATGCGGTGCAGGTGTGAATGTACAAGTCGGGATACAGAAAATAATAGTGGCCTCTATTATGTTCATAACTATATGGAACTCGAAAGTGATCAAAATGCAAACCACACCGCGGATCTTCAATTGCAATATATGGTTGGTCCTTCTATAAGGAGTAGAGTTAAGTTAGTTGACCAACGGAAGCGATGGTAACAACATGATATGACGGGTTTGTCTTGATGGTGTTACTAGCCCTGTATTTCGACAACAGTAGAAAGAAACTGCTATTGTCATCAACCACACTCTCTGGTCCCAAGCTACCTTGAGCCAGTGACAAGGCATAAGTCGAGACGACTGGAGGATAACTGAAGATGCAAGTGCTCTGGTTCCACCTCCCTTGATACCAGGAGTCGCTTGTAACCTGCGAAACTCTATCGCCCACCGTTTCCGTTTATCGCTTTGAGAGGCAGCGCCTTATCTTTTGACCATAGCGACTCCAAGGGCTGATGACCAAACTAACTATTAAGAGATTGCAATGCTTTATCAGCAAATCATGCATTAGTTCGACAGAATTACAAACGAACGCTTATGGTAGGGAGCAAGCCAAATCCAGGTGAAACAGGAGATCAAATGTAGAACAAAGTCAGACACTTTGAAAGCCTAACGCCAGTTTCACCATTCAATCTCTATAATGGAATCTCTAAGAAAAAAGAGGCACCAGCAGAGCCAAAGAACATAATGAGAAGAAACCAAGAAGTCGATACCCAAAAAAAAGGGAAAAGTTGTAGATAGCTACTGACAATATCACAGAACAGGTCTACTTGGAGAGGTTTGGCTTATGGCCTTAGCACTCTAAAGTGAAAATGGTGAAGGAGAAGAAGAAGAAAAAGAGGAAGAGGAAGAAAAAGACAACGATAAAGAAGAAAATATAAGAAGAAGAAGAAAAAGAGAAAGAAGAAGATGAAGAAGAATAAAAACAGAAGAAAGAAGAAAATGACAGAAGAAGAACACGAAGAAGACTAAGAATAAGAAGAAGAAGGAGGAGAAAGAACAAGCTGAAGAAGAGGAAGAAGAAGAAGACTAAGAAGAAGAAGAGGAAGAAGAAAAAGAAGAAGAAAAAGAAGACCTGGATGTGCGTCGAGACCGAAGATTGAAACATATAAAGCAAACTCAAAATTCATTCTAAAATGTTTGTCTCAGATCTCGCTAACGGCACATGTAGGTGGAAACGTATTGAAGTGCATACCACTTCAATTCTCTTGTAGAACTGTAATTGTACATTGATTTGGGGGTGGGGGGAGGCGGGGGCGAGAGGGGGTGGGGGAGAGGTTTATTGAGTGATAAGGCGATTACTCAGACAGTTCGCATTCTTGGATAAGCAAGAAGTAAACCCATTTTTGAAGTTGAATGTTGAAAACACAGTACAATGTTCACTGTCTTTAAAAAAAAAGGTGAACCTTTTCTGATAATTAGTCTAAATTGTAATTGTGTGTTTTTGTTTTTTAACCAGTCCCTTTCCTTTCAATCTTAGAAGTGGGAAATGTAAGTGTCAATGTAGTGAACATCACTTCCCAAAAATTGTTTTCTAATACGCGAGGAGTCAAAATATAACCGTAGAAATGGCATACAGTCTTTTAATAACAAATGATTTAACTTACTCTTTTAACTCCCCCTCGTATAATAAACTGAAATATGCCTATCACTTTCTCCTCGGCGGCAGTCTCTGCTGCGGAAATCCATTTGCATTGATCTTGTTTACCTGCCTTGAGAATGTGATAGAACACCTGCTCTGATCGTGAGGCACGGAGGTAATTTATTTATCTAAAAGACAACGCTGAGTAGCCTAGCCTTTGTGTGCCAAGTTGACTTCCAGCTGGCTCAATGAGAAGCCAAAAGACGTTTTCTTTGAAAGTTGGAGAATGAGTTCTGTACCTGGTAATCTTACGATCTGTTTTCCTTCTTCCCAGTTTGTGTCGGTTTCATTAAAATATAGGTTTCTTTTCCCAAATCAGAACAGGTTTGTGTTGTTTTGCCCTTGTCAGCACTGTGTTCATTTTCTCGTATCAATATCCATGATTTGTACTTATATTTAGAATCATTTCACCTTTGTCTTTTTGTCAGTACTTATATCGTGGTATTCCATTTATATTTCATTTTGAACACATGTGTGTCTCTTTCAGTGAAGACTTGTTTATAATCTATTTTTATTATCCTTGTGAGTACTAATTTCACGTACAAATATTTTGTTATTTCTCTAGATTAGTTTTAACTTAACTTAACGTATCGTCCTCTTCTTCTGCATTCATTCTATATCTCACCACTACCAAACCCTGAATAGTGCTTTGCAAGTAGCAAGATGTCCGGAGAACGGAATGCGTTGTGTCGCTAGTTTATTTCTTGGCTGCCGTATTTGCACTTTTCGGTCTTCACCAGGAACGTATCGTCTATATACTGGTTTAGAAGACTCTACAGAGAATGTATGCAACCAGCTTTTTGAAGGGTGGTTAACTGATGTGCAAGTCCATTTTAACGGATTCAAACACTAGAGCAAAGTAAACCCGATGCTTATATTTTGTTTGTCAGGCTTTATTCCTTTAATATCAAGTTTATGTTTAACCATTTGAATTTATTTATTATCCAGTTTCTGTTTGGCAGTCTGTATTTGTTTAATATCCAGTTTCTCTTTGGCAGTCTATATTTGTTTATTAAAAAATTTATCTTTGGCAGTCTATATTTGCTCATTATCAAGTTTCACTTTGGCAGTCTATATTTGTTCATTATCCAGTTTCTCTTTGGCAGTCTATATTTGTTCATTATCAAGTTTCTCTTTGGCAGTCTATATTTGTGCATTATCACGTTTCTATTTGGCAGTCTGTATTTGTTTAATATCCAGTTTATCTTTGGCAGTTTATGTTTGTTTAATATCCAGTTTCTGTTTAACAGTCTGTATTTGTTTAATATCCAGTTTCCGTTAGTCGGTCCCAAGTTTTTTAATTTCAGTTTATCTGTTTTAACTTTGCCTTTCAAATGTACATGGAATTGTTGATATTCGTATGTGCTTTCACCTCTGTCCCTAAAATGTCCATTCAAATGTCTATTCAATGCGCTCAGATAATTTGGATTTAGTGTTGAATATGACTTTCCAGTGGGTCTGTCATTCCAAGTGTAATTCAGGTTCTGTTTTCATTTTGATTGTTTGGTTTTCAATTTAATTATATGTACTTTCTATGTTCCCGGAAGCACGTTCTCATTGGCTAGTTCAGATTAGTTATGTTTTCGTCCCTTTTTTGTTCACTCACCTTAGGAAACATTTCGCCGTCACTATCAGCTATTTTTGTTCATCTTGTTGGTTGTTAGCTCATGAATTGTAGTATAAGATGCGCTGTACCACATTTTACAACTGTACTGCAATATTTGCTCAATTTTACAGTTGTACTGCCATATTTGTTCATTTTACAGTTGTACTGCCATATTTGTTCAATTTTACAGTTGTGCATGTGCTGCGATACTTGAACTATTTTATGTGAACTCCGATATTTTTGCTTCGTTTTAGTTTGACTACCAGATGTATGCCTCACTTTACAGTTATATTGTGCTATTAGTGCCGCATTTTACAGTTGTTATGCGATATTTGTGCCGGATTTTACAACTAGATTGCATATTTGTATCGAATTAACTGTCACATTGGCTTTCAAAAATATTAGGAAATATTTGTTTATTCAGAAAGAGAGGTGAATGTTTGGAATGCATTGCTACGGGAGGTAGTCGAGGCAGGCACAGTTAATGTTTTTAAGAATAAATTGGATGCACATAGCTTTTAGGGCAAGGTGATGTAAATGAAACTGTGTGTATACAGACTGCAGAGTCTTAAAAACCTGTATAAAGACGTTAAGTTAAGATTAAAATGTGCCTTCTGGCTGTCCCCAGTCTACCTCAAATGGGCAGGTTATCATCCAATTTGTTATTTCCCAGTTTGGGGCTTTACTAGAAAAAAACATTTAACAACTGCAGTTTCCAAACATACTCGTGTGAACTCTGAGCGCCCTTATTCGGGATGACATACGCATTCAGCTGCTGCTCCATGCATCTTGTGTAAGTCACCTGAAGTGAGTCGGGCATGGAGCTAGTAACTTCATCACGTGAAACAAAATTTCTACAGAAACCGTGACTGTAAGAAGACTCGATTCGCGAGATTTTTGGTGCAGATTTCCTGTACAGGACCACCCACAGTGATAGTCTGTTGTCCCACAAGGGGAACTATCTTCTTCGTCCTTATCATTAGGAATATATAGGCCATCAACTAACCCTCTCCCTGCAGTCTTGTCCTCCATTCTTTCCTTACGCTTCTTCTTCTTCTTCTTCGCCGTCAGATCTCGTCTTCAGTAACTCCAACAAGGACAGCAGTCGACTTGAGGCTCTGTGCACATCCGTTCAGCTTCTCGTGGAAGGACAAATGCTATATTTCTTTTGTCGGGATGCAGTTTTTAGCGCGCTGGCTTCGCATCTGAGTAGTCCTGGTTTCAGACCGCAATGGCTCCCGGGTCGACCCAGCCTTAAATGGATAACGGTTCAGTCCGGGAAGTAAAAGCGGCGAGGGAGAGGAGATGGCTACAGCCCTCATATAGCCGAGCCTTTAATGTTGAAATGTGAGATCGCTAACACCTCACACCCCTACGGCAGACATGCTATGGGATACTTTACTTTACTTTTTTAGTGGGTACGACTGCAACATGTGTTCTGCAGGTACATATGTCCGTAGTGCTAGTCCTGAACTTATTGTATTGATGACATCTCAGTCTGCTGTGTCCTGTTTGTAGCTGGAGAATGATTACCAGCTCTCGCCTGGAGAGCTGATGGTAAGCTACATTTTTTGTGTGACCAGTGTGGTCATTTTTCCATTTTGCACTGTACGTTGCCCTGATGACTAATTTTGTCTCATTGTCTGTATCACTCTGCTGTAGCATTCCTTTCTATCTGACGAGTCTGTCTGCCTCCTCGTTACCTGGAATGTTGCAGTGGGCTGGTATCCACTGGACTAAGCTTTTTTCAAGCCCTGGGACAGGCATTCGAGAGAGTCTACCAGAGCGCCCAGTTCATTTCTGTGCTGGTTCTTGAGAGCCGTTAACACTTTAGTTCTTGCCAACGTAACCCTGTCACTATTCTCTCGTACTCTTAGTCTATTCACCATGTGTTATTTGGTTTTATTTTTCCTAATTTTTTTTGGGGGGTCCCATAATAGAGTTCACATTGTACTTTCCGATTTCGAAGTGTGTGGCCTAACAGCGCCACCGTGTTACTAAGATTGTCTATCCCATATGTCTTTCTCCTGTTCTTTCCCATAATCTTTCGTGTGTAACCCTGTCAAACCACGGCAGGCCTAGAATCTTTCTCAGAAATCTGTTGCTAAAGCTATGCATGTAATCTCTTACTATTGAGTTTGAACACCCGCCATGTTTTTTCTGAATATAGGAGGAATATAGAGAAGCATATTGTCAAAACATCTTCAAGTGTCATTAGAAAATTGCACAGGTGTTAGAGCAGGTGTTCGCTCCACTTGTTGAAAAACATAACATATCTAGAGGGGAACGTATGATAACTGAAAGTTAGCATAAGTCTTTCCATGTCAGACTGCTGTCGGAGAGGAAGTAGTAGATACTTCAATGTACAATATCTCAGCTACTTTTAATGCAGGATGTCCTGTTCCTTTCTTTGCTGATTTGCCTTCACTTGCAGTAAGTAATGTGTACATTTACATGGAGAACGACTTCAGCGTGTCGAAAACGGGGATCGAATCCCATGCATTTGCTATGAGAAGCTAGAACTCTACCACTTTGCTACTCAGACATTTCATTGTATTATATCTCAGCCATTTCTAAGGGGCAGTGGCCTTTACCTTTCTTTATTTCATAGAACATACCTTAACTGTAAATCATGGTTCCAAGTTACACAATACCGAGACCTGAAAGTGAACCAGATTCATATACCGAGACCAGAAAGTGAACCAGATTCGTGTACCGAAACCAGATAGCGAAACAGATTCATGTACCGAGAAAGGATAGCGAACCAGATTCATGTACCGAGACCAGAAAGTGAACCAGGTTTATGTACCGAGACCAGAAAGTGAACCAGGTTTATGTACCGAGACCAGAAAGTGAACCAGGTTTATGTACCGAGACCAGAAAGTGAACCAGGTGTATGTACCGAGACCAGAAAGTACCCTCACCTGTGTGGTATCCTAGTTTAAAATAAGAGCATCATCTTACTATTCCTAGATACACAATAATGTGTGCATGTGGCTAGCAACTGCTTCTTGTAAAACCATTGCTATTGAAACCAAATCTAGGATACAGGCTTCCTGCAGTAGAGACTCTATGCTTTACGTGAAGCCAACACGTGAATCAATCTACGAAACACTGTATTTTAAAGTGTCTTGTTATTTCTTGGCAAGGAAATTATTTCTGTATCAACCATTCTAAACAGATAAACTTGCAAGACGTGCCTGCTTCTTCAATTCCAATATCTTGAGAATATCAACGCTTCTAAAAACTATCAGCCCACAGACTGGTAAAACAGTGACAGAAAAACGCTGTAATGTACACCTGGCTATACTTATTAATTAAACGGAACGAGCTCGTACTGTTGTCTTTCTTACATTTCTCTCTCTTTCTCTCTCTCTCTCTTTCTCTTTCTCTCTCTCTCTCTCTCTCTCTATATATATATATATATATATATATATATATATATATATATATATATATATACCCACATACACACACAATTATAAAATTAATCCTTTACCTAAGCACAACCATATATATGATGTCTCCCCTTTCTTTATCTCTCTCTCACTCTCTTTCTCTCTCTCTCTCTCTCTATGTGTCTATATCGCTATTTTCTTCAACTTAACCTTTCTTTCATCGCGTTTCTCCCTGTCTCTGACTCTGTCACGGAGGTTTTACCTTTTCAATCTGTCTCTCTATATCTGTGTTTTCGAATAGTTTCTCTGTTGTTCCACTCTATGTTCTCCCCCTCTCTCTCTCTCTCTCTCTGTCTCTCTCTCTCTCTCTCTCATTCTGTCTGTCAATCGATTAACTTGTTTTGTCTAGTACCACTAGAAGAGGAGACTGCCTCTTAAAACTGCGATCATTCCCAGGTTAGTTACAGGCGCCGTGTTTAGTGTTAGAGACGTTGTTATTCGTGTTCTTAGTTTTGCCGTGGTGATCGCTTTTCTTTCTCGCTTCCTTTACCTTTCTGTCTTCTTTGCTACCATTGGTGTGTGCCATTTGATCACCATAATGGGGCGTATACTTCTGTTCACCTTTGTTCTGCTAAGAATCTACGCCCCTGAACGCCGGCCAAACCCATAGCTGCTCAATCTATCTCAGCAAAGTGACGAAGAGTGTAGATAGTGATGGTTCTTGTAGCTCGCTGATTAAACAAAACAACTTCTGCTATGTACTATTAGACGCGTCTCTGCTTGATGATTTCACAATCCGGCATACTGTGAATTGCTGACTTATCTACTTCATCTTCTTCCTCCAAATTGTTTTCGTTCCTCATTATTTTGGGCATGTATAGCTGCTATCTTTCTACGTTTTCTCATCCGTGCTTTTCTCTTTGATTCGCTCCTCTTTCCTTCCCTTTCTTCTGTTTCCACACATCGTATTGTTCTTCACTGAAGATATCGACGACATGTTCTTCCCAGAATCTTTTCTTCGTTACGACATCATTGGACGCATCGGGGTTTCGGCCAGACGACTTGCGTCACACAAGGACGTCCTCAAACTGCCAGTAATATCACCCGGCCTCCTACGTCACCTCTTTCCATGCGATTCCCATCCACTATCAGCTCCCCTAGACCAGTATGTCTTATCGTATGAACGGAATATGTTGATTATTTCCTTGTGGCACTGTCTATAAGCTGATTTTTTTGGTATACATATTTGACGTGCATTGCCGATTTCTTTTCTTCTCTGTCCACGATATTTTCACCATCCTCCTGTAGCACTTCATTTCAGCAGATATCTTTTATTGTCACTTGTTTTGCTTATTGTCCTTGTTCCTCAGTCATATGCTACCACAGATGAAATATGTGTGCTAATTTGTTGCATCATCGTCCACAAATTTATCATTTGCTTTGGAGATTTACAGTCCTTGTCTTTTAGATAGGCGCCTGATAGTTTGATACAGTCCTAGTCGTTTTGTTTGTATGAGGTCTAGAGTTTACTATGTTCATTGTGCGAGAGCTGGGCTGGGGGCAGACCTGATGTTCATTGCGTGAGAGACGGCTGGGAGCAGACCTGATGTTCATTGCGCGAGAGACGGCTGGGAGCAGACCTGATGTTCATTGGGTAAAAGCTAAGCTGGGAGCAGACCTGATGTTCATTGCGTGAGAGACGGCTGGGAGCAGACCTGATGTTCATTGCGCGAGAGCTGGGCTGGGAGCAGACCTGATGTTCATTGCGCGAGAGACGGCTGGGAGCAGACCTGATGTTCATTTGGTAAAAGCTGGGCTGGGAGCAGACCTGATTTTGATTGGGTGAGAGCTGGCCTGGGAGCAGACCTGATGTTCATTACGCGAGAGCTGGGCTGGGAGCAGACCTGATGTTCATTGCGCGAGAGCTGGGCTGGGAGCAGACCTGATGTTCATTGCGCGAGAGACGGCTGGGAGCAGACCTGATGTTCATTGTGTAAAAGCTGGGCTGGGAGCAGACCTGATGTTCATTGTGTAAAAGCTGGGCTGGGAGCAGACCTGATGTTCATTGGGTGAGAGCTGGGCTGGGAGCAGACCTGATGTTCATTGGGTGAGAGCTGGGCTGGGAGCAGACCTGATGTTCATTGCGCGAGAGACGGCTGGGAGCAGACATGATGTTCATTGGGTAAAAGCTGAGCTGGGAGCAGACCTGATGTTCATTGCGCGAGAGACGGCTCGGAGCAGACCTGATGTTCATTGCGCGAGAGCTGGGCTGGGAGCAGACCTGATGTTCATTGTGTGAGAGCTGGGCTGGGAGCAGACCTGATGTTCATTGTGCGAGAGCTGGGCTGGGAGCAGACCTGATGTTCATTGGGTAAAAGCTAAGCTGGGAGCAGACCTGATGTTCATTGCGCGAGAGCTGGGCTGGGAGCAGACCTGATATTCATTGCGCGAGAGCTGGGCTGTGAGCAGACCTGATGTTCATTGCGTGAGAGACGGCTGGGAGCAGACCTGATGTTCATTGGGTGAGAGCTGGCCTGGGAGCAGACCTGATGTTCATTGCGCGAGAGCTGGGCTAGGGGGCAGACCTGATAATGGTTGATTAATTGATGTGTTATTTTGTTGCCCATTGGTGGTATTTCTGAGGATTTGACATTTGTGGATTTAAGTGAGAAAGTGTTGTGTTGGTCGCCAATCTCAGTCTTTCGCCCTGAGCTACTTTGGATCAGTGGCAAAACATAATTAAGACGACTGCAGAAAGAACCGGTTGCAGATTTGTCATTAAATGTATTAATTATAATATTTTTGTTAGTATCTTAATTTTCTTTCTTCAAATGTGAGTCTGCCTGTATTTCCAATGTTTGCAGATGAGATTTGATTGGCTGATACGAACATGTGATGTTGACGTAACTGGTTAAGAATGTGCTTGTCTCCATATACTATATTGTGAGGCTCTGATAGGGATAATGATGAAAGTCATTAGCAGTTCTAAATCTGAAATATGTATAACGGGTTCAGGTGAAGTGAAGAGACGAGTGAGTTGAACGCGTGAGGAGGAAGGTGGCGGGAGGGGGTGGAAGGAGGGGGGTGGGGGTGAAGACAGATGTTCTGCGGATGACTGGCGGGTTAAAGTGATCAACGGTTTGGATGGAGATAATAGATGATCGGGTTGGAGCGGCGAGGAAATGTCCAGTATGATGGACTATTTGAACAGGTAGAGGCAGCCAAGTTGATTGAGGGAGAGTAGGTTAAAGTGGAAGGGGAAACGGTGCATGGTTGGAGGCTAGTGAAAGAGTGTACTAGGCTTGTGCGTCAGTGGAGGGATGCAGCAAGGAGAAAGACCCTTTCTTGTTGAACTTGTTGTTCCTCTCAGAGTTTGTAGTTTGAGTGACCGACAGATGTTTCACATATATCTGCTGTATTAGTATTTATTTAAACGTTGGCCAGAGTGGCTGATCAGCGTGTTGGTAGAGCGATCACTTTTTATGGCATAGGTACTGAGTTTAACTCCCGCTACCAGCATATTTCAGTCACCCTAACTGTAAATGGGTTCCTGACCTATGATTCAGAATGGAGAGACAGCGATGATTTTGTTTATTGTTCTTTGTCCCTGAAAAAATACTTGCAGCAGTAACGTGATTCTGTTGTCTTGTTGTCCTGGTGCAGTCACTGGGCTATTACCTATATATGTTTTTTTAACGACTCTCGAACTAAACTGAACTGAACAAACAACATAAAATATTCTGAACCAAATTCCAGTTCTTAGACCCGGTTCTTGGAAACGACCTGTGGCTAAATATAAACACCACATTTCTTGGCTCTATAATTGTTATCTCTCCCGCCCCCACCCCCCACCCCGCCACCCAATGATGTGCACATGTGAGACGCATGCTTTCTAATTGCTTAATTCCAATGCGCCAAAGGGAAAGCTATATGAAGACACTCTTCTGAAGCATTAAACTAGTTGTTCCGTGACAGCGATCGAACTCTCTGATTTGTACACTAACTTGGTATGTGCTCGGTGGAGACTTACAATATTTTGGTCTTGTAAAGAGACGTAACACGTTATTGAATACAATTCTAGAAATAAATATAGAAGCCAAACGTACTAGTAAAATGCAACGACATTGTATTCTTCTTCTATTCCTCTTGAAATACTCTGGCATACTCTTGTTTATCTGTATCACACGATGAAGTGGTATAGTTTTTAGAGATCACAAACACAATACTACTCCACACCCAGAAGACTCTTGGATAATGTACGATATTAAGAAGTATTCAATGTTATTAGGTTTATGATTTTCAAACTCATAGTTAACTATTTATAGTCAACTGTTTGTCATACTACGATATGTTTTTAGTGCGACCGGGGTCATATTCTCAATTCTGCCGCAAAACAAATCCCTTATAGAAACTTATTAGGTAGTGACAACTGAACAGGGTCTTTCAAAACTACTATCGGTATTTCGAAGGTGTACAGTTTGCACCAAAATAAAGTAGAACTGTCCAAGTATAATTGTTTCCATTAAACGATAAGTGTTTTCTATATGAGACACGTCAGTTCCAAACCACTTCCTGTTAATGGCTGCCAACTAACAGTATTGTATTCTAGTTTTACGTGATATCTTTTTGAGGATTTATTCATTGTTCATTAGCTTTAGATTAGTGAAGTAGTAGAGCACTGATCTAGTACCTATATATGTTTTATCGGATTTTGGCCGCCAGTACCACCATACCTTCGATTTATAGATTTCTTCATACCCCATAGCAGACACTGTTTTCGCAGATGAAGTGTTAGAGACTGCATTGTATGTGACCACAGCTTATTTATGAGGCAAGGTGGCTAGACCTTGGTTATCGTAGTGGTAGAGCACTTGCTCTTCACTTCAAATGTGCGGGGTTCATACCGGTTACCTGTGTGCACACGTTGTCTCGACTGCAAATGGATACCTGTCTTACTGTTAGTGGGGACGGTGTGAGGTAGTGGACACAGCTCAGATGGTTCACTCCCCATCACAGCATATCCGTTACCCCGGGAAAGCAAACCCTTAGAAAATGCAGGAGGCAGCAGACCATTACATAAAACGCATACCGAAGTTGGATATATTAGATCGACAGGAACAAAATAAAACGATAGTGTAACGCACACCTCCTTGGGGAATAGAGAAATAAGGCCATGGCAAAAAAAAACTGTTTGGTAAGGAAAGTGCAGCGAAAAAGGTAAACTGACCACATCCCTTCATAAACAAGCTGTGGCCTTGCCGACAACTGTTGCTGCTATTGATACTGTTATATACAAGAGATCAAACTTGGACAGGTTTTTTTTAATTTGGGAAAAACTGTATATTTTATAGTGTTTAATGACAAAAACTATGCACTTTCAAATTAGCGATATTGTTTGTTAGAAAGACCATGGATGATTTGAATGATATCATCAGGAGTTTGCTAGGTCAAAGCAACAGACAAAAGACGTATACATCTGGTACAACCAACCTTCAGTGTACAATTGGCAGTAGATACGATCTAAATCGAATGGCAGAATGGTTAAACACTGGTATCCTACTCACGAAGACAGGGTTAAGAACTTTGGTAAGAATCTAGAGTTTTTGTTATAACCGTAAGGGAATAAAATAAAAGCCTGCACACTTTGCAGTGACTGTTCCAGCAAGCAGCTTTTATTTATCGGTAATATAAATATCACTGACAGGAAGGTAAGGGTAGTCCCATAGCGGTCACTGCTGTTGGAGATGGAGTTATAGGGGCGTAATTTTACTACTAACTTCACAGCGTGTTCATGATGTAGGGTGGCCAGTTTCCTTCCTGGGCCTTTACTTACCTGACAGTAAACCTTACAAAACTATTTCTAGCTCGGTTGACTGGGTCGTACTGATAATGGGAGTCGAATTCGGTATCTCTGTTATGAGATACAAGCAGTGCTTGCCACTCTGCCAGGCAGACGCTTCTCCTTCTGCTACGCCTATGCCTGTTAGATACCATTTAGATAATGGATATTTCATGGATATTATCGACAATTTTAACCAATCATCAATTCTAGCAGCTTTTGAAAGGACTGTTTGTTTGCGAGACAAGGAGTATCCCCATTAGTCGATTCTTTCCCCTTTATACAGTTGAGGGTCAATTTCTGGAACAAGCTGCTGATGTACATCAAGTACACAACAGTCACTTCGACCGTCATCAGCTCGCAGTCTTCACGCGCACATTTTCCGTACTGCAAGCCCCCAAGGCTTGTACACGCCCACACAAGAGGATTGAACTAAGTATGGTGGCTGCCAGTAAAGGAGAGAAAAGAAAGAAGAAAAAGAAGAATCCTTCTTAACAAGACCAGAAAGCATCTGGGTCAACTTTGAGTGTGTCGATAGACGTGATTACAAGATCCGATAGCATCTGATACGACTTTAAGTGTGTCGATAGCCCGCACCTTTAACTGCTCTTCCACTCTTCCTGTTAAGTTTTCCTCTTCTTATTACATGTATCAACCGATCTAATGCCTTTTATTCTGACATTTATTACAAATTAAATCCCCACCCCTCATACTTAGACCTTGTATTTACCTGCAGTCTCCATTTCTTCCCTTCAAATTAACGCGAAATTGGTTACGCGATGTTAGGAAGCATGTACTTTGCGTGCTTTTGCAGTTATTGTTTGTATAGTAATTTGTTTAACACCATGATTTCGCTTGCCCCATGTCCAACTCGCTTTAGTCGTTTTTTCGACATGCATTGGGTGCACTAGTCTTATTCTTTGTTGTTCGGTGAGGGGTGCAGGGACAACTTAGGGAGCAGGTGATTTGATGGCTTCTAAAGTGAGGGGTTTATATTTTCTTCTAGCATATTGGAGAACTAGTTTTTAACTGTTTGTTTCTTTACTACTCATGGGTTATGTTTGTAGAGTATCCATTCAAAACCATGAGGCTACTCCATACTCAATAGGGGTGTAGATTGATTGATGATAGGTAGTTCACTCAGGCCACAAGAGGCCATCCGACCATGAACACGATGAGGGGCTGAGTTTCAGGCTGCGTGCAATGAGGACGTTGCATTTCCGATTGAACCTAACCTCTGACGATGGGATCAAGATGCTGAGCAGCGCTTGAGCTGCAGTGGTCAGCGATCCATAGCTAACTGCTAGCGTCAGGGCCAGCGAACTAGAGCTGCCAAGACCCTTCTACACCTCCACGCGGTGATCCCGGATAACAGGCTGCAGCAGGGCACGTTGGCTAAGGAGAAGGGATCGAAGAGGGAATGCTAACCCGGTACTCAAAAAATGCTTGCTGAAGTCGGAGTGTTGGACCGAAAGGTGCAAATTTCGCAGCCAATCTGTAAACTACGACACAACGCATTCTGTTCTCTGGACTACATTCTGCTACTTACCCTTTCAGGGTTTGGTAGTGGGAGATTGAGAACGAACGAAGAAGAAGAAGAAGAAGTAACCTGACGATGCGGGGCCTGGCCATGATGAACATAGCCTACCTCAAAACGTATTGGGCGGAACGTCATCAGCAAGTCAGCCACATGTTCAGGTAGGGATACATACCACATAGATCAGTGTAGGGGAAGAGGCTTTGAAGAGTGACCAGGTGTGTGTGTGTGCAGCCAGCAAGCAACAGAAACCACGGAGTCCAACGTAGAAAAAGTTGATATCCGCATGACGGACCGTCATGAGTGTGTACAATCAGCGAGCCACATGAACGATGAAACCAAACAGTGAACAAATAGAGACGAGTGGGATAAATGACCGATCAGGTGTGTGCTCTATCAACCATCTACAATAACCTTGTAATCAAACGCTGGACGATATCGGATGACGGCTGGGAGACCGAACTAGGAGTGGGCACTGTCAGAAAGCTTAGAATCAAACGTAGGAGGAGAATAAAGGAGCGACTAATATGACAAATCAACAGCGTGCATAGCCAGCGTATTAAAGCGATGCGTAGATTTGTATCCTCTTCTAGAGTCTGAACACCTTTGAGTCTGCTCGAAATGTAGTAATACCGTTCTTATGAGCATAACAATAACAAGGAAAGGTAAACACGTTGGTTAGGTCATCTCATGAGAATGAATCCTTATCGACTCGTACTGCAGCCTTATACACAAAATGTGCTGGCTTAAGGGTACGAGTGAAGTCTCGCGGAAGATGGATAGATGACATAACAGTGATATTTGACGACATGGGCTTACAACTACTAGCACAGCACAACTGGCCCAAGAACGACGATTTGATCTCCCCACGATGCTAACTGACCGACAAAGTTTGAAAAGCAGAGTGTACACTGAAAGTTTATCCTGATATAATATAATTGGAGTATACACTTTGTTCCATCCATCACTCCATACCTCTGATCTGCTAATGAGTTGACCGTCAACAGCGTTAGCAACCTCTTCCTTCTACTTTCTTGGATTCCTTTAGTACTGCCTTGACTGGGACCTGTCGATAACGCGTATCAAACCTGGTGTTTTTGTTGTGTGCAGCGTTAAACTCTACACTACACCACTCAATAGATAACGTATCCGCATATCCACACACAAAAATGATGTATCAAACATCAGTCAAGAAAAATTAATAATGTCTGACGCCGTCTGATATTTTGACTAAAACGATTTCTGCTAACTTTTATAGATTCTTCTAATTTAATGTTAGGACAACACTAGGGGAAACAACCCATAAATTTCTTTATAATCCCGACTGACATTATCCTCGCCTGATCCCTCTATCGACAAGAAAAACGGGCTAACGCAGCTTACAAAGCATGTTATACAATATTGACTAAGACTAGGATTGTGAATATGGTTGGCAACCTTATCATCTTCGCTCCTATCACCTTGGGGTGCATAGACCATCAACCAATCTTCTCAACAAAGGTCGTTCTATCTTCTTACTGTTTTTATGTATCGTCCTATATGTGTCTTCTTTATGTGGCTTTGACATTCCTTAATCTATTTTTCCTTGTGGTTTCCATGACAGAAATTGCTTGGTGATGCTGCCTTGTCGCTTTCACAGTGTCTAGCCTGTCCATGACCCCCTTCTTCCAAAAATGAATAGCTTCACCTGTATTTGCCCTAATCTCTCCCATCAGCTTTCGTTTATAATGTTGACTAACCACCGCATGAGATAAATCTCTGCAAGCTGATCACGCTAAAGACAATGCCACCTAAACTATAGCAGCAAATGCTACATAGAATCTTTGGGGCAAACTTCTAGTAAGAAGTCATCGTCAGTGGTGACTTTATGTTTTGTAACGAATGTAACAGACACGTCACGTTTTAACTTAACTTAACATCTTTATACTGGTTTAGAAGACCCTGCAGAGTCTGTATACAACCAGTTACATTTACATCACCTTGCTCTAAAATCTATGCGCATCCAGTTTATTCTTAAATGCATTAACTGTCCCTGCCTCCACTACCTCCCCTGGCAATGCATTCCAAGCAGACACCACTCTCTGACTAAAAAAATATTTCCTAATATCTAACCTGGACTTCTCTTTAATCAGCTTGTAGCTATGCCCTCGTGTTATTGTAGGTGGCTGTATTTTAAAAAAACTTGTTATAGTCTAATTTATCGATTCCTCTGATCATCTTATAAACCTGTATTAAGTCACCACGAATTCTTCTCTCTTCGAGACACTGTAGGCCGGTTTTTCTGAGTCGTTCCTCATAACTGTAATTCTGGAATCCCACTATCATCTTTGTCGCTCTTTTTTGTATTCTTTCTAGCATGTTTATGTCCCCTCTATGATAAGGACTCCACACCTGTACACAGTACTCCAATCTAGGTCTAACTAAAGCTTTATACAGTTTGACGATCACTTCCTTGCTCCTATGTTTAATATTTCTTTTTATCATACCTAACATTGCATTTGCCTTTTTCACTGCTGCCTTAACTTGCTCACTTTTGTAACGAATGTAACACACAAATCCCGTTTTGTAATGAATGTAACACACAAATCCCGTTTTGTAATGAATGCAACAGACTAATCCCGTTTTGTAACAAATACAACAGACAGATCACGTTTTGTAACAAATACAACAGATTAATCACGTTTTGTAACGAATGTAACACACAAATCACGTTTTGTAACGAATGCAACAGATTAATCACGTTTTGTAACGAATACAACAGACAAATCACGTTTTGAAACAATTACAACAGATACATGATAACATTGTTTATCAATCTCATTCAAACGTTCTCTCATATATGAAGCATATACCGCCACTGTAGCTGGTACAGCTCAAAGGATGCCTATATTCAAACAATTGCAATCATTCACAATTTCTCTCCAATGTAAAGCATATCGCTGTAGTTAGCCCAAAATTTTGTATCCCAGCTTTTGTAATGGCTGATTAAAATGGAAATCTTTCTTGTTTTCATAATGAGGTTGCCAGTTCCAAGTAAAGCCCTCTTTAGTCGCCGTTTGCGACATACTGGGAAGGTGACTTCTCTCTAAGTCACGTCCTATTTGGCTTTCATTCGGGCCACAATTTGACAGAATGGTATCACCTCCATTTGGGCCACTATTAGACACAATTGTATCACCTTTATTGGAACAACTATTCGACAGATTTGCACTATCTGTACAATGTATGCTCCCACAGCGACTAACATCCAGCTCTTTTCAATGTTCAACTACCAAGGGTTATTTTACGTGAATAAAGTTTACACGGGACCTCAGAGTTAATTCTCCGTCCCCAGTATGACTAGGCGCATGATCTAACCTCTTGAGGCTAATGGACGCTTAAAAATTGTATGTATTCGAACACCTGCCGTTTCGCGCTTTCTTTTCTTTAGACGAGTGCCTTAGCACTTGGTAGCTGATCGTGGTACTATTCGTTTCGTCCTAGAATCATCTGGAGGGATCCCTTTACCAGAGCGGATCTCTTTACTAAGGCGAATCCCATTACTGGGGCGGATCCTTTATTGTGGTAGTTAATTTACTAAGGCGGATTCCCTTACTGGGGCGATCCCCTTACTGAGGCGGGTCCCCTTACTGTGGCCGATCCCCTTACTGGAGTAGATCCCTTGCTGGGGCGGGTCCCATTACTGTGGCGGGTCCCTTTACTGTGGTGGATCCCTTTACTGGAGTGGATCCCTTTACTGGGGTGGGTCCTTTTACTGGGGTGGATCTCCTTACTGGGGTGGAAAGAATAGGTTCCCCTTTAAACTCATGCCGTAAAAGATACCCAAAAAAAGACGAGCTGTACGTGGGACTGGCAATCTTATTACTTTTTTTCAGAAAAAGAACATACATATGTCGATTCAGGCAGTATTCCTCCACAGAGACCAGCTACAAACGTTGCTCTTTGATCATGCTGGAGCAAGGCAGGCTGTATACAAATGAATAATCACATTAAGTATCATGTTAGTTATAAATGTTTGTATATTAAAGAAGCGGATTATGGGGGTTGTGAATGCCGATGTTTGACAAGGAGAGGATGTGTTCAAATCCTCGATCAGTCTTAGGTTTGATTTTATTGTTGACAAATAAAAACCTAATATTCACAGTGATTGGTGACGGCAGGGAGACGATGTGTTTATTCCTCAGATTGGTGACGGCAGGGGCAAGATGTGTTTATTCCTCAGCTTTTAAAATGGAAATAAACACAGAAGTGACAGTTTTTAATTTTTAGTAGTTTGTATATTTGATTACCGCCTTTGGAGAACTGGATATTCACGACAAAGGTGCGCGGTTCAGTACCAGATGCCAACACGCGTAGTTAACCGGCTGAAAATGAGTACCTGGCTTACTGTTTGTTAAAAATAGGCAGCGAAGAAGGGAACTGGCCCACTTCATCACAAAAACAATGTTGGGCCTACCACAATGATGTCTCTAATACTTCATCCCCAACATCAGTGTGCTCAATGGGACGACATTTACCTGTGTTAACGGAGAGCAATAAAAAGTAACACTGTAACCTGTCACGCTTATCGAAATAGGCGGAAACGGAAGTAGCAGACCCATCAGACAGATGATATAATTGACATGAAACATACAGAAAACGTCTGCAGTCCACAGCGGAAGAGGAGTTACTAAGTAATATTTGTTTACAGTTATGACTGATGAGTGTCTGAATCACAGAGTGGTAGAGCAATTGCTTCACATAGAAAAGATACCGCACTCAATTCATGTTACCGATAAGCTCAAAGTCTGCTTAAGTTGACCCAGCTGCAAATGGGTACCTAGTTTTTAGTTAACTAAGAAAATGCATAAATACCTGAGGTCTAGCGCTACTCTCCGTAGCAGGCAAGATCCTAGCGCGCTTACTGCTAAACAGGCTCAACAAACACCTTGAACAAAGCCACCACCTCCCAGAAAGCCAATGTGGATTCAGAGCCTGAAGAGGAACAGTGGACATGATTTTTGCCGCTCGCCAAGTACAAGAGAAGTGTCGAGAACAAAATCAGGCATTGTACACCACATTTATTGATTTTCTTCTTCTTCTTCTGCGTACACAGTCAGACAGTAACCATTATTTTTTCGAAAAAAGCGGCGGTCATCCTGAGACTCTCGCCACTACCAAAGAGCTTGTCTTGCAGTTCCACTGGCAATGGCCACATCTGCTCTCTCTGATCCTTGTATGTCGGGCAGTTCTGCAGCAGATGTTCAGTGGTCATTTTACCAGTACCGCACGGGCATTCGTCGGTACACCCTATCTTCAATTTGTTGAATAGGTGGTACCTCAGTCTGTTGTGGCCAGTGCGGAGTCTGAAGACAACGACCTGCTCTCTTCGGTTCAACTGGTAACAGGCATCGTTTTTGGTGTAACCAGTATGTTCGGTTTCCCACTTGGTCATGTATCTGGCTTTGATAAGCCGTTTTGACTCTTCGTACGTCATACTGGTATCTGTTTGTGGTAGCCTTGCACCTTCTTTTGCCAGTCTGTCTGCCTCCTCGTTGCCTTGGATGTTGCAGTGTGACGGAACCCACTGTACCACCACCCTTTTTGGTGCGGACTGCTGGCACAGTTTGCAGAGTGCTGCTCTTAAGTCATTAAGCTCAGTGTTTTTCTGGCTTTTTAGCGCTGTGACTACGGCGAGAGCATCTGTCAGCAGGACTATATGGCTTTCATTTTCTTTATGTGTTACCATTTCTTCCACTGCCGCCCTCAGTGCCTCTGCCTCCGCTCTGAAATTGATTGTGTACTTACCAGTAGCGAATGACAGTGTTATTTTTCTGCTATTTGGTAGGTTCAGGAATGCTCCTGCCCCTCCGTTCTGTGTAGTGTTTGTTACAGAACCGTCGGTGTATGCATGGGTCCAGTCCATGCTTGGGTAGCTTTTCGTTATGAAGCTTAGGGTAGTGTCTCTCCTTTCTTTTTCAGTCTGGCAGTTTTTGTTTGCAATACCTGGTATATTTTCTACCACCTCTGGAAATATATCCTGCCTCCAAGTAGGTTTTCGTACAGTAGTGATGGGTTTTGGTGTTGTTAGTGCGTTTATGGGATCTTCGTGCATCTTTGCTTTGGCTATTTCTGCAAAGTTTCTCCGCTTTAGTTTCCCATTTCCCAAATTGTTTAGTCTCTGGTACATTGGATGGTCCGTCAGTCTTCGGAGTTTCTCTGACTGCAGCTGGGCTCTGCAGTCTCTTCTATCGGTCATGGATTGCAGTTTTGTAATCTTTTCAAGTTCTACAATTGGCGTTGACTTCATGCCACCTGTTATAATTCTCATGGCTTGGTTTTGAAGTTTGTTAACTTTATCGAAGTTTGCCTTCGCTGCTGTTGTCCATGCCGCAATGCCATACTCGAGAACTGGTCTCACTCTTCCAGTGTACAGTTTCTTTAGTATGCCTTCGTCTGCTCCCCAGCTTGTGCCAGCAAGTTTCCTCATGATCGCCATTCTTTCTCTGGCTTTCATTCGGTTTCTCTCAATCTGACTTTTCCATGTCATGCGCTGATCAAATGTGACTCCCAGATAGGTTGGGTTGTCGTTTGGCTGCAGGATTTTGCCATTTAGACTTAATTTGGTACTTTGGGGTTTTAATGAGAGCGAGAATATTGTGCACGTGGTTTTCTCCTCGTTTATTTTGACCAGCCATGAGTTCGCCCACTCTTCCAGCGATGTTAGGGCCGTCTGCATCCGATTTCTTGCTATGGTGAGATTCTTTTCAGAGGTCCACATAGCCAGATCGTCTGCAAACATTGAGCTATGGACTCTTCTTGGTATATTCTCTGTAATATCGTTTATATATACCAGGAAGAGTGTGGGTGACAATACTCCCCCTTGGGGTACTCCCTGCTCGAGTGTCACCTTTTTGCTCATCTGCCCTTGTACTTGGACTCTGGCCGTTCTTTGTTTGAGGTAGTGGTTGATCCACTTGTACATCTTCCCACAGACATCACTTCTTCTTAGCTTGACTCTAAGTCCATCCTTCCAGAATTTATTGATTTGACAAAGGCATTTGATACAGTGAACAGAGGAGGGCTGTGGATGATAATGTCTAAGTTTGGCTGCCCCAACAAGTTCATAACAATGGTGAAACAGCTACACGAAGGCATGTGTGCTCGTGTACTGGACAGCGGTGCAATCTCTAAAACGTTTCTAGTATCAAACGGAGTAAAACAAGGATGTGTACTCGCCCCGACTTTGTTCAGCATGATGTTCGCGGCCACGATGACAGACGCCTTCAGATCATCGGAGCTTGGAATACCCATAAAGTACCGCACAGATGGCAAGTTACTCAATTCCAGAAGAATGAAGGCCAAAACCAAAGTGGCTGGCGACATAATCAGGGAACTTGTATTTGCTGACGACTGCGCTATAATGAGCAACTCAGAACTGAACATGATGGTTGGAATGGACCAGTTCTCTGCCGCATGCAAAAATTTTGGCCTGACCATAAATGCCAAAAAAACAGAGGTCATGTACCAACCAGCACCAGGCATACCGTACACAAAACCAGAGACTACAGTCAGTGGGCAGACGTTGAATGCCGTAAACAAATTCACACATCTGGGCAGCACGCTGTCGAGATCTGTCAGCTTAGACGATGAGGTGGCAAGCAGAATAGCAAAGGCCAGCACATCCTTTGGTAGAATGCGCTCGATGGTCTGGGCACGTCGTGGCATCAGCGTCAAGACCAAACTCAAAGTATACCGTGCAACCATCATTCCAACCCTACAATACGCTTGCGAAAGCTGGACTGTATACTCTGGACATGCAAGGAGGTTAAACCACTTCCACACAGGTTGCCGGAGGCGATCATTCCACATCCGATGGCAAGATCGTGTCACTGACATCGAGGTTCTCTCGAGGGCTAACATGCCCAGCATCCATGCACTGCTAGAAAAAGCACGACTAGGATGGGCCGGTCACCTCGTCCGTATGTCAGACGAGCGGCTCCCAAAGAAGCTTCTCTACGGCGAGCTGAGAGAGGGATGGCGCGAGAGAGGGCGCCCAAAGAAACGTTTTAAAGACGGTCTGAAGGACTCACTAAAATATTGTCAGATAGACATCGACACCTGCGAATGTCTTGCGCAAAACAGATCTGACTGGAGAAGCGCAGTCAAATCGGGTGTAGCTGCCGGTGAAGATGACCGTGTTGTGAAAGCCCAGAACAGACGCGAGACGCGGAAATCCCGAGCAGCGGAAACACCATCCCCTTCTACAAACCTTGTGTGCCCGATATGTAGCAGATGTTTTCGTGCTCGCATTGGCCTGTTCAGCTACATGCGCACCCACACCCAACAGGTAAATCTGTGACAAGGATGATGTCGGCGGTCCTCATCGACAATGATGGACAGCTATTAGATTAGCGCAATGAAATAACCAACACTTTATCCCCGATAGCAGTGTCTGCTAGAGGACTATCACCAACAGAACGAGTGATATCATCCTCGCGCGTGTTTCAAGCACGTGATGTATGTTTAATGTAGGGACCTGGCTATTACTAGGGCGCTGGGTAGAACAGTGGTAAGAACAATGCTTCTCAACTTGTGCTTCTTAGAACGCCTAGGGTTCAGCGAATTATTTCTAGAGGTTCCTCATGGGGTTGTGATACTGGAACCCAAGAACCCTGGTATTTAATCAATCAGATCATTGCCTGGTGCCATCTTTCAGACTTATATTAGTCTATTATTTTTATAGTATTACATTTGTGGTGGGGCTTCCTTCTTCATCCTTAGCAGACCTGAAGTGTCTAGCCTGCCAAAGTTTGATCCTTCCTTCAAGCTCAGTAGACCTGAAGTGTCTAGCCTCCAAAGTTTGACCCTTCCTTCAAGCTCAGTAGACCTGAAGTGTCTAGCCTCCCAAGTTGTATCCCTCCGTCCTCATGCTCAGTAGACCTGAAGTGTCTAGCCTCCCAAGTTGTATCCCTCCGTCCTCATGCTCAGTAGACCTGAAGTGTCTAGCCTCCCAAGTTGTATCCCTCCTTCATACTCAGTAGACCTGAAGTGTCTAGCCTCCCAAGTTGTATCCCTCCTTCATACTCAGTAGACCTGAAGTGTCTAGCCTACCAAGTTTGATCCTTCCTTCTTCATGCTCAGTAGAACTGAAGTGTCTAGCCTCCCAAGTTCGATCCCTCCTTTCTTCATGCTCAGTAGACCTGAAGTGTCTAGCATCCAAAGTTTGATCCCTGCCGACATTGACCCTATCCAGCAGTATATGATCAGCGTTCTGTATGTTATGATTCTAGTAGCCGTTAAACTGTCATTGTGTGAGTTCTTGCCATTGGGTGTTTCGACCATCACCTGGCGATGGTAATGTCTACATAAAAGGCAGATTGTGAATATATAAAGTAAATGTTTTTACTTGAAATAAATGTGCAGTTGGATGCACACGTCAACCAGACCTGCGTCTTCTTCTTCATCTTCCTTTCCTTCTTCTTTACGTCGCTTTGTCTATTGAAGCATAAATCAAACACTGAATTTGGCATATCCTATCTAGCTTTTACGAAATCCGTTTTCAAGTCATTTGTAGAGCGGGTTTACAGCAATGGTTTGAAATAATGAGATTGCCAATCACATGAGTTATCTTTTTGAATCGTCTCCTGAATCTAATACGGAAGGAAACTGAGCCTATTATTATTGTCTCAGAAACCACTGCTATGGGCCTTTCACTTCGGTGCCCATTAAATATAATATTTGGTCTATATATACTGGTGTGTGTGTGCGTGTGTGTGTGTGTGTGTATGTGTATATATATTCATAGTTAATGTTTAATCCACTTATTCACTTGAGCGCCTTGGGAAAGTTAATGTCATGGGCCAAGTGCGTAGTGTCGGTTTATTGGAAGCCAGATTTAAGATCACTCGAATACCATATACTGAACTTAATGATTTAAGAGCAGTACTCTGTCAACTATGCCAGCAGTCCGCACCAAAAAGGGTAGTGGTACAGTGGGTTCCATCCCACTGCAACATCCAAGGCAACGAGGAGGCAGACAGACTGGCAAAAGAAGGTGCAAGACTACCACAACCAGATACTAGTATGACATACGAAGAGTCAAAACGGCTTATTAGAGCTAGATACATGACCAAATGGGAAACCGAACATACTGGCTACACAAAAAACGATGCATACTACCAGATGAACAGAAGAGAGCAGGTCGTGGTTATCAGACTTCGCACTGGCCACAATACACTGAGGTACCACCTATTCAACAAATTGAAGATAGGTGGCACTGACGAATGCATGTGCGGTACTGGGAAAATGACCGCTGAACATTTGCTGCAAAACTGCCCAACATACGAGGATCAGAGAGAGCAGATGTGGCAATCACCAGTGGCAACACTAGACAAGCTCTATGGCAGTGTCGACAGCCTCAGGATGACCGCTGCTTTTTTCGAAAAAATAAAAGTTGATGTCTGACAGCGTACGAAGAAGAAGAAGAAGAATACCATGTACAAGTATGTCTGCCGCACATCCTCTCTCGTGCCCTGTAGGAAGACCTTCTATCGTTGTAAACCATCAGTAGAAGTTGGTCAAACGTTATCCTCACCATGTTACAGAACCCTAGTATTGATGGTCTGAAAATTAAACTGCGCATAAAACATAATTCCGACCATTATCCGAATATCCTCGTTTCGCTATCATTCACTTCTTCTGACACCGATGATCTTTGTCAAACACTTCATTTGACACGTCGAAAATCTACCCTCACGCACCTTGGGCAAGGCTAATGTTTGGCACTGGTAGCACAGAGTCAGCATAAATATATTGTTTATCAGCTGTTGCTTTGTCGTCAAATTGATACTGGGATGTTTAAGCAGCGACAGCCGGGAGGTTACAACATATGGTTTTTGACACCAAGTCCCGATTTTCCTATCAAGCCTTCCGTCTGCTAAAAATATCCTGCTCAGACACATGAACTCATGGATGTATTAAAGAGCAATCATATCGCTTACACCTATGTTGAGTGGACCAGGTTCTTGCTAATCCTCATAGCTTCTGTATTGGCCTCGCTAATTTTAATTTTACATTTTGTCTAGACTGAGGTAAGCGCCTTCACGTGAGTTTGCAATTTATTTTCATCTTTGTTTATACTGGATATGTAGTTAAATAAAATGAATGTAAAAAGCAAGGACAACTCTACATAGTTTACTATATTTGCCAATTACGGATCGCATTACCTCACCTTGATCTGCAAATTGAGCCGTGTTTATGCAATGGTTTCCGCAATGGTGGCTTGTTAGTTGTTCCTGACACTGGTGTTGACGTCATCTGATCATGTCATTCCACTGTACTGGGTTGCTGTACTTTGTGACAATCTTGTTAGGCTTGATATACTTTGTGACAATATTGTTAGGGCTGATGTACTTTGTGACAATGTTGTTAGGCTTGATGTACTTTTTGACAATGTTGTTATAGTTGATGTACTTTGTGGCAATGTTGTTAGCGTTGATGTACTTTGTTACAATTTTGTTATTCTTGATGTACTTTGTGACAATGTTGTTAGGGTTGATGTACTTTGTGACAATTTTGTTAGGCTTGATGTACTTTGTGACAATGTTATTAGAAGTCTTGAACTCTGTGACAATATTATTAGGAGTTTTGTACTTTGTGACAATGTTATCAGGAGTTTTGTACTTTGTGACAATGTTATCAGGAGTTTTGTAGTTTCTGACAATGCTATTAGGAGTTTTGTAGTTTCTGACAATGCTATTAGGAGTGTTGTAAATTTTATACTTTATGGCAATGTTATTAGGCGTGATGTACACTATGATAATGTTGTTAGACCTGATCTACTTTGTGACAATGTTATTAGACCGGATCTACTTTGTGACAATGTTATTAGACCTGATCTACTTTGTGACAATGTTATTAGACCTGATCTACTTTGTGACAATGTTATTAGACCTGATCTACTTTGTGACAATGGTATTAGACCTGATCTACTTTGTGACAATGTTATTAGACCTGATCTACTTTGTGACAATGTTATTAGACCTGATCTACTTTGTGACAATGTTATTATACCTGATCTACTTTGTGACAATGTTATTAGACCGGATATACTTTGTAACATTGTTATTATTGCTAGGTTTGATGTAGTATGTGTCAATGTCATTTGACCTGATGTGTGTTGTGACAATGTTGTTAGGTTTGATGTATTTTGTGACAATGTTATTATATTTGGTGTACTCTGTGACAATGTTGTTATGTTTGGTGTACTCTGTGACACTGTTGTTATGTTTGGTGTAGTCTGTGACAATGCTGTTATGATTGGTGTAGTCTGTGACAATGTTGTTATGTTTGGTGTAGTCTGTGACAATGTTGTTATGATTGGTGTAGTCTGTGACAATGTTGTTATGTTTGGTGTAGTCTGTTACAATGTTGTTATGTTTGGTGTTGTCTGTGACAATGTTGTTATGATTGGTGTAGTCTGTGACAATGTTGTTATGATTGGTGTAGTCTGTGACAATGTTGTTATGATTGGTGTAGTCTGTGACAATGTTGTTATGATTGGTGTAGTCTGTGACAATGTTGTTATGATTGGTGTAGTCTGTGACACTGGTATCAGACTTCTTGTACCTTGTGGGTCCAAGATCATTAAGTTAAAATGCAGTCAGCAACCACCACAGTTAATTGTGTCTTTAGCTGCAGCATCAATCTCTCTCCGCCCCGTCTGGCCATAAGCCATCCTGCACGGTGCCCCAGCTCTGATACATGACTTTGACTAAAACCGTTCTTCACAAAACCGGTCTCTGCTTCACCTTTCCCCTTGTGTCCATCAAACGGCGATTCTGGCAATGGTGTGGGGTTCTTCTATCAGAACATGGCTGACCCAATACCATTCCCACCAGTTATTATAGAATACATGTCGTCATTATTTCTCATGGAATGCAATTCTCAGTTGCTATGGTTTTTCGACCTGCAACTTAAATTATTCATTCTTAGTCCGGTTCGTATCTTATTCTTCGCATAATCAACATGTTTATCCAATTTTCAAATAGAAACAACAATTTGTTCAGATATGGACATTGCACGGAAACAAGAAATAAATAGAGCGAAGCTGCACGGGTATTGAGGGTTAAATCGATAAAAACACATTTAGGTAATGGCTCAGTGACTGCACCAGGACCAAAAAAAACAATTCGAGTCTTATGTTACGGCAATAAGGTGTTCGCCAGGGACAAAAATAGACGAAAACAACAAACACATCATAAAAACAACAAGAGAGGATCTAACGTGGGTGGTACTGTTAACCGCCATTGACCTGTAACGAGATAGCGGCCCGTTTATTCAGTCACAAAACTGAGATTCCGTATATTAAGTTATCTACCATTTCGTTGTCCTTAATCGTATGACCTCTTACTGGGGAAGAAGGAATGCATCACTGCTACAAATTGTGCATGGCAATAGAAACTACAAATTAAGATTGTGAATGAGGCCAGCAACTTCATCTTGTGCAACAGGGGACCACACGATCTGTATTTGAAAATAAACATATACACATGATTAACCGGAACAAACTATTATTAACAATTTAAACAATATATAATGTTATCACATGTTTTATTAAAATACTGCAAAACTTGGTAATAATGTTAATCAATTGTTGATAATTCATGTGTGATTGCCTGATTGATTGAAATTATGTTGATGAAATATAGAGAATACATATGTAAATGATTGATTGAGATAAAGTTGATGAAATATAGAGAATACATATGTAATTGTTTGATTGAGATAATGTTGATGAAATATAGAGAATACATATGTAATTGATTGATTGAGAATGTTGATCAAATATTGATAAAGATACACATAAATTATTGTGAAATATATTGAAAATAAATTCCAGGTCAGCTATATGTTTTTCCAACGAAAGGGTACGGTAATGATTCTTTCTGGTCATCGTGTATCTTGCCACAGGCTTCCACCAAGGAAGTAAATTGCAATGGAACCAGCATGTTCTTGATGTAACCAGCAAGAACATATGATTCAACGACAACATTTCATTTCCATGGTTACAGCTTTATTCTCATAAAAGATGAGGCTTTCTATAATTTATTCTCTGTCTCACCGTCCACATCAGCAGTCTTGCCTTCAGTTACTGTGTTTTCTTCCTTTGACAACCGCCACCTAGTTGGCTGTTATATAAGTTTCTTGGCAAGTGTGCAGTACGGTAGGTCGCCATTACTTGCCGCACGCGGAGGAGCAATCGCCCCAGAGAACCTAGTGTCTGCCAAACTGAACACGGTGGGAATTGAACCCTGTACGTTGGAATTGTGAAAACCGAGCGAGTTTCATCCCTAGGCCACGCAGCCTCCGTGTTACTCATTTCACTTTGGTTCCTGAGTGCGTGTGTGTGTGTGTGTGTGTGTGTTTGTGTGTGTGCTTACTTGTCGTTCTTTTGTGTTTTTTTTTTTTTTTTTGGTGTCCATGTCAAGTTGTGACTCATTTCAGATTGACTCTGATATTTGCGCATTTCTTCCTGGAACATCCGTTTTGCACAATTCTGTTTTACGTGACCTTGCTAGTTTCACATTTATGTAGTGATAGAGTAGTCGCTTTTCTCTGAAAAGGTATTGGGTTCAACTACTGTTATCGGTACGCTCCAGCTGTAAACGGGCACCTGGCTCACGTTTAGGGATGAAAACGGCAGCGAAGAAGGAACTGCCCCCCCCCCTCGTTCAAGATATTTCGTTGTCAGAGTGTATGTGTAGGCCTTTTGCAGGACAGACAAGAATAGCGTCACTTTATACCTCTTGGCGTGTCGTAACATGAGGCAACCTCTCGTAAAATGCGATTAAAGAGACTTGTGTGTGAATCTAGCGACCTCTCGTAAAATGCGACCAAAGAGACGTGTATAAATTTTGCGACCTCTCGTAAAATGCGATTAAAGGGACTCGTGCATGAATCTAGCGACCTCTCGTAAAATACGACTACAGAGAACTGTGGATGTGTGGCAGAATCTAGGTTTCGCTGAGTTGTTACTTATCTCAAGTTTTGCAGCATGTATGCACAGCACGACACGATTTCACACCGCAAATAACACAGTAAAAACTAACTAACAAAATGTAACATATTTAATTACAATCTCCACAAAACAATATTAGCAAAAAGAACAAAATACATCTGAACTAAATGATCATATATATATAAAACTACATAGGAGGTTTTTAGCACTAGTTTTTGAATATTTTCTCCGAAAACCACATGCAACAATATTCTCGCTTTCAATCAAACCCCAAAATACCAAATTAAGTTTAAATGGCAAATTCCTGCAGCCAAACGACAACCCAAACTATCTGGGAGTCACATTTGATCGGCGCATGACATGGAAAAGTCAGATCGAGAGAAACCGAATGAGAGCCAGAGAAAGAATGGCAATCATGAAGAAACTTGCTGGCACAAGCTGGGGAGCAGACGAAAGCATACTAAAGAAACTGTACACTGGAAGAGTGAGACAAGTTCTCGAGTATGGCACTGCGGCATGGACAACAGCAGCAAAGGCGAACTTCGATAAAGTTAGCAAACTTCAAAACTAAGCCATGAGAGTTATAACAGGAGGCATGAAGTCAATGCCAATTGTAGAACTTGAAAAGATTACAAAACTGCAATCCATGATCGATAGAAGAAACTGCAGAGCCCAGCTGCAGTCAGAGAAACTCCGAAGACTGACTGACCATCCAATGCACCAGAGACTAAACAATTTGGGAAATGGGAAACTAAAGCGGAGAAACTTTGCAGAAATAGCCAAAGCAAAGATGCCCGAAGATCCCATAAACGCACTAACAACACCAAAACCCATCACTACTGTACGAAAACCTACCTGGAGGCAGGATATATTTCCAGAGGTGGTAGAAAATATACCAGGTATTGGAAACAAAAACTACCAGACTGAAAAAGAAAGGAGAGATACTACCCTAAGCTTTATATCGAAAAACTACCCAAGCATGGACTGGATCCATGCATACACCGACGGTTCTGTAACAAACACTACACGGAATGGAGGGGCAGGAGCATTCCTGAACCTACCAAATAGCAGAAAAATAACACTGTCATTCGCTACTGGTAAATACACAATCAATTTCAGAGCGGAGGCAGAGGCACTGAGGGCGGCAGTGGAAGAAATGGTGACACATAAAGAAAATGAAAGCCATACAGTCCTGCTTACACATGCTCTCTCCGTAGTCACAGCGCTAAAAAGCCAGAAAAACACTGAGCTTAATGACTTAAGAGCAGCACTCTGCAAACTGTGCCAGCAGTCCGCACCAAAAAGGGTAGTGGTACTGTGGGTCCCATCACACTGCAACATCCAAGGCAACGAGGAGGCAGACAGACTGGCAAAATAAGGTGCAAGACTACCACAAACAGATACTAGTATGACGTACGAAGAGTCAAAACGGCTTATCAAAGCCAGATACATGACCAAATGGGAAACCGAACATACTGGTTACACCAAAAATGATGCCTATTACCAGTTGAACAGAAGAGAGCAGGTCGTTGTCTTCAGACTTCGCACTGGTCACAATAGACTGAGGTACCACCTATTCAACAAATTGAAGATATGTGGTACCGACGAATGCCCGTGCGGTACCGGTAAAATTACCGCTGAAGATCTGCTGCAGAACTGCCCGACATACGAGGATCAGAGAAAGCAGATGTGGCTATCACCAGTGGAACTGCAAGACAAGCTCTATGTCAGTGTCGACAGCCTCAGGATGACCGCCGCTTTTTTCGAAAAAATAATGGTTACTGTCTGACTGCGTACGAAGAAGAAGAATAATATTTTCTCCAAACTAACCAGCCCAAGCTCTCGCCGCTAAATTCCTCTTATGTGTCCGATCAACACACACTCACAAACTCGTCCTCATGATCGTACTACGTACTCTGTCGTTATGTTAGTTCACACACAATCAGATCACCTTCATTCAGGTGATCTCCACATCTACATACAATCGGTTCACCAATGCTCAGGCGATCTGTGCATTCATATGCAATTAGATCACGCCACTTATAGTCACACACTCAGTGGATCTGTGTATAATCATACTTCAGAACACACAACATTCACTAGGTGTCCTTCACGAATGACACACATTCAGATCTCTTCCTGTTCACAGGGTGTTCAACAGAAACACTCATAGAGCGACTGGCCAAAACTCGAAGGTGTATGCTGGTTCATTCACCCTGCAAACCCAATCTATCTCTGTCTGCTAGACTACTAACAGCCTATCAAGCTCTCTCCTAGTCAGTCTTTCAGTCTCTCTCTTTCTCTCTCTATCTCTCTCTCTCTCTCTCTCTCTCTCTCTCTCTCTCTCTCCTAGCCAGTCCATCAATCCATATCCTAGCCAGTCTCTTAATATCTCTCCTAGTCACTTTCAATCTCTCTTCTAGCCTGTGTTCCTGAGCTGATCTTTGCTGAGTATTTTATAGTCAAGCAACATCATGGCTGTCCAATGGTCTCCTGTTGGTTGTCTGACTTAGCCGTAACTCTAGTTTAACAATACCAACTAGTTGTTATTGGATGATTAACCTCGAATCACTGTCACGCTCAATGTCTCGTAGCCGGACGTGGCAGCATTTGATGTCACCAACCCTCACTACGCTGATTCGGAACGCCAGATTGGTCAGCTCCGAACTCCCACCTGTACAAGACAAGTTCTTCCCTCTAACCCCACGTTTTTTTTTGTCGACTTAGTGTCGAGATGGTGAGTGACCTTGGCACGTATCCAGGCAACCTTTTTTCCCAGAGTTGTCAGCCCAATCATTCCTGCCCTAAACGCCCATGCTCCAGGTGTAACTGTTTCATGTGGATCTACTGACCTCTCGTAAAATGCAACTAAATAGAACTGTGTATGGATCTAGCGACCTTTCGTAAAATGCGACTAAATAGAACTGTGTATGGATCTAGCGACCTCTCGTAAAATGCTACTAAAGAGAACTGTGCATGGATCTAGCGACCCCTCGTAACATCGATGTTGGTGGCCCTCAACAGGAGGCCATATGCAGTTGGAACCTATACTTCGTCTGGAGTCATGAAAAGCCGTCAGGAAAATGAGTGTATATTGCGCATGCCTTGGGAACATTTAATTAGATGTAGAAGCCAACCTTAGATTCTTCTACCGATTCTTACGGTATTTGGAACCTGCAGGCGATATACCACTTCTAGTGCTTCTGATTGCAGTTTTTATGTTGTTGTTGGTGTTTGTTATTTGCACAGAACACATTCAGTGAAACTAGAAAGAGGATGGCTTCGTGTAATGATAAAAAGAACACATCAAAGAGACGTGATGAATATATTATATCAAAGAGATAGAAGATGAGCGAGATCTATACCCTTAGCCAGTCTTTGATGTGGTGTTGTCAACGTGATGTTATCTGAGAACCGTACGACATTGTTTGCTGGAATGTTTACCGAGCAGATGTCAATGGGGATGGGTGGCAACTCGTCTGAAGGAGTAAATCTCATCTCAAAATAGTCTTCAATAGAGAGGTACCCTAGGTGAAATGAATAAGTACACCGCCCCCTACCTAATATGTAGTATTTTGCGAAAGGGATGTGTATTGTTGCTGGTAAGCTCATCATGTAACAACCAGTGCTTGAAATCACCCCCCCCCCCTCGCCCCCCCCTCCCCCGCCCATTGTAGTTGGTTTAATACAGGCTTCCTTTAAATAATTTTGGGTCAAATTAAGTGTCTGAATTGAGCGTTAAAAAAATGCAGCGAAATGGCCAAAACAGAACAAACAGCTTCGGCAAATACTATGGATTGAGGAAGGACATACGTCATTGTTATGTTATGAGTGAATATAGAGGTATGTCCATTATCAGCATGAGTTATTTTAAAACCACCACGTCCTTGTACTACGATACATCCAATGCCACAGTAAAGGAATAACGGTAGAAACAGAAACAAGGGAAGAGAACTAGGAAGATTTGGAGAAAGAGAGAGGAAACAAGGCAGACACATGACTACTCACTCACATATGTTACTTCACATGTTGCTGTACCAACAACAACAGCAAGTACCTCTGTTACTTCACATGTTGCTGCACCACCAACAACAGCAAGTACTTCTGTTACTTCACATGTTGCTGCACCAACAACAACAGCAAGTACTTCTGTTACTTCACATGTTGCTGCACCGACAACAACAGCAAGTACTTCTGTTACTTCACATGTTGCTGCACCACCAACAACAACAGCAAGTACTTCTGTTACTTCACATGTTGCTGCACCGACAACAACAGCAAGTACTTCTGTTACTTCACATGTTGCTGCACCACCAACAACAACAGCAAGTACTTCTGTTACTTCACATGTTGCTGCACCGACAACAACAGCAAGTACTTCTGTTACTTCACATGTTGCTGCACCAACAACAACAGCAAGTACTTCTGTTACTTCACATGTTGCTGCACCACCAACAACAGCAAGTGTTTCTGTTACTTCACATGTTGCTGCACCACCAACAACAGCAAGTACTTCTGTTACTTCACATGTTGCTGCACCAACAACAAGAGAAACAACATGTACTAATGTTACTCTATGTGGTGCTGTACCAAGCTGCACCAAGACCAACATGTACGGGGAGTACTTCTGTTACTTCATTTGTTGCTGAGCGACAACAGCAAAAACTATTGACGGTGTATGTAAATTATAAGAAGACACTATAGTATTCTTCATTGCCTGCTAAAATGTAATATACTGCATATTTACGTGTTGTATTTGTTTGTTGCTGGAAGGTACACTAGTCACTATGATACAGTCTGCCAACTCTATATAGCCTAGGAATATGTGAATTAACGTCTGTCAGAAAATCATAATTCCTTTGTCTCTTACATAACCGCTTCTTTATTGTTATAGTTACGTCAATCCTTGTTTCTTAATACAGTTTGTGTTGCACTGTGTTTTGCGTCTAATGACCCTGTGATCCGGCTTTAGGACCATTTTTTATTGGTTTAATTCCTACTGTGATGAAATCTTGCTGTCTCTAGAACGCTAGATCGATATATTGGAGTTTGAAGACGTGTCACTAAACGCTCTTCATACCACTTTTACATAAACACTTAGCGTTGTGGGCTTCCGATCTACATCCACATAGTTTAATGTTATTGTTTGTGTTTTTGCCACATGCGCGCCTCATTTTCATTCCTACTCCATTTTGATTAAATTATAAATCTGTAAATCTATCGCTTTCGCCGGGGTAAAAGAAGAATCGTTCTGGCTCACATTACACTAGATAAGAGTTTGCATGTTGTTAGTGCTACATGGACACATGGTCTTCAGCCTGTCTGACATTGTTTAGCTAAGAAACGTGTGAATGTCTTTCCTACCCAGGCGTGAAACCAGAATCATTTTGACTTTAACCCATACTTTCACCATTGCGGTTTTCAACTCCTCTCGCAAATATGTAAATACTGTTGATGTTGCTGTTGTCTTCAATTTTCAAGGCGCAGCTGGTCTTCATATTTTCTTTCCTATGTAGCTAATAACCGAAACAAAGATAACAATCTTCAATTACAATGTAAAGTGAAGTCTAATATATGGCTCTGAAACACGGAGAACAACAAAAACGCCAATGACAAATATACAAACTTTCATAACTGAGTGCCTGCGCAAAATTGAACAGTAAAACGATATTAACAAATCACTAATGTGGAACTGTTGGAAAGAACCAGACATATGTTACTGGAACATGACGTGAGAAGAAGGGGCTAGCGTTAGATGGGACAGACAATAATGTCGCCAGCTAAAGAACTGAAGACAGCCTCTGTTCTGGAATCCACAAAACCAGAGAAGTAGGGGCAGAACAAATCACACATGCAAAATTGACATGGTGATGGCTTGGAGTACATTTGTTGATGACCTGTGCTCCATTGGGAGCTGACACGACAATAAACCTGTGAATCTCTTTCTAACTAGGGGATGATATCAGAATCTGTCTGGCACTATCCCAATCACTTAACGATGTGGCATTCCTTGCCCCCTCACGTATCTATATACCATATATTATTATGTAATCCAATAAGATCAGCACCCGTCTCCGAATCGAAGGTCGATTGTAATACATCCCCCATATCGTCCTTGCCTTGATGGTGCCCTCTGATCATATCTTGTCCACCCACTGATGTTATCCTCACTTACCGTTGACTTTCTCTGGGACGCTGCTCTTTACATCTCCTTCTAGTATGGACGTCATGCTCTTTACATCTCCTTCTAGTATGGACGTCATGCTCTTTACATCTCCTTCTAGTATGGACGTCATGATCTTTACATCTCCTTCTAGTATGGACGTCATGCTCTTTACATCTCCTTCTAGTATGGACGTCATGCTCTTTACATCTCCTTCTAGTATGGACGTCATGCTCTTTACATCTCCTTCTAGTATGGACGTCATGATCTTTACATCTCCTTCTAGTATGGACGTCATGATCTTTACATCTCCTTCTAGTATGGACGTCATGATCTTTACATCTCCTTCTAGTATGGACGTCATGATCTTTACATCTCCTTCTAGTATGGACGTCATGATCTTTACATCTCCTTCTAGTATGGACGTCATGATCTTTACATCTCCTTCTAGTATGGACGTCATGATCTTTACATCTCCTTCTAGTATGGACGTCATGATCTTTACATCTCCTTCTAGTATGGACGTCATGATCTTTACATCTCCTTCTAGTATGGACGTCATGATCTTTACATCTCCTTCTAGTATGGACGTCATGATCTTTACATCTCCTTCTAGTATGGACGTCATGCTCTTTACATCTCCTTCTAGTATGGACGTCATGATCTTTACATCTCCTTCTAGTATGGACGTCATAATCTTTACATCTCCTTCTAGTATGGACGTCATGCTCTTTACATCTCCTTCTAGTATGGACGTCATGATCTTTACATCTCCTTCTAGTATGGACGTCATGATCTTTACATCTCCTTCTAGTATGGACGTCATGATCTTTACCTTTGTGTTGGCCAAGGTAAGACATTTTCTCATTGATAATAAAATGTTTAGTAGTAAGAGTTTCAACAAGGTAATATGAATTAGGGGCCGCTAATCTCCAAGGGCAACTGATCAATAATAATAATAATAAAAATAACAATAGAAGTAATAAGAATAATGTTAATAATAAGAATAATAATTATAATAAGAAAAAGAAGAAAGCGGACATTCATAATAGACATTAACCAATTTCAGGCATTGTTTGCCCCCCCCCCTCTATTATGACCACTTGTGATTCCCCCTTCCCCTTCTGTGGACGTTCACTCCAGATGGCCTTAATTAAACACAAAAGCGTAATTGTTACACTCCCCGGACTATACATACACGGTGGATTGGATCTCTACAATAGATCATCATTTTATACAAAACAAACTCAATCCAATTATGTGGAGCACGAGTTATTAAATATTCAATCCGTATTAGGGATTCTGAGTCTAGAAAAGTTGGACTGCTCTGTGAGATCAACAGAATCTGACGGTTGTTTACTTGTGTTTAGCTGGTCAGTACGATACTTTTAAAGATACAATGGCTGGTTATTCTGGAGAGTTGGCGTTTGGTGTGTCAATCGGACGTCCTATTTCAACTTAAAATCCCTATCTCTCTCATAAAACACAGTTGTCCAAATTTTCTAAATGGTCCTCTTCCACACTCATCTTTTGACGTCATTTATGGATACTCTTTGTGTTATGGCCACATTTTTTTATTGGCTAGCTGAATTGGACAATTATTTTTTTTTCCATCCCTAACTTCTCCAAGACGTTCTTTTTATACATCATATTATTTACATGAGGTTAACCAGGGCCCACTTTATATAAGGCCATCGAACTCATTGGGATAATACCAATGAAACGTTTCATGTATAGGCCAACTAAATTACAGAACTCATCAGTACTCATATTGTGCTAAGGTTTATAATCAATCCATACATCATCCACGCAGAGAAATAAATAACGGTACAAAACAAAACAAATCACCGTTGAGAGTGATTATTTCACAGATTAATGTCCTAAAATAAACTGAATACAATACCCATATTCTTTTATTTATTCTCGGTATACAATAACCAGTGCTCCTAATTAAACCAGTGTAATTAAATGATTACCCCTTTTATGAAAGTGAGTAATTTTGAAAATAATGTTCCCCGTGTTTTACAAAATCTGTTCAGCTTCAACCCAAAGCGCACGCGTTTTGAACAGTTATGTAAGCCTTTGATGCGCTCCATATGTAGTTAACAATTGTTGGAGCAAGTACATAAGTCTAACTGATCAAGCAATATAGATTAGGGCGGGCGGCATATTCTCTGGAGCCAAAAAGTACTAGGGATGTATTGGCGATGGTGGATAAAGCTAAGATCAACACGCCATCGTCAGATGCATATATATATATATATATATATATATATATATATATATATATATATATATATATATATATCATCAGTCCCGTAACCTAAAAGGTCGTTTATGCACCGTTATTCCAGTTTGTCGAACCAGTTCCAGCCATTCGTCTCGATTTTTTTCACCAGACTATTAATATCAGCAAAGATCTTCCAGGCCACTCTCTTATACTGCCCTCCCATCTATTTTTTGGTCTCCCATCTCTTTTTTGGTCTCCCTTCTCCACGTTTCTCAGACACAGTGCCTTGCATGACGGTTTTGGTTCTTGATCAGCCGTACAAATGGTTACATATGTCCATACTATGTCAATTTTCCTGTAGTCAATAGGTTATTATATTGACTTAACTCCTTCCTAACAATTTCAGGAACTCTCTTTTGTAACGCGATCTAAATATGAAATACCAAGAATTCTTCTCAAGCATCCCATTTCCACTGCGCATATTTTATTTTTTAGGGCAGCCTTCAGAGTCCAAGTCTCACACGTCCAGAGGTATACCGAGTTGGCTATTGTATACATTAAGGTCAGCTTCGATTTAAGGCTAATGTTCTTGTCTTTTCAGATTATTCGCAGTCATGTCAGGGCGACCATAGTCATCGCTGCTCTTGACTGAATCTCCGCTCTAGATCTCTCCGCATTCATATTTGCTCCCAGATATTTGAACAGCAAAACACTTTCCGAAGGTTCAACTTTCCCCATCCTCGGTTTTACAATACCTTCTGAGTCGTTGACCATGATTTTACTATTCTATAAAAATATATATACCATGAAAGAAACAAAAAAATTAAGAACACAATTCGAAATGGCTGCCAGTTAATAGTTTCAAATTATTACTCCCTTAGAACTTAGTTATCACAAGAAACAATGTGGGATTTTCAAGCTCCCTTAAAAGAATATAATATAATGAGTATTCTGCACTTAATGCATACGGCAAGATATGATACTCCCAATTTTAGGATTTAACAATTGTAATTTTCAAAGAAAAACAGTTCTGTGAGAATTGTTAGAAGTAAAATCATGTCGTAATGCGAAGATAATAAAGAAAGTTAATAAGAAACGTTAGTTCTATGGTGATAGGTCTACCAAAGGAGATAATGTCGAGCGATGTGACAATTTAATTAGTAGACTGCAGGTAAGCACTGTGATTTCTGATACACTTAACATCTACATTGAATCTTTTGCAAGCTCACTGATCACGCCCAATCGGTCAGAAATAAATGGATGGAAATGGTATGATCTTGTGAATCAGATTTAATTTTCAAGTGAAGATCACAATGTTCATGAAGAGCTGGATGGAAGACATAATAATTGGCATTTGAATATTAAATTAAACATTTTTTTAACATAACTTGATCATCACTTTTGTTATTCCAATGCACAAATGCTAAAGAAAAAGAGGAAAAACTAAGCAGTGACTTTGAGTTTCACTGTAGCAAAAACAATTATAATATACATCACTTTCTTTCTGTAATCAAATGTATATGGGTAATTTGTGTGTGAATTCAATCAAACAGGTGGGATGTATTAGCATTGAGATGTATTGGAAAATGGCTTGCAGACCTGCAGATGTTATTTGGTGTTATGAACTTCTCATTACCAAATTATAAAAACAGTCAGAACAAATGGTGTCCATATAAAAAAGCTATAGCAAATGAAACTGTTCATACAAACACACCAGTAACCTACTGGTTGTTGTTTTGGCTAATATAAAACCAGTATTTTAGGACCGCAACAAAGATTGAACTGCTAAAAAAGTGTCTTGAAGGAAATACACAAAATGTCAATGATTGACTGAACAATGCTATCTTAAAGTTGTGTCCCAAGACTAAGAATTATGGTCTAACTTTTGTGAACGCTGTTGTTGCTATTGTAGTTTTTGTTTATAATAAAGGGGAAAAAATATGTGACGGTAAAGGAAGAAATGGAATTACATACATGCAGGTATATTCTTTTTCTTCTTAAGGCATCCTATGATGCAAGGGGGTCAAAAGGAGGATGGCATTTGTACAGGATGATTGGTAGGCTGTTACTGAAGGGTTTATATATCAGTTTGGAGAACATTGATAAGAATCAAGGTATTTAATCATCAGACAGTGGTACAAGAGTGTCCTAAACTGTTTGCCGAAAATCGCAATGTACAGACGATTTGTGTGATTACTTTTTTGTTTTTACATCTATTGTGCTGCAGTTGTGTTCTAGAATACTATGGCTTAGTTTTAAACTATGGAAATCAGGCTATCTTACAAAGTGTAAGAGTGATTATAATTTGGAGTATCAAATCTTTTAGCAAAATTGAGTTAATATTTTTATAATTTTTATAAAAACACAATCGTAAAAGATGAAGCTTTGACTGTATTCTATAATGAAGTGATAATCTTCAACAGCATTATAAGAAAAAATTAAGTGTGTATGATCAAAGACACAGGAGAAATTACCTGCAGTGTTTGGCAATTTAAAAAAAATATAAATTCTAACTCATTTTTGGTTTAATTGCGTTTTGAATTAACCTTTGGAATGCTACGCTACAATACATGATATCATGATGTACGGTGACCATTTTTATAGTACCTGCCCAATCTTTCCATGGATATACCAATTGTTAATAAAGTTACAACAATTATAAAAATAATACCGCTCACTTGGTAGTTCTCCTTTAAGCAGCTGAAAATATAACTTTCAAACTCTGCGATTTGAAAGAACTAAAGTATGCAGCCTTCTCAAATATAGACAAATATTATTGGGCTAAATGTGAGGACCATTTCTTGAAAGAGGAAGAGGGCTATTGAAAAGAGTGGACTGTCGTTCTTTCTTCCGAGAACAGTGGTCAATGTGTTAGAATCATCCGACTATGATTAAGTGAAAAATTAACCAACATGTTTGCTTTTCGAGAAATAGAAGTTTCCATCATCTGTGCAAAACCGTCCTACTCAGGGTCACCCCAATCAGTTAGAAGATGGATCTCAGAACTGAATTATAGCCATTTATTGTTTGCTCCAACATATATTCATAAAACTGAACCAATCCATCTGAATTATGTACTTTATATGTTCTTTATATCGTGTGCTTTTATATGTTCACACATTTTTTCTACGAAATGCCCAGCTACTTCTTACAGCGCTTAAACCACATGAACTGCATTACAAAAGGGCGTTACATGGAACCTAATGTAGAAAATAGCATTGGAATTGGCCTATGCCTAAGGACAGACATTTTAATCACAATATACAGTCAATTATTTTTTCACGTTGGAAAATAATTCCTTTGCCAAACAAATATCAAAAGAACTAGCCACTTTAAGAAAATGGCACGACCTGACACAATGGAAATTATTAAGTCATTGGGAAAATGAAAAGATAAGTTCACGTGCAAAAAAGCACTAATATCAGTGTAAGTGTTATTCAGATATTGTGTATACATTGACGGCAACCATTGTGAAACGGACAATAGCTGACACATGAACGTTTTGTCATTTAGTCGTCGGTCTTTCAAGGGGGTTTTCTTTTCCCGTAAGTCCGTATTCCTATCTTTAAGGGGGCCATGGGTGAGCCGTATTCTTCTATACATTCACATTTTAAAATGTGTTTCTGTTGCACTTTTCGTAAATTTTTTTTTGTATAAAATTCTTTTATTGTAAGAATATTCAAAGTTGTCATGCCTCCTAGAGGGGGTGATGGGAAACGTCATGTAATCAAATATCTCACAACGTCATTCTAGCTGTTATATGACACGTCAGTGGATGTCCTATACTGTTGGGTGGACATCATGTCATCTGAAAAAAATCTGCAGTCTGTAGGATTTTCAGCTCGCCAAACCTAGTACGCCACAAGCTGAAAACCACTTCCAACTTATTACTAGTAGTCACATGTGAGTCCGAAAGACAAACCATGGAAGACAAGGACCGACACCTACTAAGGGAAAAACAGATGAATTTGTAGAACATAAAGTTTTCGTTTGGCTACCTGGCTCATCCACTGACCTGTTTGATTGAATACTGGGATTCCAGAAAGCACAGCCTTGTTCTTGTTATTCATAGCTCCTTGAGCTGACTTCATTGAACTCTTGACAATGTGTCTTTGGTTGTGGGTTACAGTTGCCCTTTCTGGATCTCAAGGATTACTTAACAATATGTGACTGGGTTCCCATGGCTGTAGTGCATGTCAGACTATTAACTAAACGTGCAACTATAGAGATACACCGTCGATCGATCACCTTTTTGGCAAGGTTGCTGTCACAGATCCTGCTCCCGAAAGGCGAAGTTAACTCGATGTAGGGGAGGGGGAGGGTGCGGGCGGCGGGATTTGTTCAGTATATTTTACCTTGCGTGAGGTAAGGGTCTTGATCAGTATGTTTTACCTGATGTGAGGTAAGGACTTGATCAGTATATTTTACCTGATGTGAGGTAAGCGTCTTGATCAGTATGTTTTACCTGACGTTAGGTAGCGGTCTTGATCAGTATGTTGTACCTGACGTGAGATAAGGGTCTTGATCAGTATGTTGTACCTGACGTGAGGTAAGGGTCTTGATCAGTATGTCTTACCTGATGTGAGGTAGGGGTCTTGGTCAGTATGTCTTACCTGATGTGAGGTAGGGGTCTTGGTCAGTATGTCTTACCTGATGTGAGGTAGGGGTCTTGGTCAGTATGTTTTACCTGATATGAGATAGGGGTCTTGATCAGTATGTTTAACCTGATGTGAGATAGGGGTCTTGATCAGTATGTTTTACCTGATGTGAGATAGGGGTCTTGGTCAGTATGTTTTACCTGATGTCAGGTGTGGTCTTGGTCAGTATGTTTTACCTGATGTGAGATAGGGGTCTTGGTCAGTATGTTTTACCTGATGTGATATAGGGGTCTTGGTCAGTATGTTTTACCTTACCTGATGTGAGGTAGGAGTCTTGGTCAGTATGTTTTACCTGATGTCAGGTGGGGTCTTGGTCAGTATGTTTCACCTGATGTGAGATAGGGGTCTTGGTCAGTATGTTTCACCTAATGTGAGATAGGGGTCTTGGTCAGTATGTTTCACCTGATGTGAGATAGGGGTCTTGGTCAGTATGTTTCACCTGATGTGAGGTAGGGGTCCTGGTCAGTATGTTTTACCTGATGTGAGGTAGGGGTCCTGGTCAGTATGGTTTCCATGATGTGAGGTAGGGGTCTTGGTCATTATGTTTCACCCGACTCTGACGTTTCTCTTCGCTCCTATGGACAGACAAAAACACAGCTTCTCATTTCCTTCGACATTAGCCTATGTTCTCAGATCACCTTGCAACCTGCATTCCCGCTAATTCCGTGTACCCGAGATATATGAATAACCGAGACCTCGTACAAATCGAAGGTTAAGTGTATTTCAGACATCAGACTAATTACCTCATAATAAACTGCAACATTTCCCTACAAACCGAAACATTGTAAAACTGTTCTACAAACGGGAACATTGTAACATTTTTCTTTAAACCGGTACATTGTAACATTTCTCTATAAACCGGTGCATTGTAACATTGCTTTTAAAGCAGTAGATTGTTACGTTTGCATATCTAACCGATACATTGTAACATTTGCATACAAACCGGTACATTGTAACATTAGCTTATAAAGAGGTATATACATATATACATATATTTGTTTTTTTCTGGACTGTTTCCAGTAAGTGACATGTGGGAATTATGCAATGTACCCATCATTACCATTTCGCCTGGGGCATTTAAAAGATCGGTTATATATTCACGCGGTGACAGTTATTGAGCGTCGGATTGGCAGAAAGGCTAGAGCACTTGTTTTTGCGGCAAACAGAAACATGTTCAATCTCAGGGTCTCGAAAGACTTCAGTATACTCCCCTGTACATTGATGTCTGACTTATAGGAAACTGGTCACCAATCCCAATACAAGGTAAACCGACCTGTTAATCTCTAACACTTCATCCCAGACGGTATGCTAAAGTTGTTTAAAGAAATAAAAAAAATAAAGCAGCCCATAGCATTACTACCGTAGGGGGGACGATGAGGCTAACGTCTGATCAGGCAAAATACTGATCAGACAATGTTAGCCAGGGCCAGGAGAAATATATTGGCCAAGACCCTCACCTTCCCTCTTTGTTGGTCGTCCTGGAAACAGACTGTTGTCGAGGACAACAGTTTGGCTAACAAGATGAGGTTCGACGTGTTCCCTGTAGTAGTTAGCGACACGCAGATGAAGCCGAGCAAAATGTACAACCGCCTGGAGGACCCCGGTCTACCTTCATCAGCACGCTCGGGATGTGAGGAAACCTACTGCCGTTTCAGGCACACATAAGAGTAACCTACTCATTGTAGGCATTCGAAACAACAACAACAATTGCCGCTTTTACTTCCTAGACTGACCCGGTACCCATTTAAGGCTGGATCAACCCGGGAGCCGTTGCGGTCTGAAAAAAACCTTCCGCCTCAACCGAGGACCATCACGTGCGATGCCAGCTCGCTAACCACTGCGCTATGCGGCTCTCTAAAGATATTTATTGATACCTATTATTTTCTGTTACTGTCAGATTCATGAGTATTAAACTTGAACCACCCAATTTAGATTCCTAGTCTTTACTGGGAACGACATGACAAGCCCACTATAATTATTTGCATGTTGTAAGAAATAGTTGTACTCGAAGCTAGCAAACTTATAATGTAAGAGTAACACGTATTGTTACATACATCAACACGGTAATCATTTCCTAAAAGGGATCTGAAGAAGGTTGGGTATGGTGCTGGCAGCCTTATAATGTGAAACGAATTTAAATAACACATACTGAATACAATATTTACTGCAAGTGCACCCATCTAGGGTCCCATCTGGTTTAAGTAATGGGACAGCTGCTGTAGTCTCCTCTGCTTTATCTGGGGTGAAAAAAGGATATGGCAAGAATGCTATGCAGATTAGTTGTTGTTTATCTTCACAAGCTTCTCGTCAGTCTGTAAACCATTTATGGGTCTCTCAATCACTAATGGGTCTCTCACTCACCAATGGGTCTCTCACTCACTTATGGGTCTCTCACTCACCAATGGTTCTCTCACTCACTTATGAGTCTCTCACTCACTAATGGGTCTCTCACTCACCAATGGTTCTCTCACTCACTTATGGGTCTCTCACTCACTAATGGGTCTCTCACTCACCAATGGGTCTCTCACTCACGTATGGGTCTCTCACTCACCAATGGGTCTCTCACTCACTTATGAGTCTCTCACTCACTAATGGGTCTCTCACTCACTAATGGGTCTCTCACTCACCAATGGGTCTCTCACTCACTTATGGGTCTCTCACTCACCAATGGGTCTCTCACTCACTTATGAGTCTCTCACTCACTAATGGGTCTCTCACTCACTAATGGGTCTCTCACTCACCAATGGGTCTCTCACTCACTAATGGGTCTCTCACTCACTTATGAGTCTCTCACTCACCAATGGGTCTCTCACTCACCAATGGGTCTCTCACTCACTAATGGGTCTCTCACTCACTAATGGGTCTCTCACTCACTAATGGGTCTCTCATTCACTTATGGTTCTCTAACGTATTGGTCTCTCACTCCCTTATGGGTTTCTCGCTCAATTATGGGTCTCAAACTTATGGGTGGTATCAAGATGATGAGCAGCGCATGAGCTGCAGTGGTCAGCGACCCATAGCTGACTGCTAGCGTCAGGGCCAGCGAACCATAGCTGCCAAAACCCTTCTACACCTCCACGCGGTGATCCTGGATAACATGCTACAGCAGGGCAGACTGTCTAAGGAGAAGGGACCGAAGAGGGAATGCTAACCCGGCACTCAAAAAGTGCTTGCTGAAGTCGGATGTGTTGGATCGAAAGGTGCAAATATCGCAGCCACGCTGTAAACTACGACACAACGCATTCCGTTCTCCGGACTACATTCTGCTACTTAAACCTTTTCAGGGTTTGGTAGTGGGAGATTGAGAACGAGCGAAGAAGAAGAAGAAGAAGAAGAAGAAGAAGAAGAAGAAGAAGAAGAAGAAGAAGAAGAAAAAGAAGAAGAAGAAACTTTTGGGTGTCTCACTCACTGATGAATCCCTCACTCACTTATGTGTTTCTCACTCACTTATGTGTCTCTCACTTATCGGTCTCTCACTCACTAATGGGTCTCTCACTTATCGGTCTCTCACTCACTAATGGGTCTCTCACTCACTAATGGGTCTCTCACTAATGGGTCTCTCACTCACTAATGGGTCTCTCACTCACTAATGGGTCTCTCACTTATGTGTCTCTCACTCACTTATGTGTCTCTCACTCACTAATGGGTCTCTCACTTATGGGTCTCTCACTCACTAATGGGTCTCTCACTCACTAATGGGTCTCTCACTTATCGGTCTCTCACTCACTAATGGGTCTCTCACTTATCGGTCTCTCACTCACTAATGGGTCTCTCACTTATCGGTCTCTCACTCACTAATGGGTCGTTCACTTATGTGTCTCTCACTCACTAATGGGTCTCTCACTCACTAATGGGTCTCTCCCTTATGTGTCTCTCACTCACTAATAGATTCTCACTTATGTGTCTCTCACTCACTAATGGGTCGTTCACTTATGGGTCTCACTTAGAGGTGTCTCTCTCACTTATGTCTCTATCTCAATTATGGGTCTCTCACTCACTTATTGGTCATCCACTTGTGAGCTAGGCATCTACTTATCAGTCATCCACCTAGGGGCTAGTCATTGACTTATGAGTCAGTCATTCACTTATAGACTAATCATTTACTTATGAGTCAGTCATCCACCTATAGACTAGTCATCCACTTATGAGTCAGTCATCCACCTATAGACTAGTCATCCACTTATGAGTCAGTCATCCACCTATAGACTAAATCATCCACTTATGAGTCAGTCATCCACCTATAGACTAGTCATCCACGTATGACTCATACATCCACCTATGGGCAAGTCATCCACTTCTAATATCCGCCTCGATGACACCAACGCGCTAAGTCCCAGACCCCCAAGCGTTGATAGCTGATCTAACGCTTAGTTTATTCATGATGTCAAATGTCACGGTTGATGACACCAGGACAGTAGACCATATAGGATTACCAATGCAATAATGATTCTTTCATACTAGGCAAAGGTACCCGTGCCACATGTATTACCTTAGGGATTGAGTACTACTTACCGGATTGGTCTGCTAATAATGCGATGTTTTTTATGCTAAAAACGTTTATCCTGAAAAGTATACTAATATCATATGCGAAACCTAACATTTATAACTTAATAAAATAACGACAAATTCACCGAATGATAGTGAACACACTAACGTGCTTTTAATGGCCTAGGCGGACTCTAGGATGACTTTGTGTTGGAAGACTTCATCTGGGACTTCCTGTTCTCTACCTACGACAGCTGGAAGAAGAAATATGAGATGTGCATAATGACTGCGCGTTATCTGTAATCTGTATCCTGGTATTCAATTAGACATAATTTGTCTGCTTTCAGGTAGCCAAACGTTGCTTAATTTCATTTCCGCCTTTTGCACTGAAAATCAAGGTGAACCATCTCTCCATCTCACTGGTGGGCGACTGAATGGACGTTTAAGGCTGTAGGTGCACCAGAACGTAGCTTTAAATGTCCATCTATTGTAAGGAATGCGTGCTATGGCCAATATGCCTTTGTGTATCTGTGCACGACTTTTCTTGACCTAACAAAGGCATTTGACACTGTCTGCAGGAACGGACTCTGGAAAATAACTGCAAAATTCAGTTTTCAAAAAAAATGTTTATGATGGCATGTTAGCCCGCGTAATGAATGATGGTGAACTCTCTGCAGCATTCCCAGCCATAAATGGAGTCAAACAGGTCTGTGTGCTGGCCCCATGCAACGGGGACCACTCTTCCCCTACTCTCTCTTCTCACCTCACTCTGTTTCATTTGACTCTATCCCACAGTCACACCCTTGCACAACTTTCACACGCGCCCTCCTGGTAAAGCCCTTCCATTGCACTTTGGTTGGGCTAGCTTCCGAGGGCGCACAAACCTAGCGTAGGTACATACAGATGCACACATGCATCCAAGCACTGGTTTATGCGTCCTGATATCGCCCAATTGACTACGGTCTGGGGTGGAAAATGGCGCGCCTCCGCCAGTAGAAACTAGTGAGGCAAACATTTAAGCAAAATAAAAAAAAGTGTGCTGGCCCAAACACGTTTTAGTATGGTATTTCTAGACATGCTTTCTGATGCAATACGTGACTGTAACACTGGCAGACCGGACGGATGGGTAACTGTTCACTACGATGCGCCCAAAGGCCCTCACAACGGTGAAAGAAGCAACTATCTTAGATCTCTTCTTTGCCGACGATTGCGCAATTAACACGTGCTCAGAACAGAACATACAAGGCAACCACGAACGAGTTCTCAACTGCGTGTACTAGTTTTGGTCTTACTATAAACTCCAAGAAAACGGAGGTATTGTTTCTACTTCGTCCGGGGAGCCCCTACCACGTACCAGCAGACGTAACTGTGCAGGGACATCGCCTAGAAGCAGTTGATAACTTTACCTACCTTGACAGTACCCTCACCAGAGATAGAAATATTGACTCTGAGGTCCACAACAGGATTTCCAAGGCGAGTACTGCGTTCAGAAGACTACAAGAAAATGTTTGGGACCGGCAGAGAATCAGTGTTGCCACCAAGATTAGTGTGTATCGTGCTGTTATGTTAACCACCCTTATGTACGCATGCTAAACATGGACAGTCTATAACAGGCATGTCAGGAAACTTAATCATTTCTATGTAAACTGTCTCCGCAGACTGCTCAGGATCTGTAGGCAGGACAGAGTTCCCAACTCTGAAGTCCTCAGCAGCGCTAGACGCTCTGGCATCCATACGCTGCTACAAAAAGCCAAGATCAAATGATCAGGGCATGTTGTTCGCATGTCAGATGAGCGCCTTCTTAAACAACTGTTGTACAGTGAGCTCATGACAGGACAGTGTTCGCAGGAAGACAAAAGAAACGATACAAACACACGAAAAGTTTCATTCAAAAGTTTCTTTACTGCTGTTGCTGCCTTGGAGCTACTAGTTCCGAATAGCACAGCCTGGCGCACTGTCGTCCCACATGGTGCTTGAACCGCTGAGCTGAGGACCATCACGGAAGTGCAGGAAAAGTGAGCTGCACGAAACGAAAAAAATGCAAGACTGCCCAGCTACAAATGCTGTTTACGTGTGCGGTATAGTTTGTCACGCTCAGATCGGACTGTACAGACAAATTCAGTCACATCTGAAAAAACATGTCTATCGCTGTCGCCATCTTCGCTTGCGATGGGCAACTCTCTAAGAGAAGAGTAATTACGACATCACTGAAGAACGTTTGAAACTTAAATTCGGTTCTGTAGGGCAATTGCTGTCAATGCGAGTTAAAGGTAAATTAAGGTGGTTAGCTCCCAGTGTTCCGAAACCTTCTTTAGTTTTGAAAATGCTGTTATGGACTTCATAGTCCAGAATCGTTTCTCTGCTGAATGAACTGCTAGTGGCAATAGCATTTGCTTGCAGACGATGGTCCAAAATAGTAATATTTTGTTTCTGTTAGAGCCTTGTGTGCGTAAGCAGGTTACAACCGAGATGAGTTTATCGTGCTCTGATGTTAAACCATTCTGTACATGCACAAACGATAGACAGCGTGTAGCATACGCAGAATGTGCAACATCCCAACTGCAGAATATATTCATGTAAGCCCCACATATGGTCAGGCCAGCCGTGCTAGGATACAGTCGCATATCACAACCCAGTTAAAAATAGGCTAAAGAGAACCAGCTTCATTCATATATCCAACAACTTACCAAAAATATGGAGAACTGATTCCCAACCAACCTACAGAAATAGAAATACTTATTAACTATGAAGAGCCAAGCTGCAACATAAACAACATCGAAATAAGTACAGAGATCCCAGGAATAAGAAGAAAAGACCAACACAGTGTCCACGAGCTGAAAATTTTAGCACAAACAATGATTGAGGAGAAATATAATGCCAAGGAATAGACACAGGTGTACACAGATGGTTTAGCAGATTGGGCAGGCTGAAACAAGGAAGGAGGCATATTCATAAGACACAAAAGAGGAAATATAACAGAAAAGGCCCTCCCAACAGGAAAGTTGTCCACAAACTTCAGAGCATAATCGATGGCCCTCCTGCGAGCACTGAGAATACTTCAAACAGAATGGCAACCTCCAACAAAAATAGCTGTATTCACTGACTGCAGAGAACTATTAGAAACAATTCAAAAAACAAACAACAAACCACAGTTATCAGAGATCAGAGCATAACTGGGAAAACTTTAGTGATCCTCAACAATAGCGCTCCAGTGGCTACCCTCCCATTGCGGAATGACGGGAAACGATAGAGCTGATGCTCTGGCAAAATATCACAGAAAAATGGCACAATTTAATCATCGAGTACCATACAGAGAAATCAAGAACATCATCATAAATCAGTATATGCACCAATGGAGAAAAGACAGAAGCATAAGCAGTACACCAGACCCAATTCACCAACTCAAAAGAAATCAAGAAACTACCTTATTTCGCCTGAGAACTGGACGCTGCAGAGTACTAGAACATCAATACCGACTGAATATCTTACACACCGATGAGTGCCCATGTGGAACAGGATGCCAGAACCAACCCTGAACATATTCTACAAGAATGCCCAATCTATAGGGAAATGAGTTGCCAGCCTGGCCAGAGGGTGCGGAGCTGAGACAAAAGATGTGGAGCAGCCGCTCCGACCATGGTGAAGACTACAGACTTCATTATGACAACTGGCCTGCATATATAGCATGACCAAAAGATCATGAACGCAAAGAAGAAGAAGAAACATGTCTATTGCTGTCGACATCTTCGCTACGGATGGACAACTAACTAACTAAGAGAAGAGTGTCTACGATATCACTGAAGAATGTTTGAAACTTAATTTTGGTATTGTAAATTCGATTCTGTAGAGAAACTGCTGTCAATGCGAGTTAAAGGTAAATTAAGGTGGTTAGCTCCCAGTCTTCCAAAATCTTCTTTAGTTTTGACAATGCTCTTCGTTCCTCTGCTGAATGAACTGCTATGTCAATAGCATTTGCTTGGAGACGATGGTCCAAAATAGTAATATTTTATTTCTGTTAGAGCCTTGTGTGCGTAAGCAAGTTGCAACCGAGATGAGTTTATCGTGTTCTGATGTTGAGCCATTATGTACAGGCACAAACGATAGACAGCGTATAACAGGCGCAGAATGTGCAACATCGCAGCTGCAGAATATATTCATGTAAGCCCCATGGTGAGGCCCGCCGTGCTAGGATACAGTCGCATATCACTACACACATGTCACTATATCGCCATCTTTGCTTGCACTGTGCAACTATTATTATGATTATTATTATTAATTGTTTGATCAATTTGTTTGACACTGTGATGTTTATGGGGATCAAGTTTAAACAAATGAACGCAACCTGTAAAGATAAAGAAAGCAATACAACCAGACATGTTCTGGTTTAAAACTGACAGTGAAAGAGACGGAACCAATAGAACAAATAACTGGTGTGGGAATTGCATAGCCCATTTCCTTAGAGGAAAGAACACATCTATTGCATGTATATACGTTTCGTTAAAGGTAAGTTCTTGTTTTCGAAGCTACCCACACTGAATTGTTCGCTCTAATGAATATTCTTTGGTAGTAGATTCTAGTGATTAGCCTAATACACCTAGGTGTACTGAAGAATGTGGGTATAAGTCCGTCTGACTGTAGGGCAATGTACGGATTGTTAAGAGGATCACCATTACAACTTTTAGTGTCGATCCACACTTTACTTGACAGGCTGCTGTGACACAGATTACTGTCAGGTGGGTGGTGTGGGGGTGAGGTGGGTGGTGTAGAAATGAGGTCAGTGGTGTGGATGAGGTGAGTGGTGTGGAAGTGAGGTAAGTGGTGTAGAAATGAGGTCAGTGGTGTGGATGAGGTGAGTGGTGTGGAAGTGAGGTGGGTGATGTGGAAGTGAGGTGGGTGGTGTGGAAGTGAGGTTGGTGGTGTGGAAGTGAGGTGGGTGATGTGGAAGTGAGGTGGGTGGTGTGAAAGTGAGGTTAGTGGTGTGGAAGTGAGGTGGGTGATGTGGAAGGGAGGTGGGTGGTGTGGAAGTGAGGTGGGGGTCATGCTTGTTCGGATTACTGTCAGATGCGTGGTGTGGAAGTGAGGTGGGTGGTGTGGAAGTGAGGTAAGTGGTGTAGAAAGGAGGTCAGTGGTGTGGATGAGATGAGTGGTGTGGAAGTGAGGTGGGTGATGTGGAAGTGAGGTGGGTGGTGTGGAAGTGAGGTTGGTGGTGTGGAAGTGAGGTGGGTGATGTGGAAGGGAGGTGGGTGGTGTGGAAGTGAGGTAGGTGATGTGGAAGGGAGGTGGGTGGTATGAAAGTGAGGTGGGGGTCATGCTTGTTCGGATTACTGTCAGATGCGGGGTGTGGAAGTGAGGCGGGTGGTGTGCAAGTGATGTGGGGATCATACCGAGGCTACTCGGTAATCTCACCAGTATGAGAATCAAAATGTCGATGTCCACCTCTGCACCTAGAAGCAATGACAGCTCAGCGGTTACCAGAACACCTGCAGGCAGATTGCAAGGCCTAAGCTGCTGGATAAGCTACATGTTAATAGGGAAACACCTATCTGCTAGAAACTCCATCCCTCGCCTTCCTGAAACCTAGCAAGCTACATGTTAATAGGGAAACACCTATCTGCTAGAAACTCCATCCCTCGCCTTCCTGAAACCTAGCAAGCTACATGATGGAAACCACCCACACATTTACTACCAAAATACAAATCAAAGTCCACACGACAGAAATATGGATGCACAGTATGACATCTTCTATGGTCCAAGGAGATGAACTTACATAATTCTAGTATAGCTTGTGGATAACCGACATGCTTTATTGAACACCAGGATTTAAGTATTCCAGATGTCTTACAATACATCCAGAGTGCGGTGTCCCAAGTCTAACTCTAAAGAAAATGTCCCATGATTGGTCCTGTAAAAAAAACAGCATTGGGCCTGTAAGAAAAATAGCATTGGGCCTGTAAGAAAAACAGCATTGGGCCTGTAAGAAAAACAGCATTGGGCCTGTAAGAAAAACAGCATTGGGCCTGTAAAAAAAAACAGCATTGGGCCTGTAAGAAAAACAGCATTGGGCCTGTAAGAAAAATAGCATTGGGCCTGTAAGAAAAAACAGCATTGGGCCTGTAAGAAAAAACAGCTTTGGTTCTGTAAGAAAAACAGCATTGGGCCTGTAAGAAAAACAGCATTGGGCCTGTTTTATCCATGTACATTATATAATGTAGTTTCTATGCTCAAGGGGGGAGAACAATGCATGGAACATTTCCCGTGCAACGTGTCCGTCGTGGAAATGTGCAGCAACTCGGTAAGCCTGTCACGAGTGCTGGATCGATATGGTAACTGCACGAACAGTCTACAGTCAATGTTCGCTAAAGTGTGAAGGTTATTTGTTAGTTAACGAGTTCTCTGTGGATTTTGGTGTCTGTGTGTGTGTGTGAGTGCGTGTGTGTGTGTGTGTGGGGGGGGGGGGAGGGGGGATGTTTGTGTGTGTGTGCGTATGTGTGTGTGTGCGCGTGTGTGGGTGTCTGTGTGTGTATATGTATGTGTTTTTGGCTCTGCATATCTGAGAATTAAACCACATCATAATTCGAAGATAAAGTGAGCAGAAATATGATAAGAATGAAATAACAGGTTGAATGAGAATACATGCACAGAGACGAACTATCTTTAAGGAGTAACCGAGCGGCAAATCACTTGTTTCATACAGCAAAGATATCGGGTTCGATCCCCATTATCGACACATTCTAGTCGACCCTGATAAAACGGGTGTATATAGGGGATGTCTCATTTGGAAACCGTGTGGTCTATGGCTGTGCGTTCTGTTTACAATCCCATCGTTCTAGGTTCCCATTACGTCGGGCTGGCTTTGTTCCTTGTTCATGTTATGACTGCTTCTCTCAGTCGACATAGGTATAAATTAGTACTTGACGAAGTCAGGGGCAAATTTCGGAGCCGCCGCTGAAGCTACGCAGTTAGTGCTCTGTCGTTTGCTCTTTCGGCGATGAAAGGGACTCAGCTCATTGGGGGGCGATAAGGTTCAGGGAAGTCTGTTCTATTAGCAATGTTTCTATTTCCGCAGGGAAGTCGGTTCTATTAGCAATGTTTCTATTTCCGCAGGGAAGTCGGTTCTATTAGCAATGTTTCTATTTCCGCAGGGAAGTCGGTTCTATTAGCAATGTTTCTATTTCCGCAGGGAAGTCGGTTCTATTAGCAATGTTTCTATTTCCGCAGGGAAGAAAAATGTGCGAAGTCTGTAACTGCCACTCTAATAAATAAAACAGCTGAGAAACCTCTTACAATGAAGTTCCTAACACTTCATCCCCGACTGCGGTATCTACCGGGGAACAGCGTTTATCTTTAGATCGTTTTCAGCAAAAGTATTCCACATCCTGTCAGTGTTGACTGTTAAGAGTTTTGTCTGCCTTTGCTGATGCTTGTTTTGTCAACGCTCTGGTCAAATCTTAATTGAGAGAAAACATCAATATGTCTCAACAAGTTCAGTCCACACACGGACTAGTTATGGGGTGGGATGTCTACAAATGTTTGCTGTTTGCCTAGACATGCAACGTTGGCATGCCTTCCACTGTTATCAATTCCTGGAATACGGGCAGTTATTAATTCAATTGGCAGTGCCAAACGGTTGAATGTATATGTTTTCATTATTTGGTTCTGTCTCCATCAGATTGTTGATGGTTGACTGGATTGCTTCTCTTCCATGTGGAAGATAGTAGAATGTTGATGTTATATTAAGTTGTGTTTCTGTCTCCGTTAGGTTGTTGATGGTTGACTGGATTGCTTCTCTTCCATGTGGAAGATAGTAGAATGTTGATGTTATATTAAGTTGTGTTTCTGTCTCCGTTAGGTTGTTGATGGTTGACTGGATTGCTTATCTTCCATGTGGAAGATAGTGGAATGTTGATGTTATTTTGTGTCCACATATTGTTGATGGCTGACTGGATTGCTTATCTTCCATGTGGAAGATAGTGGAATGTTGATTTTATTTTGTGTCCACATATTGTTGATGGCTGACTGGATTGCTTGTCTTCCATGTGGAAGATAGTGGAATGTTGATATTAGTATGTGTCCACCTTAGATTATTAATGGTCGAGGGAGGTGCTTCTCTTCCATGGGGAAGTTAGTGGAATGTTCATGTTATTTCTGTCTCTGTGTACCGTTTAGTTGAAGAACGACATTGCTTGTCTTCACAGAGTCAGAAAGTGCGTTTTTAAACAGTGCTGTGTTTCCTTTGTATGGTTTTGCTGATTGAGAGAGCTGATTCTGTTGCATGTGTTTGGTAGTGACATTTACATGTTATACTCGGGTGTTTGCCTTCCATGTTTCTAATAATTCTAAATGAAATTTTCTTCGTAAGTTATTTTGAGTATCTAGATAGTATGGTAGACAGGGGGGATTTATTCTCTTTTCTGAGCTTTTCAGTGGGACGCATTGTTTCCTAGTTTGTTTTTCTTTTCAAATAGGGTGCTGACAATTCTAGAGATTGCTTCCTATCCTTGTGTCAGGCAGTGGAGCTTGATTCTAGAGATTGCTTCATATCTTTGTGTCAGGCAGTGGAGCTTGATTCTAGAGATTGCTTCATATCTTTGTGTCAGGCAGTGGAGCTTGAATCTAGAGATTGCTTCATATCTTTGCGTCAGGCAGTGGAGCTTGATTCTAGAGATTGCTTCATATCTTTGTGTCAGGCAGTGGAGCTTGAATCTAGAGATTGCTTCATATCTTTGCGTCAGGCAATGGAGCTTGATTCTAGAGATTGCTTCATATCTTTGCGTCAGGCAGTGGAGCTTGATTCTAGAGATTGCTTCCTATATTTGCATCAGGCAGTGGAGCTTGATTCTAGAGATTGCTTCCTATATTTGCATCAGGCAGTGGAGCTTGATTCTAGAGATTGCTTCCTATATTTGCATCAGGCAGTGGAGCATCCTTCTGATCTTATGTTGATGTCTACACATTACGCGATGATGATGAAGATCGTTAGGGTAGTAGTAGCTTCCTCATTTCGAACAATAACGAGCATCCTAGAAGATTGTATTTGAAAGTCATCTTCTCTTGAATGTTTCCGTGTGTATAATAGTATGGTTTGTTGTCACCTTGTGCTGGTGTGTGTTAAGAGATGCTTACCACGTTCTGAACCGCCAAATGTATGCTCTGATCTCAGCGGCTACAACTCAAGCATACTAGTTCTTTACCCACGCGGTACCCGAGCTCAAAAGAATAATTCACTGTAACCTTCCAATGATGTAGTAAAGGACAACTAAAGAAAATTTTGCTTGGGGATAGCAACATCATGTAGAAGATCTGCTTTTGAAACCGCCACTTAAAATGTTTGGAATTTATGCTTCCTTTTAACGTGACCAGTTGTGTTGTTGGCCCAATGCTTCACGGAAGCGAACAGTCCATGAATCAATCGGCATATCGCCAATTTAGAATTTGTTTAACTCATGGTACTAACTTCCATGTGTATAATCTGAAAACCTAGATTGTGTTAAAGTGACCATTGATTCCACGAAAGCGCCGTGTGGCATATTGGAGATATGACGTTATACCATAAGTTTTTTTGTCTGACGTCACATGATGGAGGATGTGGTCAGCATGAGGGAGGATGTGGTCAGCATGAGGGACGATGTGGTCAGCACGAGGGACGATGTGGTCAGTGGAGGCAGGATGTAGTCAGTGGAGGCAGGATGTGGTCAGTGGAGGCAGGATGTGGTCAGTACGAGGAACGATGTGGTCAGCTTGAGTGAGGATGTGTCAGCACGAGGGAGGATGTGGTCAGTGGATGCAGGATTTGGTCAGTACGAAGCAAGATGGGGTCAGTACGAGGCAGGACGTGGTCAGCATCAATCGGATCACCATAGTTTCACATACAGGCTCCAGCAGCCAATTTGAGCCTGGATCGACCGGGAAGTTGTTTTGCGGCGGAAAAAGTATCCCGCATCAATTGGGGCTTGAATGTAATTCACTAGACTGGGTATCCAGTTTATTAATCGCTGCACTATCGTTACCCATACACATGTGAAATGTAATCTCATAGCAGACACTGCCATCGCAAATTAAGTGTTTAAGCCTTCATTGAGCTAACCTACAGATTTGGGAGATGAGTGGCCGATTTCTATCCTCGCTGCCTTTTTTCTTGCATAGCTATCAACCTGGTGTCCATTTACAGCTGGGTCGACATTAACTGTTGGAGTTGAACCCCTTTCCTTTGCCATGAACAGTGTGTACTCTAATACTTCGCTAATCAGCCCCACTACGTGACCCATTCATTAGTGAAAACCATAGAAGTATCAAATAATTAGAATTATTTTATGAAAAATCTATTAAGTGTTTACAATTACAATTTTATGGGTTAAAATCAAGCTTACCTGAACGACAAGACTGTGTTAAAGAGATCCTTAGATGGGTTAAAGTCAAGCTTACCTGAACGACAAGACTGTGTTAAAGAGATCCTTAGATGGGTTAAAGTCAAGCTTACCTGAACGACAAGACTGTGTTAAAGAGATCCTTAGATGGGTTAAAGTCAAGCTTACCTGAACGACAAGAATGTGATAATTCGCTAAGACACGTGTTGTTATAATGCCATTTTTAGGTCGCTCGTTGTACACACTCCTGATCTGTTCTCACAGTTTGTTTGTCCTGCTTGACTCACGTTTAATTCCATGCGCGCGAAATATTTAACTCATGTTTGTAGTGCTATTATACCACATACGGCCATTTTATGTATTTTATTGTGCCCCTGCTGTTCATATATTATGCCACACACAACAAAAGAACATTTCGGACAATGATAAGATATTACTGAAGAAGTCTGTCTGAAAGCAATGACAGCCGGGATACTGGAGTTTTGATGCTGGAGCCAGGTAGCCGAAAGCTATATATCTGTTCGGCCATGAGAAGGCTCTGTCCTTCGTCGTTTTCCCTAGTCCCATTTGACTATTAGCAGTAACTGTTTGGACAGTTTCCGTCCTGCTGGCTACTAGACATGGCGGAAGGTGTAACTCTGGGTTCTCCAGGATCCAGTCTATTCCCTGCTATATTTAGCATGCGCAGCAGTATCCCCAGCTACGGGTTTTAATAAGTGGGTAGTTTTGCCAGTGACAAACACTGAGACGTAGTACATTGTTATCGCTAACATTTCATCTTTGACTGCATTTTGTGATAAGAGAAACCATGTGCCTTCCATCATAAAGTAAATACGTCTGACGAATGAATAAACTGAAGTAACATCAGTTCAGACAAAGTGCCGTCACCTCTAGGAATGAGAAGCCTTTAACTGTTTCAGAAAATCTTAACATATATATTCGTTCCTTCCCAAAAAGATTTTTCCCTTCCCTCTCATACCACTGTCTCCTTCTCTCTCATATCAATTTCTCCTTCTCTCTCATAATGAGGTCTTCCTTTCAACCAATAACGATGTTTTCTTTCCTTCTCATAACGATGTCTTCCTTTCCTCACAGAACGATGCCGTCCGTCCTTTTCATATCGATTTCTTCTTTTTTTCTCATAATGATGTCTTACTTCATTCTTATAACGATGTCTTCCTTCCATAACGATGTCTTCCTTCTTTCTCATATTGATGTCATCCCTTCCATAGCGATGTCTTCCTTCCCTTTTATAACGGTGTTTTCCTTCCCTTTCATAGCGATGTTTTCACTCTCATAACGATAACTTCCTTTCATAGCGATGTCTTCTTTCCCTTTCATAACGGTGTTTTCCTTCCCTTTCATAGCGATGTTTTCACTCTCATAACGATAACTTCCTTTCATAGTGATGTCTTCCTTCCCTTTCATAACGGTGTTTTCCTTCCCTTTCATAGCGATGTCTTCCTTCCCTTTCATAACGGTGTTTTCCTTCCCTTTCATAGCGATGTTTTCACTCTCATAACGATAACTTCCTTTCATAACGATGTCTTCCTTCTTTCTCATAACGATAATTCTTTACTTCTCATAACGATGTCTTCCCTTCTATTATGATGCTTCATTCCTTACCATATTAATGTATCCATTTCCATTCATAACGATGTCTGCCTTCCCTCTCATAATGATATATTTCTACCCTCTCATAGCGATGTATCCCTTCCTTCTCATAGCCATGTCTCACTTCCCTCTGATAGCGATGTTTCCTTTTTCTCTTATAACGATGTCTTTCTTTCATCCTTCTTCTTTTTCTTCTGCGTACACAGTCAGAAAGTAACCATTATTTTTTCGAAAAAAGCGGCGGTCATCCTGAGACTCTCGCCACTACCATAGAGCTTGTCTTGCAGTTCCACTGGCAATGGCCACATCTGCTCTCTCTGATCCCCGTATGTCGGGCAGTTCTGCAGCAGATGTTCAGTGGTCATTTTACCAGTACCGCACGGGCATTCGTCGGTACACCCTATCTTCAATTTGTTGAATAGGTGGTACCTCAGTCTATTGTGGCCAGTGCGAAGTCTGAAGACAACGACCTGCTCTCTTCGGTTCAACTGGTAATAGGCATCGTTTTTGGTGTAACCAGTATGTTCGGTTTCCCATTTGGTAATGTACCTGGCTTTGATAAGCCGTTTTGACTCTTCGTACGTCATACTGGTATCTGTTTGTGGTAGCCTTGCACCTTCTTTTGCCAGTCTGTCTGCCTCCTCGTTGCCTTGGATGTTGCAGTGTGACGGAACCCACTGTACCACTACCCTTTTTGGTGCGGACAGCTGGCACAGTTTGCAGAGTGCTGCTCTTAAGTCATTAAGCTCAGTGTTTTTCTGGCTTTTTAGCGCTGTGACTACGGCGAGAGCATCTGTCAGCAAGACTATGTGGCTCTCATTTTCACTGTGTGTTGCCATTTCTTCCACTGCCGCCCTCAGTGCCTCTGCCTCCGCTCTGAAATTGCTTGTGTACTTACCAGTAGCGAATGACAGTGTTATTTTTCTGCCATTTGGTAGGTTCAGGAATGCTCCTGCCCCTCCGTTCTGTGTAGTGTTTGTTACAGAACCGTCGGTGTATGCATGGGTCCAGTCCATGCTTGGGTAGCTTTTCGTTATGAAGCTTAGGGTAGTGTCTCTCCTTTCTTTTTCGGTCTGGCAGTTTTTGTTTGCAATACCTGGTATATTTTCTACCACCTCTGGAAATATATCCTGCCTCCAAGTAGGTTTTCGTACAGTAGTGATGGGTTTTGGTGTTGTTAGTGCGTTTATGGGATCTTCGTGCATCTTTGCTTTGGCTATTTCTGCAAAGTTTCTCCGCTTTAGTTTCCCAGTTCCCAAATTGTTTAGCCTCTGGTACATTGGATGGTCCGTCAGTCTTCGGAGTTTCTCTGACTGCAGCTGGGCTCTGCAGTCTCTTCTGTCGGTCATGGATTGCAGTTTTGTAATCTTTTCAAGTTCTACAATTGGCGTTGACTTCATGCCACCTGTTATGATTCTCATGGCTTGGTTTTGAAGTTTGTTAACTTTATTGAAGTTCGCCTTCGCTGCTGTTGTCCATGCCGCGATGCCATACTCGAGAACTGGTCTCACTCTTCCAGTGTACAGTTTCTTTAGTATGCCTTCGTCTGCTCCCCAGCTTGTGCCAGCAAGTTTCCTCATGATCGCCATTCTTTATCTGGCTTTCATTCGGTTTCTCTCAATCTGACTTTTCCATGTCATGCGCCGATCAAATGTGACTCCCAGATAGGTTGGGTTGTCGTTTGGCTGCAGGATTTTGCCATTTAGGCTTAATTTGGTACTTTGGGGTTTTAATGAGAGCGAGAATATTGTGCACGTGGTTTTCTCCTCGTTTATTTTGACCAGCCATGAGTTCGCCCACTCTTCCAGCGATGTTAGGGCCGTTTGCATCCGATTTCTTGCTATGGTGAGATTCTTTTCAGAGGTCCACATAGCCAGATCGTCTGCAAACATTGAGCTATGGACTCTTCTTGGTATATTCTCTGTAATATCGTTTATATATACCAGGAAGAGTGTGGGTGACAGTACTCCCCCTTGGGGTACTCCCTGCTCGAGTGTCACCTTTTTGCTCATCTGCCCTTGTACTTGGACTCTGGCCGTTCTTTGTTTGAGGTAGTGGTTGATCCACTTGTACATCTTCCCACAAACATCACTTCTTCTTAGCTTGACTCTAAGTCCATCCTTCCAGACTTTGTCAAATGCCTTTTCCAGATCCACCCAAACAGCTACTGTGTGTTTCTGTGCCTGGTAGGCATCTTCTATCTCCTGGGCTATGAGGATGACCTGGTCCTCAGTGGATCTGTGCTGTCTAAAGCCGGCTTGCTGTGGAATTAGTATTCGTTTCTTTCATCCAATGACAATGACTTCCTTCCTTCTCATAATCATTTTTCTTCCTATAACGATGCGGTCCTTCCCTTTCATAACGATACGCCCCTCCCCTCCTCCGTCCTTCGCCGTTGTCTTACTTTTTTCAATACTCAACTATAAATATTCAAGTATCAGACCATGCCGTTGGGGATAGAGTGTGGAAGACTTTTCTGAATATGTCTATAACTTCTATGTGATTCAGGCAACCATGTTTTTCCTCATTGTACGCTGGAGATCCTGGTTGATAGGAGTAGAGTCCATGTAACCTGTTGGTCTTGCCGAAATTGCCGACTAAAGATAGTTTGTGCTTGAAGCTAAGCTACCTATTTTCACGGTTTTTATAACGTTACCGGCTATATTAGTAACACTTTGCTCCAACGGGAGCGAAACGACGAATAACTTACTTGATATGCCTATTTACACTTGAGTAGTTTGTAACTCATCGTAACGGACAAGCAAACCCAAACTCTTTGTCTTGAGGCACATGTGCTCTAAGGGTCATTTTTTAAAGAAAGCATTAAATGCATTGTAAGGAGTGAACACAAATAGACTATACACATAACATATAAGTAGGGAGAGGAGGATACACTTCTAGTCTAGTAAATGTGTACACATAACGTGTATCATTGACATGACGCCATGTTTCCTAACGCAGGTCTCTAAGAGAGTTAGCTCTCCAATGTATGAACATTTCTGCTGTTAGATTTGTTTGGCGTTTTCGTTTGTGATACTTATTGTTCCTGGCGAGAATCTTTCGGTTGTAAATTAGGTTCCGTTAGTGTATCTGGTCCGATGCAGTATCTGATCCATAATTGCTGATGTTATTAAACCTTAAATATGGATAAAGATGCTGAGCAGCACATGAGCTGCAGTGGTCAGCGACCCATAGCTGACTGCTAGCGTCAGGGCCAGCGAACCATAGCTGCCAAGACCCTTCTACACCTCCACGCGGTGATCCTGGATAACAGGCTGCAGCAGGGCAGACTTGCTAAGGAGAAGGGGTCGATGAGGGAATGCTAACCCGGTACTCACAAATTGCTTGCTGAAGTCGGATGTGTTGGACCGCAGCCAAGATGTAAACTACGACACAACGAATTCCGTTCTCTGGACTACATTCTGCTACTTTAGCCCTTTCAGGGTTTGGTAGTGGGAGATTGAGAACGAACGAAGAAGAAGAAGAAACCTTAAATATGTCAACAAATTAGTGACAACTATCGCACAGACAGACATGTTGTCAGCACTCGGAAAAAGTATACAGCGAACAACAGAAAATAAATAACACGTTATAGACAATTCGGAGTCGAGCCCAGGACCCGCAGATAACGTTTGCGCCTCTCATTACCACATTATTTACAAATAAACTCAAAACAAAAATGCTCCAATTCATGCATGTGAAGATGAAGTTGTTTTGTACCAGCACATTCCTTAAATTCGGGTACAACGGTGAATCGAAGGTTAAACTGAATTGGTTTTCATTATTACGCTTTGTAGGAGTCTGCTAATTTTTGTTTAAATGTCAGTTTACTTTTTGGCTGCTCCATGTATATTTTGGTCACGTCTGAGGACAAAGGAAAAGATGAAGAAGGAGAAAATAATAAAATTAGGAAGGAGAAGAAGAATAAGAACAAGAAGACGTAGAAGAAAATAATAATAATAATAAAAAGTTGATAATAATAATAACATAATGAAAATAATAATAATAAGAAGAAGAAGACGTTTATAGTTGTGATGACAAAGTGACGTTTTAATTTGTTCTTGTTTCAGATTCGGGTGAGGCAGATGTTGTGACGGTGTGTTGGAAGGCCGAGACTGAAGTTGTGACGGTGAGTTGGCTGTCTGAGGCTAAGTTGTAACAGTGGGTTGGCCGTCTTAAGTGACACATTAAGAACTATTACAAAAGGATATCCGTTGCACAATCACATTTAGAGATGAGATCGAATTGGCTGTTATTGGAAAAATAAATCTTACCGAACAGGTGAGTTTGATTATGGATGGGATGAAGACTGAATGGGAAAGTGATCACTCTGATTCACACATTCTCTACCACACTCTGATTCACACATTCTCTACCATTCTCTGTCCAATCACTGCCGCTTTACATATATTATTGATTGACTAGTTATTTGCCTTTGTTTATTGTGTTATTTGTTCGGTGTTTCGTTTGTTCCCTGTCCCTAACGAATACCATGTGGTCGTAATGTATATTTAGTTTTGTTTCTTTCACGCTGCAGTAGCTGACCCATACCTACATATGTTTCTACCAACTTATAACCTTCAGCACCACTGCAGCTTCGGCTTACATTTTCATATTACAAATATTACTGTCGAGGTGAAATGGTAGATATTTGATTGGTTCAGGCCTCGACATTTGTTGAAGGGTAAGCTGCTCCCATCCTCGCTGCATTTCCTTCCCTAACAGTTGGCCTAATTCTAATTTACAGCTGTACGAACTTGAGAGTTTCGCTTGGAAATCGAACACGGTACATGTGATAATCGAGCGAACTGTCCCTCTGTTACACACACTCTCCAGTATAGAGTACTGTCTTGTCTCTCCTTTTCGCCCCTTACAGAGCATGAGAGCAACGAGACTAGCCCCTGTGACATGAAGCTTATATTACATCCCGTATGTGATTTCTTCGGTAGCTTTAGTAGCAGTTCGTTGTACTGTATGATGTTGCTAGGTACGTTCTCAGCTGTCTTCCATCCCTCCTATGGCGATGTCTTACTTCCATCCCATAGCGCCTTCTTTCTACTTTCCGATACCGATATCTTCTTTCCCTCCAATAACGATCTCTTCCAACCTTTTCATAGCGATGTCTTTACTCCCTCCCATAGCGATGTCTACCATTCCTCCCATAGCAATGTTTCCCCCTCCACCACCCCCCCCCCCATAACAATGTTTTCCTTCCATCCCAAAGCTATGTATTCTTTCCCTCCATAAAAATGTATGTCTTCAGTGTCATAGCCACGTCTACCCTCCCTCTCATAGCCACGTCTACCCTCCCTCCCATAGCAATGTCTTCCCTCCACCCTATAGTGATGTCTTCCTTCCATCCCACAACGGTGTGTTCCTTCCCTCCATAATAATGTCTGTCTTCAGTGTCATAGCTACGCCTAAACTCCCTCCTATAGAGATGTCTCCTTCAATCCCATAGCAGTGTCTTCCTTTCACCCCATAGCGATGTGTTCCTTCTGTCCCAAAAAATGTATGTCTTCAGTGTCATAGTCATGTCTATCTTGCCTCACATAGGGATGACTTCCTTCCATTACTCCCACAGAGATGGTTTCCTTCCCTCCAAAAGGGATTCAATTCTTCCTTCATATAACGATGTTGCCTTTTACATCATGATTGGAAGTTTACAGTTTATAAGTGAGTCCACAACTACCATTTGAGTGAGTGCAGAGTACCAGCACTGTCACAACTTATTTACCTCTACTAGCTTATGTATGCATTCATCCAACTCAATTACCTCATATACGCACAACCAAATTACCTCAGCACAAACAACTATCTTCCATTAAATACGTGGCCACGTTTTCTGTAAATAACCTATTGTGAACATAAATAACACGTTGAATTATTGGTAATTCATACGATAATCGAAAAGTATGTTCGTTTAACGTGAATCTTCTGAGATCGAGATTTGAGATATTGATATGGAAGATACTTTGTAGTCAATGAACGACCGTCTCTTGGATACTGACGCTATAATCCACATACTGTAACGTTTTGAAATCATTCGTGGTTCTTCTTCTTCTTCATCGTACGCTGTTTACAGCGATATTTACGTTGCACTGTTTTATTTTGTTAAGCCTGTGGCTCAGTGCCTCCGATTTCAACAGGCGTTTCTGTAGGGTTGCCCTCCTTAGCCTTTGGCTGTCCCCAGCCTAACTGCAAGGCAGCAGTTGTTTTTGGTCAGAGTTGTCTCTCTTAGGAAGTTGTCTTGCAGGACTATCGAGTCTTCCCTACTCGTGTCTATAGGGTTTGGCAATGATATGATGGACTATGTACTAGTTTGTACTATCCCGGAAGAGAGGCAATTCAGTGTGACTTTGTCCCAGGATCGTCACGTCCTGCCAGAAACGTAGCATATGCATGTGAGTGAGGTATCTCTTTGCTCACTTTATTTTCTCGGCTCATCTGCAGTGATGGTACGCCTAGCATTCCCCGCCACCCGGGAGGTTGTCACAATAGGGCAGGAGGTGCAATGTCCGCTGGACTGCATCTCTTCTGCGTCCATTGGAATGACTGTTAGCAGACAGAGGCAAAGAGCGAGGCAGGAGTACATTTTACCAGGTGCATTTCTGCGGCTCGATCGGGCCGGGACACAAGCCCCAGCCATGTCGTAGCCTTCCATCACAGCGGTGCTGAGATTTAGGGCGGGATTCTGGCTTAGAGGCGTTCTGCCGTAGTTCCTCAGATGGTAGCTTATCAGCCAAGCACGTGGACCAAATGTCAGCGACCTGTGATTCCTCTCGAAATAGTGCATTGGACCAGGGGACAAGCCTGGTCATTGCACGGAGATGTTGTTCGCCTGGTGTGCAGACATATCTCATTATCAAGGGTTGAGTCTCAGCAGTTCGCAGTGAGGTAGCTGATCTACTGCTTAGGGCACCCTGACCGAGAACTAAGTCTTCTACAAATGGTTTCATACCTCATCGCTGTATGGGGTCAATATCGAGAAGCTTCCCGCCCGCTTTGATCGGCGGGCGGCAGAGACCTCATTCTGCGGCTCGACCGGGCGGGGCTGGAGCGGAAGCCCCAGGTCCCCACCATGTCGAAGCCTCCCTTTGCAATCGTGCTGAGCTTTTGGGTGGGAGTTTTGCTTAGAGGCGTTCGGCCGTAATCCCTCACCTTGTAGCCTCGTGCCGTTGGCTAATCAGCCTAGTACGTGAACCAAATGTCTGCGGCTCCTCTCGAGTTGAGCAGGATTACCGTAGCAACGCCCTGTCATTAGTAGGGTAAAACTGACCTGTCTTCCGAGGGTCTATTTCCAGCACCCGTTCAATATTAGACCGGACGTATCAATCGAGAGCTTTTTAGTTTGTCAATGGCCAAGTTTCTGGAACCTGCGATTTCTGCAGGGTTAAGACCAGATTACCATAGCAGACGCTCTTTCATTAGGGGAATAAGAGACTGACCTGTCTTCCGTGGGTCTAATACCAGCACATGTTCACTATTAGATCCCACGAAGGTGCTCTCGATTTGACAGTCATTCTACAGTATTGGCGTGTTAAGTCAATTTAAGCCTCAGGCTTCACTCCTGGTAGTGCTCTTCCGTCAATTCCTTTATCAAACACTGAATGCAGACCAACCGAGCCACAGAGGGCATAAGCCCAGATTTCTGAGGGTCTAAATCCAGCACCCGTTCCATATTAGAGCCAAGGAAAGTGGTCTCGGCATGTCAGTCATTTCAGTGTTGGCCGTGTTGAGTCAAATTAAGCCGCAGGCTCCACTCCTGGTGGTGCCCTTCCGTCAATTCCTTAAAGTTTCAGCTTTGCAACAATACTTCTCCCGGAACCCAAACACTTTGGTTTCCCGGAAGCTGCCCGCAGAGTCATCGAAGCAACTCCTGCGGATCGCTAGTCGGCATCGTTTATGGTCAGAACTACGACGGTATTTGATCGTCTTCGCGCCTCTGACTTTCGTTCTTGATTAATGAAAACATTCTTGACAAATGCTTTCGCAGTAGCTCGTCTTGCGGCGATCCAATAATTTCACCTCTAACGCCGCAATACGAATGCCCCCGTTTGTCCCTGTTAATCATTACATCCAGTTCCGAAAACCAACAAAATAGAACCGAGGTCCTATTCCATTATTCCATGCACCATTATTCAGGCAGCCGAGGCCTGCTTTGAACACTCTAATTTTTCAAAGTAAACGCGCCGGCCACCCAGGACGCTCAGCGAAGAGCACCCGTGGGAGAGAGCCGGCAGACGGTAGGGCAGGAGACAACGGGCAGTGAACCGGCGCGAGCCGGACCGCCCGCCTGCGCCTGAGATCCAACTACGAGCTTTTTAAATGCAACAACTTTAATATACGCTTTGGAGCTGGAATTACCGCGGCTGCTGGCACCAGACTTGCCCTCCAATAGATCTTCGTTAAAGAATTTAAAGTGTACTCATTCCAATTACGGGGCCTCGAAAGAGTCCCGTATTGTTATTTTTCGTCACTACCTCCCCGTGCCGGGAGTGGGTAAGTTGCGCGCCTGCTGCCTTCCTTGGATGTGGTAGCCGTTTCTCATGCTCCCTATAATCGCTATAATCCACATACTGTAACGTTTTGAAATCATTCGTGGTTCGAGTAGGGAAGCACACCCAGGAGGAAGGTGTAGGAATATGTACACCGAGCTGGAGTAGGAATATGTACACCGACCAGAAGAAGGGATATGTACACCGAGCTAGAGTAGGAATATGTACACCGACCAGAAGAAGGGATATGTATACCGGGCTGGATTTTAGAGTCATCAGTTTCCACACACTTTCCTATTTGCGGATGGCAAATGATTACCTATGGGCCTGTCCAGATTGCAGTGACGTCGAATCGTAGTATAATAATACATAATTCTCTGTAGTCACGAATTTTTAAAAAAAAAATAGTTTCTTCTTGTGTGGTACCATTGTAATGCGAGCTGATAGTACAGTGAGTTTCTCGTTGTGTGGTACCATTGTAATGCGAGCTGATTGTACAGTGAGTTTCTCGTTGTGTGGTACCATTGCAATGCGAGCTGATAGTACAGTGAGTTTCTCGTTGTGTGTGGTTCCATTGTAATGCGAGCTGATAGTACAGTGAGTTTCTCGTTGTGTGGTAACATTGTAATGCGAGCTGATTGTACAGTGAGTTTCTCGTTGTGTGGTTACATTGTAATGCGAGCTGATTGTACAGTGAGCTTCTCGTTGTGTGGTAACATTGTAGTGCGAGCTGATTGTACAGTGAGTTTCTCGTTGTGTGGTAACATTGGAATGCGAACTGATCGTACAGTTACCCAATTGTTAAAGTGATTGGATCGCATTGTGGACCCACTTGCTACCGTGTTGACAGTGGGGTTGTACAGCCACATCGTGAGTTAATAATTATGTGATCCTATTTTACAGAGGTTATATTGTGGTCTCCTCGTAAAGTGCGTTGATGTGTTGCATCCACGTCGCCATGTCATTTTATAATTTATTCATATTGAGGCCCTATCATCATTTAATTTGGACATAGTCAGGCCCTATCATAATGTAATTTGGTCATACTAAGGTCATATTATAACGTAATTTGGTCATACTAATGTCATATTATAATGTAATTTGGTCATACTAAGGTCATATTATAATGTAATTTGGTCATACTAAGGTCATATTATATTGTAATTTGGCATACTAAGGTCATATTGTAATGTAATTTGGTCATACTAAGGTCATATTATAATGTAATTTGGTCATACTAAGGTCATATCATAATGTAATTTGGTCGCAATAAGGTCATATCATAATGTAATTTAGTCATATTGTAGGCATACCACAATGTGATTTAGTCCTGCTGAGGCATACCATAATGTAATTTACCCACATTGATGCATATATTAATGTAATTTAGTCATAATGTGGACATATATGCCAGTGTAATTAGTCATATTGAGGCCATACCGTAATGTAATTGGATCATAGTAAGCCCCTTTCATAATGTAATTCGGTCATATTGAGGGCTTATCATAATGTAATTTGTACATATTACGGCTTTATCAAAATGGAGTTTGGTCTTATTAAGGCCCTATCATAATGTAATTTTGTTGTATTGTGAACCTTTCGTAGAGCTGTTTGGTCATATTGTTGACCCATCGTTTAATAATTTGAAAATGTTGTGATCCAGTTGTAAGTTGTTTTTTAAACCATATTTTTAATTCATTGTAAAGTAATTTGATCATGTTGTGAACCTGTTGCGAGATAATTTAACCATGCTGTGTCTCCATTGTAAATTAATGTAATAATTTTGTGGCCCCATCGTAAATTAATTTAACCATATTTTTTTCCATCGTAAATTAATTGAATCATATTGTGGCTTCATCGTAAATTAATTTAACCGTATTATTTTTCCATCATAAATTAATTGAATCATATTGTGGCTTCATCGTAAATTAATTTAATCCAATTGTGGCTCCATCGTAAAGTAGTCTTATCACTGTGTGGCCCGATTATAAATCAGCTTGATCATTATATCTCCTTGTTGTAATACAATTTGGTCATATGTTGAGCATTCCTCGATCAAACAATAACACGTGTTACCTCTGACATATCCGTTCTCACTCCCTATTTCCAATGTTATAAAATAAACACAATTTGAACCAAACAAATTTAATGAACTTGCTTTCTAACAAACATACTTTTCACCAAGCATAGACCTTACATAACCTCTTAGACATTCATGTGTTTGCTAATTGCTTTCGGTTTTTTGTTTGTTTACATTTCACTAGCCTCTGGTTTCTTTTTCTTTCTTGACATTTCCCTTTGTTTTCTGACATTTCCTTTTCCAAATAAATTAGACAGCAGTCGTAAGGGAACGAAGATGTTATGCACTAGAAACACGCATCCACAAATAACAGACAATAAAGCGAAGCAATAGGTGCTTCAAAATCAAACTTAGATTGTCTTAAGTCAGTCGTTCGTAGAAATAATGATAGCAATCACATTTGTTTGGGGTTTAATTTAGGCACTACTTGGGTTCGGCTATATGCAACTTAAATCTTCACTTGAATCATTTGCTGTTATTCAATTAACAAGTATCGGGAGGTAGATAACATTGAGCAGATACGTCAAACTCAGGCTGTTAGACTGCAAAACGATATCAGTATTAACATAAGTTTGTGAAAGGTGGAAAAAGACAAAAACTCTTGAAAATTGGCTGAATTCATTTCTTCTTTCTTCTTCTTCTTCTTCTTCTTCTTCTTCTTCTTCTTCTTCTTCTTTATCTTCTTCTCCGTCTTCTTCGGCGTTCGTCCTGGAAAATATGTCTGTGACATTGCAGCTAGACTGTGATATCTGCGCCTTTCGTCTAGACACTTCCGATTTAAGCACGACATTTTAGGACCAGGCTTGTCTTCCCTCTTTTATCCCTAATATCTTTGCAATACTGCAGGGTTGCAGTCTTTTTCCAGGTCCACCACTTGGACACGAAATAGTGTCTTGGTCAGCTATGGATCGCTGACCCTGATGAAAGTAGCCAGCTGTGTGTTGTTGCATCATCTTTGGCTCCTTCTGAATGCATTTGAAAATAAGTCTTAGAAAATTATTGCACATTGAATACAAAGAAATTTAAGATACACAAACAAATACAATTAGAGACAGAAGAACAATATATATTTGCCATCGTAATGAGCATTCGTTGGTCTACATACGGATACATCCGTAAATTCAACAGCACAGACTTCAAGTTCAAGCAATTATTTAGATACCCTGAATATCACCAGAAGAAGGGACCGAACAACAGAGAGGCGCTTTGCGGGATAACCACCAAAGGGTAGAATGATGGGTCTCAACAATATACAGGCACTGCTGCAAGAAGTGCCATCAGACAAATCTACATGGGCAGCATTGAGTTCTGCCTTAAGCGCCTTGTTTGGCGCTGACAAAACAGATGGACATAGATTCACATAGTATGCCATTTGTTCTTTATTCTTCTTCTTCTTCTTCTTCTTCGTACGCAGTCAGACAGAAAGCATTATTTTTTCGAAAAAAGCGGCGGTCATCCTGAGGCTGTCGACACTGCCATAGAGCTTGTCTTGGTGATGGCCACATCTGCTCTCTCTGATCCTCGTATGTCGGGCAGTTCTGCAGCAGATGTTCAGCGGTCATTTTACCAGTACCGCACGGGCATTCGTCGGTACACCCTATCTTCAATTTGTTGAATAGGTGGTACCTCAGTCTATTGTGGCCAGTGCGAAGTCTGAAGACAACGACCTGCTCTCTTCGGTTCAACTGGTAATAGGCATCGTTTTTGGTGTAACCAGTATGTTCGGTTTCCCATTTGGTCATGTATCTGGCTTTGATAAGCCGTTTTGACTCTTCGTACGTCATACTGGTATCTGTTTGTGGTAGTCTTGCACCTTCTTTTGCCAGTCTGTCTGCCTCCTCGTTGCCTTGGATGTTGCAGTGTGACGGAACCCACTGTACCACTACCTTTTTTGGTGCGGACTGCTGGCACAGTTTGCAGAGTGCTGCTCTTAAGTCATTAAGCTCAGTGTTTTTCTGGCTTTTTAGCGCTGTGACTACGGCGAGAGCATCTGTCAGCAGGACTATATGGCTCTCATTTTCACTGTGTGTCACCATTTCTTCCACTGCCGCCCTCAGTGCCTCTGCCTCCGCTCTGAAATTGCTTGTGTACTTACCAGTAGCAAATGACAGTGTTATTTTTCTGCCATTTGGTAGGTTCAGGAATGCTCCTGCCCCTTCATTCTGTGTAGTGTTTGTTACAGAACCGTCAGTGTATGCATGGGTCCAGTCCATGCTTGGGTAGTTTTTCGATATAAAGCTTATGGTAGTATCTCTCCTTTCTTTTTCAGTCTGGCAGTTTTTGTTTGCAATACCTGGTATATTTTCTACCACCTCAGGAAATATATCCTGCCTCCAGGTAGGTTTTCGTACAGTAGTGATGGGTTTTGGTGTTGTTAGTGCGTTTATGGGATCTTCGTGCATCGTTGCTTTGGCTATTTCTGCAAAGTTTCTCCGCTTTAGTTTCCCATTTCCCAAATTGTTTAGTCTCTGGTGCATTGGATGGTCGGTCAGTCTTCGGAGTTTCTTTGACTGCAGCTGGGCTCTGCAGTCTCTTCTATCGGTCATGGATTGCAGTTTTGTAATCTTTTCAAGTTCTACAATTGGCGTTGACTTCATGCCACCTGTTATAATTCTCATGGCTTGGTTTTGAAGTTTGTTAACTTTATCGAAGTTCGCCTTCGCTGCTGTTGTCCATGCCGCAATGCCATACTCGAGAACTGGTCTCACTCTTCCAGTATACAGTTTCTTTAGTATGCCTTCGTCTGCTCCCCAGCTTGTGCCAGCAAGTTTCCTCTTGATTGCCATTCTTTCTCTGGCTTTCATTCGGTTTCTCTCAATCTGACTTTTCCATGTCATGCGCCGATCAAATGTGACTCCCAGATAGGTTGGGTTGTCGTTTGGCTGCAGGATTTTGCCATTTAGACTTAATTTGGTACTTTGGGGTTTTAATTAAAGCGAGAATATTGTGCATGTGGTTTTCTCCTCGTTTATTTTGACCAGCCATGAGTTCGCCCACTCTTCCAGCGATGTTAGGGCCGTCTGCATCCGATTTCTTGCTATGGTGAGATTCTTTTCAGAGGTCCACATAGCCAGATCGTCTGTAAACATTGAGCTATGGACTCTTCTTGGTATATTCTCTGTAATATCGTTTATATATACCAGGAAGAGTGTGGGTGACAATACTCCCCCTTGGGGTACTCCCTGCTCGAGTGTCACCTTTTTGCTCATCTGCCCTTGTACTTGGACTCTGGCCGTTCTTTGTTTGAGGTAGTGGTTGATCCACTTGTACATCTTCCCACAGACATCACTTCTTCTTAGCTTGACTCTAAGTCCATCTTTCCAGACTTTGTCAAATGCCTTTTCCAGATCCACCCAAACAGCTACTGTGTGTTTCTGTGCCTGGTAGGCATCTTCTATCTCCTGGGCTATGAGGATGACCTGGTCCTCAGTGGATCTGTGCTGTCTAAAGCCGGCTTGCTGTGGAATTAGTATTCGTTTTTCTTCCAGATGCCACATCAGTCTGGTGTTTATCATCCGTTCCATCAGCTTGCCGACACAGCTCAGTAGGCTTATGGGCCTGTATCCATTTGGATCTGTTTTGTCCTTTCCTGTTTTTGGTACTGGTACCAGTATTGCATCTTTCCATGCCTGTGGTACAATTCCCCTTTTCCAGCTTTGGTTCAGGACCGATAGCAGTTTCTTCCACGCTGTTTGGCCCAGCCCCATCAGCATTTCGTTTGTTATCCCGTCTTTCCTTTTCTTTAGTGTTCTCATAGCCTCTTCCATTTCGCGCATTGTTAGTTTGGCCATCATGTGCTCTTCAGGAGCCGTATTCATGTTTTCGTGTCCCTTTAGCTCTTCGCTAATGTCTGTATGCTTATCTGCAGGGACCTCGATGTGGTTTGCTCTGGCATAGTGATCGACAAAGGAGTTTGCGGCTTTCTTACCTGTGATCAAGTTCTCGCCCTGCTTGATAGTAATTTGTTTATTTGACGGGGTTTCGTCGTTCATGGCTCTGACTAGCTTCCATAGCATGTTCCCGTCTTTGTCCAGGTTTAGACTTTCCGTTTTATTTTTCCAGCTTTCTGTTGCTGTTTGCTTGAGAGTGTGTTTGTACTTCGCCGCGGCGGCTTTGAGGGCGATGTTTGCCTCCATGGATTTTTCTCGCTCTGCCATGTTCCTAGCATTTGTTACTGCATCTTCCACTTTCTCTTTGGTCTAAACTCTGTCTCTCTTTCCCGGAACCATACCCTGCAGTAAAGTTTTCATTTTCTAAATTCAAATCATTGTGACGTTTCATATAGTCAAAGTATTTTAGTTTCTTAGCCATCAAAGTATTTTAAATTCTTAGCCATCAAAGTATTTTAGTTTCTTAGCCATCAAAGTATTTTAGTTTTATAGCCATCAACGTATGTTAGTTTCTTAGACATCAAAGTGTTTTAGTTTCTTAGCCATCAAAGTATTTTAGTTTCTTAGCCATCAAAGTATTTTAGTATTTTAGCCATCAAAGTATGATAGTTTCTTAGCCATCAAAGTATGATAGTTTCTTAGCCAATCTTATATTATAACCAGCCCATTCAGGACTTCTGAGATTGTCTCTTTCGCTGTCAATGGCATTGTATTTTCCTCTTTAGTGTGTGGGATTGTCCACGTTTTGAATCCATACGTTGCCATAGGGTAGATATATGATCTCAGGATTGTTATTTTGGTTTATTTATAATTATTCTTCCACACGCTCCACATGTTATTTAACCACTGCACTGCCCGGGGGAGGAAGACTAACGTCTGGTGAGGCAAAATATGCTGATCATACATGTTAGTCAGGGTCAAGCAAAATATACTGGCCAAGACCCTAGCCTGGGCTTCCTTGTAGCACTCCATGGAAACGGGCTGTTTTCATGGCAGCCTGGCTAACGAGGTGAGGGATCATCGTGATCCCCATAGTAGTGACTGACACGTAGATGAAGCCAAGCATAGCACCACCAGCTGGAGGACCCTGGTCTACCTTCATTAGCAAGCTCGGGATGTAAGGAAAGCTACTGCAACCAACCACTTAAAGTCCTTTTCAAGGCGCACAAAAGAATAACCTTCTCATTGTTGGCATTCGCAAACAACAACAGCAACAACAACAACAACAACTGGGCTGCCCTGAGCACTTTTTGTCTGACTTCTTTCTAGTGGCCTCTGCTAATGTTTTTTTATGGAGCCGTTTGTCTTTGTTTTATCGGTTGGCAGTATCTTTTTTCGTGTGCGTTTGTTCATGTAGATGTTTTGCCCATTCCTTCGTCGTTGGTCAGATAGGATCATCTGCTTTAGTCCCTCCATGCTCCTTGATTGCACTTTGTTATTTTTAATGCTGTAAAATTGCTTATGCTTGCCTCTATGCTACACTTGTCGTTAACTTTCACATGTCCCTGTACCTAAATGGTTTTTATGCGAGCCCTCTGTTTCTTCTTCTTCTTCTTCTTCTTCTTCTTCTTCTTCTTCTTCTTCTTCTTCTTCTTCTTCTTCATCTTCGTCGTACGCTGTCAAACGTCAACCTGTATTTTTTCGAAAAAAGGAGCGGTCATCCTGAGGCTGTCGACACTGCCATAGAGCTTGTCTCGTGTTGCCACTGGTGATGGTCACATGTGCTTTCTCTGGTCCTCGTATTTCGGGCAGTTTTGCCGCAAATGTTCAGCGGTCATTTTTCCTGTACCACAACTGCATTCGTCAGTGCCACCTATCTTCAGCTTATTGAATAGGTGGTACCTCAGTCTGCTGTGGCCTGTGCAGAGTCTGAAGACCACGACCTGCTCTCTTCTGTTCAATTGGTAAAAGACATCATCTTTTGTGTAGCCAGTATGTTATGTTTCCCATTTGGCCATGTATCTGGCTCTAATGAGCCTTTTTGACTTTTTGTAGGTCACACTAGAATCTGGTTGTGGTAGTCTTGCACCTTCTTTCGCCAGTCTGTCTGCCTCCTCGTTGCCTTGGATGTTACAATGGGATGGAATCCACTGTACCACTACTCTTTTTGGTTCGGACTGCTGGCATAGTTGACAGAGTATTGTTCTTAAATCATTAAGTTCAGTATTTTTCTGGCATTTTAGTGCTGTGACTACGGCCAAGGCATCTGTAAACAGGACTATCTGGCTTTCATTGCTTTCGCCTGTCAGCATTGCTTCTGCTGCTGTCCTCAGTGCCTCTGCCTCGGCTCTGAAATTGCTTGAGTATTTTCCAGTTGCCACTGACAGTGTTATTTTTCTACCATTTGGTAGGCTCAGGAAAACCCCTGCCCCTCCATTCTGTGTTGTGTTTGTTACAGAACCCTCGGTGTATGCATGGGTCCAGTCCATGCTTGGGTAGTTTTTCGTTATATACCTCAGGGTTTTGTCTCTTCTTTCTTTTTTAGTCTGGCTGTTCTTGTTTCCAATACTTGGTATATTTTGTGCCACCACCGGAAATATATGCTGCTTCCAGGTAGGTTTGCGTACAGTAGGGATGGGCTTTGGTGTTGTTAATGTGTTTATAGGGTCTTCCTTCGTCTTTGCTTTGGCTATTTCTGCAAAGTTTCTCCGCTTTAGTTTCCCATTACCAAATCTATTTAGTCTATGGTGCATTGGATGGTCTGTCAGTCTTCTGAGTTTCTCTGCTTACTGCTGAGCTCTGCAGTCTCTTCTGTCGGTCATGGATTGCAGATTTGTAATCTTTTCAAGTTCTACAATTGAGCCCTCTGTTTGGTTGCTTGCACTTTGTGATTTTCAATGCCGTTAAATGTCTTTTTCTTGCCTCCATGCTACCCGTATCCTAAACTTGCACATGACCCCGTACATAAATGGTTGTCATGCGAGCCCTCTGTTTGACACAGATGAGAAAGACTCCACTGCCGGCCCTAGAGCTTTTCGTACTAGGCGATAACAGTACTGCCAAATGTATGTTATGTAGAAGACGCTACAAACACGGCACTGCATACTACACGGCTAATGTAGACCAAAATCAAGCTGAGTGATAAATTTCCTGTTGAGTTTAACAAAATGTTCTAGAAACAATTGACTAATTATGGCACATAAATTAAAAAAACAACGAATTTCTATTTACCAAGGGACTGATGAAGAAGAACAACCTACCCTGATCACTCTCACGAACCTGAAGAAGCGCACCTGAACATTATGTTAGTGCTCTTCTCCCCTCTTCCCCGTCCGCGACTTGGATGCCATAATTTCAGATTGCTGTGAAGTGCGTAGACATGTTCCAGAAAGCCTTAAATGTCTTCTGATCTTGGTCGCGTGACCTCTAGTCCACAGAGAGCTGCGCAAATTCTGAATCTCTTATGTTTGGGTGCAAATAAATATGTCTAGCTAGATGTGTCAGGTTTAATATCCTTTAAACAGGAAGGGCATGTACATGTATATATGTACGAATGAACAACATCCGGTTCTGTCTAATGTCTCGAAATTTGAACGTTGTTTGCCGAGAGATAAAGAAATAAAACTAATAGTTTACGTGTGTAGACTGAAACTTCACTACCAGATTCAGCGCTCCCTCTACTGGATAAGTGTGCGTGCTCGGTTGACAGATGCTGTGCTACAAATACAAATAGAAAGGTCAAATACTGGAACAGCTCAAGAGCTTCTTATACCCTGAAGATATGATACTTGTAAATAGAGGATGTAAAGTGGAAGTCAAGAAGAGAAAAGGGAGGGCCACACCTGTTCTCACCAACGTGCCTCATATATTGATATCCAAGCAGTTCACTCACAACATGAAACTGATCAACTTATATATATACATATACTCGCCTTTACTGTGCGACGCAGAAACATGTACAGTTGTGCAAACAATTGGAGGAGATAATGGATTCAATTAAATATATATATATATATTTGTTTGTGTGTGTGTGTGTGTAATGGGACGCATCTAGAATAATGTATTACATAATTAAGAATTGGAGAAGTAGGAAGTACAAAGGGAATTGATGAACGAAGTCAGAGTAGGTAAGCTAGATATTTTGGTCATCCAAAAAACACTTTGCTGAAAATGATGCTGGAAAGAAAGAGGGAAGGCAGATTTGCCAGGGGTGGGCACCGAAATAAGTTGGAGGACAACATCAGAAGATGGACAAGGAAACTTCTAGCAGATTGTATCGTCAATTAATATTCGTTATAGGACGTTCGAGACCGATCGCGGAGAGGACAACTGTAGAGAGGACCTCTCCTGTAGAGATGAGATCTAAGCTGACCAGCCAACCTTTGTTGTAGAGAGGAGACCTAAACAGACCAGCTGACCTTGCTGTAGAGATGAGACCTAAACTGACCAGCTGACCTTTGCTGTGGAGATGAGACTTGAACTGACCAGCTGACATCTCCTGTAGAGATGAGACTTGAACTGACCAGCTGACATCTCCTGTAGAGATGAGACCTAAACTGACCAGCTGACCTTTGCTGTAGAGATGAGACCTAAACTGACCAGCTGACCTCGCCTGTACAGATGAGACCTGAACTGACCAGCTGACCTCTCCTGTAGAGATGAGACCTGAACTAACCAGCTGACATCTCCTGTAAAGATGAGACTTGAACTGACCAGCTGACATCTCCTGTAAAGATGAGACTTGAACTGACCAGCCGACCTTTGCTGTGTAGATGATATATGAACTGACCAGCTGATCGTTGCTGTTGAGATAAACCTGAACTGAATAGACCAGCCCACTTTCACTGTAGAGATGGCTACTGTACTGATCTTATTAAGTAGGCTAACTCAAATCAATACCATCATCCTCTTCTTCTTCTCTTTCTCGTTTGCTTCCTGCGAAGCATAGAGCTTTTCTCATGTTTTACTTTACATTCTCTTTACGAACTACCTTCCTATCCCAATGTATTTTACAATAAATGTGCAGGAATCAATAACAAGTGTATTCTATTAAAGTTTGACAACACAGTTTATGCATGAGACAAAATATCGGGTTTCAGAGATTTAATTTTCGGTGTTATTTTCCTTCTTATTAAAACAGAATGCCTGTTCATTACAATTAGTTATCAATGAAATAAAGAATTGCTTAAGAACAAATATATATTCCATCAGATAGTGTTCTCTATCTATTTATCATTTTGTCTTTTCTTTTGAAATTTATTTCGAGCTTGAAGAAACTAATGGGATCGAAGTATGAGCGAACATCAGTCATCGAGTTCTAGTTGGATCCTTGCATCACGGTCATCCAGTCCTAGCTGGCTGCTTGCATTACAGTCATCTAGTCCTAGCTGGCTGCTTGCATCACGGTCATCCAGTCCTAGCTGGCTGCTTGCATCACGGTTATCCAGTCCTAGCTGGCTGCTTGCATCACGGTCATCCAGTCCTAGCTGGCTGCTTGCATCACGGTCATCCAGTCCTAGCTGGCTGCTTGCATCACGGTTGAGTCCTAGCTGGCTGTTGCCATCAGAACCAGCGAACCATAGCTGACTAAACCCCTTGTCGCTTCCACGGGAAGCCATAAATACAGGATTTAAAATTGTAACCTGGCTTAGGTACTAGAGATAGGTGAAGAGACAAAACCCAATTGCCCAAAATGGGTGCTGGATCCGGGTGTCTCGTGCTGAAAGGTGCATAAATCGCAGCCCTGTCGTAAACTGCAACACATCATTGCAAGGGTTTTTTTTTTTGTCAGGACGAACACAGATTATTCCATTGAAAAACTAAAATTAACACAAACCAGAAACAAGCAAAATGATTACAATTTACTCAAACTACAGACAATCACTGCAGCTGTTAATCCCGTTTCTCGGGGTTCATAATAGTGCAGAGGAATAAAGGCCGCCTGCACCTACAGTCACCATGCACAGTCCAGACTAGATTATTAATGTACTTTTGTCATACCCAGATTTTGAACGCGCGCCTTCGTAGTCGGATGATCGACGTCGAAACCACTTGACCAGCCGGTCCTACAAGAAAACCAGACAAATAGCATTTGTCAAATTAGTAAATGGTAGAGGAAGAAGGTGATAAGCAATAGAGCTAAAATTATAATGTTGTTGTTGTTGTTCAATGACCATGATGAGTTCGCTTACCCTTTTGTGCGCCCTGTAAAGGGCGTTAAGTGGCGGGTTGTCGTATCTTTCCTCACATCCCGAGCCTTAGGTGGACCAGGTCCTCTAGGCGGTTGTGCTACGCTTGACTTCGCCTGTATGTCACTCACAACTACTGGGATTACGTCGATCCCCACCTTGTTGTCCAGTCTGTTATGGAACAATATGTTTGAAGCGAGAACTGCATGTAAGTGCCGTGGGGGTTTTAGTACATCTCGCCTGACACTAACGAACATTGTCCGACAGTTTATTTTGCCTGACCAGACGTTCTCTACCGACCAAAGAAAATCCTAAAAGTGCATTAAAGAATTAGAGAAAGAAGAATAAACATACGATGGTGGAATACAATTTGAAAACGTGCTTAGCAACGGTTATATACTTTTGAATTAATATCTGATTTCAACAACGCTATTTTCTTTCTGTTGATAAAACAAATGAATCTGCAGTGGATTTACATAATAAATGACTAATCTGCAGACAAAACAACGACAACGACAGGAAAGACAAATATGTTTTAAACACACGACAAACATTAGAGAACGAAAAATAAAAATGATAGAATGTTTCATGTTTGCCGTTTTTAATTTCTTTTGAAATTACTCGATCCCAAATATAGTAACATATGTTGCGTATACTACTGCTACTTTTCTTGTTGTTCCAACATTGTATTTGGCTCGGCTAAATAGTTAAGGAAATCATGATCCCAATCATCTGCAGCACCGTTTCATAGAAATGGTGTCCACATGACGAGTTTGGCAACCCACTTTACAGCTTTCATTAGATAACTCTAACGACATACACGAAATGAAATAGTGGATAACTGATGTTTTCTGTATGAACCAGCGAGGTGCTGGCTGTATGACCGAAGATGTTTTTTTCACGGGAGTAATCACAATCACGTGTACCCCAAGAGACGGCGAAGCAGAGGCCGAACTAAGACAACGGGATGAACAATCATAGAAGAAGTAACAAATAACATTAATATGGCATATTTTTTAACAAATGTCAAGGTTACGAATTGATTCTCCGTCGTAAACCGGATGACCGATGAATGGGTGAAAAGGAAGTCATTTATCATTTGTTTATTTATATATTTTCGTTGTGTCTTGTACTGTGTTTTATACCCTAACAGCCCAGTGTATCAGCTGCGGGAGCTACGGAGTTCCTGCTCTGTCGTCGGAACTGTCAGCAATGAAAGGGACTGAGCACATATGGGGGGGGGGGGGAGGGGCTACCAGACTCAATAAGGCGGCTCTATCAACGATCTTCCATAATCCTCTTCCATATCAGTAAGTTAGGTACCATTTTACATCTGGATAGATTAAAGCACGCTGAGACTGCGATTGAACCTAGCACCATTGCTGTAAGAAGCTAGAGCTCTGACCAACCTGCTACTCGGCAACCCAGTGGCTTGTGCACTGGAATCAGTGCCCATTTGTTGAAATATATTTTGTTCCGTTGTAAGTGGTTCCCGGAGTCAACCTAGTCTAAATAATTTGGTACCAGATCAAGTCTGAGTAGTAAAGACAGCGATCATAATGCTAACCACATCACTCCTAGTGTGTCATTGGGCATGAACATATGGCCAACCACCAGATGCTACTCGGCGTGGATACTAGATCTTTACTTTGTTCTATAAAGATGACTACAGATAGGTAAAATCAATATACGAGGGGCAGAAAACAACCAGCTGCAACACTTTAATATTCATATTTATGTTAATGTTATGGTTACTTTTCAATTCCACCTTGTACCATTCACATTGTTAACCTTCGCCAGTGTAGATCCCAGATGACATACAATAGGGCCACTGAAATGTTTTAAGCATTTCTTGACTACCAAAGTGGATTGCTTGTGGGTCTACCAACCTCGTTACTTAAAACAAATTGCAAGAGAAACTGCTGCTGGAGGAGATAATACAGTGGTGTGGATTATGCTTCCACAAAGGGAAATACTTGTAATAGTGAATTTATGCTTCGCAAGGAACAAAGCAGACATGAGATTGCAATCTGAGCAATATCATTAAAATGTGAGACAAACCATTTTCAAACCGAGACAAAGCATCTCAAACTGGGACAAATCATTGCAAATTGAGACAAACCATTTTCAAACCGAGACAAAGCATCTCAAACTGGGACAAATCATTGCAAATTGAGACAAACCATTACAAACTGCGGCAAACCATTTATATCGAAGATGGAAAGCAAACCAGTACCCAAAAAGCCAAAACAGAAATTGCCGTATATCGCAGCTTCGCTGTAAACTACGACACAACTTCACTATGTCCTTTTCAGGACAAATGCCGAAGAAGATTACGATGAAGAAGAAGAAGAAGAAAAGGAAAAGGAAGAAAAATAAGACAAACCATTGCGAACTGAGACAAACCACTGCAAACTGAGACAAACCATTGCAAACTGAGATAAACCATTGTAAACTGAGACATTCCATTGCACACTGAGACAAACCATTTGAAACTGAGACAAACCATTGCGAACAGAGATAAACCATTGTAAACTGAGACATTCCATTGCTAACCGAGACAAACCATTGGGAACTGTGACAGACTACTGCTAACTGAGACAAACCATTGGGAACTGTGACAGACTACTGCTAATTGAGACAAACCATTGGGAACTGTGACAGACTACTGCTAACTGAGACAAACCATTGGGAACTGTGACAGATTACTGCTAACTGAGACAAACCATTGGGAACTGTGACAGACTACTGCTAACTGAGACAAACCATTTGGAACTGAGACATACCATTTTAAACATTATTTTTGTTATACTCTTAATTGGTCTCGTACAACACACTTGAAAGGTAACAGTGGCTCTATTCTTCACAGATTGGGTACCACTTCCGTAAAGCAAATTGAATTGCTGACCTGAAAATGAAACACAACACACGTCTCGGATGACCGGAATACGTGACAAGAGCGCCATATAGAACACCTCAAAAATCGTACAGAAATACAGGGGCAGCCGACTGTCTTTGTCGTCTGCTTCTGTCATTGCCAGTTGATCCCTTAGTTGGGGTTGGGATGATAGTGTTGTCAGCCTACATCTCTCGTGGAGCTGACAGACCTGAAAAATGTGTTCTATTATATTTGTTTTTTCAACCAGCATTTCCATGTCGTTGTGCCCCATTTTGTTGAACGGATAATATTACAAGTCTGTAATGGGCTGTACGCAATCTGAATATTGTAAATTGATCTTTTCTTGGCAAGAAGTTGTATGCTTTTATCTATTCTAAATTGTGTGTACTCTCTTTGTCGTTTAAGTTAATTCGGATCATTGTCTTTATTTCTTCAAATGTAGCACTGTATCCTGTTTGGTTTTTGCTTCCTGCTTTCAGAGTCTGTCTTTTCATTCCCTTGTATCTTGTAGTGTAACGGGCTGTATTTTCATTCTGTTGACATTGTAGCTGGTATTGATTAGTGTATTTGACTGACTGTCAATAACTTTTTTACATAATTTCGGTGCCAAATATGACTGAAGGAGACGGCGTTGGCTAGTGGTTAAGTGACATGGCTCACAACCCAAAGGGGCTGGTTTGCTCCCCAATCACAGCACTGGCTGTTACTCTGGAAAAGCAAACTCTTAGAAAATGCAAGAGGAAGCAGAGCCGAACATAAAATGCATGACGAAGTCGGATGCACTGGGCCGATAGGCGCAAAATAAAAACATAGTGTAGCGCACACTGTCTTGTGGAAAACCAAATAAAAAATTAAAAAACACAGACACAAATTATGACTGACAATCAGCTGGCAGAGTGACTTGGATGTCGATCTTTACACCACGAGGACATGCGCTCAAGCCCGGTTAAGACATACATTTTCTCCTTAAGGTAAATGGTGTCCTTCACGCAGTTCGGGAATGAAGAGTTAGAGACTTCAGTATATCTCCCACAGCTTGTGTGAGGTGGAGTGGTCAGCTTTCTTTCTCGCTATCTTTTCCTTCCCTAACCGTAAGTAGATCTACATCTTAAGCTGGGTCGATTGGAGCGAAAAGCGAGTGCACTAGCACTACATTAATCACACGCCATCGTGTTAGACTAATGCACTCGTTGGTGCTATCAATATTTCTGTATGCCTGCGAGACCTGGACCATTACAGCAGATATCCAGGGCAGAATACATGCAATGGAAATGAGGTGCTATAGAAAACTCATAAATGTTACATATAAAGATCGTGTCACGAACGTAGACATCCGTGAGAGAGTTGAAGACGCCATTGGTCCTTTTGAAGATCTGTTCACAACCATCAAAAGACGAAAGATGGCCTGGTGAGGGCACGTCGCGAGGTCCAACGGAATTACCAACTCGATACTCTTTGGATCCGTACCGCGACAGAGAGGGCGAGGACGTCCAAGGAAGAGATGGGTGGAACACATCATTGAGTGGTCAGGGGCCTTCGTCCCGGTTAGTTACGTCAGGCGGCGACAGACAGAGAGGGGTAGCGTGAGATTTGGGAGTGTCTTCAGGTGTGCCCCAACGACCTGATGGGTTACGGGATGAACTGAACTGAACTGAATCGTAGGTAAAATAAAAACCTAACCTATTGAGTTCGCAGAGACTGTAAAGGCAAGAGGCCTTTTTTCCTTAGCGTTATTAACGATAAATAAACGCCTCACTGATAATGTATGACTGATAACCACCACACCAGCCGAACGTTGTAAAAGGAGGATGTATTTAACGTAAACAATCACACATCGTGAAATAGATCAATCTCGCTTGCACGAACACACACTAATATAATCATGTTAACAGAATTCGCATTATAAACCTGAAATAAGATAAGGATATTATAATTTGATTTGTTGAGGAAAATCCTAGAAAACAAGAAACAAACTTGTCAGATATGAAGCCTTGTCAAACTTGATTGAAATGAAAACAGCAACTGATTCACGGAAACCATCATAACTGACACGTGAGAGCACAGACCGAAAATAGGAAAATTAATTAGCATAGAAAAATGTGTAAAACATGACGAATTAAGGAAGAAAATAGTTTGACAATAATTGCCTGTGAATTGAAACTGCTCAATGAAATTAAGAAGATGGATACTTTATTAATGGAGATGTGTGCATATAATCAGAGAAGAATGAAATGATAACGAACAAACGTCGTTGATGTAGCAGAGGAGGAAATAACAGGTGTACTAATGTTCCCAGTGTCACATAAAACTTGACGAAAGTAGGATATGCCTGTGGCTAGCAGCTTCACCGTGCACTACAAATTGTAACAGAAACTGCCTCAGCATGAAGGCATGTAATCGCTTTGGCACGGGCTTCCTGTTAGGAACTTGCACTGGTTGCCATACCCTTTACATTGAGCGGATATGATGTAATACTAGTTATCAGCGCTCGGCGGAAAGGATAGTAATGGTAGAGGTAAATTGAACCATCTAAAAACTGTGATTCTGATTCCATCCAAGGGCAGATGGAACGGAAAATATCGGATCAAGCAGACACTTCTGTCAGTTATTAAACTGATGGAGATCTAATTGAACTCAGCTTTAGCTTTCTATGAGTCGGGGGTGTTTCCATTTCTAATTGCTTCTCCTTACCAAACAGTAAGCTGGGCTTCCTAAACAGTTGGATAACAGGGATCGAACCCTTTATCTTTGCTACCAGATTCACCGCTCTGCTATTGTAACACTCAGACGTGATATAATGTTGACAAGTTGCCAGACATAAAGATCTTCAAGACGGAAACTTGTTAGTGTCAGCCTGCAAAACAAGATAAACATCAACTAAATGATGTCACTTTGAGGCCATTTCTCATCATCTTCCTAGACTTTTTCTTCGTCTTTCTCTCGTTTCTCTTTGGTCCACAGACACAATTAGTTATTCACTTTTCTACTACTTTATAACATGAGTTTCCGGGGCCCGATAAAGAAGCACTGTCACCTGGCAGACATGTCGTAAGAGTCACCTAAGGAAGGTTTGATATTAGGTTAGCTGCCCCATTCGGTAGAAATGTTGAGCCACAAAAACGTTAATACCGTCAAGTTAACATTTGTTTAGGACAAATCAGTTTCCTGATCGATTAACATTGACTGATTGATTTTTCAACATATGATGTATTATTTTCAGTGCTTCCTTACCAACCCAGCAGGCTACTCCACACTCTGCAAAACCGTAGTAGTTGCTGTTGGCGGCAACCCACATTGAGTTGTTCGCTTTTCACGATGTGTCTTCAGTAGCTGGTTACTTGGATCTTTCCAGTGGACATCAACTACTTGGATCTTCCCAGTGGACATCAACTACTTAGATCTTCCCAGTGGAAATCAACTACTTGGATCTTCCTAGTGGACATCAACTACTTAGATCTTCCCAGTGGACATCAACTACTTGGATCTTCCCAGTGGACATCAACTACTTAGATCTTCCCAGTGGACATCAACTACTTGGATCTTCCCAGTGGACATCAACTACTTGGATCTTCCCAGTGGACATCAACTACTTAGATCTTCCCAGCGGACCTAAATTACTTAGATCTTCCCAGGGGACCTAATTACTTAGATCTTCCCAGTGGACATCAATTACTTAGATCTTCCCAGCGGACCTAAATTACTTAGATCTTGCCAGCGGACCTAAATTACCTAGATCTTCCCAGTGGACATCAACTACTTAGATCTTCCCAGCGGACCTAAATTACTTAGATCTTCCCAGTGGACATCAACTACTTAGATCTTCCCAGTAGACATCAACTATTTAGATCTTCCAGGTGGGCCTAAACTACATAGACCCTCCCATTGCACTTCAGCTACATAGACCCTCCCATTGCACGTCAGCTACATAGATCCTCAACATATAGAACACGCCATATTGTCATAATATTTCTTAGTAGCTACAAGATAAATAAAAGCTGAAACACACTGTAACAGATGGAGAAAATCGATGAGTAAAATAATAAAGATGTTGAGAAAGATGTCGAATAAAATGCCAATTCTTGGAATACATGAAATCATGGTATTCAAACAGGCAGGTTGTGCATTTTGACAGGTAGCCGACGCTATCCGTGGCAGGCTAAATTTGCAATGTTACTATCAATGGCTCACTAGTTCTGATGGAAGTAATGTGGCGTATTGGGTCGGATTTTCATGTGTGCCCGTTCAGTGGATAGTAGCCTGCTCTTTTTAATTGTCAACTACTATTTGACCCGAGTGGTCTGCCGAGGCCTTTGTGTATGAGAAGCAAAATAATAGCACCCCTGCCTCATACAGAGCATGTCGTAAGAGGCGGCTAACTGTGGCATGGCATAACAGCGGACATGGTTAGGTGGTTTGTTTAGAGCAGCATAGATAGCGCCTAACAGGCTGCGGGTCTACTTTGCTCTAGTGTTTGAGTCTATTGAGATGAGCTCGCATATCGGTTAACCACCCTCCGTTAGCGATTGCCCAAACGCTGTAGAGTATTAAGCTGCTCGAACCTAACGCGCTAAGCAGGGAATCCTTCTCCCGGCTACATCCAGCTCATACCAGAGCTGGGACCTGCACATGGGCATCTGTCCCTGTAGAAGTAAATGTCGACTTAGAACCAAAGAACTACTATTTTACCTTTTATGTGCAGATCGTTTACACGGGATCGCCGAGTTCGTCATCAATATCTGATATGACTAGAGGCTAGTCTCTGTCCTTTAGACCAGGAGAACGGAATTCGAAACCTAACCGATTCGCGCTTCCGTTCATACGTTTATTGAAAGGTGAGAGCCTTCTGAAATTGTGTGACCCCTAATGACAGTATATAAACAACATGTTTATAACAGCTACTGGTGTCAGCATTGATAACTTATCAATAGCACGGGAAAGAAAAGTTGCATGCGACGTGTTAAATGAAATGTATGAGAAATAACATATTACTTTTACCAGCGGAGACATTGCAGGAAAAATAGTATCAGAGACACTGTGAGAACAGCTCTATAGACCAAATATGTAGGAAGGCCGAAAACAGAATGTTCGGATCATCTTTTGAGTATGCGAGCTGATCAACTACCACGTGGCAGTTGGATTTAGCACGAATCCGACAGCACAGGCGTGCAATAATCGACCCAACACACTTGGTTTATTATATTGAATGCCAGCTCTAATGGTTCAAGACCGATACAATTAATAATAATGAGGTCCAACAACTGTTTTGGTAAACAGCAAGAGAGACAGCTAATTGAAATGAATACTCAACTACACACATCATCACGGCACATGATGATGGTGTTCACTATCAGCTCTAAACACTCGGTAGAGCCAATAGTGGCAGCATCCACGCGTATAAATACCAGATCGATGTCAGAGGCCGCTTGTGTGAGCTGTCCTGAATACAGGGATACTTTTTTTTAATGAATAGAGCTGAACACGTTAGTCATTCTAGATGGATGATTTCACATGACCGTTTAAATTCGGTGTTTGTCATCGTCCACATATTCTAAACGCTTGGTGTGTGTCAAAGTCATATGGTTGCACACTGCGTAGTGATTAGATAGACAAGCGATCGTTACCACACAATTGCAGACCTCAGAATGGACAATAAATACCGCATGTTTCTTTCTCTTTCTTTTACAATCTGGTAAGGCGGGTGGGTGCTATCATCAGGCCAACCTATCAACCGCCAAGGGCCTATACTTCAGAATGTCGCATACATGAGAAAGTCGCATACTTGAGAAAGTCGCATACTTGAGAAAGTCGCATACTTCAGAAAGTCGCATACTTCAGAATAGCGCATACTTATGAATGGCGTAGAACTGATATTTGAAGAATGCAGTTTAATACAGATTTGTTATGTAGCCCTTGTAAAAAATGTATATAATATTCGGAATATTTAGATATGGCTTGGGAGCCAAGAGTAATAAGTGTCAGGTGAAACTTACTGATCAAGGTGAGCATGAATAGTAAACAAAGTCAAGTAAGTAAAACTGAACAAGGTGGAAGTGAAAAGTAGAAAAGGTCAAGTGAAACATGCCAAACAACATAGGGGCGAATGGAATTTAAGGGCAGGTGAAACATGCTGATCAAGGTGGAAACGAAGTGTAATCGCGGTCATTGGAAACATGCTGATCAAGGTGGAAACGAATTGTAATCACGGTCAATGGAAACATTCTGATCAAGGTGGAAACGAAGTGTAATCGCGGTCAATGAAAACATTCTGATCAAGGTGGGCGCGAAGTGTAATCGCGGGTCAATGGAAACATTCTGATCAAGGTGGGAGCGAAGTGTAATCGCGGGTCAATGGAAAAATGCTGATCAAGAAAAAAAACTGATTTTGTTGGACTTTTGAATTGAAGCAAAATAAAATTGTCGTGCTGACATTACATTGCATAGTTGATTGTCGATTTCAAGATTTTTAGATGTTTTGTCAATAAATGTAACTTTTTAACAACCCATTCAAGTGCACAGTAGAGTCAGCCAGCAGTGTCATATTCTTTATGAAAACCACATTTTCTGCCATGAAGCTCATCAAACCCAGGTCCAAAAACAAATTAACTGGTTGTATTATCCCATGTTCTCAGAATTCCTACATCACAAATGGAAGTAGAATTCAAATTACTGGTGAAAAGTTTTGATAAACCACAATCTTCACAATAAAATAATACACAAAGGTATGTTTGAAATAAGTAATTACATGTCATAGTACAACATTAAAAAAGATATTAATACAGCAGATTCATTATAATTCTTTTTTAAATAAGTAATTTTGGTCCGGAGACTGATATACATGTCTTGAGATATACATGTCTTGAGATATACATGTCTTGAGATATACATGTCTTGTTATATACATGTCTTGAGATATACATGTCTTGAGATATGCATGTCTTGTTATATACATGTCTTGAGATATACATGTCTTGAGATATGCATGTCTTGACAAATGTGCAGTACAGCAGTTTGCCGTTGCTTACTGTACGTGGTTTATTGTATATGTAAAGCTAAATCTCTGAACGTTATTATGAAAGGATGTTATAAGTCTAGCCCTCTAATGTTACCCTTTACCAAAATCTGGCCTTCTGCCAACCTTAGCTTGTCTGTCACTGCTCATGATCAATGAAGGCCATAGTTAATTCTTTATTCTACTCTATTGATTTTCCCCTCAGCTGTCTCTTAGTGCAAATATCGCGTCCGTGCATCCTCTGCTTTTACTAAAGCCACATTGTGATTTACTGAGCTCAGGCACTACCTAAGCTCCCACTGTTCTAAGACCCTGTAGCCACCAGATGTGAGCTTACTGGGGAGCCTTAGATTACACTACAGCAAGGAGGATACCAGTCCAGCTTCTCAAGTACACTTCAGAATGTAAGGAGAGCCACTGTAACCCGCTATCACAGGAAAGTCAAAGGATCAACTCAGCAGAAATCAGCTTTAAATAACAACTGTTTTATTTTTAACCAAGAGAAAATAAATATGTTCATCTTAGTTTGGAGCATGTATTGTTGACATTTGGATAAGTTACGCCACGTTACTCCAGTTGTCATGCGTCATATTTGTACGGTGGAGCTGTAGTTGGGGGTGTGATGTATTTGTTTCGCCTTGTCTAGAACGCTGAAACGATTTCCATCGACACTGGCTACTCCTTAAAGTGTAAGTTAAAGATGAGTAACAGAAGCTTAAAAATGCACTCTGGACCGTCATTATAGAATGACAGGATCACCTTGGGCTGTTATTGTTTTCGTGCTCTATGATTACTTAACGTTTTTGTGCATATGCTTTGTAAAAGGCCATGGGCCAGCTAAAGTGATCTTTATTGGAAAATGTTTGTTGCCGAAGTAGTATTTTGAGGATTTCTCTTCTGCATCTGCCACGCTTACTTCGCCGTGCTCTGAAGTCAGATCTTGTATTCTAAGTGTGGGTTGTAATTACTTGCTTTTCGTGTTTGAGTTACCACATCAGACATCATGTTTCCAGTGTTCGGCCACGTGAATTGCCTTGTCGTTCCTCCTCAACATATGATCACTATCTTACAAGTGTCCCTACCGTTGTTATTGCTTCACAGCTGCAAATATTATCAGCCATACGTCCCCATCTCTTAAGTTATTTCTGCATTGGAATACACCAGTTTGGAATCTATTTAGTGACTTCTATGTTGACTTTCAAATGTTGTTCAAAAGCAGGTTTCTACCCGATCTCGATCTAAGGGTTCTGCTTCAGTTCATTTTCTGCGTTTTCCGGTACTTGTATGTAGGCAGTGGTAGTTGATCAGGTTGCATGCTCATAAGGTACTTGTATTTAGGCAGTGGTAGTTGATCAGGTTGCATGCTCGTAAGATGTCCTAGCCATCGTAATGTCTGTCCTGACATGTATTCAGCACAAGGGATAGTTCTCATCAGATTTCTAATGTCTTAATTTGTAATTGTATCTCTCCTTGTGACACAATTGTCCATTAAAGGACATTTTATTTAACAATGACCCAGTTTGACATTGTAAGCACATAGTTGGCATAAATATACTGCTTTTAAGTTGATATGGGACACTGAGACGCTAGTTAGGTCAGGCACAACATACTGACCAGGACGTCGCGTCGGAGTCAGGCACAACATACTGACCAGGCGTCGCGTCAGAGTTAGGCACACTATACTGAGCAAGACCACAAGCTCTGTTCCATGCAGCATTACCTAGAAACAGACTGTTTTCAAGGCAGTCTGGCTGACGAGATGTGGATCGATTGATCCCTGTAGTAGTAGTAGAGAACAGCATGCAGCTAAAACATTACACAATGCCTGATGACCAGAGACCACCTTCATCAGAACGTTCGAGATTTTTAGGAACGCTACAACAGCTCGCCACTTAGCATCCTTATCAGTGCCCAGAAAAGAGTAAACAATCACTGTGGGCATTTACAACAACAACATCACCAACAACAACATCAGCAACAACATTAACAACATCAGCAACAACAACAACAACATCAGCAACAACATCAGCAACAACAACAACAACATCAGCAACAAAATCAACAACTTCAGCAACAGCAACAATAACATCAGCAACAACATGAACAACATCAGCAACAACATGAACAACATCAGCAACAACATCAACAACAGCAACAACATCAGCAACAACATCAGCAACATTATCAACAACAACGATAACTACATCAGTAACAACATCAGCAACAACACATACCTTGTTGCTTTGGTTGCCAAGCTGATATTCGTGTGAAAATAAATATTGAATTATTATTGTTGTTCCAATCTGCTTGTGATGAGTTAAATATGACGAGGTTTCTTTTGGTAGCAGGTTACGGTGGCTCTTTTTTCACCATATTCGTACTTGACAAGATGGATCGGTTGCTCCTGGGCGTAGTGTAATGCGAGGCTTCTCAGTAATCTCACCAGTGATGGGTTACCGTATCGATCCTCACTTCGTCGGCCGGACTGCCGTGTTAGAGCCTGGTTCTATTAACACCAGGGGGAACGTGAAGAAGGGTCTCGATCTGTATGTTTCACCTGACAATGCGTACTCTTCTCTCCCACCTCGATCTGTATGTTTCACCTGACAATGCGTACTCTTCTCTCCCACATCGATCTGTATGTTTCACCTGACAATGCGTACTCTTCTCTCCCACCTCGATCTGTTTGTTTGACCTGACAATGCGTACTCTTCTCTCCCACCTTGATCTGTATGTTTCACATGACAATGCGTACTCTACTCTCCCACCTTGACCTGTATGTTTCCCCTGACAATGCGTACTCTTCTCTCCCACCTTGATCAAAATGTTTTACCTGACCCAGATTACTCTTCTCTCTCACCTTGATCAGAATATTGTACCTGACCCTGATTACTCTTCTTTCCCACCTTGATCAGAATGTTGTACCTGACCCTGATTACTCTTCTCTCCCACCTTGATCTGTATACCGCCCATTATTAAGTATAAAGGCCGTACGAAGCTGAAAATGCAAGTGATCGAGTTGACAGCAGGCAGCAACTTGCTGCTTGCACCAGGATCAGTGACTGCTAATTGGCCAAGACCATATTCCTCCTCCAAGTGGTGGCACTAGAAACAGATTGCAACCATTCAGCCCAGAAAAGAGATTAGGGATTGAACAGAAAATGCAAAACCGATCAGAAATATGTTGTGTTGAAATAGGCTGTGTCAGACCAAAAGGCGTAGATATCACAGCCTCGCTGTAAACTACTACACATCGTCACAAACGTCATTTTTCAGAACAAACACCAAAGAAGAAGATCGATACTATCGTCCAAACATATATTTGGAGAAGAAAATTGGATAATTCCGTCAAATCACATGTTTGGAAAAGAAAATTGGATAATGCCGTCCAAACACATGTTTGGAGAAGAAAAATGGATAATACCGTCCAAACATATATTTGGAGAAGAAAATTGGATAATGCCGTCCAATCACATGTTTGGGAAAAAACATTGGATAATGCCGTCCAAACATATATTTGGAGAAGAAAATTGGATAATGCCGTCCAATCACATGTTTGGAGAAGAAAATTGGATAATGCCGTTCAAACATATATTTGGAGAAGATGATGGATAATGCCGTTCAAACATATATTTGGAGAACATTGGATAATGCCGTCCAAACATATATTTGCAGAAAAACATTGGATAATGCCGTCCAAGCACATATTTGGAGAACATTGGATAATGCCGTCCAAACATATATTTGCAGAAAAACATTGGATAATGCCGTCCGAACATATATTTAGATAAGAAGATGGATAATGCCGTCCAAACACATATTTGGAGAAGAAGCTGAAGAATGCCGTCCAAACACATATTTGGAGAAGAAGCTGAAGAATGTCGCCCAAACACATATTTGGTGAAGAAGCTGAAGAATGTCGCCCAAACACATATTTGGTGAAGAAGCTGAAGAATGTCGCCCAAACACATATTTGGAGAAGAAGCTGAAGAATGTCGCCCAAACACATATTTGGTGAAGAAGCCGAAGAATGCCGTCCAAACACATATCTGCGGAAGTGAATGCTCTTTCTTGTTATTCTCGTCATGAAAGACCAACATGGGTGTGTGCCCTGTATCTTATCTATCGCTTTCTGAAATCCTCTGACTCATCTTATCAGCATATAATGTGTTAAACATTTTAATTGGACTTTCTCTTAAGGTTTGAGTGGTAGCTAGGAGAAAACTTACAACATCTTACCAAAAACGATGAATCCTTCTGTTGCTAACACTTCATCCTTCACAGCAATGTTTGCTTTGGGACTACCCTGTGGCCTATAAACAGTTGATTCACGCCCAATGCACATTGGGTTGAATGAGTCAGTGAATGCGTAAGTGCTTGAGTGCATGCGTGCGTGAGTGAATGGGTGAGTAAATGTGTGAGGGAATTATGTGGGGACTTAGTGGATGAGTGATTGGGGTAGGAGCAGTAGATTATTGAGTGGATACGTGAGCCAGTCCGTGGGTGGATGATTAGGGGAATAAATGAGTGAGTGCGTGAGAAGGTCAGTGAATGTTTGAGTGGACGAGTGGGTGAATGAGCGGAGGGAGGAATAAGTGAGTGAATGAGTAATTATGTGTGGGCTAGTGTGTAATAAAGAGGGTGGGTTAGGGGATAAATCAATAGGTGGGTGAAGGAGTAGATGAAGGAGTGAGTATCTGGGTGAGTGAGTGGGTGAGTTGGTGAATGAACATGTTAATGAGGGGGTGAGTGAGTTGGTGAGTAAAGGAGTGCGTGAGTGCGTAGGTAAATGAAGGAGTGGGTGAGTGCGTGTGTGAGTGTGTAAATGATGAAGTTATCGTCTCAGTGGAGAAGCGAGTTAATGTGTGAGTTGGTGAGTAAGTTAATGGGTGAGTGAATGGGTGAGTTAATCAACTAGGAAAGAGTCAGTTATTTTGTGTGTAGCTAAGTGGGCAAATGCACTATTGGGTAATAGGTGTTTAGGTGAGTGAGCGAGTGAGTTAGTGAAAATCTGAGCAATGTGCGATAGACTGAGTGATCAGGTGAACAAATGAGTTAGTGGATGAATGAGCAATATCCGATACAATGAGTGATCGAGTGAGAGATTGAGTGAGTGAGTGAGTTAGTGCAAGACTGAACAATGTGCGATAGACTGAGTGATCAGGTGAACAAATGAGTTAGTGGATGAATGAGCAATATCCGATACAATGAGTGATCGAGTGAGAGATTGAGTGAGTGAGTGAGTTAGTGCAAGACTGAACAATGTGCGATAGACTGAGTGATCGAGTGAGTGATTGAGTGAGTGAGTTAGTGCAAGACTGAACAATGTGCGATAGAGTGAGTGATCGAGTGAGATATTGAGTGAGTGAGTGAGCTAGTGCAAGACTGAGCAATGTGCGATAGAGTGAGTGGTCTAGTGAGTGATTGAGCGACCTAATGCTAATTTCCTTCATCGAAACATCAACACTTACCTCTCTCATAATAACGATCATATTCTCATATGCGTCAGAAACTGGGTTTTTTTTTCATTCTTTACAATATTTTCCTGAAGCGTAAAAGTTTTTAAAATCCTGAAAAATGGGCGGAGATTCATATTCGTGCGTCAGAGATATGCAAGTAAACGATTAGGATGTCATTCATTCCCTCGACTTGTGCTCTTAATCTGAATGGAACATTGTCTTGTGTATGTCTCCGTTGGCTGTATGAGAGACATCGTATGTGGCTAGTGTACGATGATCTGTGTGAGACAGATCTGAGAATGGCAGGAGATGTTCTTATATGACTGTCCTTGTTGAGGTGATGTGTGTTTGTGTGTCTGGGGAATATAATCATAAATGTGTTGGATAACGTATTGAGTGTAATGGGTTTTCTAGAGCATCAATAAGTGAGGGAATGACTGAATGTAGGAATGAGTCTGTAAATAAATACGAATATGTGTAAGTGATGGAAAGAGCAGTGAGTGCATAGGTTGGTGGGAGAGTGAGTTAAGGATTGAGTGAAGGAATTAGTGAGTGAAGCAGTGAGTCAATTTTGTGAATGCACGTCTGAATTAATGAGTACATAGTGAAAGGGTATGCATAATGTGGTTAATGAATGAGTGAGGGAGATAGTGAGTGAATGAGTGAGTGTAGGAGTGAGTTTGTAAATGTAAATGCATGGGTGTGGGATGAAGCGAGTGAGTGTATTTACTGGTGACATCGTAAGATAGTGAAAGAGTAAATTAATGTGTGAGTGAAGGAGTGAGTTAATTAGTGAGTGTTGGAGGGAGTTGGTAAGTGAATGTTGCGGGGAGTTAGTCAGTTCAAAAGCCAGTGTAAGAGTGAATGTGTGAATGGGTGCATTAGTTGGTTGGAAAGTGTTTTAGTGAAGTAATGAAATAGTGAGTAAATTAGTGAGTGAGAGAATAATTTAAAATAATGAATTTGTGTGAGGTAGTTAGTGAGTTAATTAGTGATTAAATAAATGCGTGAGTCGATGAATGAGTTCAGGAGTGACTGAGTGAGTGAATTAGTAAATGTGTCAAGGAGTGGTTTAATCAATGAGTGCGTTCAGGAGTGAGTTAGTAAGTGCTGAAGTGAGTGAATATGTAAGTGAATGCATTAATAAATGCACATATTTTTTAAACTGTGTGAGTGAATGCGTTAGGACATGAATTAGTGGAGGTCTGGGTAAACGGATTTGTGAGTGATTGAGGAATTACTTCAATGAGTGCATGAGATGAATGAATGAGGTAGTGCTTGGACGAGTGCATGTGCGTGCGTGCGTGTGTGTGCGTGCGTGTGTGATATGAATGAATGAGGTAGTGCTTAGTCGAGTGCATGTGCGTGCGTGCGTGTGTGCGTGCGTGCGTGCGTGCGTGCGTGTGTGCGTGCGTGTGTGCGTGCGTGCGTGTGTGCGTGCGTGCGTGTGTGTGTGATATGAATGAATGAGGTAGTGCTTGGTCGAGTGCATGTGCGTGCTAGTGTGTGTGTGCGTGCGTGCGTGCGTGTGTGCGTGCGTGCGTGCGTGCGTATGTGTGGGTGCGTGCGTGCCTGCGTGTGTGTGTGATATGAATGAATGAGGTAGTGCTTGGTCGAGTGCATGTGCGTGCTAGTGTGTGTGTGTGTGTGTGCGTGCGTGCGTGCGTGCGTGCATGTGTGTGGGTGCGTGGGTGTGTGTGTGTGTGTGTGTGAAATGAACGAATGAGGTGATTAATGTTCGTCCATCACAAATGATGAAAACCAATCTCTTTGTTGAACCGTGTGGATAGTTGTTGCACTTGCTGTGTCCGCTAAAATGGATGATTTGGATTTAAGTTAGGAAGGTACTGCGCCTTTTGACAAACTCACCCTCTCGTTCTGAGCTATCTTTGACCAATGACAATATTTTATCGAGACGACTGGACATAGCACATAATGCAGATTTTTCCTCGGGGCTTACTTCTAAAGCCTTTCCCGTAAACAGGTATTCCGCAAGACAGCGAAGGGGATGCCATCTTTCTTTGTCTGTAGTGCCTTTCTCATAACCGCAAGAGGCCGTAGGGACATCACTTAGCGGACCGTGTTCTAGTCCATTTTGGTTGTGTCTAAATTTAACAGTCATACCAAAACCGATACTGTCTGCAGCTAGAGGGAAGGGCGTCAATCTCGTAAAGTTGTGTCGTGTGCACTAACCGTGAAAATACAAACCCATGTTTAAAAGAAGTGATAATTCATGTAGCCGGTGTCCATTCCATGAATGAGCTAGTGTTTGGTTCAGTGCATGTAAGTGTATGAGTAAATGAAATAATTATGTATGAGTGAACGCATTAGTAAGAGAGTAAATGAAAGTATGCGTGTCAAATTAGAGCATAAAGGTGTTGGTGAGTGTAAGAATCAGTATGGTCGTGAGTGAAGAGTGAATAATAAGTGAATGAGGAAGTAATTTGGTGTGAGTGAGTGAGGGTGTGAGGGAGTGAATGCATAAGTGAATGAACGAATGTAAGATTGAGTAATGAATCATTAGGTTAGTGTAGTGAGTTAATAAATATGTAAGCAAGTGAGTGAATTAGTGAGTAGAGGAGTAAGTAAAACAGGTTGCAACATTTTGTAATGAGTAATCGAGTGAATGAATCAAAGAGTGAATTAACAATTTAGTAAATATTGAGCACATCAGTGAGTTTAACAATTTAGAAATGAGTGATTGATTGATTGACTAATTTAGCGAGTGATTGAGTGAGGGAGTAAGAAATTAAATGAGTTAGTGATTTGAGTCAGAGAAAAAGTGAACAAGTATGTGAGTGAGCGCATAAGTATATCTCCTACCCCAACTTAGCTGTTCTCTCACACCCACATTGTACTAGGTCATTAGTTCCGTGTCTCTTTCTCTCTCTCTCTCTCTCTCTCTCTCTCTCTCTCTTTCTCTCTCTCTTTGTGTCTCTCTCTACTTCCTTTCTGTTTTCTTCATGTTTTTCTCGAGCTACACTAAAAATGTGTGTTTTTGCCTGCCTATATTTTTCTTGCCCTAAGGATTCCAAAACAAAGACTGTATGTAATGTTATAAGCTGGTTTCCTTAAAGCACGTTCCATCAGCGCCAGCGTTGTCTTTTCACTCTACCCTTCGCTGTTATCTGTCTGAATCTTTCCAATAATTCCTCACTAGTGATCGTATCACGCTATTTAAAGTTGTTGTTACACTATAAATGTGTTCCCTTTTGATACTGGTTGTTGTTGCTATGTTTCTCAACCATACAATATCGTTTAATTTACATTAGTGTGAACGATTTTTACTTTAACATCAATATATGGTCAGCGAAAATCATAACACAATTTCAGTCCATGTATTCTGAGCAAGCGCGCATGTATGAAGGAAGGTCTGCACTTTGCTTACTGCATCTTTTGTTGATATTTGTATATTTTGAGGCCCATAAAATTGGACAAACCTTCGACTGAATATAATGGCACAACTAAATTTCATCCAGCGACAGTGAGTACTCAAACCTTCATAGTCGTATCCGTCGTTTAAACGACCCGCATTGTTGGCCAACGTTGCATGACTCTTCATTGAATATGCATCGGGGCGAATATCCGGGGAAGAGGGGTGAGAGAGATAGAGAGCGAGAGAGAGCGATATGAGGAGGGTGCAAGGGGTAACATGCAGACAGTGTGGACGTAATCTGACTCACTGTACCAGATAAATCTGGTTAGCGATGCGCCTATCATTGGAGCAGCTTGACCTGGCAGTATTAATTTTCATGTGATTTCTGGTTGTGTCCGGCCAATCTTTGAATGCGTTTCTGCTTTTCAGAATTGTTCATCCAGAGAGGTAGCAATTCTTTCATGTATTCATCTGTTTTTTCGTCCCGCTAAAATAGAAACACGAAATCATCTCTGCGGGTGGAATCCTTGAGGGAAGACTGTGTAAAGCATGTTTTTGCTCTTGTAGTAAACGTTTCTGGCACGCTTTATGAAATTTAATTAAGCTGCTAGCCACATTCACACTCCTCATTCATGCATATATTATTCTGGGGTATTTAACACCAATACCAGAACTGTCATGCAATGAAATTCAGAGGGAAGACGAAAAAGAGGTCTGCCTCAAACAATTGGGAACAACTGAAAGCTCAAAATGAGTTTGCTGCTGTACATAAAGACAGCATCAAACGTGATGGTCGCTGACCGATTTAGGTAAGACATATATATGTTTTTCAATCGAAAGTAAAATAAAAACCTAGTCTGCACTGTGCGTGGCGACTACTGGCGCAAGCGGCATTTATTCTTCAGCCTTTGCTGCTCAGCAATGAGACAAAACATGTGACAGAAGTAGTAGAGGAAGGTTGTGAGTCAAAGACCACAATATTATTACTACAGCTTTTTTCCCGAACCTAGAAGGCTATGGTCACTCTCTTGAGGATTTTTCGTCTGTATGACTGACAGAGTTGGTGGGAGATGGCGGGTGGGCTGGTGTTGGGTGCAATACCGTGAATATGACTCGACTCTCATTTAAGGTTTAAACCGCTCGATTAGACAGCTCATGCGTCATGCTTAGTGTAAAGGGGTCACTCTATTGTCAACCATGTCAAACATAGAGATCTCTCTCTGAAACAGCTCGGCCATTAGGGAACAGACTGGTACAACAAATAAAGTGTATTCAACAGATAGGAAGCGATGAAAAGATATTAGTGTTAAACAGCATGGCTATAGATTCAGTGAACAAAACAAGGTGACAAAAATAATTTCAGTAGATCTCGCTGAATTCTCAGTTCAATGAGCCACGATTTTTCGGCTGGATCGTAAATTGATAATTGGGGACTCACCTCTCCATAGACTTGTTGAGAGTGACTGTTCTGAGCATGCTTACTTTTCAATCAATCAGTAAATCAATCAGTTCAGCAATGAAAACCTTTCAGCGCTCCATATGAATCCAACATATACACATCAATTGCTCATGTTACGTGTCATCCTTTTTAGCTCAATCCATGTCTTCATTGTCTCTTGTATGTTTGTCGCAACCTCTCTTATCCATGTGTGCATTTTTCTACATCTATGGCGTTTACTCTAAGGATTCCAGAACAAAGATTGTTTGTGTAATGCTATAAGCTGATCTCCTTAATTCTATATTATCTATCGTCTGCGCCGTCTTATCACAGCATGTACTACTAGTATATGTCTAACCCTTTCCCATAGTTCAACATTAGGGACTTTATCATATCATTGCCTAGGGGACGGCGTGGCCTAGTGGTTAAGTGGCACGGCTCACAATCCAAAGGTGCTGGGCTCGATCACCATCACAACACCGGCCGTTACCCCAGGGAAGCAAACCCTTAGAAAATGCAGGAGGAAGCAGACTCTTACATAAAATGCATGCTGAAGTCGGATGCACTGGGCCGACAGGCGCAAAATAAAAACCACAGTGCAACGCACACCGCCTTGGGGATTAGAGAAAATAAGGCGAATGCAAAAAAAAAAAAAACCCCAAAAATATCATTGCTCCTCTTCTTTTCAACGTAGGCGCCCATTGATGAATGCCTGAACCGTTCTCGTTGTAGTTTTCGTTGTTCACCGCGTTACAAATCATTAGCTGACTTTACATTGGAGTTTAAGATTTGTATTTTAGTGGAGGACTGTTATTTCTGTAGACTTCCATAAGATCGCTGGGAGGCTGAAAACCCCTCTCGTCTTTTCTTTTCTCAATTTGACATCTGTATCTGTACCCCTGGCTTTATCTATATTGCTACCAAGAGGCAAGAATTACTCCTCACCATGTTTGACTCAACCCGATCTGGTCATCATTAGTTACATTCACACTCATAATCTGGACATTTTCACCCGCAGTAACAACTTCTGTGCCAGTCCATCAAGTACACTTACTTAATTTTGCATTTGATTACCGTCGTGCGACAGAAAAACTAGCAAAACCATTGGCTATACTATGTTCTCAATCACTTGCAAAAGGATTGTTCCACGGGATTGGAAATATGCAGGAGTGATCCCATTATTGAAAAAGGGTAAAAAATCAGATCCAGCAAATTATAGACCCGTGAGTTAAACGAACATAGTCTGTAAATTGTTAGAGTCAATAATTAAAGAAAACATTGTAATGCATCTAGACAGGTTTATTCTAAGCAGAAATAGTCAGCATAGGTTTACTAGAAGGAGATCGTGCTTAACAAATCTATTAGAATTCATGAACGAGGTTACTAAATTGTTGAGAAAGGAGCCAGAAGATGTTATTTATCTAGATTTTACAAAGGCCTTTGATAGAATACCTCATTTAATATTATTTAGAAAGTTAAAATCCCATGGAATAGGTGGGGAAGTTGCCAAATCGATTGAAAATAGGTTTACGGTAAGAAGACAGAGGGTGGGCATAAATAAGGAGTACTCTGAGGGGTGTGAAGTGAAAAGTGGAGTACAACAGGGCTCGGTTTTGGGACCAATTTTGTTCTTGATATATACAAACGATTTGAACATTGGTTGCAAAAATCGCTGATGACACAAAACTATCCAGTAATGTCTCATCTGATGCAGAAGTAGATATATTGAGGTCAGATTTAGAAAAAATTATAGAATGGTCGGTAAGCTGGCAAATGGAGTTTAATGTAGATAAATGATTAGTCATCCACATAGGTAGATCCAATATGGAACATAATTACAGAATGGGAGAGAACAATATTAGAAAGATAGAAAAGGGAAAAGACCTAGGGGTTATAATAGATCATACAGGTAAAGGCATGTGAGCAAAGTCCAGGTAGCAGTGAAAAGGGCAAATGCAATGTTAGGTATGATAAAAAGAAACATTAAACATAGTCAAACTGTATAAAGCATTAGTTAGACCTAGATTGGTGTACTGTGTACAGGTGTGGAGTCCTTATCGTAGAGGGGATGCTGGGATGGGATGCTGAAAAAGATACAAAGAAGAGCGATAAAGCTGATAGTGGAATTCCAGAATTCCAGTTATGAGGAAAGAATCAGAAAAAAACCGGCCTACAGTTTCTAGAAAAGAGAAGAATTCGAGGTGACTTGATACAGTTTTATAAGATAATCAAAGGAACGGATAAATTGGACTATAGCAAGTTTTTTCAAAATACAACCACTTACAAGAACAAGAGGGCATAAGCTACAAATTAACTAAAGAAAGGTCCAGATTAGATATTAGGAAATATTTTTTTCAGCCAGAGAGTGATGAATGCGTGGAATGCATTGCCACAGGAAGTAGTGGATGCAGGAACAATAAATGCATGTATGAATAGATTGGTTGCGCATAGCTTTTAGAACAAGGTTATGCAAGGTGAAGAAAAAAAGATCCCGCCATGCCATGCGGAGCATAGGAAGTATGGTGTTAGGCCCCTGTTATTTTGTGACCCACGGCACATAGTGCATGATGAAATCACGCCGGCCGCCTTTACTTGCCATAATTTTCTGTTACCAAATTTATATGACTGGGGCCGGGTTGTGAACATTAAAAAATGCCGCACGAGCTGGGGATTGAACGCTGTTTATTTCAATTCTGGTAAACCTTGATTAAGTTTATGGAAGTTCCTTGCATTTAAAGGAATACAAAAGCCAACATCATTGCACTAAAAGCATCTACACATTCTAGATTAATGCTTACTTAATTCGCCGGCTTGTCTTTCGAACAGGGAGCTGCATTCAATATTCTCCGTATTTTCTTAATTTTGGGCCGTTTTATTGAGTTCATCCCTTGAGAATCCAGCTGCCGTCGTCTACTTCTCCACAGTTCTTTACCGTCTGCTCTTTGGTCTCCACACCCTTCTCTTCCCATGCGGGATTCAATCAAGCGCATATCTAGTTATACTGCTAGGCTGCTTGTTCAGGGGGTGTTATATCAATATTCAATTTCACTCCACAATCTCGAGATGTTGGTTGTTGCTGTGCTCTTTACCATAGGTATGTCATTATTATTACCTCTCTCTCTCTCTCTTTCTCTCTCTCTTTCTCTTTCTCTCTCTCTCTCAATCTATCTCTATCACTCTCTTCCTCTTCATCGTTTGTTCTGAAACATACGTTTTGTGACTGTGTTTACAGCAAGACTGAGATCGTTGCTACTTTCAGCCTGACACAGACGATTTTCAGTGCGTCATATATGTGTGTGACTGAGTTTTCCTTCCGTCTTCGATCCCTCTTCACCAAAGCCAGGCGGCACGGATCATCGGATGCAGTCTTCTTCTATGGTCGCTATGTGTCTACGGAATAAACTGTGATCCGCTAACAGCTATTGTCTCGTTCATTGAGTCTTCGGCCACGTATTCACGCCTGAGTTCTATACAATTACCAGCCTTTCGCTTAACACGGGTTTGCAGTGATTCGTCTTCTTCCCCAGAACATACTTACAAAGGCTGTCAGCGGTCATCTTCACTGTAGTGCTATGCAAAACTTCTTAACAGATCCCCTTCTACGGAGTTTGTAGTGTAAATTCTCGACCTTGATGGTCAGGCTATTGTAACACATTCTGCTTTCAGCAGCACGATAGGATATGCTGTGGGGGTGCAGTCTTGGTCAATATGTTGGACCTGACCCTGGCACGAGGTGACGTTTTGGTCAGTATGTTGGACCTGACCCTGGCACGAGGTGACGTTGTGGTCAGTATGTTGGACCTGACCCTGGCACGAGGTGACGTTTTGATCAGTATGTTGCATCTGACTCTGACATGAGGTAGTCTTGGTCAATATGTTGGACCTGACCCTGGCACGAGGTGACGTTTTGGTCAGTATGTTGCATCTGAATCTGACATGAGGTAGTCTTGGTCAATATGTTGGATCTGACCCTGGCACGAGGTGACGTTTTGGTCAGTATGTTGCATCTTACTCTGGCATGACGTGAGGTCTTAGTCAGTTGGACCTGACCCTGGCACGAGGTGACGTTTTGGTCAGTTTGTTGTTCCTAACCCTAACGTTTACCTTGGTATCAACTTTTATATACCACATTGGTAAAGCGTTTGCAACTCGCAACAAAAGTGCCAGAATCAATCCCCAATGTTTGCACACTCCAGAAGACCCAGCTGCAAATGACTTCTTAGTTTCATTTCATGGACGAAAAGGCAACAAGGAAAGGACTCGTACAGTTTAGCTCATACAAACATGCGACGTAGTACAAACAAGTCTCTAACACTTCTTCTCAGACAACAGTGTTTGAAATAGGCCTATTTGTACATTTTACCCCTAACTGAACATAACATAACACAACACAACATAACGTTCGACTGATAATCAACACTGGCACAAGGTATGGGGAGGCCTGATCGCACATTTGATCTTGGACCCGACCATGAAATCTTGATGGAATAGTAATAGGAGCAGATTACAATACTGGCAAATTGCTCATGTAACTGTTGTCTATGGAGGAAAGCACTTTCACTAGATACACGATATTGCTATGTTCGTGTGAAGGGATTGGTGTGGTGAACACGTATTACTATCACTTGAATTATTGACAGGTAGGGCGCTGCTTGCATCATGTATGTGGTGGGGTTATGGGAGACTTGACTATCGTATATATGTATGGTGGGCTAGGTGGATGAAGGGTTGGGTTGGGTGGAGGGTTGGGTTGGGTGGATGGAAGGTTGGGTTGGGTGGAGGGTTGGGTTGGGTGGATGGAGAGTTGGGTTGGGTGGAGGGTTGGGTTGGTGGATGGAGGGTTGGGTTGGTGGAGGGTTGGGTTGGTGGATGGAGGGTTGGGTTGGTGGAGGGTTGGGTTGGGTGGAGGGTTGGGTTGGTCGATGGAGGGTTGGGTTGGTGGATGGAGGGTTGGGTTGGGTGGATGGGGGGGTTGGGTGGATGGAGGGTTGGTTGGGTGGATGGAAGGTTGGGTTGGGTGGATGGAGGGTTGGGTGGATGGAAGGTTGGGTTGGGTGGATGGAGGGTTGGGTGGATGGAGGGTTGGTTGGATGGAAGGTTGGGTTGGGTGGATGGAGGGTTGGGTGGATGGAGAGTTGGAGAGTTGGGTTGGGTGGATGGAGGTTTGGGTGGATGGAGGGTTGGGTTGGGTGGATGGAGAGTTGGAGAGTTAGGTTGGGTGGATGGAGGGTTGGGTGGATGGAGAGTTGGAGAGTTGGGTTGGGTGGATGGAGGGTTGGGTGGATGGAGGGTTGGGTAGATGGAAGGTTGGGTTGGGTGGATGGAGGGTTGGGTGGATGGAGAGTTGGATAGTTGGGTTGGGTGGATGGAGGGGTGGGTGGATGGAGGGTTGGGTGGATGGAGGGTTGTGTGGATAGGGTTGGATGGATGGAGGGTTGGGTGGATGGAGGGTTGGGTTGGGTGGATGAAAGGTTGGGTTGGGTGGATGGAGGGTTGGGTTGGGTGGATGGAGGGTTAGGTTGGGTGGATGGAGGGTTGGGTGGATGGAAGGTTGGAGAGTTGGGTTGGGTGGATGGAGGGTTGGGTGGATGGAGGGTTGGAGAGTTGGGTTGGGTGGATGGAGGGTTTGGTGGATGGAGGGTTGGGTGGATGGAAGGTTGGGTTGGGTGGATGGAAGGTTGGGTTGAGTGGATGGAGGGTTGGGTTGGGTAGATGGAGGGTTGGGTGAATGGAGGCTTGGGTGGATGGAGGGTTGGGTGGATGGAGGGTTGGGTTGCGTGGATGGAATGTTGGGTTGAGTGGATGGAGGGTTGGGTGGATGGAGAGTTGGGTGGATGGAGGGTTGGGTGGATGGAGGGTTGGGTGGATGGAGGGTTGGGTGGATGGAGGGTTGGGTGGATGGAGGGTTGGGTTGGGTGGATGGAAGGTTGGGTTGGGTGGATGGAGGGTTGGGTGGATGGAGAGTTGGAGAGTTGGGTTGGGTGGATGGAGAGTTGGGTGGATGGAGGGTTGGGTGGATAGAGGGTTGGGTTGGGTGGATGGAGGGTTGGGTGGATGGAGGGTTGGGTTGGGTGGATGGAAGGTTGGGTTGGGTGGATGGAGGGTTGGGTGGATGGAGAGTTGGAGAGTTGGGTTGGGTGAATGGAGGGTTGGGTGGATGGAGGGTTGGGTTGGGTGGATGGAGGGTTGGGTGGATGGAGGGTTGGGATGGGTGAGATGGAAGGTTGGGTTGGGTGGATGGAGGGTTGGGTGGATGGAGAGTTGGAGAGTTGGGTTGGGTGGATGGAGGGTTGGATGGATGGAGGGTTGGGTGGATGGAGGGTTGGAGAGTTGGAGAGTTGGGATGGGTGGATGGCGGGTTGGGTTTGGTGGATGGAGGGTTGGGTTGGGTGGATGGAGGGATTGGTTCGGTGGATGGAAGGTTAGGTTGGGTGGATGGAGAGTTGGAGAGTTGGGTTGGGTGGATGGAGGGTTGGGTTGGGTGCATGGAAGGTTGGGTTGGGTGGATGGAGGTTTGGGTTGGGTGGGTGGAGGGTTGGGTTGGGTGGATTGAGAGTTGGGTGGATGGAAGGTTGGGTTGGGTTAATGGAAGGTTGGGTTGGGTGGATGGAAGGTTGGGTTGGATGGATGGAGGGTTGGGTTGGGTGGATGAAGGGTTGGGTTGGGTGGATGGAGGGTTGGGTTGGGTGGATGGAGTGTTGGGTTGGGTGGATGGAGGGTTGGGTTGGGTGGATGGAGAGTTGGAGAGTTGGGTTGGGTGGATAGAGGTTTGTGTTTGGTGGATGGAGAGTTTGGTTGGGTGGATGGAAGGTTGGGTTGGGTGAATGGAGGATTGGGTTGGGTGGATGGAGGGTTGGGTTGGATGGATGGAAGGTTGGGTTGGGTGAATGGAGGGTTGGCTTAGGTGGATGCAGGGTTTGGTTGGGTGGATGGAGTGTTGGGTTGGGTGGATGAAGGGTTAAGTTGGGTGGATGGAGAGTTGGGTTGGGTGGATGGAAGGTTGGGTTGGGTGGATGGAAGGTTGGGTTGGATGGATGGAGGGTTGGGTTGGGTGGATGGAAGGTTAGGTTGGATGGATGGAGGGTTGGGTTGGGTGGATGGAAGGTTGGGTGGATGGAGGGTTGGGTTGGGTGGATGGAAGGTTGGGTTTGAACGATATAGGGTTGGGTTGGGTGGATAGACGGTTGGGTTTGATGGATGGAGGGATGGGTTGGGTGGATGGAAGGTTGAGTGGATGGAGGGTTGGGTTGGGTGAATGGAGGTTTGGGTGGATTGAGGGTTGGGTGGATGGAGGGTTGGGTGGATGGAAGGTTGGGTTGGATGGATGGAGGGTTGGGTTGGATGGATGGAAGGTTGGGTTGGGTGGATGGAGGGTTGGGTTGGATGGATGGAGGGTTGGGTTGGGTGGATGGAAGGTTGGGTTGGATGGATGGAGGGTTGGGTGGATGGAAGGTTGGAGAGTTGGGTTGGGTGGATGGAGGGTTGGGTGGATGGAGGGTTGGAGAGTTGGGTTGGGTGGATGGAGGGTTTGGTGGATGGAGGGTTGGGTGGATGGAAGGTTGGGTTGGGTGGATGGAAGGTTGGGTTGAGTGGATGGAGGGTTGGGTTGGGTAGATGGAGGGTTGGGTGAATGGAGGCTTGGGTGGATGGAGGGTTGGGTGGATGGAGGGTTGGGTTGCGTGGATGGAATGTTGGGTTGAGTGGATGGAGGGTTGGGTGGATGGAGAGTTGGGTGGATGGAGGGTTGGGTGGATGGAGGGTTGGGTGGATGGAGGGTTGGGTGGATGGAGGGTTGGGTTGGGTGGATGGAAGGTTGTGTTGGGTGGATGGAGGGTTGGGTGGATGGAGAGTTGGAGAGTTGGGTTGGGTGGATGGAGAGTTGGGTGGATGGAGGGTTGGGTGGATAGAGGGTTGGGTTGGGTGGATGGAGGGTTGGGTGGATGGAGGGTTGGGTTGGGTGGATGGAAGGTTGGGTTGGGTGGATGGAGGGTTGGGTGGATGGAGAGTTGGAGAGTTGGGTTGGGTGGATGGAGGGTTGGGTGGATGGAGGGTTGGGTTGGGTGGATGGAGGGTTGGGTGGATGGAGGGTTGGGATGGGTGAGATGGAAGGTTGGGTTGGGTGGATGGAGGGTTGGGTGGATGGAGAGTTGGAGAGTTGGGTTGGGTGGATGGAGGGTTGGATGGATGGAGGGTTGGGTGGATGGAGGGTTGGAGAGTTGGAGAGTTGGGATGGGTGGATGGCGGGTTGGGTTTGGTGGATGGAGGGTTGGGTTGGGTGGATGGAGGGATTGGTTCGGTGGATGGAAGGTTAGGTTGGGTGGATGGAGAGTTGGAGAGTTGGGTTGGGTGGATGGAGGGTTGGGTTGGGTGCATGGAAGGTTGGGTTGGGTGGATGGAGGTTTGGGTTGGGTGGGTGGAGGGTTGGGTTGGGTGGATGGAGAGTTGGGTGGATGGAAGGTTGGGTTGGGTTGATGGAAGGTTGGGTTGGGTGGATGGAAGGTTGGGTTGGATGGATGGAGGGTTGGGTTGGGTGGATGAAGGGTTGGGTTGGGTGGATGGAGGCTTGGGTTGGGTGGATGGAGTGTTGGGTTGGGTGGATGGAGGGTTGGGTTGGGTGGATGGAGAGTTGGAGAGTTGGGTTGGGTGGATAGAGGTTTGTGTTAGGTGGATGGAGAGTTTGGTTGGGTGGATGGAAGGTTGGGTTGGGTGAATGGAGGATTGGGTTGGGTGGATGGAGGGTTGGGTTGGATGGATGGAAGGTTGGGTTGGGTGAATGGAGGGTTGGCTTAGGTGGATGCAGGGTTTGGTTGGGTGGATGGAGTGTTGGGTTGGGTGGATGAAGGGTTAAGTTGGGTGGATGGAGAGTTGGGTTGGGTGGATGGAAGGTTGGGTTGGGTGGATGGAAGGTTGGGTTGGATGGATGGAGGGTTGGGTTGGGTGGATGGAAGGTTAGGTTGGATGGATGGAGGGTTGGGTTGGGTGGATGGAAGGTTGGGTGGATGGAGGGTTGGGTTGGGTGGATGGAAGGTTGGGTTTGAACGATATAGGGTTGGGTTGGGTGGATAGACGGTTGGGTTTGATGGATGGAAGGATGGGTTGGGTGGATGGAAGGTTGAGTGGATGGAGGGTTGGAGAGTTGGGTTGGGTGGATGGAGGGTTGGATGGATGGAGGGTTGGGTGGATGGAGGGTTGGAGAGTTGGAGAGTTGGGATGGGTGGATGGCGGGTTGGGTTTGGTGGATGGAGGGTTGGGTTGGGTGGATGGAGGGATTGGTTCGGTGGATGGAAGGTTAGGTTGGGTGGATGGAGAGTTGGAGAGTTGGGTTGGGTGGATGGAGGGTTGGGTTGGGTGCATGGAAGGTTGGGTTGGGTGGATGGAGGTTTGGGTTGGGTGGGTGGAGGGTTGGGTTGGGTGGATGGAGAGTTGGGTGGATGGAAGGTTGGGTTGGGTTGATGGAAGGTTGGGTTGGGTGGATGGAAGGTTGGGTTGGATGGATGGAGGGTTGGGTTGGGTGGATGAAGGGTTGGGTTGGGTGGATGGAGGCTTGGGTTGGGTGGATGGAGTGTTGGGTTGGGTGGATGGAGGGTTGGGTTGGGTGGATGGAGAGTTGGAGAGTTGGGTTGGGTGGATAGAGGTTTGTGTTAGGTGGATGGAGAGTTTGGTTGGGTGGATGGAAGGTTGGGTTGGGTGAATGGAGGATTGGGTTGGGTGGATGGAGGGTTGGGTTGGATGGATGGAAGGTTGGGTTGGGTGAATGGAGGGTTGGCTTAGGTGGATGCAGGGTTTGGTTGGGTGGATGGAGTGTTGGGTTGGGTGGATGAAGGGTTAAGTTGGGTGGATGGAGAGTTGGGTTGGGTGGATGGAAGGTTGGGTTGGGTGGATGGAAGGTTGGGTTGGATGGATGGAGGGTTGGGTTGGGTGGATGGAAGGTTAGGTTGGATGGATGGAGGGTTGGGTTGGGTGGATGGAAGGTTGGGTGGATGGAGGGTTGGGTTGGGTGGATGGAAGGTTGGGTTTGAACGATATAGGGTTGGGTTGGGTGGATAGACGGTTGGGTTTGATGGATGGAAGGATGGGTTGGGTGGATGGAAGGTTGAGTGGATGGAGGGTTGGGTTGGGTGGATGGAGGTTTGGGTGGATTGAGGGTTGGGTGGATGGAGGGTTGGGTGGATGGAAGGTTGGGTTGGATGGATGGAGGGTTGGGTTGGATGGATGGAAGGTTGGGTTGGGTGGATGGAGGGTTGGGTTGGATGGATGGAGGGTTGGGTTGGGTGGATGGAAGGTTGGGTTGGATGGATGGAGGGTTGGGTTGGGTGGTTGGTAGGTTGGGTTGATGGAGGGTTAGGTTGGGTGGATGGAGGGTTGGGTTAGGTGGATGGAAGGTTGGGTTGCATGGATGGAGGGTTGGGTTGGGTGGATGGAAGGTTGGGTGGATGGAGGGTTGGGTTGGGTGGATGGAGGGTTAGGTGGATGGAGGGATGGGTGGATGGAGGGTTGGGTGGATGGAGAGTAGGAGAGTTGGGTTTGGTGGATGGAGGGTTGGGTGGATGGAGAGTTGGGTTGGGTGGATGGATGGTTGGGTGGATGGAGGGTTGGGTGGATGGAGGGTTGGGTGGATGGAGGGTTGGTTGGATGGAAGGTTGGGTGGATGGAGGGTTGGGTTGGGTGGATGGAGGGTTGGGTGGATGGAAAGTTGGAGAGTTGGGTTGGGTGGATGGAGGGTTGGGTTGGGTGGATGGAAGGTTGGGTTGGATGGATGGAGGGTTGGGTTGGGTGGATGGAAGGTTGAGTTGGGTGGATGGAGGGTTGGGTGGATGGAGGGTTGGGTTGGGTGGATGGAAGGTTGGGTTGGGTGGATGGAGGGTTGGGTGGATGGAGAGTTGGGTTGGGTTGATGGAAGGTTGGGTTGAGTGGATGGAGGGTTAGGTGGATGGAGGGTTGGGTTTGGTGGATGGAAGGTTGGGTTGGGTGGATGGAGGGTTGGGTGGATGGAGGGTTGGGTTGGGTGGATGGCAGGTTGGGTTTGGTGGATGGAGGGTTGGGTTGGGTGGATGGAAGGTTGGGTTGGGTGGATGGAGGGTTCGGTTGGGTGGACGGAGGGTTGGGTTGGGTGGATGGAGGGTTGGGTGGATAGAGTGTTGAGTTTGGTGGATGGAGGGTTCGGTGGATGGAGGATTGGGTTTTGTAGATTGAGGGTTGAGTTTGGTGGATGAAGGGATGGGTGGATGGAGGGTTGGGTTTGGGGGATGAAGGGTTCGGTGGATGGAGGGTTGGCTTGGGTGGATGGAGGGTTGGATTGGGTGGATTTAGGGTTGTGTGGATGAACGGTTGGGTGGATGGATGATTGGGTGGGTGGAGGGTTAACTTGGGTGGATGAAGGATTGGGTGGATGGAGGGTTGGGTTGGGTGGATGGAGGGTTGGGTAAATTGAGGGTTGGGTGGATGGAAGATTGGGTTTGGTGGATGGGGGGTTTGGTGGATAGAGGGTTGAGTTGGGTGGATGGAGGGTTTGGTGAATGGAGAGTTGGGTTGGGTGGATGGAGGGTTGGGTTGGGTGGATGGAGTGTTTGGTGGATGGAGGGTTGGGTGGATGGAGGGTTAGGTTGGTTTTATGGAGGGTTGGGTGGATGGAGGGTTGGGTTGGGAGGATGGAAGGTTGGGTTGGGTGGATGGAGGGTTGGGTTGGGTGGATGGAAGGTTGGGTTGTGTGGATGGAGGGTTGGGTTGGGTGGACGGAGGGTTGGGTTTTGTGGATGGAGGGTTGGGTGGATAGAGTGTTGAGTTTGGTGGATGGAGGGTTCGGGTGATGGAGGATTGGGTTTTGTAGATTGAAGGTTGGGTTGGGTGAATGGAGGGATGGGTGGATGGAGGGTTGGGTTTGGGGGATGAAGGGTTCGGTGGATGGAGGGTTGGATTGGGTGGATTTCGGGTTGGGTGGATGAACGATTGGGTGGATGGAGGATTGGGTGGGTGGAGGGTTGGCTTAGATGGATGGAGGATTGGGTGGATGGAGGGTTGAGTTGGGTGGATGGAGGGTTGGGTAAATTGAGGGTTGGGTGGATGGACGGTTGGGTTTGGTGGATGGGGGGTTTTGTGGATAGAGGGTTGAGTTGGGTGGATGGAGGGTTGGGTGAATGGAGAGTTGGGTTGGGTGGATGGAGGGTTGGGTTTGGTGGATGGAGGGTTGGGTGGATGGAGGGTTGGGTGGATGGAGGGTTGGGTTGGGTTAATGGAGGATTAGGTGGATGGAGGGTTGGGTTGGGTGGATGAAGGGTTTAGTTGGGTGGATGGAGGGTTGGGTTGACGAATTTTAACAGGCTGTCCTGGATTGGATCTGACATACTGACAAATCTTTCTACACTGAAGCCTTTAAAAAATCATTTAAACTCTAGGATAAGTGAAAAAAACAAAACAACCTAAAAGTAGATTATATATAAAAATAAAATATTTTGACTATTTGAAAAAAAGTTGTTTCCTTACAAAAAAGTCCCGGTTTGACTTGAACGACTCTCATATGTGTGTGGGCGTAAGTGGGTGCGTATGTGTGTGCGTGTGTGATTTATCATTGAGCTGTGGTACTGATTTTCTTCTTCGTCGTCCTGTTTTTCTTCATCTCCTTCTTAATGTGTGTTCGCCCTGAAAATGTTTATTTTTCAGAATCAAGTATCATTTTAGCACTTTTTTCTTTTCTTCAACGCCTTTTTCTCTTAAATAACCGCATCCATTTCCCAGTTTATCCTTTAACTGGCTGATAGAGGGCAAAGCTGTCATTCTACTCCTCTCATGTAGTCAACAGCTTTGAAACATATCTTATACTTATTGTGTCTGAACTTTATGATTAATTTGTATATTTTTTTTAAACAGTGAATGTTGTAAACCATTGACAACCATATTTCAAATATGTGTCGTTACTATTCATGATTGTCTTTGGTTCTTGGAAAATGTAAAATAGATGTATATCAGTCATTAGAATGTATGACATGTGATGTCCATACCAAATTGACAGCGCTAATGTGTGTGACTCGATAACATAAACTTCCGCAATTGTGTCTAGTTCTCTTAACAAGATCCACTAACTCGGTCAGACGCATATTGCGGTACTGGAAATAGCATCAGAGAAGATGGCCAGGGCCAATGTTTCTGGATTAGATGGAGAACTCGGCTAAGTTAATTGTCGCTGCTGAAGTTGTAGCAACGCGTCATGTTTTGTTATTGTCAAATTTAGAAATAGCTTGTTCATTCTCATGTGGTTTCATTTAAGACCTATGTATGAATACAGGCCTTTCTGACAGTGATGGAGAATCATTTAAGACCTATGTATGAACACAGGCCTTTCTGACTGTGGTAGAGAATCATTTAAGACTTATGTGTGAACACAGGCCATTCTGACTGTGGTAGAGAATCATTTAAGACCTATGTATGAACACAGGCCTTTCTGACTGTGGTAGAGAAATCATTTAAGACCTATGTATGAACACAGGCCTTTCTGACTGTGGTAAAGAAATCTTCTCCGAGAGTTTGGTTATATCTGCGAAATGAAGGATGACACAAGAATCATGAGAAGTCAAGAGCCATGGATCTAACCCCCGCCCCGCCTCCCCCCTCCCCCCCCCCCAACCTTCCCTTACAAACGACATAATGTCGACATTAATTCCACCTGAGACTGCTCCTGGGAAACTGATGATAAGAAGGCCCTGTGATCATATCGTTGATTTCGTTATGTAAACCTGGAGATGTCCATTAACCATTACCTGAGGAAATTTGTATAGACCAGAGTTCGATCTGCTGTCTCCATCCTGAAGAGAAAATGAACAAAGGAAAACAGCTAACAAATCACCACAAAAACCAAAACATGATATACGAGAACGATGCAATACGGTTTTAGTTGGCAGCCATTACCAGGAAACTTTTGGTTTGTGCATATGCGGTATATAAACCATTACCTGTAAATGTGTATGTCTGTTTTTGACCTTCAGTACTGTCCCAGCTTCGATTTATTTATTTGTACAAATGTCTCTCTGGCAACGACCAACATCATTACCCGATTGTAGAAATAGAGCGGTTAAGTACGTTTATATCTATAACGACGCTGTCGCATTTGTAACCGTCGTCCACTACCAAGGAAATATTAACGCCCTTATTTGCACTCTGCAGTGGTGGTTTCTGTGACAATTCCTTTTACATGACGAGTTTGCGAGTATTTGGCATTTACAGCTGTCGCTTGTTGCCTTAGTGACATAACGATTGAGAGCTTGAATAGAAGAGTGGTAGAGCGTTCATTTCTCACAGTAAAGTTATCGGGTTTACTCCCTGTTACCGACACCCTCACATCGACCCCACCGTAAATCGGTATATGATTTACTGCTACGGAAGGAAAGCCAGAGATGGACGGAACTGGCCATCTCACCTCATAAAAAGCCGGTCTCATACAACGAAATCTCCAACGCTTCGTTCCCGACAGCAGTGTGGTCTGGTGTCTTAACGTTGGATGGAAGTTACGCAAGTCCGATGATATCCCTAGGGCACACCAATCAACAAAATTGAGAAAATACGCTGCCGTGGGAACATTCGTGCAGTTTATAGAATTATATATCTTTGTGACAGCAGTTCATCCATCACGTGATAGTTAGGCTTACCTCGTGAGTAACATAGCCTTGAACTCTCCGCTGCCAAATACAATTATGAGATTCATTCATTTATTTGAAGAAAAAAAATTTCCGCAGCCATCCATACATTCCCCATCGCACTCTTTCCTTTTCCTCCAGTTCGTCCATTATTGTCATCCCTTCCGTTCTCAATCGCCCCGTCCCTTTGCCTTTCAGCCGGCCCATGATCATACCTCGCTGCCTCTTTCTCCAATATCTAGATCTATTGACGGAAAATCGCCCATTTGTTTAGTGTGGATTGCTCTTACAATTCAAACTAAGGTCAACGGGATCAAGATGCTGCAGCGGTTAGCGACCCATAGCTGACTGCTAGCGTCAGGGCCAGCGAACCATAGCTGCCAAGACCCTTCTACACCTCCACGTGGTGATCCTGGAAAACAGGCTGCAGCAGAGCAGACTGGCTAAGGAGAAGGGATCGAAGAGGGAATGCTAACTCGGTACTCAAAAAATGCTTGCTGAAGTCGGATGTATTAGATCGAAAGGTGCAAATATCGACACAACACATTCCGTTCTCTGGACTACATTCTGCTACTTAAGCCCTTTCAGTGTTTGGTAGTGGGAGATTGAGAATGAACGAAGAAGAAGAAGAAGAAACTAAGGTCAACGTTAATATTGTATGTGTCGTCAGCATGCTCCTATATGGTAGCAAAACTTGAGCAACATACGTCAAACTTGAGCATAGACTTAATATCCACCATTAACCTGGTTTCAAATCCATTCTTGGAATTACATGGAGGAACGAAGCGAAAAATACAATCATGTATACTTTCCATAGGCAGCGAGAGCTACGCTAGCTTGGCCATGTTCGCCGCAAAAATGGTAGAATCACAAACTAATATCATTTATAGACAATTGACAGATTACAAAATAACCACTTCTGGGGTTCAATAATGTACGTAGACGGGACTTGAAGGCACTGGGCATACGTCTGATGTTATGGGAGGACAAAGCTTTTAGTCTGATCGTAAGATGTACCCTGGGATGTTAAGAAGCTCTTGCAACACAAATATGTGAGATTTGGAAATGGGAAACTAAAGCGGAGAAACTTTGCAGAAATAGCCAAAATAAAGATGAGCGAAGACCCTATGATCACATTATGAATACCAAAGCCCATCCCTACTGTACGAAAACCTACCTGGAGACAGCATATACTTCCGGAGATGGTAGAAAATATACCAGGTATTGGAAACAAGAACAGCCAGACTGTAAAAGAAAGAAGAGACATAACCCTGAGGTACATAACGAAAAACTACCCAAGCATGGACTGGACCCATGCATACACCGACGGTTCTGTAACAAACACAACACAGAACGGAGGGGCAGGGGTATTTCTGAGCCTACCAAATGGTAAAAAAAATAACACTGTCAGTGGCAAATGGAAAATACTCAAGCAATTTCAGAGCGGAGGCAGAGGCACTGATGGCTGCAGTAGAAGAAATGGTGACAGGCAAAAGAAATGAAAGCCATATAGTCCTGTTTACATATGCCCTGGCCGTAGACACAGCATTAAAAAGCCAGAAAAATACTGAACACTGATTTAAGAGCAGTACTCTGTCAACTATGCCAGCAGTCTGCACCAAAAAGAGTAGTGGTACAATGGGTTCCATCCCACTGCAACATCCAAGGTAACGAGGAGGCAGACAGACTGGCAAAGTAAGGTGCAAGACTACCACAACCAGATCCTAGTGTGACATACGAAGAGTCAAAAAGGCTTATCAGAGCCAGATACATGACCAAATGGGAAAAAGAACATACTGGCTACACCAAAAACGATGCCTATTACCAGCTGAACAGAAGAGAGCAGGTCGTGGTCTTCAGACTTCGCACAGGCCACAATAGACTGAGGTACCACCTATTCAATAAATTGAAAATTGGTGGCACTGACGAATGCACGTGTGGTACCGGGAAAATGACCGCTGAACATTTGCTGCAAAACTGCCCGACATACGAGGATCAGAGAAAGCAGATGTGGCCATCACCAGTGGCAACACTAGACACGCTCTATGGCAGTTTCGACAGCCTCAGGATGACCGCTGCTTTTTTTCGAAAAAATTCAGGTTGACGTCTGACAGCGTACGAAGAAAAAGGTCTACTTCTTGCTTTTCTCATCCTTCATCTTTTTTTCTTTTTTTTCCCTCATCATTTTCTTCTTTTTTCTTTTTCTTTTTCGTTTTTCTTTTAGATCATCTCCTTCTTCCTGTATCAGTTCCCGCCGGAGCAAGAGAGTTTAGGACAGGGGTGATGTGGTTGCTAATAAAAAAGGTACATGAACATGTTAAAACTTAAAGCTACCTGAATGCGTGTCAAGGTCACTCACCGTCTGAACAAAGAAAAACAGAGTTGGGGCAAAGAATGTGGACAGGTAGGAGCTGACCACTGGCGTTCCGATTTGGGTAGTGGGAGAATGAGTGACAGATGTATTGGCAGCGGAGCTTGCTGCGATAGATGAGTGACAGGTGTTCAAAGTATTTCGTTCCAATAACGACAATAGAGCCATCCCCCTGAGATCCATTGGTCAACTCTGATATTGCTTGAGTGTGTATAACTCGGGAAAAAGTTGAGCGCAGGAGGCTGGATAGAGAGGAGATGAGAGCGAGAAAGAGAGACTGAATTTCGATAGTATGTTTAACTCACCGACTTAGAAAGAGGAGCGATTGATAGACTGGTGTACGAATGTTAGTGATAGAGCAGGATCGCTCAAATAGGTGTGTGAGTTTTGTATTAATAGTTAATCTGAACGTACGTTGTAAGCAGGGCACCTTGTGAACTTCTCCTCTTCTTCTTCTTCATCCTACGCAGTCAGACAGTAACCATTATTTTTTCGTAAAAGGCAGCGGTCATCCTGAGGCTGTCGACACTGCCATAGAGCTTGTCTAGTGTTGCCACTGGTGATGGCCACATCTGCTCTCTCTTATCCTCGTATGTCGGGCAGTTTTGCAGCAAATGCTCAGCGGTTATTTTCCCGATACCACACGCGCATTCGTCAGTGCCACCTATCTTCAATTTGTTGAATAGGTGGTACCTTAGATTATTGTGGCCAGTGCGAGGTCTGAAGACCACGACCTGCTCTCTTCTGTTAAACTGGTAATAGGCATCGTTTTTGGTGTAGCCAGTATGTTCGGTTTCCCATTTGGTCATGTATCTAGCCCTAATAAGCCGTTTTGACTCTTCGTATGTCATACAAGAATCTGGTTGTGGTAGTTTTGCACCTTCTTTTGCCAATCTGTCTGCCTCCTCGTTGCGTTGGATGTTGCAGTGAGATGGAACCCACTGCACCACTACCCTTTTTGGTGCGGACTGCTGGCATAGTTGACAGAGTACTGCTCTTAAATCATTAAGTTCATTATTTTTCTGGCTTTTTAGTGCTGTGACTACGGCCAAAGCATCTGTAAGCAGGACTATGTGGCTTTCATTCCTTTTACCTGTCACCATTTCTTCCACTGCCGCCATCAGTGCCTCTGCCTCCGCTCTGAAATCTGAAATTGCTTGTGTATTTTCCAGTTGCGAATGACAGTGTTATTTTTCTGCCATTTGGTAGGTTCAGAAATGCTCCTGCCCCTCCGTTCTGTGTTGTATTTGTTACAGAACCGTCGGTGTATGCATGGGTTCAGTCCATGCTTGGGTAGTGTTCCGTTATGTAACTCAGGGTAGTATCTCTTCTTTCTTTTTCAGGCTGGCAGTTTTTGTTTCCAATACCTGGAATATTTTCTACCACTTCTGGAAATATATGCTGCCTCCAGGTAGGTTTTCGTACAGTAGGGATGGGCTTTAGTGTTGTTAGTGCGTTCATTGGGTCTTCGTGCATCTTAGCTTTGGCTATTTCTGCAAAGTTTCTCCGCTTTAGTTTCCCATTTCCGAAATCACCTTGTGAACGAGGTATGTCCAGATCGCCCGCCTGATGCGATTTGAGTGAGGAAGTTTTTGATAAGGTGTGTTGAGGATGCAGTTAAAGAGATGTATGTGTGATGTGTATAGGCATTAGAACTGGGTTTTGATAGTTGGGAATTCCATCAAGAGCTAATGCTTAACATTTCCGCTTTAGTTAATATTTATATTAATATATATATATATATATATATATATATATATATATATATATATATATATATATATATATATAATATAGGAATATTTAGTTAAGATCATATGTATTTTATTGTGTTTGTAATTTCACTACTCATTTTTCTGGTATGAGTATTATATAATAAATATGCCATCTGCTGTGTGCTATATTATTTGCAGTGTGCGGTCATGATCATGTGGATGAGTGTGATAATGTTCTGAGTATATCCCTAGGGCAAATAGTGGGATCTGCCACATTCCTTTTCGTCGTCATATTCTTCTATTTATTCTTTTTTCTTATTCATCTTCATCATAAACATTTTCTTCATCTTCTTACTCTTATTGTTCATCTTCTTCTTCGTCGTCTTCTTTTTGTTTCTTCTTCTTCATCATCTTCTTATGTTTCTTTTGCATCGTTTTCATCTTCTTCTTCATTCTCTTTCTAATCATCTTATTCTTCATCTTCTTTTTATTTTAGTTAATCTTCTTTTTATTGTTTCCTTCCTTTGTTTATTTTCTCTTATATTTGTTTCTGTTCTTCAAACGCTATTTTTTTCTGACTGTTTTTCCTTTTCGTCTTCTTGCGTGATACCTACTAACCTGGACGATTCTACAGCTCTTCAACTTTTACTTGTCAGTGATATTTTGAATGTTGTTACTGATTTTTTAATACGACCATGCTTTGCATTCAGCATATACATCGTTCATGGCAATTGTGCTTTCTTGACTAAATTTAATTTATACTATTCTCAAATTTTTTAATTTTTTTTTACATATTCTTGTAACTTATTTACTTCACTACTATTATCCATGTTGTTTGTGTTTATCCAACCCATGATAATGAGGTTTAACGTTTGAACCATGGAAAAACGTATGTTATGTATTTATGCACAATTTGTTTTCTTCAAAAGTGTCAAATCACAATCATTATCCCTAAGTGAAATACGTAAGAAATTGCAATAACACAAACTGCATTCGAGGATCAAATGAAAAAGATTTCATTTTTATTAACTCTCATCTATTGTTTTGAAGATGAAGGTGACAGTTCTCTGTCAGGCTGCCTTGCTATTCGTAAATAAAGTCCTGTACCTATTTATAGCTGGAAAGACTGGAGCGCGTCAAGAACGGAAAATACGAAAATAGAAAAACGCGGTACATTAATATTGGATGATTCCAGAGCTGTACTTAACTTTCTAATCTACTTTTCTTTAAAGAATTTCAATTGTTCTTCTCTTCCGCCTAGCTTTGCGTTCTTGATTACTTCCCTGCTGTGAAAACATTTCCGCTACATCATCGATCTATACAAAATTACATCATATATCTATGATACGTTAAATCTTCGATATATTTTGTGTAACTTCATTTATATATTGCTTTTATATCATATACAAGCATGTATAAATACAAAGAACGGCAAAGATGGCGCCCTACCGCCTACGGGTCAACATTGCTCTGGTGTTTTAGTTTATTATAGAATTCGCCAGGCCACATATTTGCCTAGGATGCCCACTTCTCGGCGACTCACTCTTGTGTTCACGAAAACGTGTCGCTGTTTTACATCTGGTTAATTTGTTCGTTTTTTTGTGTGGTTATTTCTTCCCTCCAATTATTCTGGCCTAGGCATCGGCTAAATTAATTAGCATTACGCTTAAACCAGTGTCGTATTTTCATAATCTAGTTCACACGGCTGAACTTCTCGAGATTGACGATTCTTCACCCTAGCTGCAGACAGCGTTGGTTTTGGAGTGAATGAAATTTAGACACGACTATAATGGACTAGAACACGGCCCGAAAAAATTCCTAACATATCATTCATACGATGAGTGATGTCCCTACGACCTCTTGCGGCGTAGGGAAAAGCACGATACACAAAGATAGCTGACATCTCCCTCTGCTACTTTGTGGGATACCTGTCTACGAAAAAGGTTTCGGGAGTAAACCCTGAGGAGAAATCTGCATCCTTGGCTAATTCCCGTCGTCTCGATAACATCTTGCCACTGGTAAAAGCTAGCTCACGACTAGAGAGTGAGGTTGACAAACGGCGCATTTTCATAGTTTGCTCAGCAGACTGTTGAAAACATGGCGGGTGTGATATGGAAAACGTCCAGAGTGGACCAGAGCGGTCATTCGGTTTCTAATAACTGAAGGATGTCAACCAGTTCACATTCATCGCAGAATGCAGGTAGTGTATTGTGACAAAAATGTGTCGAAGGCAACAGTGAAGAACTGGGCAACGTTCTTTAAAGAAGGACTTGAGTTAACGAAAGATCTTCCGAGACTAGGTCATGCGCATATTGTTGCACTAACTCACGTAGGTATGTTCACTTGTTATAGTTTGGTCCGGTTTGATTTGAACACACCTCATTTATATAAATAAGTATGTATTTATATATATATATATATATATATATATCGATGAATAAAAGAGCAAGTAACTCGCCTTCCCTCTGGTCAGAAAATGGAGAGAATACAGACGAATCATGACCATAACATTAATTATCTTTCTCAAACATTTAATTTCATAGGATGCAATTGACCCACCCTGTGCTTTGGATAGGAATACGTTTGATACTGGCAGCAGAGATTTACTAAGAATATACTGTCCACCGTAATTCTCAGTTTAAAAAAAGGTTACATAAACTCTTGCATCTTTCAACCTGGTGAAGATTTCCCACTTATTGATGACGTCATTGCGCAGTTTGCTCTATTTCGCGCCCTATAAACCAACAAGATAAGACAACTCCCGTCGTCCTAGTGAACTCGACGTCAACCCTGAAATCAGAGCCATCCGGCTGACTGATACGCTACCACCTTCTCACTATATTTTCACAAAGGATTTGCTCGATTTAATTCGATATATTTCTCTGCTTGACGTGAAACGGCACCTTCAACTACAGACCGAAACACGTTGGTTAAATCATGATGTGGTATCCGCAATTAATATAGAATTAGCTCCCATAATTACCGAATTATTAAGTAGTATACGTGTGCATGTAGTTAGTTGCTCATTGCAAACGACGATTATTACATCATTGCGGCTGTGACTTGCGCATTAATTGGATTTAAGTGAGAATTAGTTGAGGTGGTCGTCAAAGACACTTTTTGCAGTCTTGCCCATTGTATACCGACAAAAGAAATAGCATTTGGCAACAGCCAGTGTCCTCACACGAGAAGGTGTACGGAAGTTCTCGCAGCCTTAAGTCCACTGCTGATTTCGTTAGAATAAATGAAATAGAGCTCTGAAGACGAACGAGGGAGAATAAGAAGAAATTCACTTTCTTGAGTTGAACTTTCTTGAGTCCAGCGAAATGAAAATGAAGGGATATTTGACAGGATGCAGTGGATAAATATGGTGTTCTAGTGTCTCACAATTGTCTTAGTAACCATAGCTGCTGTGTTTGAGATGTCGCCTTCCTAACTGTTGATCTTTCTAATGATTTCATCTGCTTTGTCCGCAGTCTTCAGGCTTGTGCAGGACATACATACGTAGACAAGCCTAAGTTCTCAACAAGTTCAGTGTCATGTTGCTTGTCTCACCTGCTTGAGCCTGCCAGTCGAATCGTATCACGGTGTCCCGGAGTTGGACCGTTGTCCCGATGTGTGGCCGGTGTCCCAAGGTGTGGCCGATGTCCCGAGATGTTGCCGGTGTCATAAAGGTGTGGCCGATGTTCCGAGGAGTGGCCGATGTTCCGAGGAGTGGCCGGTGTCCCGAGGTGTGGAGGGTGTCCCGAGGTGTGGATGATGTCCCGAGGTGTGGATGGTGTCCCGAGGTGTGGATGGTGTCCCGAGGTGTGACCGGTGTCCCGAGGTGTGGATGGTGTCCGAGGTGTGGAGGGTGTCCCGAGGTGTGACCGGTGTCCCGAGGTGTGGATGGTGTCCGAGGTGTGGAGGGTGTCCCGAGGTGTGGAGGGTGTCCGAGGTGTGGAGGGTGTCCGAGGTGTGACCGTTGTCCCGAGGTGTGGAGGGTGTCCCGAGGTGTGGAGGGTGTCCCGATGTGGGGCTAGTGTCTTATGGGATGTCCCCTGCACGTAATAGAGCTACTTGGAGCGATACCTACGAGCTAGAGATGATGAGGCTAACGTCTGGTCTGTCAAAACACACTGATCAGACAATGTTAGCCAGGTTGAGGAAAAATATACTGGCCTAGAACCTCACCTGACCTCGTCATTGGTCGTCCTAGAAACGTCGAGGACAACAGTCTGGCTAACAAGGTGAAGTTCGACGTGATCCATGAAGTAGTGTCACGTAGATGAGGCCAAGCATTGCACAACCACCTGGAGGATCCCAGTCCACCTTCAACAGTACGCTATGGATGTGAGGAAAGCTACTGCAACCCGCCACTTAACGTCCTTTTCAAGGCGCACAAAAGAGTAACCTACCCATTGTGGGTATTGGCATACAACAACAACCTACGAGCTGGGTGGCAGGTACCCCCCCCCCCCCCCCCCCCGTTGTGTAACCCTTGCCCCGTGTGTCGCCGCTGCACGTGACACAGCTACTAGGAGCCACACCTGAGAGCTCTGTGGCAGGTGTAGATATCAAGAGTGACGAAAACTTCCAGTGGAAACAGGACATGCTCTTTCATCCATTAGTTCTACCTAAGATTGGTCCATTCTTTTGTGCTGTTCTCCCACCCCTTTTTTGTGACGATCTCTTCGGTGTCTGTCTCGCTCCTTCCCGTGCTGGATCGTATTTGCACAACCGTTTGATCTCGACATGTGCCCATCCCAAGTGAGTTTATTTTATTTTCACAGTTGCCAAGAGATCTTCAAAAGCCCTTTTTGCTGTTGTAATTCTTTTGGTATTTCCTCATTAGGTAGCCAGAAATTAAAATACCGAATAAAACAAAATTTGACAACAAAAATTAATGTGTGCACCACTTAAAGTGTTACCAGGGTCCGAAAGAGAAACAAAGAATGTGACGCTGTAACCTTGGTGATATGTCGTAAAAGCCGACTAAGAGAATTGGGAAAACGACAGGCTGTCACCATCGCGAATAAAATGTAAGCCCCCAAAACTGCAACAGATGTATAAGGGTCAACATGTGATGACTCGACACGTATTTGTTGAAGACGTATACTTCACAGGTAACGGAAAAGAGTTTGATTGATTGGATGTCTATCTAACTGGATGTTGAGATAGCTGATGAGCACACATAATTATAAACATTTCACAACATACATAAACTGAAGTTAACAGATAAACCAATATTTCTGTCGCTTCAAACTTCTAATTCAAGGTATTCTGTATTCAAGTTCTACCTGTATCAGTCAGTCAGTCTGTCATGTAATTCCCATGAAGTGTACCAGCTAGATTGTATTTCACTCCCAGTATGAAACGCCTTTGCATTACCGAGATTTCAAAGCCATGTGCTCTTTGTCATAAGGCTGGTATTCTAACCTTCTGAGGACGGCGTGGGCTAGTTGTATACGGCTCACAATCTGAAGGAGCTGGGTTCGATCCCCATCACAGCACCGGCCCTTACCTCGGGAAAGCAAACCCTTAGAAAATGCAGGAGGAAGCAGACCCTTACATAAAAATGCATGCCGATGTCGGATGCACTGTGCCGATAGGCGCAAAATAAAAACCGCAATGCAACGCACACCGCCTTGGAGAATAGAGAAATAAGGAAAAAAAAAAATTACCTTCTGCTACATGCTCTTCAATAATTTCTCATATTTATAAACAAAATAATTTGAATAAACTTAAAATCAGCTATCTGCAGTTATGAAACTGGATATGCAACTGCGAAATGGAATATGTGATATGTAGTCATAAACATTGCTATCTGTATCCATAAAAACGGTTATACATAAATAATACTTATAATAAATTCGTCCATATTTGTCGATGAGTACAACAATCCTCACCCCATATTATACTGCATCCTTGAGTATATGAGTGCGCTTATCACTGATCTAGCCAATGCCAGCGAGGACATTTCTATGACACGACTAGCAAACATGATCCGTAGATGCCACTGGTATTCTCTCTGCTCTAGACTTCATGACTGCGCTTGTATCCTGGGCTGCCTGAACGCGGAGGCCCAGGCTCATTTTAACGTCGTTTGTGACCTCACCCTTCCAGGTTGAACGATTTTGAACCATATTTTCCCAGATGTTAATGTCTATTTTACAGCACTTAAGGGACTCCTTCAGATCGTCCATGAAACACGTTTTGTATATATTAGGGACAGACATCAACAACAATTTTATTAGTAACATTTTGGAGTGGGAACGAGACATTGTCTGTGTCTTATTTTTCGACATAGTACCCCCTGCCTGGCAACACACTTCGTCTGATTGTCCACAGGCTTGGGGGTTCCCTCTAGGGAAAAAAATGATTTTGATGTGACCTAAAACAAATGTTACACTGCCTTCATTACCTCATTGTCATCTACAAACCTCTGACCCCACAAATGTTTTTTAAAGAGTCTAAAGAAATGAAAGTCCGATGGCGCCAAGTCAGGACTGCATGCTGGTTTTCAATATCTCTAATTTCAGAGCACGACCTGTATCCACTGTATGCGCAGTCGTATGTTTGGGGAGTTTTCGTCCATCAGCAACATTACTTTTGAGAGAAAATCCCCGGCGTGTCGATCGTATCGCTGCCTTCACCTTGTTCCCAAGCATATCACTGTATCAAGCACTAATCTCTGTTTCACCCCCGCCCTGGAGATGCTAGGACCATTGAAATCCCAAACTATCATAATCATGACTTTCCTAACGGAAGCCTGTGTTATTAATTGTTTCATAGCTGGAGACAACGAGTGCTTCTATTGCAACGGCTGTCTCTTACTATCTGGTTCGTAACTAAGCACGCAGTTCTTGTCTCCAGTCCCACGTTGATGAAGACAAATAAATCGTCTGTGGTGCACTCTTGTCATCATCGGACATCTAGCTGCCTTAGGACCCATCTGCTGCACTTTCATAAAACTGAGATGATGCACACATTTGTGAGCTGCCTCTTGACTCATGTTGAAATCTACGGCTATTTCATAAACTCGGCTGTTACCACGGACTCGATTGCAGTCTTCTGTTTCACTGTCACTGACCACGCTTGCTGGCCTCTCACGCCATGGTTTCCTCCTCCTCCTCTTCGTTCGTTTTCAATCTTCCACTACCAAACCCTGAAAGGGTACGTAGCAGAATGTAGTCCAGAAAACGGAATGCGTTGTGTTGTAGTTTACAGCCCGGCTGCGATATTTGCAGCTTTCGGTCCAACACATCCGACTTCAGCAATCATTTTTTGAGTACCGAGTTAGTTTTACCTCTTCGATTCCTTCTCCTTAGCCAGTCTGCCCTGCTACAGCCTGTTATCCAGGATCACCGCGTGGAGGTGTAGAAGGATCTTGGAAGCTATGGTTCGCTGGCCCTGACGCTAGCAGTCAGCTATGGGTCGCTGACCACTGCAGCTCATGCGCTGCTCAGCATCTTGATCCCACGCCATGGTTTAACAGAGACGTTTTGAAATCGTTCTACCCATTCAAATACTCTCCTAAAACAACTGTCTTCATACTGAACATTCATTCTTCTGTAGATTTCTGAAGGTTTCACACACTTGACAAAAACAAAACGGATAACGCCTCACTGTTTTTTTCCTGGTGCTCACAAACAGTCGAGCGACCATGTTGTACGCTATATTGCGTATACGCATACTGTTCGATCGCCGCAATCCGTACATGAAGTTTTGCTAAATAGCCATTGTGTGTCCTGAAATACGATTTTCCGTAGTACATAATCTTCCGTACAATTTATTATAACAATGCTGTTTCTTAATGCCTGTCACTTGCGTGTGTATGTGTATGTGTATGTGTATAGCTATGCAACGTTTTATTTTCAAACATTGAAAAAGATGTATGAAATATTAATGTATGAATATGATCATATAATGCCATAGGAAGGGTCATCTGCAGCTCTTATAATGGATTATCGGTAGCTCTTAAAATGAATTAAGTACATGACTTAAAATGACATATCTGCAGTCATTAATATGGGTAATCTACATCCCTAAATATGAGTCATGTGTAGCAAACAAATTGACTCTTTTGTGCACCCTGAAAAGGACGTTAAGTGGCAGGTTGTAGTAGCTTCCCTCACATCCATCTCCAGGTAGTTGTGCTATGCTTGGCTTCATCTGCGTAGTTCTCACTACTACAGGGATCACATCGATCTATGTCTCGTCAGCCAGGGTGCCTTTAAAAAAGCATGTTTCCAGGGAACGCCAAATGGAAGAGAGAGTCTTGGTCAGTGTATTGACCCTGATGCGACGTCCTGGTCAGTATGTTTTAATTGGCTGGACTTAGCGTCTCAGTTCCCATATCTGTATCCCTTAATATGAGTTATCTGCAGCCCATAATATGTTCTGTCGTGAAAATGGCGTTTTGTAGTCAAGATAAGGGATACCCGCAACGATAAAATTATCACGAACAGATATATAACTAGCAGCTTTTATATAATTTGTATTACTTCGTCACTGTTGACCGTCAAAACATCATATGTCATACTAGATTCTTGAGATTGTTGGTACACATGTAGCGGACCAGCAAGTACACGTGTGACGAGTCAGCAAGCACCCGTGTCGGATCAGCATGCACGCATGTGACGCATCAGCAAGTACACATGTGACGGATCAGACCAGTGTACGTAGGACTGATCAGACCAATGTCAGCGCGGAGAAATATGTTGTCTTAGTGACACATGGACTGCAGCTGTTCTTACAATTCTGACAACTGTAGGACGAGCGCCCCTCCTAACGCAATATGCTGGACAGAGGTTGCCATTAATTTCCTTGCAGCTAAGGAGAGATCGTACCAAGAGAAGAAAATTAACTTTCTGCTATACGGGACACGGTCAGATTCGAACCAGCTGCGTTAGTATTGTGAAACGGATGTTTTACCCCTAGACCATGCTGCGTAAGACAGACATAATTTAATCCTAGAGTAGCAAGGTGTTAAAAACGTTACAAGTTGTTAATATATCGGCTTCAGTAGAAGCAACAATGGAAACTGTCAAAAAAGGAGGTAAGAATAAGAAGGAGCATGGCAATGAAGAGGTTAAATAACATTAGAAGCTTTAGTACTACTAAATAGCAGACATTTAGTACAACAAATAACATTAGAAACTTCAATACAACTAAATTCCATTAGAAACTTTAGTATAACTAAATAACATTAGAAACTTTGGTATAACTAAATGGCATTAGAAACTTTGGTATAACTAAATGACATTAGAAACTTTAATATTAACTAAATGACATTAGAAACTTTGGTATACCTAAATGATGTCAGAAACGTTATATAACTAAAGAACATTAGAAACTTCAGTATAACTAAATGACATTAAAAACTTTAGTACAACTAAATAATATGACAAAATTGAAAACATTGAGTAGTTGCACCGTCCCAGTGGCATCATATGGATGCGAGACATGGACAACCACACAACAACTGAAAAATAAGATTTAATCATTTGCGTTAAAATGCTACAGAAAAGCAATTAAAATAACACAGAAAGCTAAGCATTAAAAAAAAAATAAAGTAGTAATAAAAATAGATGGATAAAAACCAAACTGTCTATAATTGTCTGAACATCGAATATTGCCTGCATTGGACCGCCAACATCATCTTCTTTTATTAAAAACGAGTTATTTTACGTCAAGGAAACTAGAATACATTGGCCACATCATATGCTATAATGGTCTTTAAAAAAAGATGCTGTAGAGCATGGCACCTGTCAAGTGATGCAGAGGCAGACATACAAGAAGTTTGGCATATGCCATTTTGAGGTTCTTAAGATATCAGTAACACACGTCGAGAGTCTTACAGATCTGCTTTTATAAGAGCGACGTTTTGCAAATGACATGCTACATGATGATGATGGAGACATGCACAAAGTCTCACCCTCTTGTCCAGGATAGACATGATCTAACGGTAAGACGACAGCTATCTGTCGCTTCTTTCGTATCTCACAGTGTTCTTAACATTCTTCAAGACTTGCTGACCCCGCCGTGTTTAGCCGTTGGGCATGCCATCAGCACAATACTCACGTTTCGCATGTTCGGTAGATGTACCCTGTTTCAGTGAGATAGCGTACAAAGAAGAAGAAGAACAAGAGAGCGTACGAAGAAGATTTCAGTGAGATGACTCTCCCTCTATTTCCCTCAGATGATTCAATCCACAAGCTGGAATGGTGTCCCGAAATATGTTCACTGAACATGCTGCAGCTGATCAGAGCCACATATGATAGACGGATAGCTGTTTAGCATCAGACATAGGTGAGCTAACTCCTATGACAGCACGACATGTCCCATACCAGAATCGTCTCCGCTCCCAGACTATCTTGTGCACATAAGTGACTCGTTTGTGGTCATTTACCCACGACTGTGATTTCAGGTCGCATATCAGGCGCTGAAAATGTGACCACTGAGTCCTGTGTCCGTCATGTAACGCCATTTTTGTGGACTGCTACATGATGATGATGGAGGGATGCACAAAGTCAGCATCACCCTCTCGTCCAGGATAGACATGATCTAACGGCAAGACGACAGCTATCTGTCGCTTCTTTCGTAGCTTACAGTTCTCTTAACATTCTTGAAGACTTGCAGACCCTAGCTTCGTAAGTTGACGGGGACAACATTCACAAGAAATGCTGTCAGTTATACAGGCAAAATGTTCCAGAATGATATTGGACACGGTCAAACATGCGTGCCACACGTTCTCATAGCTCAACTCACTATGTGTGATGAGTAATCCTGCGTGAAACATACAGCTTGTGGGCGTGGTGACTGCGTGACGCCATTTTGAACCGGTAGAAGGATAGACGTAGCGTTGAAAACGATTATACGCAACCATGAAAAGTGGCAAAGTACAAACATAAACAGGGTTTATATATAGTCATGAAAAGCGATATGAACGAACATGAACAAAGCTATATGCAATCATGAAAAGGGCTAAGAATGACACGAAAAGGGTTATATTTAGCCATGAGATAAGCTATGTTGTTGTGTATTGCCCACAATTGGGGAAGTTTCCACTTTTGTGGGCCATGAAAAGGATGTTAAATGGCGGGTTGTACTAGCTTTGCTTAATCCCAAGCATGCTGATGAAAGTGGACCGCGGTCCTCCAGGCGGTTGTGCTAGACTTGGCTTCATCTGCGTGGTGCTCACTACTACGGGTATCAATCACATCGACCCACATCTCACCAGCCAGGCTGTCTGAAAACAGCCTGTCTCTACAGAACGCTACATGGAAGAGAAATTGTGGTCTTGGTCGGTGTATTGTGCCTGACCATGAAGTGACGTCCTGGCCAGTATGTTGTGCCTGACGGAACTAGCCTCTCAGCTTCTCTGAGATGAGCTATATGTGGACTTGAAAACGGTTATCTGTAGGCTAGTACAGTCTATCTGTAGTTACTGTAAGAATAATTTCAGTCATGGAAAGTGCTATCTACAGCCATTACAACTTGCATCTGTAGCCATGAGACGAATCATGTAACTGAATGTAGCCATGAGAAGAATAATGTAACTAAATCTAATTTAAAAAAGATTCTTCGCTATTTGATGTGTGATGTAGCTTCTTCTTCACGGTTTATCGCTCTTTAGAACGTATAGGGCATTCACTGCAGATTGCTTTTTTCAGGAAGCCTGTTCAAAGCACCTTGTGTGTTCTTGCAGTAGTGGTTTCTGTAACAAATAGTTTTACATGATGATGTTAGCGCTTTGCACAACCTTCTTTAGTCGTCTTTTACGATATTCCTTGTCGAATGGAGTTGTCATATTCTCAGTCCCAGGTTGGCTATGAGGATGCCAGATCTTATGCACTTAGAGTATGTGTGCAATTGTGTTGTCTGAAACTTACTTTTTATGTACTTCATTCTCCTTATTTCTCAAACGTAAATCATTGGTCAATACTGCGTAATGAAGTGGTTAGTGGCACGGCTCCCAACTCAAATAGGCATATGCTCGGATGCATCTGGGTAGTGGCCCTATCAGAAGTAAACCTATTTCAAACATGTGTGATGAATTTGGATGGATTGAGTTATATGACACAATATTCAGTATAATACACTCAACTTCAGCAAACAGGGCCAATGTATAATAATTAAGTACAAAGCTGTGTTTCGGCATTTGCAGTGAGGACAAAAAGTGTACTTGTTCTTGTTACTGATGTTGTTGTTGCTGTTAATGCTGTGTTTGTAGTTGATGATGTTCGTGTTGTTGTTTTTGATATTGTTGTTGCTGTTGTTCGTTGCTACTGTTGCTCGTATGGCTTATGTTGTTGTTTTTGTTTTGGTGATGTTTTGCTGTTGTTGCTACCGTTGATGCTGTTGTTGTTTATGATGGCGATGTCGCTGCTGTGACTGGTGTTGTTACTGTTGCTGCTGTTGTTGTTACTGTTGCTGATGTTGCTGCTGTTATTGTTGTTGATGCTGCTGTCGTTTTTTGTTGATATTGATCCTTTTGTTGTTGTTGTTGTTGATGTTGATGATAAAGTTTTTGTTGCTGCTGTTGTTTATTTATGTTGTTGTTGCTGATGTTTATATCGTTGCTGCTAATGTTGTTGTTGATCTTGCTGCTGTTTCTGTTGATGATGTCGGTGCTGTTGCTGTTTTTGTTGTTATTATTGTTGTTGCTGTTATTTTTGTTGTTGTTACTTCTGCTGTTGTTGCTGCTGCTGTTGGTGTTTCTATTGTTGTTGTTATTACTATTGTTTAAACCTACTAGTGCTGACTTCTCTAATCTTCATGATCGTTTTTCTGATAGCGGGTCATTGGTTCTTATTTATATGTGGGTCCTTCTTTATATATGGGCCCTTCTTTATATGTGGCCCTTCTTTAAATGTGGCCCTTTTTTATAGGTAGGCCCTTCTTTATATGTGGCCATCTTTATATGTGGCCCTTCTGTATATGTGGGCCCTTCTTTATATGTGGCCCTTATTTATATGTGGGCCCTCTTTATATGTGTGCCCTCTTTATATCATGATGTGTACTGAAAAACTGGATGCAGTGACTACCTTATTTTTCTCTGTCGGCTTACCACTCTGGAGATCACAGAGTTGACCCACAGCGCGTTGAGCAGTCAGCTATAGCACAGCTTACTGTAGATCTAAAGTAGGCCATGGCTATAGTCAGCTTTTGTTGTAGTGAACGGCTTTGGTGTGAGGTCTTGGTCAATGTATTGCACCTGACTCTAACGGGACTAGCTTAGCATTCAATTTCAGTCGCGATCAGAGATCATATTCCAGGAGTGGATCACGAGCCCCTTATATGCGAGAAAGGAATAAGGCCAATGGCCCTCCACATATGTCGAAATAGACGACTAACGAGAATTGTAGAGTAGGGTAGTGACCTCTTATTCAAACAAATATCTACAGAAAATGAAACTGCAAAATTGCACAAATTCTTTTGCTTAGATTTCCTACAAACGGCCAACTGTGGTGGGGACCTCATGCACCTGTTGAATTGAGACAAGACGATAAGACCAGACAAGACGATAAGATAAGACAAGAAGATAAGACTAGGCAAGAAGATAAGACTAGGCAAGAAGAATAGACGAAACAAGAAGATAGGACCAGGCAAGAAGATAATACCAGGCAAGAAGGTAAGACCAGGCAATAACATAAGACAAGGCAAGAAGATAAGACCAGGCAATAACATAAGACAAGGCAAGAAGATAAGACCAGGCAATAACATAAGACAAGGCAAGAAGATAAGACCAGGCAAGACGATAGGACCAGGCAAGAAGATAAGACCAGTCAAGAAGATAAGACTAGGCAAAAACATAAGACCAGGCAAGAAGATAAGACCAGGCAATAACATAAGACCAGGCAAGAAAATAAGACCAGGCAATAACATAAGACCAGGCAATAACATAAGATAAGGCAAGAAGATAAGACCAGGCAAGACAATAAGACCAGACAATAACATAAGACTAGGCGAGAAGAAAATACCAGGCAAGAATATAAGAACAGGCAAGAAGATAAGACCAGGCAGGAAGATAAGACCAGACAAGAAGATAAAACCAGGAAGGAAGATAAGATCAGACAAGAAGATAAAACCAGGAAGGAAGATAAGACCAGACAAGAAGATAAGACCAGACAAGAAGATAAAACCAGGAAGGAAGATAAGACCAGACAAGAAGATAAGACCAGACAAGAAGATAAAACCAGGAAGGAAGATAAGACCAGACAAGAAGATAAGACCAGACAAGAAGATAAAACCAGGAAAGAAGATAAGACCAGACAAGAGATGATAGCATTCTTTTTTCACAACAAGTTTGCAGGGAAGCCGTTAGTCTGCCGCATAACTCCGTATATGCTTGATTCAGGGCATGAATTGTATGGTACAGTGTCCAATTATGTCTTCCCTGTAAAAACTTTAGATTCTGAGTAGGTCCATGATAAGACCGTGTGATGCTAGCTGTAAAATTGCCTTGCTCAATACCAGGTCTAAAAACGCTCTAGTCAATCCACCGATTTATGCCTTACTATTATAGATGCAATGCAGCGAAGAAGGAAACTAGTTACCCCACCTCATACAGACCTGAAACATAATACATTCAAATTTCTAACACTTTATCCCCGACTGCAGTGTCAAATATGAGCGCACATTTATCTATTTTAACCAAGGACTCACAGATATTCACACTAGAGGGCTAGACCGAATGTTCACAAATAACCAGCCGTTATTGACTCGCACGGTAATTTCGTAACAACCATCATCGAGTCACTGAATCTTGTTACCGTCACTCATTTCCATGTTTAATATTCATGAATCCTGTGTGTCGGATGTTGGACACCTTGTGGAGTGGATAGTCCTTTCAGTAATATAATCATTCTGGATCAATAGTCTCTATGCTGTGTGTTCTTTTAAAAAAAAATCGTTAGTTTTACGCAGCAATGATTATTCTCTTGTTTGACTCAGCTGAAGCATACAGTCACCACAACAACTGGCCAGTTTACTGGGACCCTGTATCAAACAGTAGTGACATTTAAATAGCTGAGGGTTATCATGATGAGGTTGCCAGTCCTATTCAAATCGGTTTCAGTCGCCTTTTGTAACAAGCTGCAGGGAATCATCAATGCTGGATTAGCACATAAGCAGACTAAGCACGTTAATGGGGCACCAGCATAGTAGGGACACCAACAAAACAAGAACAGCAGTAAAACGGGCACAAACAAAACAGGAACAGCAGTAAAACGGGCACCAACAAAACAGGAACAGCAGTAAAACGGGTACTAACAAAACAGGAACAGCAGTAAAACGGGTACTAAAAAAACAGGAGCAGCAGTAAAACGGGCACCAACAAAACAGGAACAGCAGTAAAACGGGCACCAACAAAACAGGAACAGCAGTAAAACGGGTACTAAAAAAACAGGAACAGCAGAAAAACGGGTACTAAAAAAACAGGAACAGCAGTAAAACGGGCACCAACAAAACAGGAACAGCAGTAAAACCGGCACCAACAAAACAGGAACAGCAGTAAAACGGGCACAAACAAAACAGGAGCAGCAGTAAAACGGGCACAAACAAAACAGGAACAGCAGTAAAACGGGTACTAAAAAAACAGGAGCAGCAGTAAAACGGGCACAAACAAAACAGGAACAGCAGTAAAACGGGTACTAACAAAACAGGAACAGCAGTAAAACGGGCACCAACAAAACAGGAATAGCAGTAAAACGGGCACCAACAAAACAGGAACAGCAGTAAAACGGGTACTAAAAAAACAGGAGCAGCAGTAAAACGGGCACCAACAAAACAGGAACAGCAGTAAAACGGGTACTAACAAAACAGGAACAGCACTAAAACGTGCACCAACAAAACAGGAACAGCACTAAAAACGTGCACCAACAAAACAGGAACAGCAGTAAAACGGGCACCAACAAAACAGGAATAGCAGTAAAACGTGCACCAACAAAACAGGAACAGCAGTAAAACGGGTACTAACAAAAAAGGGGCACTAGTAAAAAAAATGGGATATAGAAAAATGAGAAATATGTTTTGAATATAAATATATATATATATGGGAATTCCGTGGCGAAGTGGTTAAGCCGTCGGCTTCGTTGTGTGGGTTCGACTTCGGACTCCGCCGTCTTTTTCATGGGTGCTTGATGCAGAATCCCCTGCACCTCGTACTCCTTCCCTAGTCGTCTTGTCCTTGACTTGCCACCGGGGTCGATCGGCTCGAGACGAGAGAGTGAGGATAACAAGTAGCGCAATTAATCCTTTATAAAAATATTGCTAGCAAATAAATTATGCCGTCGGCGGCCTTTGCCTTATATATATATACAACGAGTATTTCCATTACACGTTAATATTACTTCACTGAATGCCCTCCTGAACATACTATTCTTTCGGTAGCACTGGCCTAGTGTATTTCATTACACGCTTTAATGATGTATATGCAAATATTATCAACGGAAGTGTGTACAGAAATGTATATAGAAGCACCGTCACTTTATGATGTCCGTATCTGTCTCCTAACGTCATCAAGAAGTCTAAGTAAGTACACTACGTATTTATTCTCTTTGACATTATCACTGAGATATGCATGCTATATACAACAATAGTTGTCAGCCAAGTTTGTCACGTGCACTCTTTTTGCAAATTTTCACTATGTCATAACCGCTTTTCCAAGACTGTCTGACTCGAAACGTGTAATCAAAATAATAGCATATAATATTGGTAACTGTTATTTTGTTTATATTAGTATATATACATTTACTTGGATTATTTGTACAGTTTTTTACGCATTTAGTATTTGATGTGTGTTTAATATTGTAACGAATTACTTAGTAGGCTTTACCGAAGCATACTTCAATAAACATAAAGTTTAATAAACATAAAGTTTAAAAGACATCAAGTTTAATGTACATCACGTTCAAAGGACATCAAGTTCAATAAACATAAAGTTTAATAAACATAAAGTTTAATAGACATCATGTTCAATAGACATCGTGTTCAATGGAATGTTAACATTCGCTTTGAAGTTTGCAGTCAATGAAAAACCTGTAATTGATTTTTATTCACAAATTCATGGAGTCGCAAATGCGTACATTAAAGGGCACAGTCTAAGAAATTTTCAACTTCTAATCTACTTTGTTGCATGGTTTAATCTACTGTGTTGCATGGTTTTCACATAGAAAACAAATGTCGAAATAAATAGAAGCGACACATTCATGTGATTGATTTGTCGTCCATCATACATCTTGCCTCCGAATCAGTTTGCAATTTCAGAAATGCATCTTGGCAATCCATGCATTTTCCACTAAATCCAACTTTTCGTGACTGGAGCTGATTTTATATCAACTGAATTCCTTTACTAGCGTGAATCAAATCTGCAAAATTTCATTTTGCTAATTATTAATCACATACATTTGTAAGTATTCATTGCAACGTTCCTTCTGTATCCCTGACGATCGTTTACATGTTCTGAACTTGTTGTACAGTCGCGGAGTGGCAAGGCGTTTACCCGGTATGCAAACGTGTCTCGTCCATCTTATCTCTGCAGAAGAGTATGGATGCTCAACATGTTTGACTTGTTGACACATTCAGATTTTGATACTTTGTCTTGCAACTAAATTATGAGCAGCATACGCATACATCTGATGTGGAACTAATTCGCCATATATGGACGTCTGATTACTGTAGTGTTAAAACATTCACTATTCACGACACAGCTGCAATATTCAACTACAACGACCGTGCTTCAGTCGACTCAGCTGTAAATTACATTTTTAACCAGCACCAAGTGAAGTTAAAGGCTGTGAAGAAAAAAACTGTTCATCCTACATCATACGCATTGTGGAATCAAGATGCTTAGCAGCGCATGAGCTGCAGCTTTCAGTGACCCATAGCTGACACCTAGCGCCAGGGCCAGCGAACCAGAGCTGCCAAGACCTTTCTACGGTGATCCTGGATAACAGGCTGCAGCAGGGCAGACTGGCTAAGAAGAAGGGATCGAAGAGGGAACGCTAACCCGGTACTCAACAAATGCTTCATGAAGTCGGATGTATTAGACCGAAAGGTGCAAATATCGCAGTCAAGCTGTAAACTACGACACAGCGCATTCCGTTATTTGGACTACATGCTGCTACTTCAGCTCTTTTAGGGTTTGGTAGCGGGAGATTGAAAAAGAACAAAGCCAAGCCAAGCCATACAAATTGTGGCCTATTATACTGAAGTCACTAACAACTTTATTCCCAGTGCAACGGCTACAGTAGATCTGCTATTACCTTTCCTCAGATAATTCATACCTGGACATACAAATGAATTCAACAGTACTATAATGCATACAGATATACAATATTGAAGGCATTGTGACATTCATTAAATTGTCACCGTATACATAATTCATGACTATTATTTAATTCGTTGTCACATTCATGAAGTCACAATCATGTTAATTAAATCGTCGCAACATTTGAAACTGACAGTAATATTAATGAATTCAACAATAGATATATATACGAAATTATCCGTCACCTTATGAATTTATACCAACTTATGGAATTCATTGTTATTTTACAGAATTCATCGCATAGTTCTCAAAATCCGCAACACATTACGTACCCCAACACCAACATAAAATACACCCCACCACATTAAGATATTCATCTGCACAGCTTTCCGAATGGATTATAATTTTTATGAATTCAGTCACATTAATAAATTCACCATTACATACATAAAGTTACTGTTACATTAAGTAATTCATTGCTACATTTAGGAATTCACCATCACATAAGGAATATAATTATCACATTAAGGAATTCATCATCACATTTTGGAAGTATCCATCACATGTAGAAACTTATCCATCACATTTAGAAATTACCAACCACATTAAAGAATCCAACATCACATTATTTAATTCATCGCGAACTTATTCTTCTTTGTCAACCGGTCACGTGAAGACGGTCCATTATATAATGTGGTTTCCGTATTGTACATGTGATTTTACCCGAGTGGTTCCATGTCAAACAGAATAGGAACCACTGAATCCTCCCTTTGGCTGGCATAAGAGGCCACAAAGGAGTCGAGTGCAATGGACTAACAATCTAATGTAAAAACCATGGCCATAAAACCGCACTGTGATTGTATAGTCTGCCCAGTCCAAATCTAAAAATATAATTAAAGAAATAGTCCCTCTACATCTGACACCAACAAAAAATAACAACATGGCCGACTGACCTACTTTCAGACTGAACGAAAGACAATTGGGTAGTTTATATGTGGAAGGAGGTTTCTTTATTGGAAGTGGGTTCGGAAATTGTTGTCGGGCTGTTCATGGCCATGGGCTATGGGCGTGCTATTTATGACTATATTGACTGGGAAGATAATACATTTACAGTGGTTGGTGACGCTCTAGTGTCGTTTTGTTTTTGTTTTGTATTTATGGTTTTTTTCCAAATAATTGCACAGGACCTGCGGTTATGTGTGTTCATGTGTACAACAGGTAATGGCATGCACCATTATCACCATGTCTTTACACTCTATCAACCTACGTGTGGGACCTGTGAGCTGTTATTTAGAAGGAGACAGTAGACCCACCTAGTGCCCATATATTATGCAACCAGCTATTAATGTAGGTTGTGGGTGAGAAGAGTTACCAGGGTCAGAAGAAACATACTAAGGAAGACCTGACGTCCGTCCTAGCTCGTGCTCCTCTAGTACGTCCACTGTAATTGTTTTCGTCGCTCGTCAATCCTCTACCTGTTCCTGGAATTGTATGTAATCCGCTACCACATATACGTTGCGACTGTTGGAATATGTCTCACATCCATGATACCACAGTTGGAACCCCATCTTACATAATGAAGCATCCTCTCATATATGTTATTATGTTATTAATGTTAGGACAGCTTCCTGAAGTTATAACAGGTGGCATGAAGTCAATGCCAATTGTAGAACTTGAAAAGATTACAAAACTGCAATCCATGACCGTCAGAAGAGACTGCAGAGCCCAGCTGCAATCAGAGAAACTCAGAAGACTGACTGACCATCCAATGCACCAGAGACGGGGGTACTCCTGAGCCTACCACATGGTAGAAAAATAACACTGTCAGTGGCAACTGGAAAATACTCAAGCAATTTCAGAGCGGAGGCAGATGCATTGAGGGCTGCAGTAGAAAGAAGCAATGCTGACAGGCGAAAGCAATGTAAGCCAGATAGTCATGTTTACATATGCCCTGGCCGTAGTCACAGCACTGAAAAGCCAGAAAAATACTGAGCAATGATTTAAGAGCAGTACTTTGTCAACTATGCCAACAATCCGCACCAAAAGCCCCCACCCCACTGTAACATCCAAGGCAACGAGGAGGCAGACAGACTGGCAAAGGAAGGTGCACAACTACCACAACCATATTCTAGTGTCACCTACGAAGAGTCCAAAAAGTTTATTAGGGCCAGATACATGGCCAAATGGGAAACAACATACTGGCTACGCAAAAAATGATGCCTATTACCAGTTGAACAGAAGAGAGCAGGTCATGGTCTTCAGACTCCGCACAGGCCACAACAGACTGAGGTACCATCTATTCAATAAAGTGAAGATAGGTGGCACTGACGAATGCATTTGTGGCACTGGGAAAATGACCGCTGAACATCTGCTGCAAAACTGCCCGACATACGAGGACCAGAGAAAGCACATGTGACCATCACCAGTGGCAATACTAGACAAGCTCTATGGCAGTGTCGACAGCCTCGGGATGACAGCTGCTTTTTTCGAAAAAAATACAGGTTGACGTTTGACAGCGTACGAAAAAGAAGAAGAAGAAGATTGATTGATTGATTAGCTGAAAGATGAATGCAGGGATTCCTGAAGTCCTTAACATTGCTGCTAATGTTACTCTACGACACAGAGACTAAGAACACCGGATTTGCTTATCGGACAACTGCACTTTTCAGGGCATAGTCTATTTAAGCGATGCACAAGAGTTTAGTTATGTGGGCGGCTATTTTCTTAGCCCTAAACCCCTCTAATATATCCAGACACACATTAATGGTTATGTATATCTGTGTGTGTGTCTGGGGGGAAGGGGAGCTGCGTTTGGGTGTGTGTGTTTTTTGTTGTTTTTTACACTAATTTGTTTTCCTATATGTTTTTTATTTGTCAAATCCTTGTGACTATTACGTGGGACTTCCTCCCTCACCTCCTCTTGTACCTCTTTCTTGTTACCGTCACTGAAACATTATCCTATATATGTACTCATTAGCTGTGTTTAATTGTGCACAAATTCATGTAAATGTAATCTATCATTAATCATATTTACAACGTATGGTTTGTCTACTCGTTTTAATGATTGGCATACCGTCAAAACTATGTTCCTGGTCACTCCATGGTATTGGTTGCCAACTCAGTCCATATTGTTTCGACGTCTTACATCAAGTCTTATTTTATGTTGAATTAAAAAAAC